>CM032881.1:18550391-19150391 GCA_019176425.1 Megalops atlanticus
AGTTTTAAAAAGCAAACACAGTCGGGATACAAACACGGCATTGGCCAGGAGCACCCTTAGTAATGACATAATCTGTAGTGTTTCACAAGTACTTCTGGAGTGGGATTTGCAAATTTGCACTGTTTACATTGCATTCCAAACCTGCAAAAAACACAAACAATTTAAATTATCAATTTTATAGTTCAAATTTTACAAATATGATGATTTAGCACTGCTTCAATAACCACTAAAGACATGTCCCTGCAAAATACCTCAGCTAAAGTTTATGTTATGTATGACATTAGTAAAATTCCATCAATGAGCAAGAGGCACATGCCAACAATGGATTCAGTTCTGAAAGCGTGCAACTGCATCCAACTGCCACACATGTACGGTAGCTCTGGCTATAGCTACTATAGATGAATCCGGCGAAGTACCAGAAGTAGAGGAGTCACCATTACTGTGCTGGCGTCTCCCTACAATACGCGCATGTGAATGCAAGCTTTCCTCAGAAGGGTATAATTTTCTCATTTTTTACATTTTACTTTCATCTTTTGACAATGATGTCAAGGAAATCTGGAAGAACCTGTGCTGTTCTGAGCTGCTCCAACAGTGGTGGAAAAAAACTGTATGTGAAGTACACAAGTCGTTGCTTCATGAAGAATGCCCCTGTCTAAGACCATACTCTTTACATAGATTCCATGGGCGTGCAGAGGATCAAAATGTTTGCCAGAAGTGGATAAAGACTATTAACAGAAAGGACTTTGTTCCCAATATCAACAGCACGGTAGATTTTGGTTAACAGCTAATGTTAGTCAATCTCTATTCATATCACAATGACTAGCATGCAGCTGCCTAGCCTAACATGGTGAAACAGGTAACGTCAGCTAACTCTGCTTAGCTAGCTAACTTTAGTGGACTAAGACTTTCTAGGGCCTGCGGTGGTCGCACAGAATAAATTAACTCAATCAACTAACTGTGGCGTTAGGCAGCCCTATGTTCAGTAGGAGTGATTTTTTTTAACCATGAAAAACTTAAGCTATTTGGCAGACAGTCTATAATGACTACATTTTATGCCAAAGTTTGTCATCAATTAGCTGAGTTAATTTAGAAAATCGACAACCTTTGCAAAAGCGTAAAATTATTTCTTTACTCATTTGGAAATGAGGGTTATTTTTCCAGTACTTCTTCCACCGCTGCAGTAATGTAATGGACAATATTTTAGGTAGTATTGTTGAGTTATTTGGTATTTGCTACTCATCCTCATTATTCTTTACCACTTTTAAGGTGTGTGGAATACACTTCCTGGATGGTTAACCAACCAAAGAACACCCATACCCAGTATTGCATATGGAATATGAATGTCATGTAAGTTTGATTCCATTCTTCCTGGAGTTACAATAGGTTTTATTCATTGCCTCCATGACATTTAAAATTTAGCAAGAGATTCAAATTAAATTTTGGTTAATATGTTTAATTTTTGTTTAAATATGTTGTATTATCTTGTTTGATAAATGTAAGTACATTTTCTTTTCTGTTTTTCTGTCTTTCCTCAGGGGAATCTGGTAGAGCCCCCCCAAGAATAAGGCCTCAGGTTCAGTGAAAATTATCCCCAAGCAACATGCATCATAGACTGTACTGAAATATTTGTACAAAGGCCAAAGAACTTAAGGAAACAATCACAAACATACAGCAACTACAAACATCATAACACCTACAAAGTCCTATATTGTATAGCCCCCAATGGTTATGTGATGTTTGTATCAAAATTGTTCGATGGAAGGGCCAGTGATACTTTTATCACAAAGAACAGTGGTCTTGTTGACCACCTGATTTCTGGTGATCAAATTTTAGCAGACCGTGGATTCACCATCACAGATGTATTGCCTCTAGGAGTGACTCTGGCTCTTCTTTACATGTGGCTGTAAAGAACTCTGAGCATGAAGTTACAGAAAAACATCACTTGGCAAATGTCAGAATCCATGCTGAATGTGCAATTAGAGTGCTGAAAGGTTTTAAAATTTTGAGTAATGTAATCCCTGTGTGACTTGGTGGGTGTAAAGTACAAGGTCTTAGCTCTAGGGTACTCGACTATGCCACCTGGGGACTTTCACCCCAAGAAATGTTTCCAATTTATACCCCTAAGATATTGTACGGAGACAAGAGGGTCTACTTGAAGACTACTTGAAGAGGCTAATCGAATATGCTAATCATGCTACAATGGACACTAACGTTACTAGAATGACAGTCTACACTATGTAGATACATTATACGTGCCAGTGTTATGTATTGACTGAGCCGTGTTCACAAGCTACATTCCTGTGAAAAGATGCTGTTACTGTTGCATTAGCAGATAGCTGAAAGGAACAACCAAGACAAGCTACCGTAATAACAGTCACCACTGGCAACTGGTTCAAAAAATAGTCTCTTTATAAATACCTTCATCACATTCCCGACCATTTTAGTCGCAGTTTTGAGCCTTGAAACACTGTAAAAATTAAGTCTACTCATATGAATTGAATATAATGGTAGTGTGTATAAAGAATTATTTCTTTAAAAAATGAATGTGGAAATGTCCGCAATACCATGATGACGGAATACATTGAGTTTAGCTATTACCTTACAAAACATGTAGCCTAGCTGACATTAGTCAGCTATTAGGATAGCTAGTTAGCTAGCTACCAACATACGTTAGCAAAATCAATTAGGACAGGATTTCTGACGGACCTGAGGTGAATTATAGAAAGCAATTCGCTCTTGTATGATCCTTCCCACCAACTTGCAGAAACTAGCTAATAGCCTATCACTAATAATAAATAGGATTCTGACAGGAGGGATGTGATAAGTTTATAATTTCTTCTATATATAATACGAGGCTGTAGTCTGGCAAGTTTAGTGTCTCTTACTGCAGCAATTATGCATTGATCACTGACGTCTTTTGCAAATACAGCAATAGCCTTATATTTGTATGCAGCATTAGTTAAAAACAAATCAAGGAGACGGCCTCGGGATGGCAAGGTAAGACGTTTGCCTGGGAGCCCTAAGATTGGGGGTTTGAATCCCGGTCTCGCCACTGCCAGCTATGGCTGGAGGTCCGCATTGGCGAGGCAACAATTAGCCCAGCCTCACCAGGGATGTTTCAGGCTGTAGATGAAGCGTGTTACCAGACTGTTCAGATGCACAAGGCTTCCATAGTAGCGTGTGGAAATATAGTGCAATTTTCACAACCAGCTCCCTGTGGCTCATGCATATACTGGTATAGAAATTAAACAGCTCCCGCAGCAGCTTTTAACAGCCCACGTCATGTATAAAGTCACACACCAAAATCCTCCCCCACCAGTTGGTTGCCAGATAATTCTCACTGATTTGCAACCAACAATTTCAACAATAGCAAAACTGCACAATTCCACAAAACTTCCACAATGCTACTTCAATGATCCAAGAAAATCCAAGGCAATCTAGAATTAAAGTTTCAACTGTCTGCATTTAGCACAACTTGTGTTTCTGAATAAGGCTGGTGAATCCCATAAGCCAGCATAGCACACCACAAGCTCAGTTTGTAGTTTGTTAATCAAGGGTACCAATTTTCTTGAATAGGCTCCCAAAAGTCCCTAAATGGAAAGTAGTCCATCCATAAAAGAGAGTATCAATACGGCACAGGTTTCTAAAAAAAAACTGAAAGCCAAAATGAAAAAAGTATCGATGATCAGGTATCGGGTGACGCTCATCTGCGATGCACATGTAGCTTGCTAGCTCTTCCTCAACAAACCCTTAATTTTAAGTTTTTTTTAGAAATATCAACCAGCCTTAATTAAAAAATCATGGCATTATGGCACAAGGAAAGACAGGAGGCAAACGAGAGGGTGATAGTATGTCACCTATAAAAAAAACATATGGTAACGATGCCAAAAGAGGATCTGGACAACGCAATAGCTACAGCAGTGAGAACCACTTTGCTGGAGCAAGAGTGACCTCAACCTGATGATACAGACAGCAGTGAAAGAAGCGGTCAATAGCATCCTCATCCCGCAATTAATGGAACTAAAAACTCAAATACAGCACACAGAGGATAATGTATGTGCATTAGCCAAAGACCTGGACACTTCTCAAAAAGCTATTCAAAACAACACGGCTAAAGTTGACTCGCTACAGGCTGCATTGAGGGCTAGCAAGCACCAGGCTAATGCTCTCCAGCAACAAGTGAGCGAACTCACTTCCAAGCTGTCCTGGATGGAGGACCGTAACCGGATGTCTAACCTGAGACCGGTCGGGCTGAAGGAGGGCGAAGAAGGGTTGAATGCCGCAAGTTTCCTGATCAAAAATCTGCCAAAGTGGATCCTATCTTTGCAAGGCCGGGTCATTCGCATAGAGAGAGCACATAGACTTTACAGCACGGAGAAAGATGCCAACAACCGTCAACGCACGCTGATTTTCAAATTACTGGATTACACGATCGCGAGGCGATTCTAAGGGGTGCCAGAATCTGACCGATCAAGCATGCCGACCAAAACCTGTTGTTCTTCCCCGATTATAGCAAAGACACAACCAGCAAGAGGAAGCTTTTGTCAAGAAGATGGCTTTGCTTGGGGTCCAGCCGTTTCTGCGTTACCCGGCCCAGCTCAAGATTACCTACCTAGGGCAGCCCCTCCACTTCGAGACCCCATCCAATGCAGAGAACTTTCTTCAAAACACTTTTTAGATGCCCTCCGTCCGGCAAAGCAGCGGGACTGCGCCTCTGCAGGATCCTGACAAGATGGATGCATCCTCTCCGCAGTGAGTTGCCCTAGCTGCAACTGGATGTAGCCTCTAGCTATTAGCCCATATTGCCGCATAAGCTTTTTTCCCTTATTATATTATAATTGTAAATGTATTTACCATTATTGCTATCATCGTTTAATTACTGCTTTTTTCTGTTATCGTCGTTGTTCAATCAGAATTGAACTGTCTTGAAAACAACGCTTATTCTGTTCCTTGATTTATATCAGATTGGTCAAAACTCCATATGGGTAACGGGTTGATAACATTTCAGATTACTTTTCCATACGGTTTATCATCTCTGCCTAGTTGGCTGACTTATGAACGCTCCGATAGGTACGCATTAGACTACTTATATGTTTTTGTGTGGGGAACATCATGTAATGTAGAATGGGCCGTTGAGGACTGCCTCGCAGTTGTGCACCACCGGAATGGCAAATGTGTGTGTCTTGCAAACCTTGGGTTCTACTAGAGCCTGGCGCTTTGCTTGTATGTATATAGTTTTGTTGTTGAGTTCTCAATGTGTTAGAGTACATTGTACAGTATGGCCAAAAGCTCTGAAGAAACACATTCTTATTAATCTTTTCATATATTTTTTTTATTTTTTGGGCTGCTGATACTCTACTCTGTCTCTCAAGTGTACCACCATCTAAATGGCCGACTTGAATAGTGTTAGTTGGAATGCTCAAGGGCTAAACTCGCCCATCAAGCACACTCACTGCCTAGAATTCCTCCGTCGCAAGCAAATATCCATCGCATTGATTCAAGAAATGCACCTGACAGAGAACACTTAAGGAAAAACTTAGTTGTGTCATCCCGGACAAAAATGGGCAGGCCTCTCAGTGCTGCACAACATCCAATGTCTAAAGAGTATCCAGTGGAATACACACAAGAATATCAATTAGTATAGTGCTCTGAGTGTGAAAAATAAAGCCAAAGTCTGAAGTGATCAGAGCCCAAAGTGAAATTGCTTCCTTAGTCTGAGCAGCAGCCAAAGTATTATTTTTATAATGATATGAACAAACAAAAGGAAAACAATCTTAGCATTTTAGTGAAGCTGGAATCAGCAAGTGTTTGGTATTTTTACTTGATAAATCACTAATATAATTAATTATCAAAAAAATTATCGATTTTCTCTCAATCAAATAATCAAGTAGTTGTTTCAGCACCACTATAATGTAATACTTTCAATTTTAAGTGTTCAAATTAAATAAGATTTTCATTGAAAAGACACTTTTTAGTGTAAACAGCTGGCACAAGACAACATACCATTTTCAGTTGCTTTAATGGAGAATGAATGTCCTTGTGGTCACCATCACCTTTCCACCAACTTTGTATGCTGCTAGAGGGTGGTAATCCGTCAGCACATCTAGATCCAGGACTACAATTTCTGCACAGTGGCGTTCAACAAGCTCATAAGACCTGAAATGTTCAGTGTACCAGGAAGAGAGTCTTTTACAAATGAATGTCACTTTGTCTGCATTGACGAGAATGGTCACAATCTTATGGAATTCTGGGAGGCCACTGCACTGCCCAGCAGATAAAATCATGCCCTCCGCATACTGTGTTCCGTGCAGTTGAATTGTTTTAGACAGAGACACACTGTCTAGATGTGGGTACTTCTTTTGTATTTCACACTTTAGTGATGGATCCAATTCTGAAACCCTGACCACTTTCACCTTTTCAACATACAGTTTTGGCTTGAAAAGGTTATGACTATCTAGATGGTATGCCATCATTTGCTGGTGTTCTGAGGAAAGAGTGAACAGCACATTTTTCCAATTTTGAGTGTCATGGACCACCTTTTTAAAGAAGCTATGCCTAGCTTCGAACCTCATCATCCACAATTCCACTAAAGGCCCATAGCAGCGAATGAGATGTGGGTAGTGGTCAATGAAGTGGTGTTTCGGCCTCAATCTGAAGTCCAGAAAGGTATTGGTGAGCAACTTGCAATGATCCAGTAGTTTACAAGATAAATAACACAATGTTTCCTCTGAGAGTCTGTTTGACACAACAGTGTCAACAATTTCCTTAAGGTCCATGCAGGCTCGTGTTCTGGTATCTTACATCCAATTATAAAAGGAAGTAAGTGCAGCAGTGTCCAATTTTCATGTCCATTACCGAAAACAGTTCCTTTCTCAAAGCTTGTTTTTGGAATTTTTTGTGGTTTGTTTACTTTGTCTGAATACTTGTAGGGAAATGATTTTATGCAGTCGTTTAATGCATCAAATGTAATGAAACCTTTTGAGATCAGATTTTTTAAAAATAAGGACAATTCTACAGGGATGACCCCTTCAAAATGTCATGCAAAACATCTGGAGGAAATCCAGTTATTGGATGAAAGAACAGTAGATGCTTGCTAAGTACACTTTCCTTTTTTACCCCATTAATGCATTGGAGGTTGTCATTCTGCCTAAGCTCTTCCAAAAAAGTGTTGTGTTGGTCAACATCCCTCATTTGGAAATCATTAACTTCAGTGTTTGCAATTTAGTCCTTACTTATCAAACAAAACCGATAGAACTTGTCAACAATAAAACTTTCATAAAAGCCTGCAAGACCATGTGCTGCAAGGTTATCTGCACACACACAAAATATAGTACCCTTACCAAACTGACCTACAACTTCAACAAAAATTCCCTCTTGTTCTAGACACCTTATATCTTTAATCAATGGCTCAAGAAACTTTTAATAACCATATTGCTTGACATCCACACTTTTACCCAAGAGAGCTAGCTGAACTGAAGTGAGACTTGATCGGAACCTGGCTGGTAAATTTATAACAACCCAATATACTGCAGTTATCTTATGAAGTTTTCTAGAGGTGCCCAGCGGGTTACAAACTTCAAAATCATCAATATATAAGGCCAAACTGATACATTTGTTCTGCTGTCCCAGTAGCTTATTGTCCTTGTAATACTTGCAGTCTTGAAAAGACTTAGAGTCCAGGTAAAGCTTCTTGATCAAATACGATTTGGTCCAAAAAAATCTGCCTATCCTAGTAAAGTCTCAAGTATCTTAGTGACAGATATATAAACAAAAGCATTTTTATGGGCTATGTGAAAGATATTCTATGGGTTCTATAACAGAAAAGTGTTCCTTGAAATATAAATTCCTTCGGTGATCTGTAGATAGGGAACCTTTCTCTGTTGTTGAAAGGAGTGCATTAGTTTGAACTATAGCATTAGAAATTTCTTTCAAAACAGAATCATTTATTTCAATTTTATGTTTTGAAAGGATCTCTTTGACACTGTTGAGAGTCTGGATGTTAGAAAAAGACAGCCGGTTATGCAAATCCACTACAATATTTTGTGTTGCACCTCTAGAAACATGTAACACTGTTTGCATATGTAGAAAGAGAGAAGCCAATTTGTGCTGAAGTGTTTCACTATCCACATCTTCCACAATCTCTTCTGGTCTCTTCTGGTCTCACACTATTCTGTGATGATGTCCCTGCTTCACCATCAGATTGTTCACCATCATTTGCCTCATCTTCAGTATCGACTCTTGCTATAGTTCGAAAATCCTTAAGTGTACAATTTCTATGGTTTCGACTTCTGTGAGAACTGAAGGTTGGGCGAGTGTTTGTTTTAAAGGTACACCATAGAATGGGACATTGCACAGATTCTCGATTCTTTAAATGATGTCCAAGATGGTTCCAAAAAGTTTTTTTCACTGCAAATCTCTTTAAAATCACACAATTCACATCAAAGTTTTGAATTTAGTGGATTTTCACAGTCTGTGTGTGGTCTTGAGGGGTGTGATCATAATGCACCAGGTGTTTTAAATATACAAACACAGTCTGTGTGAATACAAGGCCAGTGTGCACCTTCTCCGTGACGAAGGTGACAATGTTTTGGAAGAGTATCTTGACTGGAGCTCACAAATTTGCAAAATTTGCACTGCATGCAATCCACCCCTGAAACACAAGAGACATATAGGACATATTCAGTTTTGCTAAAAGCATTTTTGCTGCAGACCCTGTAATTTGCAAACAGAATAACTGACAAAATACAGTTCTATTTCACCAATATGTGACGTATCCCACTGAAGCCATAACAACCCCATCCATGTTCCATGACTGAATAGACAATGGCCAGGTAGAATCTGTCATACAGGGGGAAGAGGACGTGCAAAATGGCCAACTGAAAACTTAACAGTAAACCTATTACTTGAAAGGATGGCACTGCAGTATTGAGTGAAAGTATTTTCTAATTTTCTTACTGAGCACATAATGTGATGTTTACAATAAAAAAGGATCTGTTCAAAACTGCACTAAGTAACATTATTATATAGCCTACAGACACAACAAATGGTTCTAATTTGACTTTTAACATCATATCGAAATGCTTCATTATAATTTTTAGGGATGCAAACAGGTAAGGAGTAAAAAAGGTGAGAACATTGCGTGGATAGAGAAAACCTGCCACAACTAGGGGGGTCTGGGGGCATGCTCCCCTGGGAAAAATTTTTGAAAGATATTCACTTTACATGCTCATTTCTAGTTACTTTTAAGTATATTTGCATCTGCCTGAAAACTAATTCTAACAGCCATTTTGGGGTAAAACATCCCTACATAAAACACATAAAAGGAATCAATAGATATGGGAGCTGAATACATCACCAAGACAAAAACAAGAAGACAACAACAAGATAAAAAAGTGTGTTGGAAATCAGCTTGTAGTAGCTTATTTATTAACACCTTTCCACCATCAGGCATATAACTGGTAATATTCATTAGAAAGCTTACATCTAGTCTATATGCATAATTACATATGACAAGTAACATAAATGCAAACGTGAATTCAAACATTTGTCTTTGTTTACTATATTAAGACAATGAAAAAAATAATGCTTCTACCAGCACGCCCGGCCCAGAACTGACTCAAAACTGAATAGGGCTGCAAATATCAATTATTTTCATGATTGAGGATTCTACCGATCATCCTGATGATTAATCGAGTAATCACATAAGGAAAACAATTTTAAGTGTTCTATTAAAGAGAAAAGGGAAAAGCTTGCAGAGTCTCTTATAATGAACAGTTACTTGGTTTCCTTTAGCAAAAATCAACATTTTTATTGCTTAATTGATATACATATTTTGTTTTTTTTTTTTATTATAAAATATAATAATTATAATAGCAAAATATTTTGTATATGTATAACTAAATGTCAAACTGGGAGTTCATAACAATGGCTAATGGACATTTATTTACAATGTTGAAGGGTTTAAAAGTCAACATTTAGGCCTACACTCACTGGTCATTTGTAATATTTTGTTAGCATTCACTAGGCCACTTCATACCAGTTGAGCACCATTTGAATGCCACAGCACTTTTTTAAATGGATACAGGATAATGTGCTTTGTCACAAAGCATGCATCATCTCAAGCTGGTTCCATGCGTTCACACTGCGAGCAACCGATGTAAGGGTTCACTCTATTCTGGGCAGCTAAAATGAATTAGCTAGCTAGCTAGTGCTAGGTAATGTACTGCCAGCGAACACAAGCTCAAGAGAATTAATACTCCATCACTGCCATCAATCCCAACAACAGACACAACTGTTGCTCTATACATCATTTTAAAATGTTTATTTCTGTATTGCTTCAAATAATTTGTTGTGAACAGGGAAACTTGTAGTACAAAATTTTTCCTCCATTTTTTTCTCTGTTGGCACAGCAAAAAAATGTATAACCAAAACCTGTTACAGGCTACTGAGGGCAGATGCCACCAGAACCTTTCACATCAAAAGAAAATTAATTTTTAAAACTAAAAACTATATATATATATATATATATATATATATATATATATATATATATATATATATACATTATAATTTTCACTGCAATATGTTACGTCCCGGATGGGTAATGGCGCCCAGGGGTATGTATGGGGGACGCAACACAAAAGAGGACAACCAGCCCCTGGCTTGGACGGTGCAAGGACGCCAGGACCAAAGGAAACACAGACGCGGGAGCGGGGTATAACGGTGCGCGATATATTTACAATATTTACAAAACTATATACAATGACAAACATACACAGGAACTGGGGGAAGGACAACAGACGGTGCCAAAGAAAAGAACTGAACAAAACAAAAACCGACCCTGAATACCTATATACATACGACTGACTACAAAAACAAAAGGGTGGCAGAGCCAAACAAAAAAACCTACCTACACCAACTAACTTAACCAAAATAAAATAGAGGTGGCACCCGCCCTAACCTAACCCTAACAGAATGACTTCTCCCACGGGGATCCCCCAGCTTACCTGTCCTCCCCCCCACCACAGCCGAATGCAACCAAAGCCGAGACGAAATCCACAATCGTAGTCAATTAATAATGCCAAAAACAAACGACACAAGCAAGTTTGGTCAGCAAAATAAACCAACAATGTGCAAAAACAGCGAGAGCGCACCCCAACATTCCGACATCTTTAAATCGGGCGCACTGGCTCTGGTTGGTCGGGCGGAACGAGGAGGCGGACGAGCGCAGCGGGATACCTGCGTCAGGAGAGAGCGGGAGAGGAGAGAGGAGGAAAACCGAGACGCAGGCGGCCGGACTCCACACGGACAGTGCGCCGCACGTAACACCCTCACCCATAAAACAAACTTGCCCCGCAAACAGATAGAGCGCACCAAGTCAGGGCACCACACTAAAGACTGGTTAGATTCGAGACAACGCGTCCGCCAAAACATTCTCGCAACCCTTCTTGTAGCGGATCTCGAGATTATAATTCTGCACTATCAGTGACCAGCGCATAAGGCGTTGGTTTTGGTTCTGCATGCGTGCCAAGAATACGATCAGGTTGTGGTCGGTGTACACCACAACCGGGAGGGAACTAGATCCTACGTAAACTTCGAAATGTTGCAGGGCTAACAAGAGGGCCAGACATTCCTTCTCAATGGTGGAATAATTGCACTGATGTTTATCAAATTTCCGAGAGAAATAGCTAATGGGATGGTCAATGCCATCGGCATCCTCCTGTAACAACACTGCTCCGGCACCGGTGGCACTGGCATCCACCTCCAGTGTGAAGGGTCTGCTGTAATCAGGAGCAGTGAGAACAGGTGCGTGGCATAAAAGCAACTTCACGCGTTCAAAAGACTCCTGGCACTCAGGTGTCCAGGTAAACGCACGTGAAGGGCTTAAAAGACTGGTGAGAGGGGCAACCACAGTGGAAAAATTCCGGCAGAAGCACCGGTAATAACCCGCCATGCCCAGGAACGCCGGTTGTCGCCTCGTATCGGGCGCGGGGAAACAGCGGATAGATTCCACTTTGGCATCCACGGGACGCACCTGACCTTGGCCAACGATCTTACCCAGGTAAGTTACTGTGGCCTTGCCGAACTCACACTTAGCCAGGTTAAGAGTCAGAGAAGCACCGTTCAAGCGGTTAAAAACTAGCCTAAGTGTTTCCATATGCGACGGCCAATCGGCGGAATACACCACGAGATCATCTAAGTAGGCTTTTTGAGTTAGGTACCCCCTCCAAAACGATAGACATGAGCCTTTGAAACGAAGCGGGAGCATTTACATCCCAAATGCCATAACTGAGTATTGGAGGAAATGGTCAGGCGTAACGAAGGCGGAGATCTCCAGCAGCATGGGCGTTAACGGGACCTGCCAATACCCTTTTAACAGGTCGAGCTTGCTGACAAACTTCGCTGACCCAACTCGGTCGATGCAATCCTCCATACGCGGCAGAGGGAAGGAATCGGGCACGGTCACTGCGTTAACCTTACGGTAATCTGTGCAAAAACGGGCTGTGCCATCACTCTTGGGTACCAGTATGCATGGTGAACTCCAGGGACTCGAGCTAGGCTGGGCTAAGCCATGGTCAAGCAGGTAAGAAACCTCCTGCCGCATTAGAGCTCTTTTCACGGGGTTCACGCGATAAGCATGCTGCTTAATCGGCCTGGCCCCATTTACATCAATGTCATGCTTAAGCATGCTGGTTTGGGTTGGCACATCATTAAACAACGAGGGATACTCTTGTACTAACTGCAGCACGTCTGCTTGCTGCAGGGCATCTAAATGAGTGAGGTGACGGGGAAGCTCCTGTAAAGCGGCAGAGTTCTGCAGCCTGGCACACTGCTCCGGGGCGTTCCGCAGCAGGAGACCATCCCCGTCTTCGCCGACAGCCAACACCGGAACAGCAACCGCAGAGGGGACGGAAACCTCCGCATCCGGACACGGAGCCACCGGAACCTGGCCACGCGCATGATAGGGCTTCAACATGTTGAGATGGCACACGCGAGTCTGCCGCTTCCGGTCAGGCGTCCGAATCACATAGTCCGTTTCAGAGAGCTTACGGTCCACCACATAAGGGCCAGAGAAACGAGCCTGCAAAGCCGAACCAGGGATCGGTAACAATACCAGAACTCGGTCCCCAGGGCTAAAACAGCGTGGGACCGCTCTCTGGTCGTAGCGGGCTTTCATGGCTGCCTGCGAAGAGGACAAGGATCTATTAGCGTACGCACAGGCAGAGTGAAGCCGCTCCCTAAACTCGCTAACATAGTCCAGTATGTTGGACGGGGGCTTCGAGGCATCACCCAACAATTGTTCTTTGAGGAGCTTAAGAGGACCTCTTACTGTATGCCCGAATACTAATTCAGCGGGGCTGAACCCTAGAGATTCCTGCACTGTTTCACGAACAGCAAATAGAACAAACGGAATGCCAGTGTCCCACTCTTTTTCGCACTCTACGCAGTAAGCACGTAGCATGGACTTCAGGGTCTGATGAAACCGCTCTAAAGCTCCCTGCGACTCTGGGTGATACGCGCTCGAAACCGTATGGTTGACGGAGAGCGTGTGCATAACCTGCGCGAACACCTTGGACAAAAAGTTCGTGCCTTGATCAGTTTGCACAGTCCTGGGCAAGCCGAAGGTAGAAAAAAACTGCATTAGTGCCCTGACTATGACGGGGCCGTAATCCTACGGAGAGAGGAAAAGCCTCGGGGTATCGGGTAGCAGCACACATTACAGTCAACAAGTACTGATGACCGGACTTGGTTTTAGGTAGGGGGCCCACGCAATCAACCAGCACACGCTCAAATGGTTCTCCTATCACAGGTATGGGGTGTAGAGGCGCAGGGGGAATAGTCTGGTTCGGTTTCCCTACAAACTGACAGACAGGGCAGGTTCGACAGTAGTCAGCCACCGCGGATTTCATTCCAGGCCAAAAGAAGTGCCGTAGCATACGGCAGTAAGTCTTAGTGACTCCTAAGTGTCCCGCAAGATGATGATCGTGCGCTAAATGCAGAACGTACTGTCGGTACCCTGTCGGCACCACAATCTGAAAAACAGTGTTCCACCCTGAATCCTCAGATACTGCCGGTGACCACCTCCGCATAAGCAAACCCTCCTCCACAAAATAAGCACTCGGTTTGCCCCTGACGGTCTCCGCCTCACTCGCAGAGGACCAACACGAAGCGAGAGAGGAATCCAGCCGCTGGGCCGCTATCAGTTGCTCACGGGTGATCGGCAAACGAAGTTCTCTGTCCTCCTCGTTAGCAGATGCTACGTCAACTTTAGGACATTCAACCGCGGAGTCCGCTAGTGGCGAATCTCCCACAACCGTGTCGCGGTCCAAGGAGGCGAGAAATGACTCTGATAAGTCAACAGTGTCACCATATTTGCGGGACTGCGAACGAGTCATCACACAAGCAGGGAACACAGTGGGAAACTCCTGCACAAGTACCTCATCCTGAGGCTGCACCGCGGGTGCACCGGTCACCTCTAACAAAGGCAGCACTTTCCCACCCGCCAAGTCATTCCCCAAAATTAAGGCAACGCCTTTTACCGGAAGCGAGGTCTAACCCCGACTTTAACGAACCCGTTCACAAGGTCAGACTGCAGGTGAATTGTGTGCAACGGAACCTGCAGACATCCCATCTCAATGCCCTGCACCAGGACATAGGACCCAACAAACGTATCACCTGAGAAATCTAGTGTATCTGAGCAGATGAAAGATTGCGCTGCACCAGTGTCACGTAACATAGTTACGGGTATCTGCTCCTGTGGGTTACCAGATTTAGAAACCAGCCCTTGCAGCAGAAATGGGGCATAGCTAGCATCAGGTAGGGGCTCTACAGCAACTGGATGGCTGCGGGGCTTACGAACTGTCCCAATTAAACCCACGCTCTTAGCATGGTCCGACTGTTGCCGTTGCTGTTTACCTTTCAGGCTCCGACAGTCAGCAATTACGTGACCCGGTTGATGGCAGTAAAAACATTTCCACTCAGCCTTCGATCGTGATGTGGGAGATCCGGATTGCTGACCATTTGGAGGTTTGGTAACAGAGACTGCTCTCTCACCACAATGAGTTGGAGTTGGAGAACGGACGGACACGAACACATTCTTGTGCGTCAAACTAAACTCATCTGCCAGCACCGCAGCTTGGGACAGTGACTGAACTTTTTGCTCATTCAGATACAAAGACATACGCTCCAGTAAACAGTTCTTAAATTCTTCTAACAGGATTAGCTCACGTAAGGAGGCTAAGTCAGCTACCTTACTGGACGCACACCACTTATCAAAGAGAACACCCTTCTCTCTCGCAAAGTCCACGAAGGTTTGGCCCGATGACTTTTATGATTCCTAAATCTCTGCCTATAAGCCTCAGGCACCAACTCATATGCGCGCAGCACCGCCGCCTTAACCGTTTCATACTGCAGGCTCTCGGCCAAGGACAGCGCCGCGCATACCTCCTGTGCCTTGCCCACGAATTTACATTGTAGCAATAAGGGCCAAACATCCCTCGGCCACTGCAGCGAGGCTGCAATGCGCTCAAATGCACTAAAGTAGGAGTCCACCTCGGCCTCGTGGAAAGGCGGCACCAAGCTGATATGCTTGCTGATGTCGAACCCGGTCTGAGGAGCCACTGGGGCAGAGTCCGCGGCGGGGGGAGACAGCAGGCGTGGACTGCGCAACAGGAGCCGCAGCAATCTTCATTGCATCCAACTCAAGCTGCCGCAGTTTTATTTCCTTCTCTGCCTCCAACTCCATCCGGCGAACCTCCAGCCGCCAGTTAAGCTCAGCTTGGAGCGCGTGCTTTTTTTCCTCCGACTCAAGCTGTAGGCGTGCCAAGCGCACTCGCAACCAAGGCTCGCAACCACCGGACAGAGAACCTTCGCTCTCGGTCACAGTGGACACGAAGGGAGGCAGCGTGACTTTAGCGTCTGCCTCCGCTTCAGCCGCCGTCTGTGCTACTCCCCGAACTTCAGCCTTCCCAGCTGCGAGACCCTCTCCCACAGCAGGCGCAGGCGCACCCATCACAAGCACTCTCCGCTCCACCAGGCCTTCAAACACTGCCAGCTTAATCACCTTCTTCAGTGCCTGCCTTCCAACCGCAATGCCAAAATGCTCCGCCAACACCAGGAGATCATCCTTTCGACAGGTATCTAACCTGTCCACTGACGGGTTACTAAGGAACTCCTCAACACTAAAGTGGGCCATGATACCACCACCCAAAAAAACAATATCACCCCTACCACTTACAACCGCATCGTCCACAAGAAAAAAAAACTACAGTCCCGAGGAACACTATCCCGGACGAGCCCCCAATTTATGTTACGTCCCGGATGGGTAATGGCGTCCAGGGGTATGTATGGGGGACGCAACACAAAAGAGGACAACCAGCCCCTGGCTTGGACGGTGCAAGGACGCCAGGACCAAAGGAAACACAGACGCGGGAGCGGGGTATAACGGTGCGCGATATATTTACAATATTTACAAAACTATATACAATGACAAACATACACAGGAACTGGGGGGACAACAGACGGTGCCAAAGAAAAGAACTGAACAAAACAAAAACCGACCCTGAATACCTATATACATACGACTGACTACAAAAACAAAAGGGTGGCAGAGCCAAACAAAAAAACCTACCTACACCAACTAACTTAACCAAAAAAAAAATACAGAGGTGGCACCCGCCCCTAACCTAACCCTAACAGAATGACTTCTCCCACGGGGATCCCCCAGCTTACCTGTCCTCCCCCCCACCACAGCCGAATGCAACCAAAGCCGAGACGAAATCCACAATCGTAGTCAATTAACAATGCCAAAAACAATCGACACAAGCAAGTTTGGTCAGCAAAATAAACCAACAATGTGCAAAAACAGCGAGAGCGCACCCCAACATTCCGACATCTTTAAATTGGGGCGCGCCGCTTCTGGTTGGTCGGGGCGGAACGAGGAGGCGGGACGCAGCGCAGCGGGATACCTGCGTCAGGAGAGAGCGGGAGAGGAGAGAGGGAGGAAAACCGAGACGCAGGCGGCCCGGACTCCACACGGACAGTGCGCCGCACGTAACAAATGTCATTATCACAAATTGTCTGTGACATATTTATTTGTGGTGGCTATTTTCCTGAGCAACACGTATGGTTAGCTAACTCAGCCATCATATTGATTTAGCCTAGCTGTTGTGTCCAGTCCCTGTGCATAGGTAGCAAGATGCTTCCTGCAGACGTGCTGTAGCATCGATGTTGTGCTGTTGTGGAATTCCATCTTCAGGTTGCAATGCATACGTACCACTTTATTTTTTTCGATTTGTGTTTGAAATGGTTCCAAACCACTGACACTTTCGGGTGCTTTCTAGAGCCTGCCTTTTCTTGTTTTCCACTCAGCATCACTCCTCTAAAATAACCCCTGCTGGGTCCGCGCGCTCCATTGTTCCTGAGTGTTCACAGGTTTGTTTAGTCATGTGTAACGACGATAAAAGATAGTTCTATGAATGAAACGCAGCTTCGAGGCAGAAAATTTGAATTAAGGGTTTTTATTAATCAGATTATTTGAGTTACTCGACGAATCAATAACAGTCAATCATTAGTTAGAGCTTTTAAGTGTCTGACCAGGTTTTAGGTGACTTCTTGCAATCTTAAAGTGATGGCTGCTCATTTTAAGTAGGTCTGTCACCCATGGTCACTGATTTAGGGGTATTCATGGTGGTAGACCACTCGCCCTCTTGCCTGCTATGTGTGTGTATTTGTTGACTTATCTTATCTGCGCTTGTTCTGGTCCTGAGTAGGGAAAGGAATCCTAAAAACCCACACCAGGGCAAATAACCATAAAATGCATGGTACTCTCCCGACAGTATGTTTAAGCACTACCGCTGAAATACTTAATGTGATGTGATTCTCTGTGATTCTAAGCAAGGGGTTAATCTGAGACATTCTTGGGAGGCCAGTGTACACTGCCAGAACAGCACATTGAGTTACTTAACCCTTTTTTAAATAATGGAAATAATGGTACTTTTCAGACATGCATATTTTAGAGGTAAATATAATGATTACCAGGGCAGACTTGGAAATAATGGGAAATTCCAGGAGTATTATGTTAAAAAATAATATACAATAAATGACTATGGGGTTTATGGGACTTTCCAGACTGGGGAAATGTAGCAGTTCGAAAGATAATGGTGTATCACCTGGGATGGTATGATGTTGAAGGAGGAACCTGGGAGGAGTTGGAAATTAGGCTCCAGTCTAGGAGGAGTTGAGAAAGCAGCATAAAAGAAGGATGCAGGCTAGGGGGTAGTCAGAATGAGTGGGGAACTGCTTGTGAATACTGTAACACCTGTAGCTCCGCGGACCAACCCGGTTTATTGTATGTGACTGATCACCATATGCAATACACAAACAACCATAGTTACATCAGACTCTGTGGACTTATTATTTTCTGGAAAGCTTCAAAGTGTGAAGGAAGACCCTCGGTTCATCTGGCCCGGACCAGGGGGATATCCGCCACATTTATTTTTAGACCGTTTCAGACTGATAAGAACTTATCCCAGTTTTCAGCTGACAATTTGGAGCTTCTGCTGGTTGATGGCTCTGGTTCTGAGATAATAATTTTCACATCTAATTGGAAGTAATAGATGACATCTGGAATTTGGGGCCATACAAAGCAATTCTTTCCGCCAGACTGTTGCATACAGGACACTGCGATTTCTTCAAACAATTTACATTAAGTTACTTTCCATCACTATACAGCCAACCCCACCCCCTGGTCAATCAACCACCTAGCTAGCAAGATACTTTGTTCATTTTAAAGGCCATTCACATGACTGTTTAGCTTAGAGCAGGGGCATCACTTGTAATGTTAAGTGACATTTTAGTACTCGTCCCACCATATGAGTGAAATGACAAACACGAGTTTTCAGTTCGTCTTTAACTTTATTATATGAACAAAGTAGCAGCCTATTCTATGGCAAAACATAAATGTAATACACAAACACAATAATACAAAAGTTTATCAAATTTTGCGCTAATAATGCCAATGTTGTCATATCACTGCCTAAATGAGCTGTGCCCAGGGTATTGCGCAATAGCAAGTACGCAAGTACACATAGCATCTCAATCTTTGATACGTGCGATCTTGCAAGACCGTTCTCGTTATTGATAAACAGCCTCGTTCTAATTTACCTAAGACCGAAATTCCGCATTGCGCGTGAAATCACTTCTATTGCTGCCTGTTTGAATTTTCAAGTCATCTGTTAAAAGCATTAACATAGCTTGAACATCGAGAATTCTATAATAAACATGTATATTGTCATGTCGGATGAAAACATCATATCTTCAAAAAGTTCACTTTTCACAAAGTGGAAAAAACATTCCCAAATTATCATTATGGAACACTGCACCACAAGATTTCACAGTTTGGCTTCCATTTTAGGTCTAATATTAAACCCTGTCAATAATCAGTTGCTAGAACTGGAGATACAAGTTATTTGCACTATAACAACAGTGGAATTCAGAATTAGATAGTTACAGTGATATAGGCTCAATGGGTTATTCCTAAATTATTATTTGTTAACAATAAATAATCCCTTGATATACCTTAGAAATAATCACTAGTTATACCTCATACTAGCAAGATAATCGCAAGTAGCTAGTAGCTACGGTAAAAGTGGTCTGATTCTATGATGGCTAGTCTAGCTAGCTAACAGTTCAGCTAACACAGTGAAACCACAGCAGAAAATAAGACTTTCACTCAATTATTTGACTCATGAGTGGTAGCACCATTACAGTATCATACCTCCTGTTGGGAAGAGGTTTTTTTTTTTTGTTAAACCAACAACTTAAAATTGTTTGTTGGTCTTTTGTTGCTTCTCTTTTCATTTTGTACGCCAGCTTGCTATGGCTCACACCAGCTACTGCTGCTGCTTGAGAAGACACGGGCAGAGGAGGATGGGTTGGGCGCAACCAAATCTTACAATACAGGGGCGGGGGGGTTGAAAAAATGGTATTCTTTGCTTGCTAATTACATTTAATCAAGAGAACCAACCACTTTATAATGTTTTATAACAGTTAATATTTTTCATTCATCATGATATGATTATTTGGGGGAATAGTATTGGCTGGTTTTGATTATTGGGGGGTACATCCCCCTTGTAATTTAAGCCCATGGCCATTGGTGCCATGTAATCTGCTCAGTGTTTTGGGGGATGGCTGATTCAGTCTCAGAGTAGCAACACTTTGCACACTTTGCCTGAACATGCATTTTTTGTTTTTCACATTACACACAATTTGAGTGAGTGCATCGGAAATGCTTTTACTTCCTAGAAAGCCACTTTGATGCATTTTGTCGATGAGAATCTTTATGTTCTCATGATCAATGCATGCACAGGTGTTGCGGTCACTTGCCTTTGGCTCTGTGACATAAAATGGATGCAGATGGACAAACTGCCTGTAGGATATGGAATGTGCCACTCCTACCTCCGTGTTGTACTCTAAGTGAAGCTCATTTAAGAGACTTCGTAAGAACATGTTGCTGTTTCCTGGCCTTATTTTGAGTGGTCGTGTCCTTCTTTCTTGGTAAGAGATGACTGTTTTCATCACGTGTAAGAAATTCCACCACACTTCTTCTTTCTGGGCCTTTTCTGAACACCTTTGGCCGATACTTTTCTCTTGCTGCTTTATGTTTTGTTCTTTTCAGGCTCTGGTCTTTTTTGCAGAATCTATCTGCTCTTCTTTTTTCTCTCAAAACTTCCATTTCCTTCCTCAATTTCCGTGTACAGTTTTCACTGCAATGGCTGGAGGTTTTTTCCTTGCTTCCACATGAATCCTTATTAGGTGTTAAGGAAGAGAGTGGTCTCTCCCAAGGTGAGGATGGCTGAGCAGGAACAGATGGTCCAGGAAGTGAGGATAGCTGAGATGGTCCAGGAAGTGAGGATGGCGTTAATGGTCCAGGAGGGGCAAGTTGTGGAGCCTCATCTGTTTATTCATTAATTTATTGTTAAATAAATAAATTGTTCATTCTTTTTAATGGAGATTTAAGCGAAGTTAACTGCCAAATGCACTTTGTATTGTACTGCTGATATGGAACACAATTCAGGCTTATAGACAACGCAGCCTATACCGATTACTGCCATTACTGCTCTCATACACCTTCACAGTTATACCTGTCCCTTCTCTTTGCCAGTCTCTCCTCCCTAGCAGCAGGATTTTTGCACGGAAGCGTGCACCCCTCTCCTTGTTGGACAGAGGCATCTGTTAAAATGTTAAAAATTATTAAAAACAATAAAATCAATTCAGTTTAGTTATACAGACTCTATAGTAGGGTAAAAAAATCAATTAAGAAAGAAATAAATCAGGTAAATGCATTGTGTTATTCGGGATAACAGATCAGACAAATGGTTTCACAGAATGACAAATTCTGTTTTGCTGAATGACAAATTTCATAAACATTCATTCCTAACAGGCAGTTGCTTGGCCGCCCATTACCAACAATGACCTTGACCTTGATTTGTAAACTTGTAAACATTTCATCTCTAACTTAATGTTTCTAAAATCTACAACTTTATGAACACTTTTTTGAAGTTTGACCAAATGACACTGAAATCTGTGACACATGGTACCACACATGGAAAAGGTGAAATCATCTTAAATTTAGGAGCAAATTTTTTTTTACCTCCAACTTGGGTGGTCTTCAGGGGTCTTCTGAGTGATACCATCACTTGTCACCTGACTAAAGTCATGTGACTATAGTCCAAAATGGCCTCTAATCTTTATATGCGGGTCGCTACAATATGAAAGCATAATGATCCAAGCTTGAGAAACTCAATACACAAATAAACATTTAATTAATTCAAACATTTAGAACACAAACCCCTCTATGTATTTGTAACAAATGTAACGTTTAAATTGCCCCGATTTAAAGAATGATTTATTATGTACTCTGACTTCGTACATCTGTGAGAAGAATATTAATGACAGTTGATTATTAAAAAGTTGTCTGTTGCATGCTACACCTCATTCTGCTCCCTGAGTTTTTGCTTGATATACCGTTGCAGTTCATTCTAAGCAAACCGTTTTACTTAGCCGCTACAGTAGTTTAAGTTAAAATAACATTCATCCTGGGCAGAGGTGGGTAGTAACTCACTACATTCATTCCGTTACAGTTACATAAGTTTTTTAATAAATTATACTTGTAAGAGTTGTTTTAATGTTGGATACTTTTCACTCTTACTCGTGTATACTTGTAACTCCGATACATTCAGTTTGACCATGATCGTGCATTAAGTAAAGGATAATGTACAGTCATCCGGTCATTATGGCTAAATAAACCCGCTTCATGTCATCCTCCTGATCAACCTGAAGGTGTTTATTTAGCCATAACAACCAGATGGCTATACATTATCCTGTATATTATAGTGCTGCTTACCAAAGCAACTGAGTTGACTGTGAATAATGATTTAAAATTCTTCTACTGTGGGTGTAACATTAGTTTACTAGCTTCCACTAAGAAGACCACAGAACTACATAGCTAGCAACGTAGCAAACACTGTTGTTGCCCATAACAACAGTCAAAAATACAGTTCAGTGGTCATTATACAGAAATTGACTGCAGAATGCGTGTTTGACCAATCAGAATTGAGTATTCCAGAGAGCTGTGTAATAATGCAAGACAAATAAAGTTACTTTCAAGTCAAATGGAAAATAATCTATAGTGATTTTAACCTGTGCGCTTGCTGGTGTAAGCTCCTTACTGGAAGGTGGCTGCTCATCGTCATCGTATGCACACTAAAAGAAGTTTCAAACACATTCATTCACAATTGTAATAACTATTGTAACATGGTAATAACCTGAACAAAAATCATATTGTGGGCTAAAAATTTTTGGAAGGATTCTGTGTACAACCTCTACCTGAAAATCAGCTATTTAACTAACAAAGCAGAAACGAAAGAAAAAGAAGCTAAATTGTGATGAAGGCTAAATTGATGTGAACCTGACAGAAATCAATGTTTTAGTGATGACAGCATATGTAAAGTAATTGTTTTCAAAGGTTCACCTACCATGTTGTCTGCCTCTGTCATGATGTGCAGCCTACAACACAGTAAGACTGTTAATAAACTATACTTAGCACATGTGAGCAGCCTTCATATCTTAGAAAATGTCAAATTATTTCTTTTTTCAAAACAGGTTCACGTGATATGAAAATCAGTGAGTGTGTTAGGTTCACTCACTAGGCCTGGGTGATAAGGCAATTTTACCGGATATTGTGACGGTATTTGACAATTAACTCGATGTGGATTTCTGACAGTGATTGACAAACAGTTACCCGCCTATGTCTGGAAGAGGCGGTAATTGCCTCTGAGGAACTGAGGCCATACAACAGAAAATTATAGAAGGATTAAATAATATTTAGGCTACATGTAATTTTTTTTTGTCCTGTTTTTCTGTCCTTTACTTTTTATTGACCAAGAATTGTTAAAAGTAGGCCTATTATGTAGTAAAGGATCAGTATTATACCAAGTTTCACTGCCCCTCTTACTGTGCCAAAACCTTCCTGCTTGTCATGATCTTCCTTGCATTGACTAGGTTTTTTGAATGGGAGATGCTCACTTTGAAAGCACTTTAGCAGCTGATTGCATAAAACATGAGAAGATGTTGTTTTGAAATGATAAAATGGTGAGACATAGAAGCCTATTTATGACCAAAAGTAACATGCTGTAACATAGCCTGTAGTCTATGTGTGCAAATGCAGGGAATAGAAACATATGCAAGCAGCCTAGTTGTAATGGACAGCTCTCCCGGGGTCTGATATAACTCAATTTATGTGGACGTCAATAAGAAATCAACAATGAGATACAGGTTAGGCTACAGTAAAAATTGACACAATAGCGAATAAATAACAACAGCATTATTCAAGACAAACAAGAGGTGTTACGGGATGTCACGTCAGGTAAAGGGTGCACAAGAGCAGGGGTTAAGGGTCACGTCACGTCAGGGTCACGGGTGCACGAAGGTGTGCACCTCAGGTATTTTAAATGACTATGGCGGCAAGCACAGACGTCAGGGGTTACTGTGAGTACTGTGAGTTACTGTGAGCGTGGTATATTGTGCGTATCTAGCTGTTCTCTTTTACAGAGTTTAAGTGCAACTGTATGTATAAAGTCCGTGAGATGGTGGTGCATTTTGTCGTGTTTATTTTATAGTTTTGTTTTGTTGTTTTGGGTAGGATGGCGGAGCCGGTCCGATGGTCTATTGCAGACTGGCTGGTCCCCACCGTTTTATTTCATTCTTTTGCACACCGATCTCCAGAACCCATCTTCTTTTCTCTGCCCCCACATTACCTTCTTCTCTCTCTCAAACCACTCTTTCTGAAATTAATGTGCACTGCTATCTCTTCATCTATCTTTCCTCTGACCCGTACAAATACTATCTAGCCAGTTAAACTTAAAAGCACTTCGCCGCTGCGTCGTCCGTCCGGCTGGACCAAACACTAAAGAGTGAGTATCCGGGTTGACTTACTTTTATGTGCGGAATATTTATCCTGCTAATTGTCCTGTGACTGCCTGTAGTCATCTTTGGCAGAAGTCTGGCCGTAACAGAGGCAATGAATTTAATCTTACGTTTTACATACCTATCGCATGAGAAATGAAAAAAAGCATGTTAACTTTAACATGTTAACTTTTTCCAAATTTACATCTCCTCAGGAGGGAATGTTCCGTATGGTCCAAAACACCCTTTTGATGCAGTGCTTGTGGTGCATAGGCTACATTAGAATTTTCGGGCTACAGTGGACAGAAAGGGGATTTTTTAAAATGAAAGTATCACACTATCTCCCTACCTGAGACAAAACAATCTCTGCAAATAATAAGCTTAAAGAAGTGGATATTTTGCTAGTGCCAATATACCTGACTGGATGGATATTTAATCAGTGTTTCTTGCCAGATGAAGACTAGTTGAAACACATTATGTATCAAGAGTGCAGTAATCAGTTAATTTGATCTCACATGTAATTGGTATAGGAAATTTTCAGGACCAAACACATAATAAAGGTTGAAGAATGGATAAGAAACTTGTCATACAAGTCTGTCTCAAGTTCAAAGTAACCTTAAATGTGATGGAACTGTATCACAAACGTGTCTGTAAGCACACTAGTCAAAAAATGAACACTTAGAGCAGCACCATAACACAAACACGTGAGGCCCCCCCCCGCAGCTTTTTAAAAAAAATTCTTATCATAATAGTTGTTCACGGGCGGGGGCGGAGCCCATTTGGACTGCGGGGCCCCCCTGCCTCACGGGGGCTGCGGGGGTATACTTTACGGCCATATATAATATATAAAAAATATTAAGTCAGCTACCATTATGTCACAGGGTAGATCTACAATGATCTCTGGTTCTGTATGTAACCAGTAGGATTCACTGCAAGTAACACTGCCAGTGAGACTGCATTCAGCCTATGATATACTTGCATTGATACCCCTGTCAAACACATGGAGGTCTAAAAACTATCATGCTGTTGCAAATATGTGAAAACTCTTGTGTAGTCAAACATACCTTTTCTCTCCAGGGCCAGTTATTTCCTCCATAGTCATATGTTATTTCATCTCCTGGTTTTATGTCTGTCAGCGCAAAGAGACAAAGGTGGGGCTTTCCCTCTGCAAATACTTTCTTCATCGGACAATTTGGACTCCTGTGGTCATCGTTGACCAGCCTTCCAAGCAAACTGTCCTCCTTTGTAGCATCAATACTTTAAGACAGAAAGTAGCAACCAAAAAAGAGGCAATATAAATAAGCTTATTTAATAAAATATTACAGAGGCCATATTATGATTTGGTTACAATTTGGGAGGCACTCAGGACTCAAGAATGCAACCATATGTGCATCAACTCAGACCATTTACAGTCCTTTTTAACCTCACAGAGAGAAGGACACCACTTTTGTCCTACAGACTACTTTGGGGTTAGGTGAAACAATATCAAAGTCTGTGAAATATTCCCTCAACTGAATGTTCAAGAGTGTATATTTAAAATTATACAAAATACATTCCTTTCTACACTAGACACCAGAAAAAATATGTTCTTTCGATTTTACATTATATGTTAATGTCCACTAAAGAAGTACTTAAACTAGAACCATTAAACAGATTTAGAAAGTTCAGAGGACACTTACCATCATTTTGTGTCTTGCCAAATAAACTCAAATATGAAGACAGAATGAGAGCTTTTTCTCCTCTCTAATTCACAAGGCTTGATAAATTCCCCTCTATATTCGGCAAGAAAATCCCCCTTTTTAAAAGGGGCCAGGGCAAACACCACATCCTGCAAAAATATAAATCATGGGTAAAACATAGCAAATTGCTTTGTAGCAATCTTAGTCCAAAAGTGTAGTGCCTGCTCTGAGCTGCCGGCGCTGGCTTAGCTCAACACTGATCAACAAGTGTAGACCTTTAATTGCACAATTTAATGACACTGCTATGCACACAGGACATCGAGTGGAGGTGTCAAAGTCTAAATGAAAGGTGATTTTGTGATTTTTACCAATTACTATGGCTATGTCCTATTAATCTCTCGTTGCTTCCTTTCCTTCCTCCTCCAGCCTCCCTTCCACTGATTTGTAGAAAAAGAGACCGGTGGGGACGGCCTCCGGGTTTTCAGAAATGAATGCATGTGAATGAGCGCGTGCTTGTTAGCCAGTTAACCATTGCCAGTGCACATTTTTGTGAAATCAGTGGAGACGAGGCTGGAGGAGGTAGGAAGGAAGGAAGGAGAGATAAATGGGTGTCTTTTCAGGTGTCTTTTTTTACTCAACCTACGCATATAGATGACTTCAGTTACGCTTATCACTAGAACGAGAGTGCTGTTGTACTATATATCAGCATGGCTGTAATTCAGCTGTAGGCACAAGGCATCAGGGAATGACAGCCATGTTGATATGCAGTACCACAGCACAATCGCGAGTGTGAAATTTATGGAGTGAAATCGCTGCCAAAAATACGTACATACAAAAGAAAGATTTGTAAATGTAAATTGCACAATCGTACACCTGAACTGAGATTCGTAATCGTAAATTGGAAAATTGTAAATGCATAAGAAAATGAGTTGGGACCGATTCGATCCAATATCGGTATCGGTGCTGATACTGACGTAATTCACTCGGGCTGACATTACCAATCCACATATCAATCCAGATTCCATAGTCTGATGTTTTTATGAATTATAAATATGTAATAATGCAATTTTAAGCCCATAGGCAAATGTTGTATCACAAATTAATTAGAGTGCATGAAAATGCACTCTATTGTTATCCGAATTTTTCTTATTCTTCTTTTTCTTCTTCTAACCAATTTTGTGCGTTTAATCCAGCTTCAACCGTTTAACGTAGAAACTTCATTCAAACTGTGTTGCGTAGGTCTTACAAAGGACACTTATGCTATGTATTTTTTATTTTTGTAACATTTATACTTTTTAAACTATTAATTAAAAACTATCAAAATTTTCCCCATAGACTTAACATCAGAATCTTGTGGCAGCTGTTCTGACCACCTACATCTGTTTGATGTAGGCCTATATACTTTTATCTATGTAAAATTAGACTGTTTGCATTTTCATGCGCTCGTAATTCCCTGGAATTACATTCTCTAGTTAGTAATTAATCCTTTCGCACGTAACTTATTTTAATGCTATGTAGCGTCCATATTACATTATGTTTATATTAGTATTATTAAGCTTCTTATAGTTTTCAGTTAGCATTTCCTATATTTTTAACGTTAAATTGCTGTTTCCTCAAAGCTAAAATTAGCTAGAATTTTTCCAATCTAGTGTTCTAATCGCACCAGTTTTAGCATACACACTAAACTGCTAATCACACCGGTGTGACCATACGCGCGAAAGGATTAAACATTTCTACAAAGATATCCAGTAGTCCGCATATTTTATATGTTGTTTCTTTACAGTTGTTGCTCCTGAATTACCATATAGCCCTACTTGATTTGTCCTGTTCAGATTTAAGAAGCAGCCATGCACATTGTTGTTTTTAACTTATTTGATAGGGTTTTTTTGATAGTGTAGATATTTATTTCTCTACAAAGTTCTTGCACTTTTATTTCAAATATTCACTTTGAAAACCTTATGAAGGAGTTGTCAATTTGCCATTGCACCCCTTGAAATTCTCTTATTACTTTTGAACTCATGTATAGAAATCTACTTACTAGTAGTTGATAATGCATTGCTGTGCACTATTCAAGTTCTTCAAGTTTTTCAAAACACTAAAGGAGTTGCCACAGCAATTTGTACTCCTACACCTGTTCGTATGTGAAGCCTACTTAAACTACAGTTCAAATAAATTGCTTTGGAATACAATTTAAGGCATTTTTGTATATTTTTTGGTCTTTTAATAAGAAGTGCTGTGTGGTTTACTACAGCCTCATGTAACCTTACACATAATACCAACAACAACAATAATAATAATGATAATAATAATATTCAAGAAGAAAAGAGCTCTGGTATCAGTATTGGTATTGGTAGATATGCAAATTCAGGTATCGGAATCAGATCAGAACTGAAAAAAATGGATCTGTGGATCTCTAATAAGAAACTGTAAATGAAGACTTTCAAGGTGTGAATAAAGACGACAATCTGTATTTAATAAAATTGTATTTTTTGCGCTCAACACTCTGTACACACATACGTCTCGTTTTACAAGTCTCTGCTTCCAGGTTTATGTACAGATTGCAGTCTGTATGAAAAGACTGCCATCATATTTTTTGTAATTGTATTTTTGGAATGTGTACATAGAACCATGCCTGGTCAGTCAATTGTCGAAACATCGAGCAATACCTTTACCCATTGGCTGATGGAGCTCCGAATGAAAAACACTAGGAATTTTGGGGAAACAGCATGGCACAGTCAGATGCTGCAAACTCAGATACAGTAACTCGTAAAACAAGAGATGTATGTTCGTACAGAGAATCTTGAGTGTTAAACACATTATTTTGTGGTTGTGTTTTGTATTTACAATAATTTAAGTTATTGCATTCTAGTGGCCAGGTATTTAGCATCTTTAGCATCCAATTTATTATACAAATATACAAATGAATGCAATCAATACAATAGCTATTCCATTTGTTCACTTTCACCTATTTATTGGTTTAAATGAATATTTTACCTGGTTGCACCACCTGACATTAGTAATGACAGGAAATATGCTGAATAATTGCATTTTTTTTCCAAATACAAAAAAGTTTCTATTTAAGTAAAAGTAGTAAATTGATCAAAAACAGGATACATCACATGCGATCACATTCGGTACATAGCAACTGGACTAGGCTACAGTGCAATAGATTGATTAGATACACTAATGGATTGTGATTGAACAACAACAAAGTCATGTTTTAGTTTGATACACTTAAAATGAAACAGCCTAAGTTCATTGAAAATTTTAATTTCAAATATCCAAATGCAATTCATCAAAAGTATTCTGAGATTTAATACAAAGAAAGGACAATATTGAACATATTCTCTGTAAGACAGCCTGTGGGACTTTTGCATTTCAGAATTATACTGCAGATGAAGTTCAGACAAGGGTTTAACTAATGTCAGATGTCACAAAGCAGTGTCGGCTTGTCCCTGAACCCCAACCGGTTCTTTACCGTTTTGGGATCCACCCACCACAAAGGATGCCAGGACAGAGTACGTAGGAAGGAAAGCGAGACTTTATTAACAATTTAAAAACACTACATATGAACAGGGACACCAAGACTCTCACCATTTCCCCCTGGCCTGGTTCGCTCCCCTCCCCAACCTGCTGTCCCCTCCTCCACCCAGCCCGGGATGGCCTGCAGGTATGGGCAACCCCCACACAGCACACACACACACACCACTCGGACCGCTCGGGTCTTCTCTCACACCCACACATGCTGTTAACCACTCCAGGTGCCCCCCACTCTGGCCCTCCCTGCGCCCGACCCCATTTTTTGGGGGAGGGAGGTCCCACTCAGCCAACTCAACAGGAAAGGGGGGTTTGCACCACCGGGGCAGGCCCTCACGCACGCGCTCACTCGCACACAGATACAAGACAAAAGAAAATACAACAACAGTGGGATGTAGCTTGGCCCGCGCCTCACTGCCAGGCCTTACTACATCCCAAAATAAAAAATAAAAAAAAAAAGGAAACACCCAGAGGCAGAGGGCATGCTCTTGCTCTCGCCGTCAGGCCTCCCAGTGGCTGCCGTCGCCCTGGTCGTCCTCCTTGTCGACGCTGCACCCTCAGGTCCGGAGCTACACCGCACCGTACTGTGGGAAAGGGGACGGCAGCTAATCATTGTTACCCCGGCCCCCACTGCTACTGGTCACACACACCCACAATGCTTCTCTGGGGTGTGGATGTTCCTTATGACAACGGGGTGTCCACTCCCCATCTCAAGCCCAGCACTGGGGGGTCTGAGGCCGTTGTTTCTCTGCCTGCCATCTTCCCCTTCCACCGGCTCCTGTCGGTCTCGACCCATGTCACTCCGTCTCAGGGAATGCCACCAGGAAGGCCCGTGATCCCCTCCGCCCCGACAGACAACACAAACCACACAGACAAGAACCCTCAAAGGAAAAAGAAAAGAAAAAAAATAATTGATAAACTAACAAAAAAAGTTCCCGGGCCTCGACCACCCTGGACTGAAACCAAAACCAAACAAAAGAAACTACAAAGAAAAAGAAACTGATTCCCAAAATGGTCAGCTCAACAAAAAAAGGAAAAACTGAACCAAAAAAAAAAACCCCATCTAAAACTTCCCACATGCAGAGCCTTCTTCCCTGGCATCCCCCATGACTGAGCCTCGCAGCCCTCCTAAATTACCTGCCTGGCGCCCTAATCAGGAACAAGGAGCAGCTGCGAGCCCGCACTCCAGCCGAAGCCGCCGCCAAAAAGCCAATTGAACAATCATTCCATTTGCCCTGGAATGCCTGCTCCCGGTGCCTCACCAACTTACCTCCAGGGAATCCAGCCCAACCAATTAACTCTGGCAGAACTCCTGACACTAATACACACCTCTGTTGTTTGTTTTTGTTTTTTGTGACTGTATCCTTTCTCCCTGGCAGTAAATGACTGTTCTCATCCTGACAGAGGAAGTCAACAACTCTCTCTTTTCTCTGGATGGCCAATTTATTTGCAATCCTTGATCTGTTCCCTTCAGTTGTAGATTTTGCCTTTCACTTCTCAGACTTTTTTTCCTTAATCTTTCTCTGCTTTTGTAATTTTTCAGATTCTCTTTTGGCAGCTTCCATTTCACTTTTCATTTTGTGCATTTTACTGCACAACTTTGCTTTCTCTCTTTGCCATTTCATGTTACTGCTTGCTACTCTCTGTGGTGTTGCAGATGCTCTGGGTTGCTGTACATCTACACTGACAGTATTCTCTCTATCAATGTTGGGAGGGTAAGATTGAAGCTCTGCTGGGAGTCCTGTGAGAGTTGTATCCATGGACTCAGGTGTGAAATCCAAGATTTCCTCCATAGCCTTTTTCCTTTCCCTGTGCTTTTTCTGGACTTGCTTCCACTGTTGCCTCACTTTTTCCTTTTCTGTTCTGGACAGCAGGCTGATGGGGGGTTTCACAATTTTTCCCTCTCTCTTCCTCCTCTGATAACTATAAAACATGAGAACAAATAAACTGGCATATTCCCATCTGAAAATCTGAAAGGTCTGACTACTGTATAAACGTAATAACTGTATATTAAACTGTTATCCAGACTTGCATCATAGTTTATCAAGATGTACTACCTCTTTTTTCTTTTTGCAAGATATGCTTCTCTTGCAGCCGGATCATTTTTAATGCGCTCCCTGTGTCATGCTGATTTTTCCTTACTTGATAGTGGCATCTAAAATTATTAAAAATTATAATCATGAAAAAGGTTTGAAAGTGTATAACATCTTTAATTTAAAACTAATAAACATTTTAGAAATGTAACAGATTATCTTAGAGCTTTAGATAACATTATTTCCTATATTGACATTCCTTGCAGCTGAACCACCTGACTTACTGGTTGCGCCACCTGACTTTTGCGATTTCAAATTAAACAGGCTTCTACTTGGATGCCTGTATTAGCTTTTGCCATTGCTATCAAATTCATACACATAATTTTTAAATAGAATAAAGAGTTTTCTGATAAAATAACATTTTCCTAGTTTTACATTGGTTGTACCACCTGAAATGGAAAGTGTACCAGCCTACCTACAAGTTGAAAGTAGCTGTTTTAATCAATATTTGAGAGAGATCTAAAAACCTTTTCACTCAGCCATAAAGGTCACTTGGGGTCCTCTTGATGATGCAATATCCTGTTTACTTCACTTCATAATAAGAGTACCATGTTTATGGTTGTGCCCCCCTGACATTTGAGAACATACAAATTGCTGGACAAAAGTTTTTTAATTATCTCAACAGCTTTAAAACTATTGGTATTTGTAAAATTTGGTTTATTTGAAAGGTTTCGACACATAAAATCATGCCATAGTATTTTATTTTGAATTTATTATCATTAAAATACCATTTTTAATAGTTTTCTTAGTCTGGTCATTTGCACGGACGGTTGTGCCTCCTGACATATTGGGGCTTTGAGATGCCAAAACATAAAGGAATATATATTATTTGAATGCACTGAAAATGTATTCAAACTAAATAGGTTTTATAGAATAAATAGATACATGTCATAAATTGATTAAATTATTTTAAAAGGAAATAGTGCACTCGGACACAAAAATATGCATGTCATGTCATTGACCCACAGATGAATTCTCCCCATCCTGTGTTTACCACCATTCATAATTTAAGGCACACGTTACTCTCTGAAACGTATCCAATGAAATGAACGAGGTGATCTACAGTGGAGTAATACATATAGTAAAATGTCCCAGTGCTGTTGTACTAAATATCAGCAGTCATGGAATGCCTCTTGTCCAATAAAATTAGTGTACTGGAAATTACTGTTGTATAAATCAGTATTTTACCATTAAATAATTTAGTATACCAAGTATCAGACAATAAGTAATACAGTAATAAGTAATGAGCTCACCCCCACAGTTTGAGAAATTTCTGAAATGTTTTCCCTCCTTACAGGGTATAGTGTTGCTTGGTTGGTAGAGTGTTGCTTGGAGGTAATGTCCGAAAGCTATACCCAAGGCACATATTCATAAAAATACACTACAAATATTTATTTTTGCCACTGGCAACATAATGCACTCCATAGAGGGCTGCTTAGTCTAAGACTTCAGGCTTACCTTTAATGGGATTTATGTGTTTGGCCCCCAGTGCTGATGTCTTATCACAACTATGGGTGACACGGAATATTGCATCATGTTATCCTCCTCCTTTTCAATCCAGCCATTTCTGAAACTGTGAATAACAGTGTTAACATTAACTACTATACACAAGATATTTGAGAGGACATTGGCAATTGATCTACAACTGAAATAATTTTAGAGCTAAAACGGAGCTACTTTACAAGTTTGGCTGACTTTCACTTGACTTAATATCAAGGTAATCATTGTCACTTCAGCATGACGACTGCAAAATCATAACCAATCAACAAGTTACAACATGCACTGAGGTCAACTGGCACTTAGTTAGCATAGACAGATGTACTGCTAACTTGCACTAAGAATGAATAGCCTAAATGTCAGTGACTATATTAAGCTCAATGCAAAAACTATTTTGTGTATGTGACCTGGTGGGCATAATGCAGAAGGTCTTGGCTCTAGGGTACTCGACTACGCCACCTGGGGACTCTCACCCCAAGAAATGTTCCAATTTACACTCCTAAGATACTGTATGGAGACAAAAGGGTTCTCCCATGCAGGTAAGTTAGTAGAGACGACAGAGACGTAGTATTTCAGTTTGAATACAAAATTTTATTTAACAAATAAATTAAGTTAAAAATACAAGTTTGCAAGTTATTGCTACAAACTCTAAAAAAGAATGGGTGGGCAAGCAATTCCGCCAGAGGATGGGGTAATGGCTGCCACCAGAGAGAAACTGTAGAAAAAAATGGTGGCGGATGAGTAGGCTGACTGCTGGGGGGATTACCTTTGCTGGGAGGGGGAGAGACCGACACAGCATGGGTGCCCTTGTTCCTGGTGCCTGCTAACACACACACGGACATATACACACGCACAGCAAATAGTGACCAAAGTAAATGGTGAAGTGCGCTTTACCACTACAAACACTGCATGCAGTGCATGAAGGGGGGCAGATCCAGCGACAAGTCCAGCAGCTACACTCCCTGATAACTATGTAGGGGGAAAGGGGGAAGATTAATTACAAGCCCAACCAGCTGGTTAAAGGCTAAATACAAAGTTAATGTAGAAATAGAATAGTAAAAACAATAAAATAAAGGAAAAAAAAACACTGGGGCAGCCAGTACACCAAACATCCGTCTACAGCTAAAAATCACACACAACAGGTGGCCATACACACCAACTCAGGCCACTTATAAAAAAAACCCCGCAAGGCAAAAGCTAAACTAAAATTAAAGGAGGCAACGCAGCAGTGGCAAATCTTCCTAAAGAGGTAAAAAATACAATATGCATCATAGTCGTACATTCACATAATAAGTACACAACACACATTGCCACAAGCTACACACTCAGAAAGAAACAACCCTAGTTTAATTTCTGCGGTCAAGCCAGCCGTCGTTGGCATTTCCGTGGTCAAATCAGCCGCCCCTAAATGAACAGTGCTCCCGTATTCCCACCTTTATGGTAAATGCATTGAACGGCTCAGAGCGAGCTGACATGCAGGGTTAATAGCGACTTTATTCTGTCATTTTTCTAACTGTCCAAAGTCAAGTGTTGCAGTATGAAAGTCTTACCTGAAGAGAGGTCATGAAATCTGCATTATACTTGAGCACACCAAATGCAATTTAATTTGTCAAATTGCATCGGAATTGGCCAAGATAGCGCAAGAATATGCATGTGACTACGTCCGGTTGTCAAAATGAGGTGTTAACTCAAAGTAGTCTATATACAATATACATGTAAGGACATTAGATTAATTGGATCGCATTAACAGGAAGTATGAACATGTTACATGTGTCCCCTATTATTTAAAAAATTACACTAAAATGTGAGGGAAATTATTTTTTGATTTCAGATCAGTGGAGAAGCAAATTTGACATGGAATAAAAAGTGTTCCTTCCATAAGTAGATCATGAGCCTAATATTTTTGGACACAGTACTTCTCACACTACTTGCATAAACGATATGAAGTACTTTTACTGTGTACTTTGCCAGTAACCCTTTGTCCCTTCCAGAGGACAAGAATATGCCTTTTCGCCTAACTTTGACATGGCATAAAAAATGTTCCTTCCATAAGTAGATCATGAGCCTGATATTTTTGGACACAGTACTTCTCACACTACTTGCATAAATTATATGAAGTACTCTTACTGTGTACTTTGCCAGTAATCCTATGTCAAAGTCCCTTCCAGAGGACAAGAACAACTGTTTTCGCAGTCATACACTACAAAAAGTTGGTCTTAGCCCACCCTGAGATTATAAGGCCATCGATACAGTTGTGATGGATGTGGCGATCCCAGCTGACACTAACAATAAGAAACAAGGAGCATGAGAAGATTGAGAAGTACCAGGGGCTGAAGGAACAACTGGAAAAGATGTGGAGGGTGAAGTCCAAAGTGGTCCCAGTGGTAATAGGAGCATTATAGGCTGTGATCCCCAAACCGGGAGAGTAAAGGTAAAGGTAGAACATCCGTGGTCTCTGCCCAGAAGAGTGCAGTCCCAGGGCCGTCAAAGATACTGTGCAGAACCCTTAAACTCCTAGGCCTCTGATAGAGTATCTGAGCTTGAAGGGGAAAAAAGACACACACCAAGATCTTCCAAGTGGGCGCAAGAGGGAGATTTTTATAATCATTATACATTTATAATATACCAAAACTTAAAAAAAAAAAAAAATAAACATGCATCTGCCTAGCCTATATCATGTTCTTAAATCATTACAATTTTGTTTATGATTTCATAACATGATATAAGTTTAATTTTTTTTTTTTCATTGGTTCATTGGTCCATGCTGGCTTTTGTATTTTTTTTTCTCATTTGAAATTGCATGAATCATCTTACCATTTTTTTTTTAATTGCGTTTTTTTTTAATTAATAAGTACTCTTACATCACCAATCAGGAAATATCTTGAACCTGCCTCTTCACCCCTCACCTATGCATTTCAAGGACGTGATGGAAATTTTGTTAGAGATGACTTTTATTTGTCTCAATTCATTTTCAACATAAAGTCTTATTTTTGTCAAGTGTGCAATTTGGACTTTATGATGACCCATCAGCAAGGGTAGGTATATTTCACCACCAAAGTTATGGAAATTTTAAGGGACAAGTAGATGTCATTGGTAATACTCCGCTTTCTTAACCTTTTAAATAACTTCTATAAATTTTAATTTAGCACTTTCTTTTATTGTGACTTATTCTCTGACTGCTTGTCTGAAATATGTAGCCTACACTCAAAAAAATGATTTAAGCCCTTCATAAAGGTGACACATTTAAATAGTGGTTGCTTTACTAAAATCTATCTATTTAAAAATTATACATGTATATTTCGTCGATATTACTCAAAAGGTATTCATACTTCAACCTATGACGTTCATCAACACAAAAAGAATACGTTTCATTGAGGACGGCCAACGGTCACGACCACACTGCGCTGCCCTTTCACTGCTGGCGGCAGCACAGGAAGGTGGATAGTCCCCTCATCGGTAAGTATACGTTTTGTAAAACAGTTTATAACGTGCCTCACGAATGAATAAATGCATTCAAATGCATTTACATATTGTTTGCTTATGTGGAACAGTCGTGATAACTTTAAACTAGGGAAAGCTTGCTGTTTTCAGTCGGAATATACAGGCTAACGCTAGCCCGCTAGCTACGTAGCCTCTCCCCGTTTTCTCAGGCAGGAGGACTTTAAGGGAGTTCGGTTTTAGTGATTTTTGTGGTTACATGACCAGAGCTGTAAGCAGGTCTCTTTCTTTACAGCCCAAATAATCACTGTGAAAACTGTGCATTCGAATATTGACCAACTTCAAACTGTGCATTCGAATATTGACCAACTTGAACATGGTCTAGTTTGCCGTTTTCAGTGAAGCCTGTTGGCGGGCTAACGCTTGCTGGCTATCGCTAACTAGGTAGGATGCAGATGTTTCAGGAGAGAGTTCGGTTGTAGTGATACATGTAGTTACTTGACCAGTCCAAGGCTTTTCTTTACTTCTGAAATAATTAAGAATATTATTCTTTGGCTTTACAATCCACGAATCTTCGGTGGCTAGGTAGCTACCCCCTTCCCCCACACGCACCCTGGGCACCTGACCCACGTGTGGGTGAGGGGGGATAGCCACGTGGCCACAGATTCCTGGTTTGTACTAACCGACTCCAGTACCTGGACTCCTCACTCACTCTTAAATGCCACTAGCAAAACACTTTCCAGTTATTAGACCATCTGGAGGAAAACCTATTGCTTCGCGCTTTATTTTCATGCATGCTTCTATGAGCAGTGGCTCCTGTATGGGGTTATATTTGTGCCACCCTCTTGAGCGCACAGTGGCACTATCGTGAGCGCATAAACAAAAAATATGCACGCTCAAATCTGTCTGTGCACTCGCTCGACCTCTGCTCTCTGCGCTTGCAAGGGACAGAACTCTCGCTCAACAATGTCTCTCCCCTCTCTCACTGTGTTCACTGTGCTCTCTCATATTCAAATTCAAAATGACAAACACAAAAGTGAAATAAACTGCCCATTAATTACAGTACAGATTAAGATGGTTGATTGGTATTGTATTGAAATGGGGAGTAGAATTCATAATTCGTTCTGCATTATATGTAGTTTCAGTATTCCTGTAAAATGATAGTCAGTCCTTTATGTTTTGCAATTTTGACTTGTTGATGAGCTACCAAGTATTCCAGAACTGGCACCACTAATGCATTCATCTCTTGTTTTGCAGTTCTTTTGCAATCATTAGAAGTCCAGTGGCAACCTCCTAGTGATAATAAGTAGTATCCCAGGCTATTTTCTCAATGCAGGTACAAGCTGAGCTGTATTATTGTTCATTGTGCTGATTCTCCTTTATTCTCCTTTTCAGGTTTATGTGGTGATGCAAAGTATGTTATTGAAACATTTTAGGACCATCCATGGGCATTTTAGGGGCAGTTATTGCTATCCATGTCCATACACAGACTGCCCATGTTCATTTAATGCATGGCGTAAGCTACAAAATCACATTTACAAAAGACATAGTAGACAACAAATTCCAAAGACAGTAGAATTGTCTACATTCCAGTGTCATGTGTGCTCATACAGAGAACTAGCACTAGAACAAAGAGATTTCTTTCAACACATCAATGGACATCTTAGGCACAATGAAATGGTTTCATGTGTGTTTTTAGGATGCACATTTAAAACTAACATTTACAGTACATTCCATACACACAAAAACAGGAAACACCACAGCCATTCACTAAAAGACTTTAAAGCCGATGTCATAAGTGCAAATGGTCAGTTGCATCAGTAAGACAATTCTTCACAAAGGCTAACAGAATCTGCAGATACAGACCATGAATATGAAATACAAGTTCTGCTGACACTGCAGAATTACACCTGCCAAATTTAATTGAACAAAAAATTGCCTGTATTTTACTGAAGTTGGAAAATATTGTTCACACTCCAAAGGCAGTTATTGATGAGGTCCTTTCTGAACTTCACTACATATTAAGTACAGTATCTTTGCCTCTCACAAAAGCTACTGTTTCTGATGTATTTCTGAGTCATGAAGTCCAAGTTGAAGAGTCAGTAGTTGATGAGCTTGCCAGTGCTCTATGCAGATATCACCCATTGGGCATAGCAATAGCAAAGGATGGCCCTCTTGCTACTGCATATAAACGTAAATTGTACTGCACCTCTCATTCTGGTGTTATAGAGCCGGTTGAGTACATACTAGATGCCCAGAGGAAGAGGACATTTCAGTATATCCCTCTATTACAATCCTTACAGCAGTTGCTCTCTCATAAAGGTGTCCTAGAACAACTTGGAAGTCCGAGAATACCAGACCAGCTGCTGCCCTCTCTCAAAGAGCATAGAACAGTAAGAGACGGTGAGTACTATAAACAAAATAATTTTCTGTCAGGTGAAGGTTTGAGAATAGCAGTTAATCTTTATATTGATGATTTTGAGATTTGTAACCCTCTTGGGACATCTCCTTGTGATGGGATGACTGCAGCAGCCAGGCAAAAAGATTCCAAAATGGAGCCGAACAACCAATGAAGTGGCAAGGGTGTTTTTATTGGTTCCCAGGCGTGCAGGTGAAGGTGACAGCTATGTACAGTGCAGGTGGCAATAAAGTATCAAAATAAACCAAAAACAGAACTTAAGCAACAAAAATGCAACAAAAGACAAAAAAAAAAAAAAAACAACAGGTAAACAAAACTATTTACAGGGGTTTCCAATAATTCCCCACTAACTGTACCTGCACAGACTCTGACCAGTCTTCCTTTCATTCAACCAACCAACCAACCAACAACAAAATGAGGGCAAGGACTACCTTATATACCCTCCCAGCCAGCTGGGATGATCCAAAACAATGTTAACACAATTTTAATCCCAGACTTTTAATACTGTAAAAAGAAACACCAAAATAATTTACATTACAAATAGCATGTCAATTATAACACATTTACAGCAGTTTCTGATTTACCGGGTTCAGAAAATAAACGCATCTGAAAACTGGTGTTAGTTGGACCATACCACCCGATGTATATTAAATTATAAATATAGTCCCAGCGCAATGTACCACCCTTTTGCTCCCCGATGACCCGGAAATAGTGGATGCGCACTGAACACAACAGATACGCGGTAAGGCGTTTGCTTGCTAGTACGCTCACACAGCACCATAAAACATTTAAAACAAAGTTAAAACTGTTTAGCTAAGTTTTTTTAATAGCGTGTAGCTTCACTGCCGTGTTAGTTGGCCACCCTAACAACAACAGTGTCGCCTGACAGTAATTTAAAACTTTGTTTTTTAAACGTGCGCGGTGCGCTCAGTTGCAAACTAACAAACTTGCACCGTAATTCTGCGAACTGTTTTTATATCAATAAACGGGTAAGTTATTCATGTACGGCGTTCTTTATTGTCCCAATTATAGACACATTCCGTAATGGGCTAGCAGCTCCATTACATTTCCTCCCCCTTCTGCAGTCGGAGAAAGTGGCCTGCGGTGCAAGCCATCAGGCCCGCTCCGGATGATGAGGGACCCCGGACATCACGCCAGCTCAACAGTCCTCTGGCATGCGTGACAGAAAGTCTGCCACTTGGTTGGAGGACCCTGTCCTGTAGTGAACAGTAAAGTTAAGAGTCCCGCATCCGATGTAGCCACTGTAAGGCCCGATGGTCTGTCTCCAGCACAAAGTGTCGTCCCAGGAGGTAGTAGCGGAGAGAGTCTAGTGCCCACTTTATTGCGAGACACTCTTTCTCCACCGTAGAGTACCTGGTCTCCCTGGGGACATCTTCCTGCTCAGGAAAGCCACAGGTTTGCGCTCTCCCTCTTCACCCTGCAACAAGACAGCACCTAACCCCACACCTGAGGCATCTGTCTGCAGAATGAAGGGCTTGTTAAAGTCCGGGCTCTGCAGCACTGTGTCAGCGCACAGAGCATCCTTCAGGTCTTGGAAGGCCCGGTCGCAGTCCTCAGTCCAGACCACTCTGCTAGGGGCACTGTTCCTGGTGAGGTCTGTTAAAACAGCTGCTCTAGCTGAAAAGTTAGGAATGAACTTCCTGTACCAGCCCACCAAACCCAGGAATGCTCTCACCTTCTACTTGGTGGTTGGAGGACAGCAGGACCGGATTGCCCCCACCTTCTCCAGTTGTGGACGGAGCACTCCATTTCCTATGACGAACCCCAGGTACTGGACCTCCCTCCTAGCCAAGGCACACTTCTGGGGGTTGATGGTGAGCCCTGCGGCCTTGATGCATTGCAGTACCTGACGCAAGTGGTGCAGATGGTCTTCCCATGTCTCACTGAAGATCACCACATCGTCCAGGTATGCCGCTGAAAAGTCTCTGGTGTCCTGCAGCAACTTATCCATAAGTCTATAGAAAGTAGCTGGTGCCCCCTGGAGGCCAAACGGCATCATGGTAAAATGGAATAAACCCATGGGTGTTCTAAAAGCAGTGAGCTCCTTTGTTTCCTCAGTCAGTGGCACTTTCCAGTAGCCCTTACTCAAGTCCAGGGTGGAAATAAGTTTGGCCTTGCCTAGCCTTTCCACCAGGTCATCAATACGGGGCATGGGATAGGGGTCAAATTTTGACAGGGTATTCACATGTCGAAAGTCTACACAGAACCTCATGGTTCCATCCTTTTTGGGGACAAGCACAATTGGACTGCACCACTCACTGTTGGAGTGCTCAATCACTCCCAGGGATTCCATCGTCTCCAGCTCCTGCTGCAACACCGGAAGTAGGCGTTCTGGAATGCGATAACATTTCTGCCTTGCTGGTACATCTTCTTTCAGATGTATATGGTGCCTCACCAGGTTGGTGTATCCAGGCTTCTCCTGAAAGAGCAGACTGCTCAGCTGTTCCTGCTGTAGTGGACTGAGGTGTGAAAGGTCCACTGGCTGTGGGAGGCTGACTGTGGGGAAATACTGCTCTGCCGGCTCCTCCTCTTCAGCCACCGCCCGAATGAACAACTGGGTCTTCACTGGGTCTTGTCTGGGCTGAAACTCTTTCAGTAGGTTCACATGAAAGTTCTGTTTTTTCTTCCCTCTCTCTGGCATGGCGATTTTGTAGGTTACAGGCCCTGTTTTATGGAGGACCTCATACGGACCATGCCATTTTTCCAGCAGCTTGCTTTCATGGGTTGGAAGCAGCAGCAGCACCTTCTGTCCTGGCTCAAAAGTTCTATTTCTGGCATGGCGATCATACCAGGTCTTCTGGCTCTTTTGTGCTCTCCTCATGTTCTCCTGGGCGAGCGCTGTTATCTCTTCCAGCCTCTCTCTCATCTGGACCACATACACCACCATGTTCTTGATCTCTCCTCTTGGGCCTTCCCAGAATTCACGGAGGAGATCGAGTGGACCTCTCACCTGACGACCATACAGCAATTCAAATGGAGAGAACCCCGTAGAGGCCTGTGGCACCTCTCTATAGGCAAAGAGCAGATATGGCAGCCACTGGCCCCAGTCTGTTCCTGATTCAGAGACAAACTTGCGTAGCATGTTCTTAAGTGTCTGGTTAAAACGTTCAACCAAACTGTCTGTCTGGGGGTGATAAGGAGTGGTCCTAATGCCCTTTATCCCTAACAGTTTGTAGACCTGTTTTAGGAGCTCTGAAAGGAAGTTGGTTCCCTGGTCTGTGAGTATCTCCCTGGGCACACCCACTCGTGAAAACAGCTGTATGAGACAGCTAGCAACCTGCCTAGCTTTAATGTTCTTCAGGGGAAAAGCCTCAGGATATTTTGTGGCATAATCACAAATGACCAGTATGTACCTGTTCCCATTATGGAAATGCTCACATCGCCCCACTATGTCCATCCCTATTCTCTCAAATGGGGTGCCAATAATGGTTAATGACTGTAGATGGGCCTGTGCCACCCCCCTCCCAGATGTTAACTGACACTCAGTGCAGGTTTTACAAAACTCTGCCACGTCTGTATAAAGCAAAGGCCAGGTAAACCGACTAGCAACCCTCGCCAAGGTCTTATGCTTGCCTAGGTGTCCTGCCCACGGGATTGAATGTCCCAGAGACATAACAATGGGTCTCACTGAGGCTTGCACTGCCAGGGTTTCTATCCCCCCTTTTACTTGATAGAGGATGCCATTTTTCAAGATGAACTTTTCCTTCTCCAAGCAATCAGTGCTCCCCTGCTTAACACCATCAATTTCAGAAACTTTTTCCAACCATGGCTGTAAGGTAGGATCACTCTGCTGTAAGCTCACAATGTCCTCTGGAATGTTAACATCTAGACTCATATCAGGTTCTGGCAAAGAGCTACTGTGGTCATGAACAGCACTACCTTCCATTTTATCCCTTCTCCTCTGACTTCTAGATTTACAAGCTTTCCCCTGCTCTGCCTCAATGTCCACACCATGAAAAGGTAAAGCCTTAAAGCCTTCACTGGCACTTTTCAACCTTGTCACAGCAACATTACAGGGCTTAGCTCTGGGCAACAAGTCTAAAAGAATAGGCATATCCTGGCCCAACACTATAGGGTATGGCAGTTGCGGTGCCAAAGCAACAGGCAGAAAGAATGTCTGGCCATCAACAGTTAGAAACACCTCAGTAGTCGGGTACACTTTTTCATCCCCATGGACACAACACACTCGGACCTGGGCCTGATCCTGCCACTGATCCCTGGGCACCAAACTATCCAGGACTAAGGTCGGTGAACTCCCAGTGTCCACCAGAGCATGGGTAGCGACACCATTAATAAGGACCTTGACCGTGTGTTCTGGTGTAGTGACCTCTGCTGTTGGTGTAAATGGCCTGGGAACGTAGCACACATTTGAAGACTTAAACTTTCTAGCTGGGCAGTGTGGCCTAGCGTGTCCTGGCTCCCCACATTGAAAATACCTCACCTCTAGCCTGCTAGGTGTATTAACTGGCTTACGGTATGTGTTGGGCTTACTCTGGGCATGACCATCTCCCCCAACACCCCCATCAGACTTACTTCTGGGGACTTGCTTCCACCGGCTGAAGCTGCTTCCTCTGGCTCCCCTCCTGGCTGAGATGAAGACTTCTGCCAGGTCTGCCGCCTCCTCTGCAGTCTTTGGGTCATGCTCATGGATCCAAACCTCCATCTCTGGGCTCACTAGCCGTATGAACTGCTCCAGAATTATTATTTCCGAGATTTCTTTTACAGTGCGCTGCTCTGGCTTGACCCATTTGCAAAAAAGTTCTTTCAGACGCACGTACAGTTAGCATGGCGTCTCATTGGGTTGGATATCCATCGACCGGAATTGTCGCCTGTAGGTGTCAGCATTGATCTCATACTTTTTAAGTATGGCCTCCTTCACCTTGTCGTAGTCACCATGGTGATCAGTGTCCACCACCACATAAGCACTGCATGCCCTGCCAGTCAGTAGGGGCACCAGACATATGGCCCACTCTTCCTCTGGCCAATGGCATGCGGCAGCAATCCTCTCATAAGTTGTGAGGAAGTGCTCAATGTCATCGTCCTTTGTCAGAGGGTGCAGCTTGGGAGGCTTGAAGTCTGCCACTGGACCCCTCTGAGCTGAGGCCCTCAGCTGCGGAGACACGGAGCTCCTGCTGAACTCTTCATCCTCCTCCTGTGCCTCTCTGTCCCAGTGGCCTCGTCCCACCTGGTCTTGTAAGAGCTGGAACTGATGCTGCATGCTCTGCCAGCGCTGCTCTTGACGAACTGCCTCCTTCTCCATGCGCTCATCCCTTGAAGCTTGGTTCTGAAGGAGAACTTTCACCAGGCCCGTCTGCTCTGCCACCAGTCCCTCTGTACTGCTCACCTCTCTTCTAGCTGCTTGGTCCCCTGTCGAACTTGCCGCCTCTGCACCCAGCTCCAGCTCTTCAGCCCGGTCTTGCCTTGTCTTGGGGGGCATCTTGCTCTGTTGTGGCTCCACGGAGGCAACGATCCCACTGCTGACACCAAATGTAGCGGCCTTGAACCCGGGTTTATGGGGTACCGAACATGTGACTTTGACCATGACGCCAAAGAGCCAGGCTCGTTGGTATGGCAGTCAAAGCACATACTCAACCGTAGTGAAGGCACTCCATCACACTGCCCTCCTCTTCGGGAAGCACGCCCTTGCGCTTCATGCACAAAGGCGTCCCTCACGCATTCCCCTGCCGTACTTCTCCCATCCCAGGGTGCCCCACTCACTCGTGCTTCACCCATCTCTGGGGTCCCTCACACCGGGGTCAACCTAACCTGGGGGTCCCTCATATGGCTCATACACCGGGCACGCCTCCGATGGCCTTGCAGCCAGCCATCCCACTCTGACACCAAATGTGACGGGATGACCGCAGCAATTATAGACACATTTCGTAACGGGCTAGCAGCTCCGTTACACTCCAAAAAAGCACAAACTGTGTGGTGTCTATTGGGTTTTGAGTAATTTGCCACCTGGTTCCCATTCAACACTAAACTCCATCTGGCTATTCTATGCAAATCTGATGATGTCAAGAAAAGTATTGGAGCCTCTTTTACAAGACTTGACCATGCTTGAGCGTGCATGTTTATGTGTAGACTGTTTTTGTTATTGGTAGTTATTATTGGTTATGCAATTTATTTTTTGTGATATTTTCCAGGTGAATGCAGAGTTCCTACGGATCACTACCAAGCCACTGCAGTCAAAGTTCTTGTCACAACTAGATCACTTCTCAGACAAGCTGCTACAGATCTTCAAACGCACAGAAGGAGTGAAGGGGCAACGAATTAAAGAAGTCCTGGCGATCACAGATCCAGTAAGTAGAAATGCATAGAACATCCTTTTCAATGTATAGTGTATTAGGATTTTTGTTTTAATGTTATTTAAATGGTCTGCTTTTGTAACCCTTTATCCAAAGGGCTTTACAGTATTTGCATTTCATTCTTCAACTCACTCTGGCTGTGTAAGCCATGAAGGCAACTACCACCTAGCTGACGGCAAAAAAAGGAGTTACATGTTGTTCTTATGTACACATTGAAAGACAATACCTGCTGGCCTGTCTCTGTGTCACTCGTACACTTATTTTTTTCCTAAATTTTGTCCTGATTTGTGACCCCTGTTTTAGCGTGAGGACATAGACATTAGAAGGGAGTGCATCGTGAAAAGCCTGGTTATCTACCTCAATGAGGATCCAGACTCTTTCTTTAAGGAATACCTTGTAAGTATAGCACAATACGTTTATTTTGTAGCGCAGAACAGTGCTACACACACATTTCTCCTGAGGCCATTTCTCCCTTTACTCAAGCAATTAAAAATAAAAAAATGTATCTAACCCGTGTTTTGTACTTGTGTTGTTCAGGCCTCTGCTGCTGAGGATGCAGAAAGGGACATCGCACTCATGGTCATGGGGATATACACAATCCAAGGAGACGGGGATGTGCACACAGAGGACGTGGGAATTGAGATTGAAGGTATCAAAGTCATGGACAACACAGGCAGCATCATCATGGCATTTATCCTGCTGTTCGGCCTCATTTATGCCCTTGATCTGAGCTTTCCAGACAACCTTAAGTACACTTGCGAATTTTTCCAGAAGGTCATTATGAATTTGGATGAATGCAAAAGTACAGCAGCTGAAAATAAAATTGTTGCATAAAAGGTGAACACAGAAGACAAAGTACATTGTCAAGTTTTCGGGGGGGTGCCCTTCTTTTTTCAACTTTCATCTTCAACCCCACATCAGATGTTTTCTTGGGTTTTTAAATTGTTCTTGAAAACAAAGTTATTACAATATATAAAATACAGAATATATTGTGTTGCTGTTGAACTGAGGATTCTTGTCAACAACCTCATTGCTGACTTTCTTTTGACGACTAGTAATACCAATTGTCCATTCTTTTTTAATGTAATGTTCATGCTTCTAAACTGGCTTTAAAAATTGTTCTTGTAAAAGAAGTTATATACAGTATATACTGTGAATATATTGATGTGTTAATGTTGAACTGAGGATTATTGTCAGCAACCATATTACTGACTTTTTTTTTCTTGATGACAATCATCTATCATTCTTTAAAAAAAGTAATGTTCATGCTTTATTGAAGTGTAAATCTTGAGGTTAGGCATGATTGGTTTGACCATGTTGAATTTTCAATAAAAATGCCTCAACCAGGTTTTGTCTCATGTGCTCATGTGTCTTAATGAAGGTCTAGCAAAGCATTGTATTTGTGTGCAATTAATTATAATAATTTGAGTTGGACAAATGAAAATCAATTTCATCTGGTTAATGTAGTTATTTCATTGTGGCTATGTCAAATAAAATTGGGTGGAGTTGCTGAAATTACTATGTTTTTGCGGTATTTGATAAAAATTAGTTGGACTAACTCAATTGATTCACATTGTACGGATGTACTTAGTTTGAGTTGGGTTTACACATATTTGTTGGATGGAAAAACTGCCCACAATTTAATTGAGTTCATCCAATGAATCATTTTTTTTGAGTGTATATGTTTTAAAAGACGTGAAAAGGAATGGGTTAGCTTAGGTGCTAGATTTAGGTAAGGACCATCTTTCGGCCGCCTGCTGCATGGTGGCTGCCTACATCTGCCATAAACAGTGACAACTATCAAGCCAAATAGTTTGACAAAGTTTTATTTCTTGCCTTGGTTAAGAAATGGCAAACTATCCTATTTCATGGTTTCTGCGTGGACAGTTGCATTTGCACATGGGACCGCAGACGCGCGCACAGGGTTCAGTTAGCTACTACTGCAGTGCTGGTCCTGACCATGTTTTATGTAGTACTCATTTCGATTTTAATTTTTTCCTTCATTACACAACTTGCTGTGTATACCACATTAAACGATTAAAGCAATTAAGATATGTTTTACAGCTGAATGACTCTGCATTATGACGCTAATTAACTTATGCTTCAACTCAGTTTTCACTCACACTATAGAGGACTGGTTCACCAGCAAAACATGCCGGTCTGCTCGCATCATTTACTACTGCCGTCTCATACTACTAACATTAACTGAAAGGTATGATCGTGTTTATTTATTTGCTGTGGCTCTGCGGGTTACTCACAGCTCTGCGTATCTTCATTGTTCTAAATTTAAACTAGGAATATTTAATTTTTGCAGCCTTTTGAGGCTATACTTTTTTACCGCCACTTCTGGTGGTTGCGAGACATAGGCTGCTTTATGGCTCAGTTATGTTTTCATGTCACATAATTGGTTTATCCTGATGTTTTGGTATTCAGTCTAGATGTTAAAAAAAACAGACCTGCTTTGTGTAAAGGATTATGTCATACCACTACATTACATACTTGAAGGCATGATACTGCTGCATGAACGATGTGAGCATTTCCAAATTGAGAACTGGAGTGTGTATATTTAAAAGTGCACAGCAGCAGCAAGTTTGGTCAAAAGGTATAATTCTCTTTTATTGTGCCATGTTGTATAACTTTTCCAACACAGTAATGACATCAAAGGCCATGGTATAAACAACAAAGAATAAATAGCCTATGTTATAGCTTTTAATTTGATTTTTTTGTTATGCACTTGGATGCTATGAACTGCATTTCGAAGACGCATTAGAGGTCTATCCTCCTTCCATAAGTAGTTCATGATCCTAAGCAGACCTATATTGCTGACACACAACAGTCTTTATTTTCTAAAACATGCTATGTATTTTTAACTTCTAGTATCATTGTCTTTACAGATTGTTTTCTTTCTCAACATTTGGGCGGGTAAGTGTGAATGCTGTTTGCACAAGTATTGATTGAGTAGACAAACTGTAAAAGATAAAATTTTAACAGTTTTTCCCCCCTTGCTTGAATAGTTGAGAAAACTGTTAAAGAGTGCAGCGGAAATTCTGTCATGCATCCAGAGGCTACAGGATAAGACAGATGGGCCACTTAGCAAAGCAAGTGCCTATCCAGAAGGGGGTTTCTGGGGAATTGTGTGCAAGGACCTAGGAATCCCCAATGTCCCAACTAATAGGACAAGAATTAAAAATGCCTACCTTCAACATCAATAGGTGATCATACAATAAACTTAGTTGTGATTGTTATTCCATAATTTAGAATTTTGTTGCTTTCATAATTTGCATAATACTGGTATCTTGCAGTATTTTATTATCTTTATAAATTTATTAAATGTACACTAATGGTCAACAGTTGTAGGATGCCTCCATTTTTTCAGTTTTCATTGAAATTTGAAAAGTGAAATGTTTCATTGTACTTTCAAACTAAAGCATAAACAATTATTTAAAAAGAAATAACCATGGAATCTTAAATCTGACATTTATGACTCATTCAGCAGGAAAACACACTCCTGGCATTCTTTGTACAATGGAAATGAAACATTGTTTGGAAGGTTTCTCCCAACACTGTTGTAGAAGTTCCTGCAAATGTTTTGCACTTGTAGATTGCTTTGCTTTCACCCTTCAGTCCAGTTCATCCCAAACCAACTCAGCAATGGGGTTTTAAGTCTGGAGAGTATGGTTGCCTTCTGTAATTTGAAGCCTACCGTCTGTCTTTTCTTCTAATGTGTTGGGTCAATGTCTTGTTGTAGGATGAACCCCTGACCAACCAGTCTGTCTTCCTTGTTACTTGCCTTTTTCTCACCAGTCGGATAGCCATATACAATATTTACTGCAGTACAGTTTTTTCCTAATAATGTATTAGAGTGTGCAGTAACACATTTTGTTCCAACACTGCCTTTGTACAGACAGAGGGATTTGTAAGTAATCCACAATAGTCAGGGCACTTGTAGGAATTGTTTGCATTAACTTTCGAGGCTTTATTTACTTCCACTGCTGCAGGAAAGCTGAAGATAACTAATTTCTTAATCCCCCAAAAGGGCCTGTTTTCTATGAAATATTCATTATTTTTCTGTATTTGGTGATCTACAGTGTTTACACTGGACAGTTTACTGCTTAGCTTTGTACCATTTAAGGTTCTTCACTGGACTTGAACTTCTTAAATTTCAATACAAACTTGAAAAATGGGGGTGTTCTAAAACTTTTGACTGGTAGTGTGATTATAATTGTTAGAAGAAATTATTTAATGCACATACTATGATTTTAGTATTGTCTACGATTCCTAACCTGTGTTGCTTGTGGGGTGTGGGCATGCAGAGCCGTACTCCCTCTCAGTTACATCAAACGACGCAAGTGAGCCCGCTGGAAGACGTACCAGACACATCGAGTGTGGTGCCACAACATGGAACAGAGTTAGACTCAGCCAGCAGTGTACCACCGTTGGAAGACATACCAGAAGTGAGCCCTGAAGAATCACAAAATGAAAGAGATCCAGCCAGCTGTGTACCCCCACTGGAAAACATACCTGAAGTGAGCCCAGTGGAAGACATACCAGACACGTTGACTGTGGCGCCACAACATGGAACAGAGTTAGATTCAGCCAGCTGTGTGCCCCCATTGGAAGACATACCAGAAGTGAGCCCTGAAGAATCCCAAAATGAAACGGACTCGGACTCAGACTCAGCCAGATGTGTGCCTCCACTGAAAGTCAACCAAGACAATGTGAAGACTCTTTTATCACGAGTTGACACTGCATCATCCCGTGCCGATAACAGCCATGAGGTAAATTTTGAATAATTCAAAAAGCTTTGTAATGATGAAGAAGGAAATGCGTGAAATAAATGTATGTTGTCGCAGAAAATTCTTCAGGCAGGCCAGTAAATCTTCAGAACTCTCTACAACACTTTACTATAGTGTAACACTTTCTAGCACTCATCTGTTTTTAAATAAAAAAATACACTGAAACAGAGACAGAGTCTGGTGCAATTAGTTATACTGTTAAATTCAAGATTATACAGCAAACCGAGGCTGGTTCATGAACACAGACACAGACTTTTTTTTGGATACCATCAGAGAAGGTGTCCAACCACCATTAACTCCTTAGTTTTTTACATGAAATTCCTGCCTTGGCACCTCTCCCAGAACTCCCTTATCAAACATAGTTAAAGAAAATGGTGTCACAAACTCCTTTCATCCACAAAATAAAAACGGGAACCAGGGCCTTTGACAGCCCCCTCTCTGGTTCACCAGTGAATCTTCTCCCTCTTCTTTGGCCTATACGAGGCCTCCAATTCGGCCTGGTAGTAGTTTGTCTGGGGCTTATCTAACAGCTGCGGCTCACAGCTGCAGCTGAGGTCATCTCACAGACAGGTAAAAATCCACCACAATGTATGTATACATGCATGCATATTCAGTTGGAAGTATGGATTTGTAAATTAGATATCATTTACAGAGTCGCTACTTTGTTGGTTATATATTCATATTTTAAACAAGCCTTCTTTTTAGATAAGAATTTGAAGTGTGTGCATATTTTGTACTTAGTGCAATGCCGTGCAGCTTCTAATCTACCGTTTCAAATTGTGTTTGCAGAAGACCAGCAGTGCCTCTACCAGATCGTCGACAAACGATGAATGTAACCAGAAATACTTCACCCACAAACTGCCTGAGCAGCCGTGTTTTTTTTCATTCCACGCAAAGAATGGAGAAAACTCAGACAGACTCAACACAAACGGCAGTTCAAAAGTTTGCATTGGACAAACGTAATAGCAAAAGGATTCAGAAGTGTCCATCCATATTGTAGTTTTGCCTTCAAGGGGCACAGTGTAAAAACTATAGGCTCTATGAAAACACCCCACTGTTCACATGCACTGGGTACTGCTGCTTGATGACTGTCGTGTTAAAGTACATGTGAAAGTGGAAAGTGAGTCATCCCTCAAGGCTGTTGTCTGCTTCCAGGGGGGCATAGTTCGGCACAGCCATCAACAGTTGAGAAGGAGGCCAGTAAGAGCTGAAGAAAGACAGTGGATAGCTGACACACTGAGCTCAAAACTCCCCCGAAGATTTATTTGGAAAGATTGAATAAGTTGGAGGAGGCTGTTGTGCAGTCTGGTTGCAGAGATGAGGTGCTGACAACTGGAGTGCTAAAGACTTTATCCTGGAGTGAAAGGAAAAAGCAAAGGTGGCACAGGAATGAGATGATCAGTCTGCAACTGATGTCTGAAGATGAACAAGACACAGATGACCAGTTAATTCAGAAGATCATCCTGAAGCCAAAAGGTGTCATGTTGTGGTCCAAGAAAACAATCAGTTTATTCCATGAAAGATCGAAGGAGGACATTGTCTACCTAGATGCAACTGGTAGCATTGTTAAAAAGGCAAAAGGGGAATGCACATCCTTCTATATCTATGAACTTGTAGTGAGAAATCCATTAAAAGGACGCTCCCCTGTCCCTGGTGCTACTTACGTTACCTGTGATCACACTACAGCTTCAGTATCCTACTTTCTTGGCTCCTTCATCACAGACTGTGTCAAACATCATGGGCCAACAATTCGCAGAAGACCAGTTATGTATATTTGTGATGGCTCTGTAGTTTTAATGCAGTCAGTTGCTCAGAACCTATGTGGCCTTAGTCTCACTGAACTACTATCACAGTATTATTACATTGTGACAGGACAAGGAAGGAAGCATGCACTTGTACATCTTACATAGGTGCCTGAGCCATGTGATAAAAAACGCAAAGGACTTCTGCAAGAAACAGTGAGTGATATCTTCAACAGAATGGTTTTATTATAGTTAATTAGAATATAGTGTCATACTGATAATATTAACTCTATATAATAGTGTCTTGCTCAGTGCCACAAAACACTATTGTCTGTGCATGCATGTGTTCGGGTTGATGACCAGGGCTACTACTCTGAAAGAACTCGATGAAGTAGTAGTCAGTGCTACGGTGCTGTTGTGAAGTCCACTGCAGTCCATGCAGTGGTGAAAATGTTGAGAAACATTTTCAAAACCTTCAGACGCTTCTGACAGCAGCTGCACAGCCAGTCATAAATGACTCTCTCATTGCTGAGGAAGACTTTGAGGTACAGAATTTTAAAATTACATATTTTGTTTTTCAGTGCTAAGTGCAGAGTCTTTCAATTTTGTTGTCATAGGTATGTTTGTTTTTCTATGTGTTTTGAGGAATTTCCTTTTGTTATGACTAAATAGGTTTTGCATGGACTTTAAAATAATGCTAGCTAATTCATTTGTGGGAGTTGTCAGCAGATATTAATTTGTCACTTGAGTTAATGCAGTTTAGTAATAACCAACTGTTGGTTGAAATCTGATGAAATCTGCAGTAGGTTATGAATGAAACAGAAATGAAATCTTGTAACATGTGGTTTAGTGTCGAAAAACATGCAACAATACATTAAAATGAAATGAATATGATTGTGTCGCTTACAGAATGATGTGGGCCCAACACCGTTTGACCACCACTTTAAGAATGTTATCCAGCAGGCAGCATTGGACAAAGATGGAGAGCCAAATGTGTACTTCTGCCCAAACTTTATCCAAGTTGCTCAAGTACTTTCTCCCTCAGGCTGCTCTGTGGTCAGGCTTACTACTGGGTGAGGTAATTACCTGTTCTTCATGTATGTATTAATTTTCTGCTTGTTTTTCCTTTTATTAAAGTTATGTGCTTCTCTGGCAGGTGACCTACGACGTCAGTGTTGTGCATGAACGCGTTAAAAGAGCGCGTTCATTGAACGTGCTCATTTTTTCGGTGAGCGGTGAACTCGAACGTATCCGTTTGCAAATAAAGAACGTGAACTTGAGCTCGTTCAGGTTTGCGCGAGATTTGGAATCCTTGGGTGTGTTAAAGTTACTGCTTTATGAATAAACACGGATGACGTTATTCCATACTTCAGACGTTTTTATTAGCGCAACTCATCCATCAGATAGACTGACAGCTCGCAACCAACTGCCCATATCCCGCTTAACAATCACTGCGCATGTAGACGTGCACATAAAATAGTCCCTGGAGCAGCTCTTTTAAAAAATGGAAGAAATTAACTGGGACTGTGAACTTGTTCAAATTCAAAATTGTGAACTATGAAGGTGAACTTGTTCATTTTAATCTGTGTGAACTGAACTTTGAGCTAGCTCTTGTGAAGTGTGAACTTGCACAACACTGTTGGACGTCATGGAAAAGGTCCCTTTTATGAAAAGCTGTCAAAGAAGTACAAAAGAGTTGCCCAGAAATCAACACAGGTAAACTATCCCAAAAAGCCATAGTTAAAGCTAACCAAAACTACAAGACATAGCTAATATCTATCCAATTATAGGCACTAAAATTCACCACGTTGAATACTTCAATGAATTTATATTAATTTCACTAACAAAGCTGTTATTTAACAGAATTACACCAGAGACAACATGACCCAGGGCATTATGGAGAAGAGTCAGTGGGATCTGAAAAAGATTCGCTTTCAACACAAGAGGCTCACAAGATTGGATGACTTTGTGCACACATACAAGGTCATGCATAATGCACTTCTGAGAGAATACCAAGACAGTCAGAAATCAAAGAACAAGGTATGAAATTTTGACAGAGTTTATACGTCATGTAATTGACACATGTCCAGTAATCAGTGCCAAGTGAACCATAATGTCATTGTAAGTGTTAGGAAAATGTGTTTCTTTATAAACAGACATCTGAAAATACTATCTTACATTTATAGTGATTATACCAAATTTCTCTGTGTTTCTGTGTGTATTATAATGTAGACCCACAGAGTAAATGTTGAACAGTGGAAAGACAAGAAACAGTGGAGAAGAGGTGTATATGTTTCACCAATCACAAAGAAAGCCTTTTGATTTTGAGAAACACAAGGAAAAGAAGGTAAAGAGAAGATTATCTCATTGATCACCATTTGTTCAGAGTGGCACATGCTATGTGTTTATATAATCCCAGAAATTATAAAATGTTGATGTTATGTACACTGTTGATTCTCAGGTTTTAAGGAAGATTCTCAAACCATCTCTGTCCACGTCCAGCCTCACAGAGGTACAGAAAGAACACAGACAGCTTCACCCCAACATTTCCACAGCACACAACATCTCAGGGTTATTCTGTAACATGTTGATGCCTCTGTTTTTAAATGTACTTTCATGGTACCAGATGTCAGAATTGTATTTTTCATTGTACTTGAATAAATTCAAAGTTAGTGTTCTTTTTTAAGAGTAGCATATGATGTTATGAAAGTGTAGCCGGGTAGCGTCAATTTTCCTCTTTTGCACCTGTTTTCATTTAGTTTGTCGGTAATTAATTGGCATTTCATAGGCTTTCCATGTATAAGCGTTATCTTTTTCTCGCACCTGTTTCCATTCAGGTTGACGGCAATTAATTAGCATATTTTACAAGCTCTTTATGTATAAAAGATCCAGTTTAGCTGAACGTTCCTTCCGGAAGATCCGCCCCTTTCGCTATGTGCTCTTCTATTGTTGGCAAGGTATGTGGTGGTGGTGGTGGTGGTGGTGGTGGTGGTGGTGTTGTTGTGTACTGCTTTGTTTGGGTTTAGGCATCTGCCGATTTGTCCGTTTTCATTTTCAGCTTGATTTTGCGGTTGCTGCCGGTGCAATTTCCAGTATGTTTCTCTGTTACTGACCTTCAGGTAGGCACTTGTTCAGTCCTAGTGTTTCCTCTGTTCTGTTTGCTTGGTAATAGCATTCATTGCTTTTGTTTGTAGCTCCATCGGCTAAGCTGTAGTCCTCCCTGGCGTTATCCATCTCCGTGTGTTGCCATACGGCGGGTATGTACGTGCAGGGCACGGTATTGTCTTTAAATACAAAGTTTATTCCCTTTTTGGTAAGTTCATTTTGTCCCAATAGGTAGCACTAGGCCTGCGAGCTATTCCAGGGCAATTGGTATTGGCGTGCCGCATTCTGATCAAGCTGCTGTTTTGTCTCTGCAGTTTTGCTCATGTTTTCTCATTAATGTTAATTAGCCCATATCGGATGTTTAGTAAATGCGTTTTTCTCTTTTGTATTGGGCTGCGGGTGGGCTATTTGGAAGTGTGTGTTTTGCTTAGCGGAAGTACAGCCTGGTACCAACTGGTATACAATTTTACTGTGCTTATTGCCCAGCTAACGTTTTTTTCTGTTTTAAAGCTGCAGCTGAGTTCCTCCATTGGGGAGGCTAGTCACTGGGTGGTGATATTCCCTCACCGTCTGGAGTCTCTTGGAGCACCTTGGTTTGTTTTTTACCTATTATTGTGTGCCGTGTGTGTGCACGTGTGCATGTGGCTTGGGGTTTGTGCACGTCTTTCAGTCTGCCTCCCCAAGGTCAGCCTCAGTCCTGCTGCTGAACCTTTTTCCATGTAGCTACAATGGTGGGCAATTGTCTGCGTGATAGTGGAAAATATTTTTAACCTTTGTATTGAGACATTTTTAAAGACTATTTGTATTAATGAATTTTTAACTACTGTCTTGACACTGCAATGAATTGATCTTATTTATAATAAATCTTTCTGCTACTAAATTGGGTTTTGTTGCTGGAGTGTTTGTGCGCTTTCAGCTGTATAGTAATTCCACTACCTCTGCGGTCGATAAAATTGTATTTTACATCTGAAATCATGTCTCTTGCTTCCTGGTATCGACGAACCTGTGTCCTGTGTGCAACTATTAGATAGGAGTTCCCTGGGTGAAATTCCCAGGATGGCGTAGTTGGCTACAGTTTGAACATTTCCTTAGTTGATTTGGTGTACTTTAAGTGCTTCCTCATACCACAAAAGTTTGTTGATGTATCTTGTAACTTTTCCAGTTGTAATGCCTTTTGTCTACAAATTTTTGTTTATCAGGGCATGCCATCCCTCCCATCTCAGTCAACACACATCCTGTCACCGGAACATGGAAAAGCTAAAAATGGCATCAGCAAGCCATCTCCAGAATGTGTGACATCACAGGTGAGCTTCAAACATCGGTTATCATTAACATGTAATGTAAATAATTAGGATAATGGCAATGTTTGTGAAATGGTGTTGTCTTACAAATACGGGGTTTGTAATGGCAGCCATATGGTACACTGCAAAAAACCCAAATCTCACCAAGCATATTTGTCTCTTTTCAAGTCAAAATATCTCATTACACTTAATTGAAGACAAAGTTACCCAACAAGCATAATTTCCTTGAGCTATAAGGACTTGTTTTTAGACAATGAACTTGACTATCTTGTTTGTTGAAAGAGTCTTAAAAACATCTTACTTTAAGTTGTATTTGAAACTAAAGCTTTTTTTGACAAGTCAGAAGGTTTTTAAGCTGCTATACCATTTGTAAAAGATTGATCATCTTGTTTCAAGAAAGACACTTGCTCGATTTAGGACTAAAAGTTTTAATAGAAAATCTCATGGATGGTCAAAGGATGAAGTCCTAATGCATTTCATCAAATAATAAAAATCTGTACCCAACTCATCATACATACACAGTCTAACTACCCAGTCTTTTGTGTTCTGGCACCATGGCAATAAAACATTATTATATTACATTACATATAGACATATTACTTTCTATTCAGATTCAAATGTTTGTAGTGAGTGATATGCAATGATATCCGTGAGATCATACTTGACTGGAATGTACTTGCTATTGCTGAAGGTCAAATAGTAGTATGATGTATAATCAATAAGATTTTTGGCATCCACAAAAATAGTGGCTTGAGCTAGGCAGGGAACTTCTACTTCGTAAGCTAAATAATCATCCTTCCACTCAATTGTAGAAAGAGGCTTACATTCAAAGCAATACACTGACACATTTACAATATAAATGTTTTTCACAAGTCCAAACTCCGGAGTATTATTGGTGACATTAGAAATAACCAGTGATTTCCCACATGTATACTTATTTCCATGTAAAACAATCCACTGTACAGAAACTGCATATTTAACTTGTTCTGTTGCAAAGAAGGCTTTCATCTTTTCTTTTACATAGTTTAAATTTTTCCCCTCAGAGAGTGGGCCCATTTCTACCGCATTTGAAACAATTGGATGCTTATCATGCACATTCTGACTACATTCATACAGTTGGTTGTGTTTCACAAGAGATTTACAGATGTTCTTAAAATTACTTTTCAAAGCCCACTGCTTGAAAAAGCAATGCTTTGACTCAAAGCGCATGCACATATGCCTCACTGCTGGACCAAGAGCCTTAATCTGAGAAGGAAGATGCAGAAGGTAGTGCTGTTTAGGTATGATATTTGTATCTGGAAACAGTTGTTTGAAATGTTTCAAATGGTGCTCTATTAAAAGCTTCAGTCGTTGAAGAGTTGAGAGAGCAATAATTGGTGAAAACAGTATTTTGATCTCTATTAACTCAAGCAGCATTTTAGTGTAGTCACTGTCTCCAATGCTGTTGATGACAAACGGCAGAATCTTTAGCAAAACCAGCATCTGCCCAGAGGACTGTTTCAGTTTATTGTCATTTGATGACAGAGTATTGACAGATATGGGGCAGGGCTTATCCCTCACATCCACAGGAGAGTAAGGGAAACCAAGAATTGCACTGTTGAAGGTGTCTAACTCCATATGCCCTGAAAGCACAAGATGCTTTAAAACACATTTGATTTCAAACGGGGCAACACCTTCAAGTATAACATGCATGATGTCTTGTGGGGTTTGACTGATTACATCAAAGTCAGGAAATTCTGTTAATTTGCTTCTCCTGTTTATGCCATATGTACTTTTTAGATTTGCTCTCAGAGAGTCAGTGCTTGCCTTTTCAATGTCACTGCATTGTCTGATATGTCTTGCCATGGTCCTTTTAACAAAAAAATCTTCATTAAAACATTTCTGCTTGTCTTCAGAGTTGCATTCACAATGTCTGCATTTACTGTAGGCAAACCCTACCCCTTCCTTAAATCCAGCCACTTCATGTTGAGCTAAAGTGTCTCCACACACACACAACAGAGCCCCATAAATTGTCTTCTCACCATTTGCAGTGACAACTTTCACACCATCATACAGCTCAATTAAGTCCAGGTGAATCCTCTCTAATATCTTATCAATACCACAATGGGAAAGATCTTTTGATCTTACCATGGCAAGGAGGCGAATAGCAGCAAGTTTTGATCTGTATTTAGGGTTGATGTTACCTAGGGTGTAATAAATCAATAATTTGTTTTTGGTTGCCCGAGATCCAAGAGGATTGCATACTTCAATTTCATCTGTATATAAAATTAACTGCAATGCTGTAGGTACTTTCAAAAATAGTGGGTGTGACTTATAAATGTCCCCATCAACTAAATCATGAAAAAATCTGTCCTTGCATGGCTGTGGCCCTTCTTCAATCATTGCAAGAATTCTTGGATGCAACAGTAGCTCCAAACTTTTGACCAATGGTATATAATGAAAGCAGTTGTTCTTAATGGTAAGGACTCTTGAGTCTCCACTTTTCACATAACATGCTGTATGTTTTGTGATAATAATCTCTGGTTCGACTGGTTGAAATAGTTCTTTGATGGTCCTGTCCTGCAAATGGGTGGTTGCAATTTGACTGAAAGGGTCAATAAACTGGTCAAATATCCCCATTACATCCCTCTTAAGTTGATCCAGGTCCCTGGAATGTCTCTCCATCACGCTACTAATTTGATGTTTTAGGTGCTCCAACAATGATGCCTGATATTGCTGGACTCCATTCACCATGTCGTTAACAGCTCTCTGAGGTTGGGGGATAAATAAATACATAAATACATAAATAAATAAATAACAGGATCACATCATGTACCCATAAATACATTTAAGACATGCTTTTAAGCAATACCTAATGAGAGGAATATGAGTGAGGCCAACAGATCTCATCTTAATTCATCATACTGAATGTTAATTTCAACATAGTTTAAATGTTTATTTCAGTTTGGCCAAACGTTATCTTATATTATAATGAAATGGCAGAAATGTATAATTTTGCATTCATCTGTTATAAGCGTGTAACTGTTTTCACATATTAATAATGGCCTGTGCTGCTATATTAAAAACAGATGACCTTTGATTACTATGAGCACACCTCATGAATTAATAAAAAATTTGTCTCTGGATCGTAATGAAAGTCACACTTAAGCTTATTACCTGCTACTAACAATGCAATATTGTTCATTGGAAAACGATGGCATACCTGTGTCAGTCGATGAGTTTCTCTAGCTTGAAGAAGAAATGCAGTTGCATGTTTGAAAACTTCAGTTTCAGCACTACTAGCTTGACCTTCTTGAAATTCACTCTGTAACAGATTAACATCAGACATCTTTATTATGACAGGGTAAGATGACATTAAATAGCCTAGCTAGTTAGCACCACCAGACAATCTGACACTACCTGACCACTTGCACCCTCAACAACAAACGTCACCTATGATGTCATTCACCGAATGGTGGTCAAGCTAGGTAATGTTAGCAAACTTTAGCTAGCAACCTAGATAATTATCTATCAAACCAAGGTTAGACTAAGGTTGTCTGAATAGCAAAACTTACCGGTCGAGTGATTGAATCCTCAGTTTCTGAAGGATGCTCCTGCGTTGCACAAACCATTTCAGTCGCATGGCTAATCACATTAGTTTGGTTATTTGTGGTGGTCCTTTCAAACATCCCTGGTGAGCTATGAAGTGTCGATCCGTCCTCCTCCGACTCATCGACTTGGAGAAGATGATGAGCGTGCGTTCGCTTTATATGATAGTAATAAAAGTTGTACACCCTGTACTCATTTGGACAGCCATCAATCCCACACACCACGCGAAAGTCAGAGCTTCGACTGTGTAAAGAGTTAATATGACTTAGTAGTTTTTTCAGAGTCAATGCCATAAAACAGCAGCATATAAAACAACGCCAAATCATCTTGAAAAATATCACTGTCAGTACTACGTTGTAAAGACAATGCGAACGGTGAACCACCCCATTACTCAGGATGAGCTCATCATTTTTAAATACGGGAGTAAGCGATTAAAGTTCTCTTTGAGGATGTCGTGTTTCTGGATTATTTCACTGCAATCCTCAATAAGCCAGTATTTCCCATATTATATAATATCGAAAATATTCACCATATATATTAGATTTTCTCATAAATTAAGAACCCGGCGCTTTAATTGGCTTACCAAATTATCAAAGCCACAACCCCACTTTTATTTTAATGGTAGAGCCCATCAGCCAGGTGAGGGAGGCAAAGTGATTGCGCGGTCTTTTTTCGATATTGGCTGTTGGAGCTGCGCATCACGCGACTACAACTTGGTTTTAAATTTGAACTTCCTCCACTGTAAGTATAGTCAATATTTCCATTTTTGTGGTTGAAATTAGATACGCTTTGAATCCCATCCATGTTTTAACAGTTATATGACTTTTGGTGCACGTTTTGCAGCTGAACAGAGCCGTAGACGGCATGGAAAAATTGGATGATGTGGCCGTGGCCATTTTAAGGGGTAACGTATGCGAATATTCTTAATAGTGAGTTAATGCACTGAAATTTGTTAACACTAGTTAGCTTGAATGAACCAACGATATTTACAAGTTTCGTTCAGTTTGGCTGTCTTAGGACACACGTGAATTGCCATGCTATGGGTGTCTTGCAATTTCCCCACAGCTGCAAACATCAGTGACCTAATGCTGGGCACCCTGTCTCGTGATGACCTGAGGGATCTTTTCCCAGGCCCAGAAAACTTCATCCGAAGAAAAACGATCTGGCTCACAATCCATCCCGAGGTCAGTTTCCCATGAAAAACGTAACGGTAGCAAGCATAGTACATGAGCGCTCCTGGATTTAGCTTAACGCTAGCACCGCCATCTTACGTTAGTTGGCACACTTGCTTTTTCAATATCAATTAGCCAGGCCAATCTTCGCAAATGTTACGACGTTGTTAAATATGTATTACACTTAGAAAGTAAGATAAATAGTTTTTTTGTTGGGTTTTCAACTGCAGAGTGATTGGCGCTTTAAGCTAATCTGAGCAAACTGATAGTGGTACACGAGTGTGAATCGCTGTTTCAGTCCTCCAGGACAAGCCCCAGACAACCGATTGTTAACGTCGGTTTTACGCTTGTAATCAGCTATTGTAGTTCATGTAAATATTTACATAATAAAGATGAATAACCCAAGAATAGAGAGCGAGCGTGCATACCATTTTATTCCATGCTCTCACTTTTGTGATGCTGCAGTTTTTATAAAGATTATTCGACGTCTTTAAAACTGTAATGAATAATTTCTCTTTAAAATAAATACTTGTGTAGAGAATCTCATTGATGGTGGTTAGTCATTTAGTTAGTGGAAGAGATTTAACTTCTTATTGAGACTGACGGATTTCAAACCATCGTTATACTTGGTGCAGATCTGTGTGGTTGATGCTGCATTACAGTTTGTGTTAACACAATAGACATATAATGATGTGCCCCCAGAAGTTAATTACTTTTTATTTTACAGGAATCTGGTCAAGAAGACTCAAAACCAACAGATTCTATTCCGGGTGGTTCTGCGTCTACAAGCGAGTCATCCCTGCCTCGGACATCCACACCCGTGAGAGGAGGTCCTGAGCCGAACATACCCCCTGAAAAAGTCGTGAAGTTATCCTTCCCTGAGTATGTTCTCTACACCGACACAGAACTGGAGAATGTCCGCAAGCAGTACTTTGAGTTGGCAATAGAAGGAAAACAGCAAGACTGCAAAATGTCAAAAGATCTGCGATGCAGACTGATCCAGAACACAATGACAAGTATGATCTCAATCCTGAGAGCAACAGGGGATGGAGAATCAGACAAATACCCTTCAAAGGCAGAAATTACTGCTATGGCGAAGAGAATAGTACAGTACTACCCCATGCTGCAGGATGGAGACGTGAGCAACAAGAAGACATGGGTCAGTGTTGTTTGGCAGAGTAGTTCAGGCATTTTGCAATGCAGTCAGTTGATGGCTAACATGTTTTCAGTTTGTCTTTGAGATTTGAAGGATCTATTTCAGTTTGTTATGTCACAGGTCACTGTTTATGGGCAACTGTACAAAAGACTGCAAAATGTGAGGTCCCCCCAAAAGAAGGCTACTCAAAAGAGGCGGCATGTGAAGAGGTGCCGCCTTGATTTTACGCCAAGTGACCCAGGGGAGCTTGGCTCAAGTGATTCTACGGTCATCTTTGACGCCTCCTCAGAGGGTAGTAGCACTCGTGACAGCACTTTTGACAGCAGTGAAAGAGGTGAGCCCTGACTTTGCGATTCCAAATAAAGTACAATACCATCTTCCTTGTCTTGATGTTAATGGTACCCTAACTCTTTGTAGGTTCACCCCCTACAAAAATTCATGATGATGTTGTTTGATTCAAATAATATCATTGTGTATTTCCTCATGTATTCATTTGTCTTAACAGATAACAACCCTGCAGACGCAGACACTCCAGCGACCCAGGCCAAACACTACAAGACCTTACAGGCACTGTGGAAGAGACCAAATCCAAACAAGGAGTCTGTAGCTCAGCTCCTGGATCTGGAATTTGGAGCCAGAAGGGCTTTCATAGATTCTGATTCCATAAAAGAAGAGGACAGACATGAAAAAATAATGGATGCATATCCTTGTTTCAAGGAAATTAGACATGTAAGTCATTATTGACTGTTAGCATAATTCAGAGCATCGAGCATACAGAAAAAATATTTAGATAAAAATGTTCTCCTTTTTAGTGATGCATTTGAATATCTGATGTGTACATTTGGTATTTCATAGGTGATGGATGAGCTTCGACAGATTTTGGACCGGGATAACTGCCAGTACATTGATGAAGTAAAGGGAAGATGGGCCCGAATTTTGCCAGAAGGTCCAGTTTTATGGGGTATGGAAGAAGATTTTGAAACCACCAATGGGAGTAGACAAAGGTGAGCAATGTTGTTTTTATTGTTTGTTATTAGTGTTCAGGGTGGACATCAGGGTATATTAATTGTCAGGTTCATGTGCTAGTGTCTTTGGTGTGCTTTCCTTCTTTTTCAGTAATTTATTTTTATTTCAGTAATTATTTTATTTTCAGTACTTTATTTTACAGTCTGCTAATTACCAGGTATTAACTAGGAAATGAGATAGTAAGAAAAATACAGTTATTAGGAAAGTGCCAAAGAATACTAGTTAGGAATGAAACAGTTACCGGTTTCGATTAATCACGGTAAAATTCCCGACAGTTAGTATTACTGTTTCCTTTTTTAATTATCATTAAAACCGTGGTTGATTACCGCGGTAATTAACCACTTTGAAAAACTACTGTCCAGCATCAACATCAAGTTAGCAACAGTGTCCCAGATGCAGGCGCAGCATGCAACGTGGGTTTATTTTGTGTCAATGAAAACATGGCGGAAAGCAGCGACAGCGCTCCGGATGCTTGTCAGCTTTCTACATCCACACTAAGCTGGGTAAATCTGAAAATGCTGATTTTATGTAAAAACATTTCTTCGTACACACTATTGTGATGGTACCGTTTCCCAGGTACTCTACATCCACATCAAAACGATTAAACGCCATAGTGTTTGCTGTTACGCCACTGACTGCATTTCGGCCGTCATGTTTGTTTTGGTGTCTCAAGCACAAACTTTCGCCAGTGTCATGGCAAACACATGTTATTGTTTCTGAAACTCTCGGTTTTCCATGTCCACATTACAACACGAAGCAGGCGTTTTCAAATGTATGCACCTCAAGAGCATTTTCAAAAAGTATCGTTTTCAGTTGTGGAAAACGTTGTTTTAGTGTGGACTGAAGGGCTACACGGAGATATGCATTTTCAAATTGACCTGTGTTAACATGGAAAGGGGCCCGAGGATACCATGTGTTGACATTGCATGCTTTCTATTACTGAGGCTTATATTCATTTAGATTATTATAAATTTGCACTTGATAATGCATTCTTCCTTACTCGGAAATTTCACGTCTTCCTTACAACCTCATTAAAGCAACTGGAGTCATGCAGGAATGCTGGACCAGGTAGCTTAACTTTTTAACTATTAACTTTTTAACTTATTTCAATGGACAGAATAGATGTGGGCTAGTCTGTCACTTTCTTTTGATATGGGTATTTAGCAACAATAACAGTGATAGGCATATTTTAATGCTTATGCAAACAAAAAGTGCACAGTGCTGCTAATTTTATTTGGTTTTCAACATAAAACTTGGTGAAATGATTTCAGTTTGTGTATCAGTACTTCTTGAACATTTTCAGCACATTTTAATAACACCGCGATAATATTGATAACTGTGATCATTTTTGTCTCTATAATCGTGATATTAAATTTTCATATCATTTCATCTCTAATACTAGTGCTAAATAATTTCCTGGTAAGTATGTAGAAACCTACTAGGAAACTAGATGGCAACAAAATATAGTTATTTGGAATGTACCCATTAAAAACATTTTAAGTTGTTATCTAGAACATACATGGAAATCTACTAGGAAACTATATGGTTAGGTTAGGGTTAGGGTTTGGTTAGGGTAAGGTTTATGGTTAGGGTTGTTGCTATCTAGTCTGCTAGTAGCTTTCTATGTAATGGCCAGGAACTTATTTAGTACTTCCTACCCTAAAAACTGTAGTTTATTACCATCTAATTTTCTAGTTAATACCTGCTAATTAGTGGGCTGTAAAATAAAGCATTATTTCTTTTTTCTCTATGTTCACTGTGTCATAGTATGTTTAATGTTGTTTTTCATGGATGGTGTTATTTGTTGATCGGATCTGACCTCTTCTTAAATGCATTTTGTCTATGTGTAAAAGGTAAAAGTTATCGATCTTCTCCACAGCTGAACAGGCTGTGGGGATACTGCGTGCACTCCCATCACTGTTCCCCTCTACATCTGCTCCTCCAAAGAGACTGAGAGATGCAAATGAGGCTCTGATTCATGTCCTTGAGGTGAGATATGTAAAAATGTATGTTTTCCAAAAATGCAGTATCCTGAAAGAAGGGTGTCTGTGTTTATTAGTCAAACACTATTTCCCTTTTTCCTGAAGGCAAAAGAAGATCCCAGTACTTTCCTGCAGAAACGTCCTCTCTCCTGTCCAGTGTTAATCGTGAGTACTTCAAACTGCCTCCTCGCTCTTGGAGATAGGCCAGTAACAACATTCCCGAAGGAGATGCTCCACGAGGGTGCTTTATACCTGATGGCATATTACTATGCTCTCCATCTCACTTACCCCAAATGTGTAGCAACTCTACTGTCTATAATTCAGACTGAGGTCCTCTTGGATGCTATTCATGACCAAGACCTCACAAGCTCCTACAAAAAAGCCATGGCTGATTGGAAGGCTTTTGTTGGACAGTAAAGACAATGTTAATGTCTAAAGACGCTAATGTTAAATGTTGAAGTAATGTGGTAGTGTTCAAGTCAGAAATGTTCATGTAAATGTTATTGTTGTCTTTGCCTCAGGCAGTTGGTTGACGTTAGTAAATAAAGATGGTCGAATGTCATTGTCTGACTCATGTTTTTTTTTTTTTTTCCAATTTTATTTCACATAGGCGATTGTCTTAAATCTAGACCAATATCCTTATTACAGAGTTTACAATGAGTTAAATACTCTTGAATTGAAATGACACACCTCCTAATACTAGTAAAAGATGTTCATAACAAATTTACCTGGCTAACTTTAAGATCTCTTTTATCTTAAAATACTTAAATATAAGTGAAATACTCTTGAATTGAAATGAATGGGATGACAAGACCAGTAATAAATTCTGCATTTGAGTAATACAGGCTTAATATGCCTAAAACACTTCCGGGTACCAGTTAAAAATGGCTCAAAATTAGTTTTCCCAGCTAACCTTTAAGATGTGTTATCTTAAAAATGCTTAACTACAACGCCTTATTTCAAGAAATCTTGACAAGTGAATTTTCACTAGTTCCATTGGCAGATTTTTTCACTCATTACTAGCAAAAACATCTTGTATTAATTATTTTATTTCTTATTTTTGAAGGGCAATTTTTTGCAGTGTATGACCGCATCAAAACATGTCTTCATCTTTTGAGAGTCAAATAGGTAAAGTTCGTGTTTTATAATGGGGTGATGTTTGTATTTCATGTAATTCTCTGTATCACATTGTCCACAGCTAAAGTCCCCCAAGTCAACATCTGTCATCACTATAGCACATGAACAGAGGCCTTCTCCAGAACATGTGCCATCACAGGTGAGTTTTAATATAAGGTATAAAACCATTACGAAATGGCACATAATAACAGTTAAGATGTACTGTGGAGTTGTCAATATGCAGAATATTACTTTGTCACTGTATTATTCCAGGGATGCTACTACAATTATGCTGCATAAATGTATTTATTATGACATTGCACTTACAGTAGATGCCATTTAAGTCTAACACATAACATGTGTATAGTTTGTGAGATATAGTATAGTTTGAGAGAATGTCTGGTGTCAGCTTAGTGGAAGATGCACCAGCCCTGCTGTTTCCAAGTGAAAAAAAGTCAGATATGGATTCTTCAGCAGAAAAAAGATGCAAGTCAAGACGCTGTCAGTTGAACTGTCTCAGAGCATCAAAATGTGTGTATGGAAGGCAGATCTAACAACATTCGCTGCTGATGGTATTGTCAATGCTGCCAATGAGAACCTACAGCATTGTGGTGGTCTTGCACTTGCTCTGAGCACAGCTGGAGGGCCAGTGATCCAAGCAGAGAGTGACCTCCATATTCGCACGTATGGCAAATTAAAAACTGGAGAGGCAATCGTAACCAATGCTAGTGTGGGGAAAACGTGGTCTTTAATTGCGGTTTTTTTATTGGCAGCAAAATGCGGGCGATGTGGGTTTTTAATTGCCGGTACTTATTGGCAACACATTAGTCAATATTTCAATTAGTAAGTCGCCAATCAATTGGCTTTAGGAGAGGAGGGGGATAATATATAAGTTCCGCTTACCAGGATAAAGGCAGGTGATCTGATCCCGTGGGAAGTAGGACTCATTTCCAGGGAGCCGGGACGAAACGAATTTCACTGCCGGGAAAGGACGCAGTAAGTTTTTTTTTTTTTTTTTTTTTTTTTGCTGCAATGAAAGTAGATTAGTTATATTGCGGTGGAAATATTACTTGTGTCTGTATTGACCTGGCTATATTCATTTTGTCTTTTAGGTTAAAACAACGGCTTGGTTAGAGGAACTAACAAGGGGGGCATTTAAACTGGAGCTTAACAAGCTGACGGTATAAATCGCCTCATTCATTTATTGAGCGAACTGTTGTGAGTGCCGGTAGCTTACTTACATGGTTGTTTTCCATAGCTCGTGGGTAAACTTTGCCAAAGACGAGACTGCTTGGAAATCTAATTGCATGTTTCATCGGACTTGGACCTGTATTAAGCTGAGCCACGAACCTGCAAAGTATGTTGATGGCAATGTTAATTTGCGGAGATGCACTTTTATTCAACGTAGCCGGCGATTCTAATGCTTTGTTTTCCTTTTAAAGGAACTGTGCCAGCCACTGTTTCCAGGGTTACTTATTTTGGCGAACTGGATTTTAAAAACTTGTCCCTTGTTTAAAAGCTTCCCCTACGAAAAGACGTGGGTTACTTAGCTGTGCTAGCCGGCTAACCTGTACGGGAGCTGGGGTCTGCTTTGGGGCGGTTTTCTCCGTCCTGGCTGCTTGCTGTCTGGGTGCTTCATTTCACGACGTAATTGCACTATTAGGTGGTGATATTTGGGTGCTACCTTCACTTTGCAGATGCAATTGCATGACTGTGAGGACGATCGGGTGCCATGTGCTTGTGGTGCGTTCTTCACTCTTCCAGGCATGGTGGTCGGGGCGGAGCTGGCACAACTGTAGCAGACCCTGGTTATCCCCGCGAGGGGGAAGTGATTTCTTTTTAACCAAAATCTTGTCTTAAATTAATGTAATAAAGACGCTTCTGTTTTTTTTTTTTTTTTTCTTTTCAATTCTTGTCTCAGAGAGGTTTGTTCTCCGTGGGGGAAATCGCCTACCTTAGCGCTTGCATTCAAACCATGGTGTTCCTTCTGCTCCTCAACCAGAAGGTGGCGTAGTCTAGTGGTGGTTGGGTCACTACACTAGCAATCTACCTTGCAAAAAGGTAATTCATGCAGTCGGCCCATGTGTAAAGAGAAATCCATCTCCAGCATTGTTAGCCAAAGCCAAGAAGACTTTGAAAGACACAGTATGGAGCATCCTAAATAAAGTGAGGGAACATCATTTGCAGTCTGTTGCAATTCTGCCCATAAGTTCAATACCTCAATATCAAGAAGAGCAGGTAGGATCATGGTTACAGGGGGTATTGGGGGGGTCTGACCCCCTTGAAAGGGATTTGGACCCTCCCAAAAGGGACAAAAACAACAGTTTGGGGGTACTGAAATATTTGATATATTATGTAATTATAAATGTATGGTTATGTAGTATTCCCATTCCATATTCATCAGGCAGGGAAGAATCTAATGTAATACGATTTCAAACACCCCTTCGGTGGGCTGTACCATTTCTTAAGCACCTTCAGCGTCTGTTATTGACTTGACTCACAATGCAATGCACCGGCGCATGTGTGTCATTGCCAACAGAGCTGCAGGGAGAGAGACGTTATCAAGTAGCTGTTTCGACTGTCACCTATGTCACCGTGTGTTGTGCCTTGTGGTAAATAATGTAAGCAGCTAGTCAACTAAACAGACATTTGTCAGGCCTTAAGAGCTGTCTTAATTTTGTTTAGTGTTTCCCCTCTATAAGTATGCCAACATGAAGTCACCGTCTAGTTCAATTATCTGCTAAAGCTAGCTGTATCTGAGTATAGCTGGTGCGAATTTGTTTCTCAATGAAAGTGACCAGCGTTTGCATTAAATAATGCAAGCAGCTAGTCATCTCACAGACACTGTCGGATCTACACTTGTTTTAATTGTTTCAAGTGTATGCCGCCGTTTGATTAGCTGCCAATGCTAGCTGTATCTTAGGTGGCGCGATTTTGTCTGTCTCGTGAGAGCAAGCGAAAACAAAGCTAGTGGTGCCAACGTTTGGATGACATAAAATCTGTACTACTATCTCTAGCTATACTATATCAAAATCCTTATTAGCAAGTGTGTAGCCTACCTTGTGGAAATTACTCTTGACCTTGGCATAGGATTCTCTTTATTTCTCAGTGCATTTTGAAGTTGCCCATGCCTTGAAATCGTGGCAGCAAAGGACATTCATGATTTCTGGCTTTATTGGAGTAGAATATGGGTGCAGTTAAAAAAATACCACATTGTCTGATTGTGTAATGTTGAACCACACACTATTTCAGATATATATTCATTATAAGAGGCTTCATTTGACTGCTCTCTTCAAAACTCCTGATTATTATAATTAATAGTAGGTCATACAACTTAAACTTAAATTTGATTTCATTCAAAGAGCAATTATGAGCAAGAGAAAAGGCACCACAGACATCAGACACTTTTTTGGTGCTAAAAGAAGAGTAAGTAGGACATATAACAATTAAGAGACAGGTGATTAAGGTATGAATGCTGGTAAGCTTTACAAAATGTTAATGTGTATGAAGGAAACGGGTGCTCTGCAGGCAGGAAGGAGGCAGGCGGAGGACAGCAATCAGGACCATGAGCAGACAGTAAGGAAAGAACAGGAGGAGGACATTGAGCAGGCAGCAGGGAGAGAACAGGTGGAGGACACTGAGCAGGACAATGAGCAGGCAGGACGTAGCAAACAGGAGGACATTGAGCAGGACCATGAGCAGGCAGGACATGGCCAAGAGGTGAGTTAGTTAGACTGTAACTCAGAGATCTGCACACTATGCCATCAAACCAGATACGAATAGGGAAGGGTTTTTGAAGGCTATAGGGGCTGGAGCAAATGAGGCAGGGATGACGCCGGATTGCTGGACAAGGGAACAGTGGCAGGGCTGGAAAGCCAGGAATCCTTGGCTGTATTCAAAAGAAAATGGCAAACTAGGGTGTGTCACATGCAGAGAGGCAAAGACTTTGCTATAGTCAGACAAAGGTCCGGGAATGCACTTCTCAATTGAATGGATCAATGGAGTAGTAGGCAGTAGTTGTAAAAGAACACTGGCCAAGAAAATCTACAAACACAAAGACAGTGCATCACACCAGAGGGCTACAGCGATTGCGCATCAGAGACAAAAGGAAGTACTGCCCAGAAATGTTTTGGAAATAAATGCTAGTTTAATTCGCGAAACAGCCAGCTCCTTTAGAACTGCATATGCAGTTGCCAAAGAAAGGTTGGCATTTAGAAAGATGCCTTCACTCATGAGGCTGCAAGAACTTAATGGTGCTGTAGCGGGGGATGTGCACCGCTCAGACCACTCTTGTGCCGAAATAGTGGACCATACTGCCACAGACATGAAAAAAAAGCTGGTCAAGACAATTAAAGAAAAGAACTCCCGCATTTCCGTAACTATAGATGAGAGCACAGTATTTGGGCTGGCATACCTGATCATTTTCATCAGGTGTGATGTTACAGGAGATGGTGATCTTGATAACATGTTTCTTGATCTAGTTGAGTTAAAAGAGGGTATTGATGCCAGTTCTATTTATGATGCATTGAGACTAAGTTTAAAGGAAGCTGGCTTGGATGATGATTTTTTACGAAGAAATCTCATTAGTGTTGCGTCTGATGGGGCCTCAGTTTTGACAGGGTCCAAATCTGGAGTCATTGCTAAGCTTAAACGTGAATTCCCCAACATTAAATTCATTCATTGTTTAGCTCATAGGTTGGAATTGGCTGTAGCTGACTCTCTGAAATCTGTCTCTGGCTGCAATCATTTTGAAATATTTATTTCCAAATTGTACAGTTTGTTTCACCAGTCCCACAGAACTGCACGGTTGCTGCAAGAAGCAGCTGAAGATCTAAATATCCAACTACTGAAAATAGGCCAGGTCTTCACAATTAGATGGGTATCAAGTAGTTTTAACACTGTGAAAGCTGTCTGGAGAAATTACCCTGCTCTTGCCAAACCGAAAGTGAAGATGTAACTCTCCCTGACAATGTGAGAAAGAAGTATCTCGGCCTTTTAAAGTATCTCACAAACGTAAGTTTCCTAAGTGATTTGGCCTGCATGAAGGATGTCTTGAGAGAACTACAGAGCCTTTCACTTAAGTTGCAGCGAAGAGAGACCTCAGTTCTCAACAGTTTTTGCTATGTACACCAAACAGTAGAAATCCTTAGAGCGATGAAAATGCGGGGTGGGAAGTCTACAACCAAGGCTGAACAGAGCATATCAGTTGGCTTGTTCAAAGGTGTTAGCCTTGGTGGGGAGGGTGCAGGGAAGATTAATAGGCATCAGTTTTTTCAAGCAGTTGTGGACAATTTGACTTCTCGCATGCCTAGTGATGACCTGGTTCAGATGATCCAGCCCCTTGACAAATCTACCTGGCCACAAAAGCAGGAAGACCTTGTTTTACATGGGGAAGCAGGTTCGCATGTTTGCCAAATTGCTCGGGGAACCAAGCAGAGAGGCTGTAGAGGACTTTAGAGATTTCAAATTAAATGGGAGACAGGAGGGAGACACACTTAAAAGACTTATAATCGCGAGTAAGACCTACATGGCGACCTCTGTGGAATGCGAGAGGGGGTTTTCAGCAGTGAACGACACAGACAGGAAAGCACGAAACAAACTGTGTGCCAATAGTCTGGCCTCTCTTCTTTTTGTGGACATTAATGGACCACCTTTAGAAAGTTTTGACCCCACTCCATTTGTACAGTCCTGGGTAAAGGCTGGGCATTGCCTTTCTACGTCATGGGTGCCAGGGAGAAGGGGCAAAGAATGCCAACCAAGGCCCGTGTGGTCAATTTTTTAGAGATAATTTCATTGATTGATAGAGTCTTAACTTTTGATGGTAACATGACTGATTGATAGTCTTAACTTTACAAGGTAACATGATTAGTTGATAGTCTAACTTTTGAAAGTAACATGATTGATTGATTGATACTAGTAATTTTTCAAGGTAGCATGATTGGTTGATAGTCTTAACTTTTGAAGGTAACATGATTGATTGATAGTCTTAACTGTTGAAGGTAAAATGATTGATTCATTGATAGTCTTGACTTTTGAAAGTAACATGATTGCATCTTGCATTGCTAAGCACATACACCCTTTTGTGTTGTGTATACTTCGATGTTTTATTATACTATGTATTTGCATCTCATCTCAAAAAAAAAAAGTCATGCTATGTTGATAACCAACTTGTTATGAGAATAAAGTCAGATTATTATCTGATTATTGTTGTGATCCTGTACTTGTGGTAATGTCTCTTTGCACAAAACCTTTTTGGAGTTTTTCATGAAATGGCATACACTCCCAAATTAAACATAACATAGCACAGACATCAGACAGACATCTACAGCTTGTTGCTGTAGAATGCCTCATTTGTGAACTAAGGTTTCCATAATTTTGTGAATTACTGATACAGAGTAACACAGGATAGAATGAAAAACATATGTCTGCTGAAAGCATATATCTAGACATTGTATTTTTTAGACTATTAAGACTCTTGGGGGTGATCAATACTGATTTATTATTGAAAGTTTCCCTGTCTGTCTACTGCCCCCTGTCGTTCATTAATAGTATTACATTCAATAGACATAGTCTACTGTGCGTAATGGTAATAATGTGGCGCTTGTACGCACTGTGCGCATCATTAGGCTATTCTCTCTATGGGTTAAGAGAGGAAGCGCCTTTTAATCTTCACGCCAAGCTGGCTCTCCACAACTTCCTTCATTGCATTAGCTTAATTAACTAGGCTACTATACAGTAGGCTATTTATGTAACCCATTTGTGAAACAAACGAATTCATGAACTTGATTAAGTTTAAGTCACATGTTAGTCATTTCTGTTCTGCATGGTATTAGTCTAGTTTTAGTCAATGACTTTGTATTGTATATAATTACTTCCTTTATTTCAGTTAGGCGAGTAGCCTACTGGTATTGGAAATTGATATCAAAGTCAGGGGGAGGGACATTGCGTGCATGCGTACCATACCATTTATTTCTGCAGGCGCCCCTGTAATAACCTTGATCGTCACTGTTGGTTTAATTGAATTGTCACACTCTAAACTTTCAACTGATGTAGGCCTATGTAGGAATATTGCAATGTCAGTAGGGTTGGTTCAGTGTTCACTTGTCAAGTAAGCTAACCTGCCTGCATTCAGCCCTGCCCCAACCTGCAGGTGACATGAATGAGCAATCGAGTGATAATGCTCCCATAATCCTGTGCGAGTGTGAGTAGAATAATTGTCTTAAGTTGTGTTGTTTCCCCAAGATATGGGTTAGCCTATCTGTTAGCACGTAGTGTTTTTTTTTTTACTTCAGAATGATCTACCTACCGTAGGCATGAGATACCATTTCCGAGGAATGTAGGCCACACACCATAAGTGTGTGATGATGTACGTTTGTATATAAAGTCAGGGCTCTTTGCTGATGTCATTGCCAGAATATCATAAAAACATGTACCCCCTGAAGCTTGCAGAGTAATTCGAACACTGGGTAGGATTTATCGTCATAACTGATAAACTTGAGTTTACAAATGCATTTATATATTTACATGCAGCACAGATGTCATTAGAAAATTTCCAACTGGTTATTTTATTTTTACATGTACTTAAATTATATGTCCATGTGAGGATGTACTACTGTATTACATATTTTGTAATGTACTTTGAATCGCTTTGTCTATTGGTCATAATTTACATGAGTTAATGTTGTAACAGAAATCTTACTGCATTTGATATTATTAATTATATAGTTTTGTATTCTTTATCATAATATAGTAAGACTGCAAGTAAGATTATTTGATGAATTAACAAGTTATTAATTTAGCATGGTGTTTTATTTTATAATTTTATATTTTGTATGAATAAGTTCTTTTTTTAAAAAGGTTTGTCCTGAACAAAGGCAGTGTAAGACAGAAAACTTAAGAATCTTAGTAAGACAATGGTTGTTTCTGTAGCTGACAACACTGTGGAAGAGGAAGGACACAGAAGTTGTAGTTGCTGTGCCTCCCTCCCAGATGAGAGGGAACAATTTTGTGATCCACCACAGCGAGCTACGCTCACTGAGACCTCATCAGTGGCTAACAGGCCAGGTATTTTGTCACAAAAACAATATTACCCACATTACAAAATAGTACTAATCTAATTTCTAATCCAAAATTTATTGCAAAAACAGTCCCAAATTTAGAGGATATTTTGTAGCAAACTTTAAAAACCCTTAAATTTTAATTTTACTGGTATTGTTTGATTTTTATCTGCTGTATTTTTTTTCTATCTTCAGTTCTCGGATTTAGGTTATTGAGGGCCTCTTCCATCGTTCTGCCAGGCAGTTCAACATGGGAAACACCATTTACATACTTAATTATTACACAGCAGGTGTGATACTTTTTGGGAAACGAGATGAGCTCAGTCAGCACAGCTTGTCAAGGGTAATGTGTGTTGTCATGCCTTCAACCTGCCCACAAATTCTTTGATGACTGACAAATGGCTGACTATTTTGTGTACAGTTTGTGTTAGAGTAATTGGGGTTTTCTTTGTTTTTAGTTGTAATGTAATAGACTAAAAGAAACGCCATGATTGCATTGTAAGGAAAAAGGCATCATACAATATAACTTAACAAACTTTCATGAAAATGATTTACCTTCTTTTTATTACTGTTACAGATCAACTTTAACAATTACCAAGCCATAATCTCCTTTGTAAATATTGACAGAGTCCACTGGAAATTGCTGGTTAGTGATTATAACTAAATTTCCATTCAGAAATCTCTGCATTTTAAGTCGGTCTATGTGTGTGATGTTGTTTTGAAATAACATCTCATTTTCTGTAGTACATATTTCCTGCCATAAGCTCTGTGTTTTTGGTGGATCCAGTGGCAAATTCATCAGAGGAAGCAGACTCTGAACATGCTGCAAAAAGAGTACGGTGAGTCAGCAACTTAGATATATAATATCATTTAAAAAGCATTGTACAACTGCAAAAAAGCAGTACACACAAAGTAGTAAACCAATTCTCTAAAAATTTTCAAAGATGAGAGTAGCTCCGCTTTGTGTTTAACTAAAAATGTATAAGTGTGCAAGGTAGGAGGGTCCAGAACAAGACCACTGAAGCAGTTATTTGGTGCTTGGTGGTCTCAGCATTATTTTTGTCTTATCTCTCTCTGTCACACCCTCAGTATCTATATGTTGAATTATAAGTGAAGTTGCTAAATTAAGCAACATTACATTATCGTCCAGTATCTGTACTGATGGGATGGAGTGTTTCGACCATGTGTTTTACAAAGGGATTCCTTCAAGATGAGGAGGACCTGCTATGGCAAGGAGGACTGGGGGACTGTCAAATGGAGAGGAGCAACCATGCACCATCCAGTACAATGTGATAGCAGTAGCTGTGGGGTCATTGTCACAATGGTAAAGTAGTTTTTGACTTTAACTGCTATTTTTGTGTGAGTTCTTCCACTCCATCTTCCAATTGACTGAAGACAGGAATGGTTGTTGATACAGCCCATGTTGTTTGTATTGTTTATGCGTCAAGTTGTGTTAATTACCTCACAACAATCATTAGTTTGAAACAGTTTTTATTTGAAACTGTCAGTTTTTGAATTTGACTGGTTTATTGTGCAAAAACAATGTAGCACTGATGACACCTTTCATTCTGTGTGTTGGTGTAGATGGCCAGGGACATCCAGAAAGGAGATGGCTTGTGAGAGGAGAAAGTTTGCACTTGCAAAGTATTGCACTCAATACTTAATGGTTCAGGTTTGTAAATCATTATTCCCTAGTCTTTATATTAAGGTTGTTAGCTAGTTATTATGGAAATGATGAACTTCTGTAAAAGTAATGCAGTCAGATACATCCTGTCATGTTGCCTTAAAGTCCACACACTACAGCATTTGGAGCCTACAGCATCATTGATTTTATGCACAAGACCCCATCCAAATCTCCCGTATCTATTCCAGATGAAGCCATAACCACTGCAGGATCATTTATATTTCTTCGTACACATATAACCGACACACTGAATTGTAACGTCCAAAAAAAAAAAAACAGATCAATAGCAACCTGGGAGGTGGTACAGTTTCTTACGTTTTTTTCCTGCTGCAATAAGGACTCTGAATACTGACACTTTAACTGTCAGGTTTGTGTCAGGAGAGCAGGGAGGAGGAAAGAAATGCAGACTGAAAAAGAGAGGCAGGAACAATTCAACGGTAGTTTACTGAAAGAAACAAAAGCTTGCAGGCAGGCAAATAAAGTGAAGGGCATTAAAGTGAAGTTGAACTCATCTAAATAAATAGGCTAGTGAAATTACGCTAGGTTGCAATGCCTGTGCCTACATGGGCCTTTTACAATACTTAAATAAGAATATGGAACTACAAAAGCCTGAACAAGAAAAATACCAAACGCAATTTAATTTACATTATAAGTGTCATAACCATCACCAAATCAATCATGACTAAATCATGGATTCATCCTTAAAAACTCATTCAATCTAAGTTGATGATCCTGTTCATGACACATTTACAGTTCACAAGATGTAATTTACAGCTGAACAGCTGCATAGAATTTGATTGCACTACTGCTGCCAGAAATCTGTTGAGTGTATACATATACAGTCTCTCAATAAAATGTTCTTTTCTTGCAGTGTTTGACATGGAGAACAACTGTGCGATGTGCGCTGCGTCAAAGCCCCCAGGATCTGGGCCTCCCACCACCGACTGGGTGAGTGTTCTACTTGCCGTTTATCATAATACAAATAAATATATATTATATTGCTTAAAATAACTTTTGCCTCACTGTGTCTCTCTGCAATACCACATATAGCATGTGCCAATGTTGTATGAATTACAGGCACTAATTCGCTCCTCTTGTTCTTGGAAAATGGAAAATTGGACACCAATATTGATTTACACACTTAACAGTAAAGACAACTTCTCTCAGATGAATGGTAATTTATTTACAATATGTACACATACAGAACTACAGAGAAGATACAATGTAATGAGTAGTGGAATAGGGACAGTGACAATTCTAACCATGTCTGAAAACAAAACATGAAATTAATAAATTAAATCATATGGGTTGGCTTCTTTAGTCAAGACACTGTAAGTGATTATTACTGTAGTCATAAGAGGTGGAGAGCAAGAGTGAGTAATGTTGGAAGCAACTTATAATTTGAGATCATATGCAATATATTTAAATGAAGGAAGAGATATCTATGACAGTTATCGGTTGCTACCTGAAGAAGTAAGAATTATCTCTGATAAGATATTGGTGGTGTCCCACAGCTCAGGCAGAGGTCTGTCATGTAGGTCAGCTGGCAACATGCTGGATGATCCATTGCAGCTGTCTGTAGCCCACAGACAGCTGAATGTTCAGTGTTCAGACAGGCAAGTTTGCCACATGTTGCTGGTGGATGCACTTGTTAATGACGGTGTATGGTGAATACAGCATATTACTGATGTAGCTTTGGCGATCCCACACTGATCCAGTGGTGATGTTTAGGTTGGTTGCTGTGGCAAATGCAGCACGTGTAGGGCTGAGATGAAGTTGGGCTCACACAGGAGAGGAGAGAGTCTCTGGGTGTCTGCTGTAGATGGATCAGTGGGATCAGAGGGCAGCCTCTTTCGTTTGGCTAGACGAACCTCAGAGATGTAACAGTGCAGGCTTGAAAAGTTACAATAAGTCTTTGCTGTTTCACTACCCCATCTCCAGTTGTTCAGTTCATGAGAAAAGACAGCCGTGCAGGCTGACGTTGAGGGAGCGTAAGATGGGTAGAGATATAAAAGTTAGTCCAGTGAAGAACAGAGCATTTCGAGAAGAGTCTAATGTTAAGTGTTGCCAAGCAGAACAAAGGATGTCCAAATCAGTTATGGTTTTTGGTTAGAATGGCGGTGACCATGGGGCGTTGTCCTTGATCTTGGTGCGGACCCAAAGGTTAAGCCTCCATTTACAGATGTTCCTATACTCAAATTTGAACTTATCTTACAGTAAGTATCAATCATAACATTTACACACCAAAAGTTAGTAAAATAAACATGTACCAAACAGTTTATCATATGAAAATCTGGTATTATCAAAAATAGGTTTTGTGAGATCTCAGGCAAGGTTTGCGCAGGTTTTGGAGGGAACAGTCTCTCTAATTTCAACCAATCAGATCGCTTCTTGCTGTCGTCAGGCAGACTGTCATCACACCGTAGCAGCCAGCAGCTCCACACTGCTTGGAGCCAAGTTGGATTCTCACATGATCAAGTCTAGAGAGAATCCAGCTGCCTCGCAAGGCAATGGCAGGCCTGGAAACAAAGGAATGCTTTGAAGCACCACTCTTAAGAAAAGGGATCACTGAAAAAGAAATGTGTGTGTCTGTGTTATCACATGTTGTCCTCCTCTTTCACACGCCAACATCCTGTGGGTCACTCTCAAAATATGGGGAGCAGGGAGAAGCTGCACTACATAACTGACCAATTAAGAGAACAAAAAGGTTAGCTACATCATAGTGACCAAAGACTTCAATGGCAGTGATACAACATGAGACAGTTTGTCCAAAAATATAAATAATACCTCTTAATTTGAAAAATACACCTAAATTGAATGTTTAGACATAATATATTTTGTTACGAGGATTGACTTGAATTGTATATCATACGACTGTGTAATAAAATACATATTCATAGTGATGGTTATAAAATGAAGGATTCTCAAAGGAAGATATACCTCAAATATGAAAGACTTCATGATAATTTTCAATTTGAAATTGGTCTTTGAGGCCAGTATGCTACAGACTATTACTACGTGTAATGAAGAAATCTAAATATCAAATAGACATTGCCCTACCTATGACTAGAAATGATTATGAATTGCACATCTAATTCATTCTTTCCAATGACAAGATGTTTCACATTTTATGGTCTCTTATTTCATTTCACAGATACAGTGTGACACCTGTGAAAGGTGGTTCCATGAGCAGTGCCTGGGGTTGAAAAAGGACCAACTCCAAGAAGCCAGGGCAAGCCATTGGAATTGCTTTGTCTGCAATTAGGACTGAAAATGGAGAAAAAAAATACAATAATGCAAATACCATATGGCATAACCAAAGATTGTCTTTGTTTGCAAATATGACAGCATGTAAATAATGTAAAAAAATTATTTATAGTAAAGTTTATTGGAAATAGATTATTCAAACTGAAAAAAGTGTGTGTTTACTGCAACATTAAAGCAACCTAGCAACCTTAGGTAGGCTGAACATCAAAAAACAGAAATTAAATTAAAAAAGCAAACTATCAAGTCTAATAATGGCATATGTGCTACAACAGTTAAACATTTTCGAATGTTTTGTTAAAATTTGACAATAGAGTATAAAAGTACCAGGCACCAACCCTGTTAATTTGGGGTAGATATTCAAAAACATGTTAATGACTTTATGAATGTAATAATTTTGTTTTGCTTCAATTCCAAAAATATTAGGCTCACGATCTACTTATGGAAGGAACACTTTTTATGCCATGTCAAAGTTAGGCGAAAAGGCATATTCTTGTCCTCTGGAAGGGACTTTGACAAAGGGTTACTGGCAAAGTACACAGTAAAAGTACTTCATATTATTTATGCAAGTAGTGTGAGAAGTACTGTGTCCAAAAATATCAGGCTCATGATCTACTTATGGAAGGAACATTTTTTATGCCATGTCAAAGTTAGGCAAAAAGGCATATTCCTCTCCACTGGAAGGGACTTTGACATAGGATTACTGGCAAAGTACATAGTAAGAGTACTTCATATTATTTATGCAAGTAGTGTGAGAAGTACTGTGTCCAAAAATATCAGGCTCATGATCTACTTATGGAAGGAACATTTTTTATGCCATGTCAAAGTTAGGCGAAAAGGCATATTCCTCTCCACTGGAAGGGACTTTGACATAGGATTACTGGCAAAGTACATAGTAAGAGTACTTCATATAATTTATACAAGTAGTGTGAGAAGTACTGTGTCCAAAAATATTAGGCTCATGATCTACTTATGGAAGGAACACTTTTTATTCCATGTCAAATTTGTTTTTCCACTGAACTGAAATCAAAAATTAATTTCCCTCACATTTTAGTGTAATTTTTTTAAATAACAGGGGACACATGTAACATGTTCATACTTCCTGTTAATGCAATCCAATTAATCTAATGTCCTTACATATTATATATAGACTACTTTGAGTTAACACCTCATTTTGACAACCGGACGTAGTCACGTGTGTATTCTCACGCTAACTTGGCCAATTCCGATGCAATTTGACAAATTAAAGTGCATTTGGTGTGCTCAAGTATAATGCAGATTTCATGACCTCTCTTCAGGTAAGACTTTCATTTTGCAACACTTGACTTTGGACAGTTAGAAAAATGACAGAATAAAGTCGCTATTAACCCTGCATGTCAGCTCGCTCTGAGCCGTTCAATGCATTTACCATAAAGGTGGGAATAGGGGAGCACTGTTCATTTAGGGGCGGCTGATTTGACCACGGAAATGCATCCACTGTCTGGGTACGGTGCACTTTAATCACTTGCCAGGTAGTTCCATGATGCCAGACGCTGATCTGAAAAGATCTGGCTGTGGGTCCTTTCAGGAAAAAACAGCCTATGTTGGAGATACCCAGCTGCATGCAGTCAAATGGTATGACAACAGGTCAGTCACCCTCCTCAGTAGCTACTGTTACAGCCACAGTCATTGTCGGGATCCTGTGCGCACATTCAGGATCACATCCTTAAGTCTAGGATGAAATTTGTATAAAAGAAAATTAATAAAGATCCATAAATATCTATTTAGTGGTTAGCTGCAGAAAGAGATCCTCATAACAGTAATTATCCTTGGGCTTGAGATAAAATCATTGTAAAGGCGCACCTGTCCCTTTAATTGTTTGGTTGGGTCTCATGCGAAGGGGGTGGAGTGAGTGAATGCCAGGAAGCTTAAAGATGGTGGGTCATGGCCGCCTTGGGGGGCCTGCGAGTTGGCAGCACTGCTTGAGCATCTCACCTGAGCACACAAAGCTCTGAAAGCCATGAGCCGGGGACTAACCGCGACCTGGAGACCGACCACGAGGGGCGTTGACGGTGCATGCCCTAAAGGAAGGAGGACTGTAGCTAACTTTTAGAAAACCACCTCAAACACTGAACAAACAGAGGAAACACAGACTGAGCTGGCCCGGTCGAAGTTGAAGACTGCACACTGGAGCTGGCTGGGGACGCGAGAGAGATCGTATCGGGGGCATTGAGGTGTCTTGACCCGGAAAGCACCTTTATCTTTACTGGCTGCCATTTCAAGCCCAGGATAATTCAACTGTGGGGCAGTTGATGGAGGCGTGCAGGGAATGTTAGGGTGGCATGGGAGGTTTCCAGGAGACATTTCTTTACCCCCTAGACAACGAGTGCTTCTAGCACTGTTTGCCTCCTGGCTTACCTCTTGTGCATGCCCGTAACACTACGTAGGCGCTTACCCTGTATCCCATGTCGATAGATGGGACAGAGGCCAAAAGAAAACCATCAAGGTCCCATGCCCTGCAGCAGTATCCACATACAATCAGCACATGGAAGGTGTCTACTTGTTGGATTCACTGATTGCTTTATGTCGCACCAACATCAGGTCAAAGAAATGGTACCACCACCTTGTCTTTCATTTGATAGATATGGCAGTGGTGACATGTTGGCTCATCTACAGATGGGACTGTGCTGACAATGGAATGACGAGAAGTGAGCACATGCGCCTTTATGCCTTCAAGTCCCAAATTGCACACAGTCTGTGCAAATCCAAAAAAGATGCCAAGAAGAGAGGCCAAACCAGTGGTGGGATTTGTGACGAAGCGCAGCGCGTCCGTCACTGGGAATGGCGGCTTTTCCACCTCCACATGAACAATGGCATGAATGAAACCACAAATAATGATTTACCGTCTGTTTGTATGATGTTATTGTGTTTTGTTGGTATGCTGTAGGATGTCTGGTCAAGGTCTGGGGTTTATCTAGAGTCTGTGATAAAACTGAAAAGTTGTAATTTATGTATCATGGAATTAAGGAAAGACGCAAAACACGGTACATTGTAATTAGAATTGTGATTTATTTAAAGCGGCTATGTGAGGGTTCTTTACGTGCGCACATTTAACATCAGAACACTTGCTAGTTGGCTGTTATTTAGGCTGGTTCTAACTGTATGTACCTACTTACTGGTGGTCTGTACTCCTGTTGTCTTCTGGGTGTGAGCGAGCAAACTGGGGTGCAGGACGGGAAAGCCTTTTCTGTGCTCTTTTCGCGCTCCGATAAGGAAGCGCTTATTTGTGCAGGGGTGCTCCGTGCGATTTTATTTTAATCATTAATGAAGTGTCTAAGGGCATTAATAGAGTAAATAGCTGATTGTCTGTAAGGAATGTGTTTGGCCAATGTGCTTTGAGCAATGAAATATTGTGTGTAGGGGTTAATTGATTTATGTCTGTGCAATGGTTGAGACCAGGGTTTTATATGGTTTCTGTTTAGCTCAGACGGGGGGATGCCTCTGATGAGATAGGTCATGCCAATGGACCTATGTATTGGGCCTAGTTAGTATTTGGGCATTGTCTCAGTGTTTTTTTTTTCTTTTTGCCACAGTGTTATGTTGTTTTGTCTTTAGTGTCTATATGTTGATAACCCTGCCGGTAGCCTAAAGTAAAATAAGAAATCCTTAAATTGGAAACTGTTGTCTGCAGTTGCCCCTCATTCAGTCTTGACCACATCTCCGCTTGGGCACACTCCGTTACAGGATTTCCCAACAGTGTGAGGAGAAGAGGAGGAAGCAGGGGCCCACGGCTCCCATCCCTAACCAGGATGTCTGCTTGGACAATACCTCACACTGGAAAATAATGTGTAACAAGAAGGGAAGATGCAGGGTTCCTGGGTGCACAGGAACACCCAAAGTGATGTGCAAAAAGTGTAATGTACACCTCTGTTTCACAACACAGAAGAACTGCTTTTTGAAGTTTCACACAGAGTGAAATCTCATTACATGAAGTACATAATATGACACGACACACTACATGATACAAACCTACGCCTGTAGCAAATCCAATATGTAAATGTTTCAAGTGTTTTTCCCTTTTTGCTTATTTTGATATTTTGATTTGTTGACATTTTTAAAGATTTTGTGATTTTGTATTGCACTCTGAGCATTGTCTTATGATCTGTGAATTCATAATTTTCTCTATGATTCTGTACCATTGTCGCTCAACGTTGCCCTTAGGCAACGAAAAAATATTTTGGGGTGGGGTGGGGGGAGTCCAAAAAATTAAAAAACAAGTTTTATCAATAAAATGTCCCGAAATGGACCAAGAAATGATGTGGAATTATTTTTATCATGTACCATCAAAATGTGTGTAGAGGGTTAACATCATTTTCCGCTAGCACGCTAACCATACTAGCTAGCTAGCAACCTTAGGCTACGATGATATAATGGGCTAGTAGCTAGCGATGCCACATGGCTGCAAACTGTGACAAAAATATAGAAAAATACAAGAGTACCTGAACAAAATAAATTCTTATATGGTTTCATATGACATAATAATGCCTTATTACAGCTACATGTTTAACAGATGATGAATTACATCAACATACGTTTTATTAATTGGATTTTGAAATATGATAAAAGACCTACACATCACCAGTCCTACTACTTCTGCTGGAACAGGAAATAAGTAAGGGGTAAGAGGAAGTATATAAAAGGAGAAAGGTTAATGATATGGAAGAAGAAGTATCAAGTGTGCTGTAATCAAAGATTGTAAAGGGAGAGATATTTTAGTATTATTTCACTATTTATAGACAATATAAAGTACACAATATTTGTAGTAGAATATTTTTCTACAACCATCCATTTCATAAATGAGAGATGTCAAAGTTATGAAAAAACATGATTGTGCTTTGTTCTACTTCAGGTAGGTGCTTATTTTGAGCCTTGTTCCTGTACTAGAGGAGGAGACATCCCAAAATCACCTATTGAAAGCCTCACTTTACCTACTTTACACCAGATATGCTTTACAATGAAAGAAAATGGAAAACAACACTTGACCATTTAGATTATGTGTAATTATATAGTATATGGCTACACAGACAATGATACATTACCCTTAACTACTACAATTAACAACGTGGATGTTTCTTAATTTGTAACTAACCTTTGGGTTTTGCTGATATCAGGATGTCTATCCGGATAATGAGAAGAATGTAACAAAATTAGTTGAGTCAAAGTTCAAACTCGGTTTGTTTTCCAAAAAGCATCTATATGGCTTAATTTAGCATGCCTAAGAATGCTTATGTCAGGTCAAAGATGACCCATCCTAAAGTCAGTTATATTTTATTTATAATATGATACACATTATTTATTTTGTCAATGAAAATCATTTTGAGAGATAATTTAGTGATTTGTTTGTTGATTGAAATACATGTTATTCACTTTCCAGCTGTATCATACATATACCATTGATATGGTATTGTGAAGTTGTATTACACTTACATATCAGATTATTTTCTTTTCGAAGAACCTGCAAGTGTCTACAGAACTTGTGCACAGTAGCTCCTGACTCTAAAAATGTACAAGGATCAAAAGTTCATAGGAAATTCCACTGAAAATTGCATGGGTCATTTTTGATTTATAAAAACATTTGAAAATATGCTACAAGTCATTGTACTCAACAGATAAAAAAAGAAATACGGATTTCAATCAATGTTCAAATTCAGTATTAACCAATATTAAATACAAAACATTTAACTAATTTTGTTTGTCACGTTTTGACAGTCATAAAGAAAAATGGTCAGTGTAATCCATTGAAGTCCATAGGAAATGTATACGTAATTTTGACCTGACGTATTGAAACTTAGGGGAGTATAACAAAATCCTGTTTACTGTAAACAGGATTTTAGCTGCTTAGCAAATGTTAGCTTCATGATCTTATTACTGCAACCTGCTTATGTTAAATGGTCATCCTTACCTTATGTTTGTCTCTGTGACCCATCACTTTCTTCATCCTCCATGGTAAAATGAGATGAACTCAAATAAAATTAAGTAACAAAACCATTTTTGGAATGTGGACAAATATTAACTACTTTTTATTTATTTTTGAGTTTTTCATCCTTCATTTTAAAGTTAATAAAAGCTTGCTGAGATGCACTGAACGCATAAAATATTTCAGAGGTTCAGACATGCAAATGTGATTAAACCCCTAACAGAGGCAGAGCCAAGGCAAATTTTAACACTCTCTCCCCAGAGCATTATTTTCACAGAACCCCCCCCACACATGAATTTTAACCTCTTTACTCAGAGGTGTAAAATGGACAATTTCCACCTATTTTAAACTGTTTCACTTCAAGTCTTAGCACTTGGAAATGCTGCATGTTTTATGATCGCTATCACTTTGAAAAGAATATGATGTTATGATGCTGAAAATGAATCGATATTATGAATTAATAAGTGAGCAAGCAAATAAACAACATTGTTGGTAACCATCAAAGAAGTAACAGTGTTTTATTTGTTGATCTGATGGAATATGATTATTTCATGAGAAAAAAAACGTGAAATATTTCAAGAGTTTCTTACATATACAAGTGATGGAGCTTCCTAACAGGGGTGGAGCCCCCCGAGCAAAAATTTTAACAGAGGTCCCCCATCCAAGGAATGCAGAGGGGGAGCACCCCTCATGCAAATTTCCAAGATGGGGGGTGGGACACTCATTGGGAACTAAATTCAAACAAATGGGAACCCCCCTCACCCAGATCACTAATTTTAATGAAACAAAAAAAAAAAAAAACAGAAATGTTAATGATGGGTCCTCACCCTGGTAAATCTAATCTAATCTAAATGGAGGGGAACCTCACCCTCCCCCAAAGGTTGTGAATTTAATGGAACCCCCATTACCCCCAGACCATGAATTGTGAACACCGACTTGTCTTTTTAACAGTTAAATATAATTCAAATGAAGAACACATAAAAAAATAAATGTAAAACAAAAAATTAGCTAGCTAGCAAGTAGGGATGCTCCGATCAGGGTTTTTGGGGCCAATCACCGATCGCTGTTCACTGGAATCAGAATTGGCCGATCCGATCACTGATCACCGATCACAGGGTGGGTGGGGTGGATGGGGATCTTCCATTTAAAGTGTTATATTTATTGTGTGGCATTATTTATTTATTTACTATTTATAGCAATAAAAGTAACTATTCTTAATAGCATTGCAGAAATATTATAATTAAGAGTTGAGAAAGTATCATAAATTGACAACCGTTTATTTATTGGAGGGCAACATATGCAACATATTCCGTTCTCTTATTAGGTCATGTAGATTATGAAAAAACTGAAACCAATATAATAGCCTATTCTCAGCTAAAGCCTCCCATACACTAGACGACTTTGACAAGACTCTGAAAAGACTTTAAAAAGACTGAAGTCTTACACCCTCTCACACCTACCATACACTAGACGACTTTGATAAGACTCTGAAAAGACTTTAAAAAGATTAGAAATCTGACACCCTCTCACATCTAAAGACTCACAGACGATTTTGCAAAGACTGGGGATCTTGCAGGGTCACAACAGTCATGCGTCAACGTCCGTTCGCATATAGGCTACGTCCGTAGTCCCATAAAAAGGTTATAATAAAGTTTAAAAATCCCGATCGCAGAACGGGAGGTAGTTTTAGTGAAGGCAACGCTTCCCGCACGCAACACATGTATCTTGTCTCATGGAAATAAAGCGATTGCGCTGCCAGGCGTATAATGGTACAGTGTATTAATGTGTATGTTTAGTATTGTACAGTATTAACCAACTTAACCCATATATTATAGTCTACTTTACCAGATACATTAGTTGAAATACAGTACGGTACTGTATTTTTACAGTATCTTAGCTACAGTAGCCTACTCCATATAGGTTTGCTAGTATATAGTATGGTGTTCGCACAACCTCCAAATCACATAACGTCCTATTTCACAGAACGTATCCTGCGGCGCATATTTGCAAGACTGCAACTAGATGCCTTTTTTATTTTATTTTTTATTGAAGTAGAAATTGTACAATACATGGAAAGTGATACAACATCAGTAGTAAACTATTTAGAAAACAGAGCACACAATGTAAACAGAATTATAAGCTGATAAAATACAAAAATACGTATATAATAAAATAGCTAAGGGTCTCTTCTAATAATTTTAGGGCATCAATAACATTCAGTAGTTTTTCTGCTGCTTTCTTTTCCATATACTTCAGTGATTTGCAGTACAGTGCTAGTTCTCTCACAAAGACCACCAGTAAGGGTTGTGTCTTAATACATTTGTATTTATGGATAAAAAATTTACCTAAAATAAATAAAGTATTCAACAGAAATTCAGTTTTAACTAGATTCCTTTTGAGATTATTTCCTGTTTTGTGCTGACAGAGCTCACCTATTGGTTGTTGACAATGCCACATCACTATTTGCGTCAGCCAAGACTGAAAAACTTACGATAATATTAAACACGGTTGAATTTATCGTAACGGCAAGACGAGAGAAAGACTGACTTAAAACTGCTCCGATTGCCACCTTACACCAAACGATCGAGACCACGGGAGCGACTTTGGAAATTTGTCTGCGACTGTGAAATCGCTAGAAAGTCATTAGGTGTAAGGCCGGCATTAGATGTGAGAGGGTGTCAGACTTTCTAGTCTTTTTAAAGTCTTTTCAGAGTCTTATCAAAGTCGTCTAGTGTATGGTAGGTGTGAGAGGGTGTAAGACTTCAGTCTTTTTAAAGTCTTTTCAGAGTCTTGTCAAAGTCATCTAGTGTATGGGAGGCTTTAGAATGAATATCGGCCGATAATGATCGGCGGCTGATCGATCGGAGCATCCTTACTAGCAAGCTACCTAGCTTTCTATGTTCATTGTTTTTATTTTTTATATGTGTTTGTGTTTGTTTGCAAGGGGATATTTGTATTTGTCAGTGGAATGTGATAGTAGCTTGCTAGTTATGTTTATTGTTTTGTTTGTATTGTAGCTAGGTAGCCAGATTTGTGTTTGTAAGGTGGTATTTGTACTTTTCAGCTGAATGTGCAAGTAGCTAGCTAGCATCTGAAATTTTCATTATTATAGTTCCCTTTAAAAAGGTCAATCGATGGGTAATTACATTGTTTTTAATGACATCGTATCTTACGCAGTTCTGTGGCCGGTTGAAAAATATTTTGGCCAGTACATTTTTTCAGTTTACCAGCCATTGGCAGATAGACCAAAAAGTTCATTTTAGACCCTGCGTTATAGTACTAGTTGTTATTGTAACGTTAACATGAATTGAATCTCCTGCTTAGCTAGCTAGCTTGTTGCCCTAGCCTATTGTATGCACGTTTTAAATCACTCTGGATAAGAGCATCTGCTAAATGCCTAAATGTAGCTAGCTAGCCAATGTAGCTAATGTAGTCAGTATTTTACTGTGCAATTGTGTTGAAGTGTTATATCTAGAGCTACCTAACATCTGTCATATTTCTTTTCCCTGAACTTTTTGCTGCATTCTTGGGAAACAGACGCGTGCCTGGACATACTCTGCATGAGACCTTTACAAAGGAGGTTGTGCTTCTTCCTGACAACAGCACCACTCTTGTGCCGCGACAAGCAAGTAAATCCTGGTTATTTGATAATGGATTTGTGAAATCTGCAGTGGAATTTAACATCGAATGGGACGAGTCAGAAGTGATGGCCACTATTCAGAGAGCCTTCATGCCACAGGTTGATGGCTGTTGGTACGTCTGTGAAATGTTAACCTACTTAGGCGTTGTGCAAAACGTTTTGCTAGCTGTATATCTCCTTTTCTCGAGAGGTTAAAAGAAAACTGTCATTTTGACATTGTGTTATTGCTCATTGTCTGTAACTATCTACTTGTGTAGTTTGCAGTTGTTAATGGGTTGCCACAGGAAACTCGTGAAGCCATCTCTGACACCCCATCAACAATTGAGTGGACGGATGTTAAACAAGGTCTTTCACCAATGCTCAGTATACATACAGCCTGACAAAGTACTGCTGGATCGATCTGTATGTTTGCCATTAATTCATTGCCATTATTTAACAATTCTGACCTATCTAATTAAACCACCCAGCTACTCACCCATACGATCCCTTTGTCAGAAGAAAGCTTTATATATTAAGGTTTATATTCCTTTTATTTTGTTCAGCCAAGTGTGAGTGGGGAGGAAAGTCCTGTACGTGAGATTGAAACCTCCGATGTTTCCTTGAGGAATGAGAATGAGACTGTTGGTGAGTGCAATTACTTTTTAGATGATGTAGTATGCAGTTATTATCTGAAGAAAATGGCTGGACTGTATCAACACATTCTAAACTTATGCACAACAACTAACCTTATGTTTAATCATTGGTTTGACTTAATTAGACCATTGTCCATTAATTCAAACTTATTATTAAACCAGAAATTCCGGATGTGTTTACTAATGTTTTTGCCTCTCCCATCAGCGATATTCATGGGATTTTGGCTGAATTAAACACCAGTATTGCATGTTATTCACTGCTACTCATTTGTGATGGTAATGTGGTACCTGGCATGTGATTTAAGAGGCTTTCAGAGGAATAATGACTTTGAAACTGCATTTTTGTTAACCTCTCTTCACGGTACTTGCTGATGAAATCAGATGTCATCGTACAGTTCTTACAGGTTTTAGGTTGAAGTCAGTTTTATAACAATTAATATTATTCCCATTGTTCCTCATTCTTTTTAACGTTTAGATATTTCACTTGTTTCTGAATAACAAAACACTATGACCACCCCAACAGCAGTTTCACTTCACTGAATTTCACATGTGATATTGCATGCAGAATATATCAGATTAATGATGCTTGCTGTATATGTCATTGTTTATTTGAAAATTTAGTCCAGCCAGATGTCATGATGGATACCACATGTCATGATGGATCAACAGTCTCAAGATAGAAACAGATCGACTGCTGTTGTCTCCAAGGAGCAAAGCGATGTGATGTTGCTCTCAGAGACAGACCCAGGTGAGACAGTCAGAACAGGCAGATTATACAGGTGTGTTTTGGCATAGTAGCAGTTGTAGGGGATAGACTGTCATTGTAGTTGTATTTGACAAACATTAACTGGCACTGAACGAGCATTTTGCACTTAGTTGAAACTTTGACTGTATCATCCTGACTGTCATCATTTATACTGCTGCATTGATCTTTATAGTTTTCTATCAACAATGTTTCTGTCAGTGCTGTGAAGAGAATGTTAAAGTATGTTTATCACCCTAAGGTTCAGATTTTTAAAACGGGTATACCAGTGTAAATCAAACAAAGAAGAGAAGTAGATGTACCTATCATAATGGCAAACAGCAGTGCTTCTTTGGTTGTAGTGGTGTCAGAAAAGAGAGGCCACAGGAATCCAAGAAATGCAACATGGGATGGCCATTAGCTCAGTTTACTGGATACAAGTTTGATGAATGTAGTTCTGGTGGTCTGAAACTACTTACCAAAATGATTTATTTCACATTTTAGTGAATATGTGAATTTGCTGGAAATTGAAGAGTATGAACCAGAAGATGCAAGCCTTCAGGAAGCCATTGTAAACTCCCTGTCTGAGACCGCTTTCAGAGCTTTGAAGTAAGCCAGTTGAAATGTTTATTACCATATTATTTATTACATGTATTTGCTATTAGATTTGCATTGCCTATTTGGTAGGATTCATGTATTGTGTGATAGAGATGATATAGGCTGGGGTTCAAACTTTTTATGTTTTTATTTTGTAGATGAAAAGCAGAACAATTTGACAGTTGAGGTTTGTTACAGGTAACAAAATTAAAGGGTCATCCCATGACAAATGAACAGGCCAGGATACCCACCATCTCAGATTGCTCTAAAATTGATTCTGTTCTTACAAACCAGTATTATAAACACCCCTGCAACATTATTCTGTTTAAAAAATGGTTTGGTGTCTAAGAAATTAACCTAATTGATTGCACCCAAATTGAACACTTTCATTTCATAGGATTCATATTTTAGTAAATATACTTCCCAACATACGATCTGGACCAAAGTTGATCGTGATAATGTTTCTGATATGGGTAATTGAAATAAATGGTCAAAATACATCTGGGGACCCTCTAAAACCCATACCAATCTCACCCTTATGAACAGTGTAGAATGTTAGTTCTCTGTGTGGGACAAGACATACGAAGCTGTGAACTGGAGTATTGTTTCTTCATCCTTTGTAATGTAATTCTTTTGTAATGGAGATGGTTATTCTCATCCAAAATTCCAAAGTTCTCCATGAACAGGAAAAGGTCTTTAAAATAAGCTGAGACCACCCTACTCACTTCAGCCCAAAGCCTCTCAATGCGTTGATTGTGAACGCTAGGTCCAACCATGAAGCTTCCTCTGTTCAGTCCACAGTTTGCAATTATAAAGTGTGCAATGTCCATGTTCTCACTCCCAGCATCTCCCCGTACTCGGCTGGGAAGTCCAAACTGGTGTGTTGCATCTTGGAAAAGTTCAAGGGCTGTAGATGCTCTGTTGTTGGTGCAGCATTTTAGGTGGATTATGCATCTGCTAAAGCCATCAACACAGCCGTGAAACACAAAGCCCCATGCATTTAATTTATGGTTGGTGTCAATATGCCTGCAAACAAACAGCTGTCATCAGGTAAATGTATACCTTCACAGTCAGAGCCTCCATGGACAATTTTTTTAATATAGGTGAAGTTTAACATGCACATTATCTCTGAGGGGTGGAAGTAATTGTCAAGGGTGTGAATAATTTGCAAGTCACTGTATATTTTCCTCATGTGAAAATTAAAAAAAAGGTTACCTTCCTTTTACTCTGTAATAATGTAAACATACCGAAGAGGGACATTAGATTCTTCAAATCAAAGATTGCTTGTGAGTGACAACATGGAAGGTAAGAGGAATAATGAAACTGCATGACTAGGCACTGTTGGTGCACAACCCTCAATACACACCACATGATTTAAAACTCAAAATACATTTACCTACCATAGTTGATTAGGAAGATGAACATTGTAGACCCTCCTTCTGATCACCCGTCTCCTCCTTACTGCTCTTCCCACAGGATCCAAAATTTGTAATCGTTCCCAAATTCTCCACCTTTGTACTCTGACACTTCTACCTCTTAAACTCCCTCTAATGTATGTCTCTCCGGCATTTGGTGTTAGTCCAAGCACTTGAAGAATAACACCATCCAGATCTGTGTTTGACAGAGAGCTATGGCTGCCATAGTCCAGTAGACCCAGCTGTGTTCTATGATTAAATAAAGTGCGGACACTCACACCAAGCATCCGAGATGTAGCTGTCCAGCTGAATCCTAAATCACGCAGATTTACAAGATGAAAACCTGGTATATATATATAATTTCTTCACAGTAATTCATTAATTACTAACGTTTAAAAATGCATCAATTAGTAAAGGACCAATTGATCAAAAACATATGTATGACATAACTGAAAAAACTCAGTAGGATATTTATTTTTGTTTTATTTGTTTTTACCAAGGCTGTGTTGATTGTTTTACTACCTATTTAAGTTAATTTCATTTTTACTTTTCTAGGTGTAGGCCTACTAATCAAAATCAATAACATGCTGAGGTACAAGGCATGTAAATACTATAATGTGTCCCATTTAGGGCCCATTTGCCCCACTAGAATGATCTAAACCACCTCTGTTGTAAAAGGGTAAATGGGTTATTTAATGTGCTGCATACCTTGGTCTTCCATGGTAAACTGAGCCTTGCACTCCTGCAGTCAGATTGCTCTGTAGTGGTTGTCTACTCCTTTCAAACAATTCAAGTTGGTTAGTCACATCATTTAGCATGTCTTTGAGAATTCCACATAGATTGCTCAATAGATCCATCACAGCAACACAGCTTGCATTCGCAGGAGCAAAATGGTTCAGGGATATCAAGAATGCCATTATCATCAGGACATGATCTTCAAGATATCTCGCTCTTTGTTCCAAAATATTCAGATCCGTAGACTGTTGTCCAGCTCTGAAGAGGAGGTTATGTAGTTCCATGAGGTATTGCTGAATATCAAGAGATGTCATTTTGGTAAAGTAGAAATATATTTTTAATAGGCCTAGTTGTATCAACAGCAGCTAGTTTTGAAAGAAAAAGAAGCTGATGAAGCTGATGATGCCCTGCCCTAAGCCATAATATATATCAAAATTCATTCCAAATATATCAATATTCATTGTATATATCATTGTTCATTCCATATATATCAAGGTTCATTCTACATATATATCAGTGTTCATTCAATATATATCAATAATCATTCTATATATATCAAAGTTCATTGTATATATATATGTGTTCATTCCTTATATATCAAAGTTCATTCTATATATATCAATATTCATTGTATATATATATCAAAGTTCATTGTATATATATCACTTTTCATTCCATATATTTCAAAGATCAATATATATTTCCTGTTTGGCATGCCATATATGAGGGGCCAAACAGGAAATATATAAATATAAAGCTGAATATATAAATGTAACTCTGAATATATAAATTCAATTCCTGAATATATAAATATAACTGAATATATAAATGTAACTCTGAATATATAAATATAATTCCTGAATATATAAAAGTTAGTTTATACTCAGGCATATCACAAGACACTTGTTGTTTCTTTTTTGAATAAATTCTTTTTTTTTTGTCTTCATAGGCTACTGAGTGAGCAAAACAAGTTTAACATTAGCATCAATAAAATTTTACAGTACAATCAAAGATAATCAAACAAAAACGTTGAATAATTTAAATTTGAATGAGGCAATAATTTAGACTTCATTAAGGGGTCCTCATTTTCTTGGTATTAGGACCTTTCAAGTTAGAGATGCACGATAACTATTGGCACCGATAATTATCGGCCCGATATTGCAAAAAATTACGTCATTCAGATAACTCCGATAATAAAATTTTTGCCGATAAATAGAACCGATATAAGAAACCTAAACTTCTTGGATAATAATAATAATAATAATTGTTCATTTGAAAAATTGGAACTGTTCTTGTTTTTATTGTGATTACAACAGTAGTGATATCATTTATATTTGGTTAGGACAGAGGCAGAGCTATAATGTTAAATTCATCTTTGCTCTCTACATCTTTTAGCCTTTCTTACACTCAAGTAGGGATGCACGATATAGCCATCGCGATGTATCGCACAGCTATTTTTAGCGCAATAACAGCTATCCCTGGTATGTGGTGTTAGGTTTTTTCCTGTATGTTTTTCAGTGGCTGCGGGTGAGCTGGAAACAGGGGAAGCGGAAACACTACCTTTAAATCTATCATTACTTTCAGCCTGTTCCCCTTTATCCTCCTTGATTAACAATATGGCATTTATCGATTTAAATTACTTTAACAATAAAACAAATAATTCACAGAATAACTGACACCAATCGTAAATAAATGATTATGCTCGCGAAACAGTGCAGATTGTCTGTAGTTTGTGTGCTTACGAAAGCGACAACGTGAGATTGTATAATTAACAAGGATGGCATTTATCGATTTAAAATTTAAATCTTATTACTTTAAATGCTTTAAATTACTTTAAATGCTTTAAAATACTTTAAATGCTCAAAATAACAAGGATGGAAATTTGAATAATTAAATGGCAAGTAATCCCAAAGCTTTCTCTTAAATGTTTCAAATTATAGTTTTCTTGTGTTAAACAATTCAAATTACAAAGCGGAGCTAAATTTAGTTAAATCGATTTAAATTACTGAGAATAAACTTTCAGGTTAGGTTGAGTGCAATGAACAATAACGTTTAGAACACAGACCTCACAAAAGCTGTGATGTGTCATAAGCATTTAACGTAATTTACATCGATAAATTTTTCTGACTGCACGGTGACACTCATTCACCCTTTCTTCGCTCATTTTCCCTCCCTGTGCAGCAAGCGTGAAAGGGTTTTGCTGGCTGGGAGCTGATAGGTGAGTCGAGCTATCTGTAGCAACAGTCTGTCATCATCTAAAATGGATGAAATGAAAGAGTATTTGTACAGCATTCATTTTCATTTAGGTTTTCTTTGTCCAAGAAAGAATCTGCTAAGCCTGCCTGCTTGGCACTAATGTTATTGTAACATAGGACATTTACCCTCAGCAACAGATGTGCTGCTCAACTGGGAAGCAGTGGCACTCGTGTGTGGAGTGTCAAATACATGGCATTCCTGGAATTTTAGCCCATGTTGCGTCAAAAGATGTTTCAACATATTGCTGGGATTTTTTTTTTGAGCAGTCTGGCTTGTACTCCTTGGTGCTTGCCCTTCATATTGGCCCCATTATCATAAGCTTGCCCTCTGCAATCTTCAGATGGAATCTTCAGCTACTTCAGCTTATCTAAGATGACAGTGGACAGATTCAAACCTGTTGTAACCTCAGCATTCACAAAGCCAATGAAGTGCTCCTTGATCTCTGGCTTTCCCTTTAAAACCACTCTTCTCAGAATAATGGACATTTGCTCCTGGTGACTAATGTCAGGTGTACAGTCCAAGATAATGGAGAAGTACTTTGAGTCTTTTACTTGAGTCACTATTGCTTCCAGAATCTTGTCACTCACAATCTGTATCAGTTTATTCTGTGTGTGCTTCCCAAGGTAATGAGCATGTGTCTCTCCATCTTTAATTTTTCTGAGCTGATTTTCCATAACGGGGTCAAACTTTGCCAGTAATTCAAGTAATAATGGAAGTTTCCATTATCTGGTTGGAAAAGTTTGTCTGATGAAGCCCTGAATGCTAGGTTTCTTTCAGCCAGAGAATGCGTGATACTTATGAACAGAGGTGGGAAGTAACGAAGTACAAATACTTCGTTACTGTACTTAAGTAAAGTTTTCAGGTATCTGTACTTTACTTGAGTATTTATTTTTCTGACAACTTTTTACTTTTACCCCCTACATTTTAACACAAATATCTGTACTTTCTACTCCTACCATTTTTAGAACAGGCTTGTTACTTTAGTTTTAATGCGTTTCGTGTTGGAGCACATACTCTAAACCTTGTCATTGCAGATACTGCCAAATCTTGAAAAGATGCAGTTGGGTTTTTTGGGCATGTGCAAAAGCTCTTCACCTAGCACACAAAGATGGAGTGTTTTGAAGAAACACGTGAACATAACCATGAAGTCATGGAGTGACACACGATGGCAGAGTAGGCTCCAAAGTGTTCATGCAATCAGGTGTCAGGCTTCTGAGGTTTGGGAGGCATTACTGGAAGCCAGACAGATGATCAATGATCCTGTGGCCAAAGTGGAGGCACAAGCACTTGCAGAGGAAGTTGGGTCCTACCGCTTCTTGATTTGCTGTGTCGTATGGTGTGAGATACTGACAATGACAAACAAGGTGAACAAGCTCCTCCAGTCCACCTCAATGCAGCTGAATGTAGAAGTGAATTTAATCTCAAATGCAAAGGCCTCCCTCACTACATACTAGGAAACTGGATTCTCTGAGGCCCAGACAATAGCCAAAAGGTTTTGTGAAGAAATGAATGTGGAGGCTGTTCTGAAAGCGAAGAGACATTTCAGCTATGAGACTCCTGATGAACCAGAGACTCATACACTGAAAAACCTTGAAGTCAAATACTTCAGCATTGTGGTCATCTCTGCTGTGACATCCATGGATGAGAGATTTGAAACACTCAACCAGCTGAAAACCAAATATGGAGTGCTGCTGAACTTCAGCACTGCCTCTCAGATGTCCAGTGAATTTTTAAAGGCTCACTGCATGGAAGTTGAAAACACTCTAACCTTCAGAAATGACTGTGACATCAGTGGAATGGATCTGGCACACAAGATTCAGAATTTACCTGATCTGCCATCAGATAAGATGACTGCCTTTGAGCTGCTTTCCTTTCTCTGTGAGAAAAACCTGGAGGAACCCTATCCTAACCTTTGGATAGCCCTAAGAATTGCAGTCACCCTACCAATAGCATCGGCAGAAAGGAGCTTTTCAAAATTAAAGCTCATCAAAAGCTACCAGAGGTCTTCCATGTCACAGGAACGTTTGAGTGGTCTGGCCATCATTAGCATAAATCATGACATGGGGAACACATGTCCTATGATGACATCATTGATGATTTTGCCACAGGAAAGTGCAGAAGAGGAGTATTTTGATGGTAAGATTTTAATTCAAACATTCAAATGTTGGTCCCACTTTATGTTGTGTCTCTAATACCTGTGAACTCACATGGTAACTAGATGTGTAAGTACTACGTAACTACAGTGTAACTACACATTGGTACATAGTATCTACAGCTCTAATACCTGTGTAACTATACACATTTAGCAACCAACTGAATGGTATGTGTAAGTACAAATGTGTAACAGGAAATTGGTAAGAACACTTTTTCACTTCACTAAGTACACATGTGTAACAGGAATTATGTAACTACAGTTTGTAACAACAATATGTAGTCACACAAGTTTTCCACTTCCACACGTAGTCTTCAATACTGTAGTTACCATTTTGGAATACACTGAAACTTCATGGAAATCATGTTTAATTCTTATGTACATGCAATGTATTTATGACTTGCAGGACTAATGTTGAATTAACTCCGTGGGAACTGTCCATTTAATATATAGTGTAAAATTCTGGACACCAACCACTTTGTATATGTAAAGCCTAACCCATTGGGTGCCACTGTGTAACATCAGTGTAGTTACAAAGTAACTCCATAGGAACTGTCCACTGAATTTAAAGTGTAATCCTTAGGTCACTACTGTGTAACATCAGAGTAATTACATGGTAACTCTGCAGGAATGGTCCACTTAATATAAAGTGTAATTCTTAGGTCATTATTGTGTAATTTCATAGGAACCTCCCACTTAAATTGTGAAATGTTACATGTTAACTCCACAGGAACTGTCCACTTAAAACTAATATAAAAGTTGCATTAAATGCTCAAGTATTAAACCCTGATTACTTTTCAGTAAGTGTAGAGGACTGCAAAAAAGGAGAAAAAAAATGCAGTTAAGATAAACAATGATGTTTATTAGCCCACAATACACACAATGGTGTAATAGATTCTAAGGTAAAACTTCAGTGTACCTGCAGCTGGGTTAACACTAGAACAGCTAGGCTTCCACACAGCGAAACACCTCGTGAATTTCACCCGGTGAGTTTTCGCTCTGGGGGTGTGGTCCCGGTCGCGAAAACAGCAAGCATGTTTGGCTGTTAGTAGTAAGTGTAGTTGCGGTGTGGTAATGTAGCCAGCTAGCTAGCTATTGTAGCAAGTGATTCAGCTAGCTTGTCAACCAGTCAACTGTGATGAAATGGCATAGACATTGGGTTGTGTATGCTCTCCACCAATTTAATTACCTCCTGTTTTTTTGTTGTTCATGTTCTGAATACAGTAAGGTCACCCAGACATCGTAAAATCATATAAATGTTTTCATGCCAACGTTAGCCTGGCTATCCTAGCAATCTGCATAGTGTATATCGGGTGTCCGAAAACGTTAGCATTTAGCCTGTGACCTAGCTTAGAGTGTTTAAACGATGATCTACAGGGGTCTATTTGTCTCAGCTAAGTTAAAGTAACATAGAAACAACAACCTGTGTTGATGTAGACACAAATGGTTGCCCATACATCTTTTAATCATATACATGTTTTCATGCTACATGTAGCCTTCAGCCTCCGCCATCTTGGTCAGACTTTTTTTGTTACTCCCGCCTCTCTTTTTAACGTCACGTACCAAACACATCACACGCTGAACCGATTGGTTCTCACGTGGTTCTTATTTGCATAAAGTTGGGATTTTGCTTGCTTCAGTGAATTCGCCCCGATTTCGCCCAACCACAGCGAATTTTGCCCCCATACAACCTGAATGAGAGCGAAATTCGCTGCAGTGGAAGCATTCCGTTAGACTGCCTGTTTTTATAGAAATAGAAAAACTCTGCCATTGTGAAACTAAATATGTTTTTAACATACTGACATTGTTGGAAATGAAATACATTTCATATAAAATAACAAAAAAAGCTATTCTACCTCAATTATCATATTTATCAGGACAATCACGGTATAGCCACAATCCACATGAATTACAAAGTTTACCTTAACAACAGTTAAACATAAAGAAATAAATACCTTGGAGGTTATGTGTCTTTCTATCTCAAGTTATATCTTATTGGCAGCAGTTTACGTTCTTTTTGGCATTTTCTATGGCAGACCTGAGGTCCGCTGTCAGTGATACCAGACATTGCTTTGCAAAGTCGAAAAGCTTCTCCTCCTTGGCTCTGACCTCCAGGATGCTTTGGTAAAACTCTGGATCGACAAGCTGTATTTCAGCGACAACGGCTGTTAATGCGAGTGTATTTCGGTCAACCCCAACTTTTGGTGCCTTACTTATGCTCTCTTCTTTCTTGATAACTTTAAAAACTTTATTGTACCACTTCAGTACGTCGTCCGGGGTTGTTGCTGTTGAAAGATGAAAGTTTTCTTTAATTAGATGAACTAAAACCAAAAAACAAGACTTACATCAAATTGATCAATTTGCAGTTAAAGGCGTAGACCATGAAAAAATCTAAAGTTGTTCCTGGCGCTTGTAACACTAGAAGCACCAGTCAGCCAGCTCAGCCACGCCCCGCTCAGCCAGCTCAGCCACACCCCGCTCAGCAAGCTCAGCCACGCCCCGCTCAGCCTGGCTCCACCACACCCCGCTCAGCAAGCTCAGCCACGCCCCGCTCAGCCTGGCTCCACCACACCTGTGGTTCATTCTAATCAAGCCCTGCCTTTATAAGGACTCAGTTTTGTTACCTCGTTGTGAGGTATTGACTCTTTGTTTCATTACTGAGCCTACTCTTTGTCACTCCATCTTGTTGTTACTGTGTTTTTGACCTCTCGCCTGTTTTTGGACCTTGCTTGTGTGATTTTGGATTCTGGTTTTGTTGCTCCTCTGATTCCCGTTAACGACCTGTTTTGTCCCTGACCATGCCTTTTGGATTCTGGCATTAAACTGTTAACCGCACTTGGATCCCAGTCTGTTTCATTACATTTCCTCTCTTCTCATTTGGAAGACAATTTGCAAATTGGTTGAATTTCAAAGTTTCTGCTTGGTCTATAGAACAGAAAAATGAGATCCAAAAACAGGATATGTGCTTACCACGTGAGCTGTGCTTGGTAGATTTTGACATGCGAGCCCTCTTTGTCTTCTTTTTATGACCTCTTCTCCTCACCATCAAGGAATGTCACCATCAGATGACTCTGAAGAGCAGGAAGAAGTCAGGGACTCCTCATCAGTGTCACTGGTGCTGCAGTCAGTGCTTGTGTCCAAGATTTTCTTTGCTTCCTTTTTTGCTCCTCTGTTTAAGAAAACAATAACACATTTTGAGCTGTTTGCACTTGCAACATTGAGTTTGACCTTTATTTATGAGTCATGACCTTCAATCCAAAGAATTGAAGTCTCATTTGTGGTGGAAAATTTTTGACTAAGTGTATACCCCATATGTAAATTCTAAGCATTGCTAGTATATGTTAGTTTTTGATTTTAACCACTTCATTTTTACTATGCACAGATAATTTAATATGTTAACCTTAAATAAACATCTTGCATTGTATGCATGTGAGTAAAAACTAAAAGGAAGGGTCAGAAGAGTACAGAAGACTGCGGGAGGGGTAAGCAGCCGTGAGATTCCTGTATGCCAAGTAAGGCTTGTAATTGGGGCCTGGCTAGATGCTGTCCGAGCGCTGCTAGGAAGATGGACCTTGAGTGTAAGATAAAAGAATTGAACTCGGTGAAGGGGGGTCGCAAACAGGGGTTCTTTATGGAATACAGCCAAGGCAGAGCAGGTCAAGAAGGGACAGTTATCTTTTATATATCAGAGGGCAGCCGAAGCAGGATTGATATTCTTTAATTATTTTTTTATATACTAGATATGTGCGGCCTTGGAGCTAACAGTGTACAGCCAAGGCGGGGTAATTATTTTTTTAATTAAACAGGTGTGAGCGATAACTATTGGCACCGATAATTATCGGCCCGATATTGCAAAAAATTACGTCATTCAGATAACTCCGATAATAAAATTTTTGCCGATAAATAGAACCGATATAAGAAACCTAAACTTCTTGGATAATAATAATAATAATAATTGTTCATTTGAAAAATTGGAACTGTTCTTGTTTTTATTGTGATTACAACAGTAGTGATATCATTTATATTTGGTTAGGACAGAGGCAGAGCTATAATGTTAAATTCATCTTTGCTCTCTACATCTTTTAGCCTTTCTTACACTCAAGTAGGGATGCACGATATAGCCATCGCGATGTATCGCACAGCTATTTTTAGCGCAATAACAGCTATCCCTGGTATGTGGTGTTAGGTTTTTTCCTGTATGTTTTTCAGTGGCTGCGGGTGAGCTGGAAACAGGGGAAGCGGAAACACTACCTTTAAATCTATCATTACTTTCAGCCTGTTCCCCTTTATCCTCCTTGATTAACAATATGGCATTTATCGATTTAAATTACTTTAACAATAAAACAAATAATTCACAGAATAACTGACACCAATCGTAAATAAATGATTATGCTCGCGAAACAGTGCAGATTGTCTGTAGTTTGTGTGCTTGTGAAAGCGACAACGTGAGATTGTATAATTAACAAGGATGGCATTTATCGATTTAAAATTTAAATCTTATTACTTTAAATGCTTTAAATTACTTTAAATGCTTTAAAATACTTTAAATGCTCAAAATAACAAGGATGGAAATTTGAATAATTAAATGGCAAGTAATCCCAAAGCTTTCTCTTAAATGTTTCAAATTATAGTTTTCTTGTGTTAAACAATTCAAATTACAAAGCGGAGCTAAATTTAGTTAAATCGATTTAAATTACTGAGAATAAACTTTCAGGTTAGGTTGAGTGCAATGAACAATAACGTTTAGAACACAGACCTCACAAAAGCTGTGATGTGTCATAAGCATTTAACGTAATTTACATCGATAAATTTTTCTGACTGCACGGTGACACTCATTCACCCTTTCTTCGCTCATTTTCCCTCCCTGTGCAGCAAGCGTGAAAGGGTTTTGCTGGCTGGGAGCTGATAGGTGAGTCGAGCTATCTGTAGCAACAGTCTGTCATCATCTAAAATGGATGAAATGAAAGAGTATTTGTACAGCATTCATTTTCATTTAGGTTTTCTTTGTCCAAGAAAGAATCTGCTAAGCCTGCCTGCTTGGCACTAATGTTATTGTAACATAGGACATTTACCCTCAGCAACAGATGTGCTGCTCAACTGGGAAGCAGTGGCACTCGTGTGTGGAGTGTCAAATACATGGCATTCCTGGAATTTTAGCCCATGTTGCGTCAAAAGATGTTTCAACATATTGCTGGGATTTTTTTTTTGAGCAGTCTGGCTTGTACTCCTTGGTGCTTGCCCTTCATATTGGCCCCATTATCATAAGCTTGCCCTCTGCAATCTTCAGATGGAATCTTCAGCTACTTCAGCTTATCTAAGATGACAGTGGACAGATTCAAACCTGTTGTAACCTCAGCATTCACAAAGCCAATGAAGTGCTCCTTGATCTCTGGCTTTCCCTTTAAAACCACTCTTCTCAGAATAATGGACATTTGCTCCTGGTGACTAATGTCAGGTGTACAGTCCAAGATAATGGAGAAGTACTTTGAGTCTTTTTACTTGAGTCACTATTGCTTCCAGAATCTTGTCACTCACAATCTGTATCAGTTTATTCTGTGTGTGCTTCCCAAGGTAATGAGCATGTGTCTCTCCATCTTTAATTTTTCTGAGCTGATTTTCCATAACGGGGTCAAACTTTGCCAGTAATTCAAGTAATAATGGAAGTTTCCATTATCTGGTTGGAAAAGTTTGTCTGATGAAGCCCTGAATGCTAGGTTTCTTTCAGCCAGAGAATGCGTGATACTTATGAACAGAGGTGGGAAGTAACGGTACAAATACTTCGTTACTGTACTTAAGTAAAGTTTTCAGGTATCTGTACTTTACTTGAGTATTTATTTTTCTGACAACTTTTTACTTTTACCCCCTACATTTTAACACAAATATCTGTACTTTCTACTCCTACCATTTTTAGAACAGGCTTGTTACTTTAGTTTTAATGCGTTTCGTGTTGGAGCACATACTCTAAACCTTGTCATTGCAGATACTGCCAAATCTTGAAAAGATGCAGTTGGGTTTTTGGGCATGTGCAAAAGCTCTTCACCTAGCACACAAAGATGGAGTGTTTTGAAGAAACACGTGAACATAACCATGAAGTCATGGAGTGACACACGATGGCAGAGTAGGCTCCAAAGTGTTCATGCAATCAGGTGTCAGGCTTCTGAGGTTTGGGAGGCATTACTGGAAGCCAGACAGATGATCAATGATCCTGTGGCCAAAGTGGAGGCACAAGCACTTGCAGAGGAAGTTGGGTCCTACCGCTTCTTGATTTGCTGTGTCGTATGGTGTGAGATACTGACAATGACAAACAAGGTGAACAAGCTCCTCCAGTCCACCTCAATGCAGCTGAATGTAGAAGTGAATTTAATCTCAAATGCAAAGGCCTCCCTCACTACATACTAGGAAACTGGATTCTCTGAGGCCCAGACAATAGCCAAAAGGTTTTGTGAAGAAATGAATGTGGAGGCTGTTCTGAAAGCGAAGAGACATTTCAGCTATGAGACTCCTGATGAACCAGAGACTCATACACTGAAAAACCTTGAAGTCAAATACTTCAGCATTGTGGTCATCTCTGCTGTGACATCCATGGATGAGAGATTTGAAACACTCAACCAGCTGAAAACCAAATATGGAGTGCTGCTGAACTTCAGCACTGCCTCTCAGATGTCCAGTGAATTTTTAAAGGCTCACTGCATGGAAGTTGAAAACACTCTAACCTTCAGAAATGACTGTGACATCAGTGGAATGGATCTGGCACACAAGATTCAGAATTTACCTGATCTGCCATCAGATAAGATGACTGCCTTTGAGCTGCTTTCCTTTCTCTGTGAGAAAAACCTGGAGGAACCCTATCCTAACCTTTGGATAGCCCTAAGAATTGCAGTCACCCTACCAATAGCATCGGCAGAAAGGAGCTTTTCAAAATTAAAGCTCATCAAAAGCTACCAGAGGTCTTCCATGTCACAGGAACGTTTGAGTGGTCTGGCCATCATTAGCATAAATCATGACATGGGGGAACACATGTCCTATGATGACATCATTGATGATTTTGCCACAGGAAAGTGCAGAAGAGGAATATTTTGATGGTAAGATTTTAATTCAAACATTCAAATGTTGGTCCCACTTTATGTTGTGTCTCTAATACCTGTGAACTCACATGGTAACTAGATGTGTAAGTACTACGTAACTACAGTGTAACTACACATTGGTACATAGTATCTACAGCTCTAATACCTGTGTAACTATACACATTTAGCAACCAACTGAATGGTATGTGTAAGTACAAATGTGTAACAGGAAATTGGTAAGAACACTTTTTCACTTCACTAAGTACACATGTGTAACAGGAATTATGTAACTACAGTTTGTAACAACAATATGTAGTCACACAAGTTTTCCACTTCCACACGTAGTCTTCAATACTGTAGTTACCATTTTGGAATACACTGAAACTTCATGGAAATCATGTTTAATTCTTATGTACATGCAATGTATTTATGACTTGCAGGACTAATGTTGAATTAACTCCGTGGGAACTGTCCATTTAATATATAGTGTAAAATTCTGGACACCAACCACTTTGTATATGTAAAGCCTAACCCATTGGGTGCCACTGTAACATCAGTGTAGTTACAAAGTAACTCCATAGGAACTGTCCACTGAATTTAAAGTGTAATCCTTAGGTCACTACTGTGTAACATCAGAGTAATTACATGGTAACTCTGCAGGAATGGTCCACTTAATATAAAGTGTAATTCTTAGGTCATTATTGTGTAATTTCATAGGAACCTCCCACTTAAATTGTGAAATGTTACATGTTAACTCCACAGGAACTGTCCACTTAAAACTAATATAAAAGTTGCATTAAATGCTCAAGTATTAAACCCTGATTACTTTTCAGTAAGTGTAGAGGACTGCAAAAAAGAGAAAAAAAATGCAGTTAAGATAAACAATGATGTTTATTAGCCCACAATACACACAATGGTGTAATAGATTCTAAGGTAAAACTTCAGTGTACCTGCAGCTGGGTTAACACTAGAACAGCTAGGCTTCCACACAGCGAAACACCTCGTGAATTTCACCCGGTGAGTTTTCGCTCTGGGGTGTGGTCCCGGTCACGAAAACAGCAAGCATGTTTGGCTGTTAGTAGTAAGTGTAGTTGCGGTGTGGTAATGTAGCCAGCTAGCTAGCTATTGTAGCAAGTGATTCAGCTAGCTTGTCAACCAGTCAACTGTGATGAAATGGCATAGACATTGGGTTGTGTATGCTCTCCACCAATTTAATTACCTCCTGTTTTTTTGTTGTTCATGTTCTGAATACAGTAAGGTCACCCAGACATCGTAAAATCATATAAATGTTTTCATGCCAACGTTAGCCTGGCTATCCTAGCAATCTGCATAGTGTATATCGGGTGTCCGAAAACGTTAGCATTTAGCCTGTGACCTAGCTTAGAGTGTTTAAACGATGATCTACAGGGGTCTATTTGTCTCAGCTAAGTTAAAGTAACATAGAAACAACAACCTGTGTTGATGTAGACACAAATGGTTGCCCATACATCTTTTAATCATATACATGTTTTCATGCTACATGTAGCCTTCAGCCTCCGCCATCTTGGTCAGACTTTTTTTGTTACTCCCGCCTCTCTTTTTAACGTCACGTACCAAACACATCACACGCTGAACCGATTGGTTCTCACGTGGTTCTTATTTGCATAAAGTTGGGATTTTGCTTGCTTCAGTGAATTCGCCCCGATTTCGCCCAACCACAGCGAATTTTGCCCCCATACAACCTGAATGAGAGCGAAATTCGCTGCAGTGGAAGCATTCCGTTAGACTGCCTGTTTTTCTAGAAATAGAAAAACTCTGCCATTGTGAAACTAAATATGTTTTTAACATACTGACATTGTTGGAAATGAAATACATTTCATATAAAATAACAAAAAAAGCTATTCTACCTCAATTATCATATTTATCAGGACAATCACGGTATAGCCACAATCCACATGAATTACAAAGTTTACCTTAACAACAGTTAAACATAAAGAAATAAATACCTTGGAGGTTATGTGTCTTTCTATCTCAAGTTATATCTTATTGGCAGCAGTTTACGTTCTTTTTTGGCATTTTCTATGGCAGACCTGAGGTCCGCTGTCAGTGATACCAGACATTGCTTTGCAAAGTCGAAAAGCTTCTCCTCCTTGGCTCTGACCTCCAGGATGCTTTGGTAAAACTCTGGATCGACAAGCTGTATTTCAGCGACAACGGCTGTTAATGCGAGTGTATTTCGGTCAACCCCAACTTTTGGTGCCTTACTTATGCTCTCTTCTTTCTTGATAACTTTAAAAACTTTATTGTACCACTTCAGTACGTCGTCCGGGGTTGTTGCTGTTGAAAGATGAAAGTTTTCTTTAATTAGATGAACTAAAACCAAAAAACAAGACTTACATCAAATTGATCAATTTGCAGTTAAAGGCGTAGACCATGAAAAAATCTAAAGTTGTTCCTGGCGCTTGTAACACTAGAAGCACCAGGAATGACTTTTGAACTGGTTGCATTTTTTTTACAATTAAAATAACTCTCCCAACATAAAAATCATGTTTGCATTTCTCTGATTTACTAAATATGTTAATGTTCTGACATTATTAGAAATATTATATAATGAATATAAAATAAGAAAGAACCAGTTTTGCTTCCAAATCCAATGCCTTCTATTTACACTTCAATTCACTGAATGCATCAAAACTACAAACAAATAGCTGGTGATTGCAAGAATGTTACCCAATAACATTAAAGAAATTGTCACATTTCATGAGAACAATCATAGCTTATCTGGTTGAGAAATCAACATCAATGATCATATTTTATGGTCAGATCATATATGGTCAGAAGTGAAACAATGCACTACTTCTAATCATTTCCTGTCACACCCGCTCCCAGTCAGCCAGCTCAGCCACGCCCCGCTCAGCCAGCTCAGCCACACCCCGCTCAGCAAGCTCAGCCACGCCCCGCTCAGCCTGGCTCCACCACACCTGTGGTTCATTCTAATCAAGCCCTGCCTTTATAAGGACTCAGTTTTGTTACCTCGTTGTGAGGTATTGACTCTTTGTTTCATTACTGAGCCTACTCTTTGTCACTCCATCTTGTTGTTACTGTGTTTTTGACCTCTCGCCTGTTTTTTGGACCTTGCTTGTGTGATTTTGGATTCTGGTTTTGTTGCTCCTCTGATTCCCGTTAACGACCTGTTTTGTCCCTGACCATGCCTTTTGGATTCTGGCATTAAACTGTTAACCGCACTTGGATCCCAGTCTGTTTCATTACATTTCCTCTCTTCTCATTTGGAAGACAATTTGCAAATTGGTTGAATTTCAAAGTTTCTGCTTGGTCTATAGAACAGAAAAATGAGATCCAAAAACAGGATATGTGCTTACCACGTGAGCTGTGCTTGGTAGATTTTGACATGCGAGCCCTCTTTGTCTTCTTTTTATGACCTCTTCTCCTCACCATCAAGGAATGTCACCATCAGATGACTCTGAAGAGCAGGAAGAAGTCAGGGACTCCTCATCAGTGTCACTGGTGCTGCAGTCAGTGCTTGTGTCCAAGATTTTCTTTGCTTCCTTTTTTGCTCCTCTGTTTAAGAAAACAATAACACATTTTGAGCTGTTTGCACTTGCAACATTGAGTTTGACCTTTATTTATGAGTCATGACCTTCAATCCAAAGAATTGAAGTCTCATTTGTGGTGGAAAATTTTTGACTAAGTGTATACCCCATATGTAAATTCTAAGCATTGCTAGTATATGTTAGTTTTTGATTTTAACCACTTCATTTTTACTATGCACAGATAATTTAATATGTTAACCTTAAATAAACATCTTGCATTGTATGCATGTGAGTAAAAACTAAAAGGAAGGGTCAGAAGAGTACAGAAGACTGCGGGAGGGGTAAGCAGCCGTGAGATTCCTGTATGCCAAGTAAGGCTTGTAATTGGGGCCTGGCTAGATGCTGTCCGAGCGCTGCTAGGAAGATGGACCTTGAGTGTAAGATAAAAGAATTGAACTCGGTGAAGGGGGGTCGCAAACAGGGGTTCTTTATGGAATACAGCCAAGGCAGAGCAGGTCAAGAAGGGACAGTTATCTTTTATATATCAGAGGGCAGCCGAAGCAGGATTGATATTCTTTAATTATTTTTTTATATACTAGATATGTGCGGCCTTGGAGCTAACAGTGTACAGCCAAGGCGGGGTAATTATTTTTTTAATTAAACAGGTGTGAGCTTGGCAACAATCATGTACAGGTAAGGCCAAATATGGAATGAGAATGATGCCAGAATGAAAGACAATAGTGTACAGAAAATATGTTATGAAACTGAAGGAGGGGGTAAGAGCATAAAGACTACCTACTAAATACATCAATAAAGGAGTCTGATAGTAGTGGCAGGCCGCTGCAACCATTACTACATTGGGAATAATGCAAACTATGCCAAAATGGTATATATTACTTGTAGTACTCATGTTTTAGTCAATTTCCTGTCTTTAACCTTCCTATTGTGTTAGAAAACGGCATGTTTTACCTCATAACTAACTTATTATCCATTGAAAACCATTCAGTTAGCTCCTGTAGGGGGAGGAGTGCCAGAGAGGGAGGGAGGGAGAGAGAGAAGCCCATACTGTGAGAAAAATTAGTTCCGGTAGTGGGACAGATGCTAGAGAAAGAGAGAGAAAGGGGTGTAGATTCCAAGAAAAATCTTGTTTGGGTCAAATTTGATCCACTGTACAAACCGTCCATGAGCGATTAACTGAGTGACCTGAATCTACTAGTTTCTGCCCACAGCACTGGCTGCTACCAACACAGTTAACACAATAGAAGGGTTAACCCACCCCCTCCTTTCTTTGTGGTCTCACACTAATATGTGAACTCAGGATAAGTTAATGCAGGAGTTAATACTAGCTTGGTGTGTCGGCTAGTTAAAAAATTCAACTTGTTCGGTAATTTCTAAATTCTTTAATTAAACAAGTTGATAGAGCTAAACAGCTATATTTTTCTTACTTTAAAGTTTTGTGACAGTTTGATGGAGAAAATCTCATTCCTCTTCAAGTGCCTTTATTTTCTGAGCCATGAACATCAGTTCGTCTTTCTCCCCCAAGGCGGAAGACTCCTCATCTTGTCCTTTAAAAGCAATGTAAGATCATCACCAGGAATTTTTTTTTTCATGAGCAAGTAATAGAGGAGCAGTTCTATCACATAATTTTCATATGCCCAAACAGTACAAACATTTCTTCTGTTTCAAACATGATGTGCCACAATACAGTGGGTTTTCCTTGTGTACTATGGCCTAAGAGTGGCCATCAGTGCCATACCAAGTATTTATTTACCCATTTATGCACAGTGGAACGAGTGTGACTGGCTGTTGTAGTTTTGGTTAAAGGGGCACAGATGAAAATTTGCTTGCACAAAATGAATGGTGTTCCCTAACATACTGACATTTTTAAAATTAGGTCGGTGAGAGCTTCATAATGCTGGTTTTGGTAAGTTTTCGGTATATCACCCAGCCCTACGGTGAACACAAAAATGGTGCGGATGGGCTAAGGTTTCACTTGATCTGAAACAAGCTAGCTGCTCACGTCAATATGGGTAACCCCGAGGAGGCTACATATGGCTGAGGTTACCATGGGTTTGCTTGAATCAGAGCCCTAGTGTGTATAAGGCCTCAGCTAGAGCAGCTGATCTCAAATTCAAAATGCACACAATCTGTTTAATTCTCCATTAAGTATGCAAACTCACCTGCTTCTGGAACCGCCACTGTAACAACAGAGAGGTCATTGTCGCTGCCTGCTATGGAAACATAACTTCATTTGTATCATAGCATAATAATTTAAAATTTCATCCATAACCTATCTGGACACAATTTTTCCTCCTCTGAATGGGCTGTGGTGCATCGCATGATAAACAGTCACCACACAGCAAAGTTCAAAATTGTGCTAAGACTGAACATCCTTTGTAAACTATCTAAATGAAAATGACAAAACCCCACTATTTTAATGTCTTTCAATTAAAAGTAACTAATATTAGCTAGCTAATAGCAAAATAAAATAAGAATGGGCTAAAATTAGCAAGAATAGCTAACATTAGGACCGTAATGTTATGGTTAATAGTTTTGGTTACCTTCTTTACCCTGGTGTTCTTCATCAATTTGTTGGACCCCATCAGCTTGTTCTGTAAAAACATAAAAGAAAAGGTTAATAGTACTGTCTGACAAATACAGCCAAACCGCTGCAACGTTGCAGCACCTGACAAGATTATACCAAAGGTGGACTGATAGCTAATATTTGTTAGATAATATTGCATAGCACATACAGTATAGGCTAACTAGCTAACAGAATCATCATGGTAGTAACTACTACTAGCTAACATTAGGTGACAGAGCTGACATGTTAGCTAAGTTACCTTTGTCCAAGAGGCGTTGGTTGCGCTGCGTTGGGGGCAGTTCCTTCTCCAAGAAGCCACTTTCTTTCATTGTGGCATACTGTGGAGAAATTCACTATCGATGAGTATAAAGTATGGATGAAGGTAAGAGGATTGCAATTTGCAAGAGGATGGGCAAGCAAATAAGCTACCTGTTTGCTGCCTAACTTCTCCTGAGTCCTGGCTGACTTTCTCTAGCTAGTGATGGTAAAGTTGGTGGTTCATGCAACAGGCCAATCAAAGCTTACATAACTTCATGTGACATTTTGTTGTAGACAGCCAGTTACCAGCAAGGTGCCAAAAAATTCAAATTGGTCAGCTCATGGCATTTTTTTCAGTTGAAAAAAGTTCAACTTCTCAGAAAAAAAGCCCTACATCACAAGCGGAGTAGTGACACCTGTTGTTTCCCATAAAAACCACCAAAAATGGAGAAGGTAGTGGTGGAGAATTTAATTGTGCTAGTTTCTGAGCACAGTGAACTGTACAATATGACAGTTAAACTGTATCATAACATTCATCATAAAGATGCCGTTTGGAGTCAAATTGGACGGATCCTAGGAGTTTCTGGAAAGTGTTTGTGTTTACTGCTTGTTGTTAGCAAAACTAGCCTGTTAGCTAATGTTAGCTCTGCAACAATATATAGCTAGCTAGATTGCTACGTGCTACTGTTGTTATGGCAACAAAAGATGCTCTCAACTGCTTTTTGGAACAAACGCTGCCAGTGTTTTTTTTGTTTTTTTTTTTACTTGAAAAAAAGCTCTGGCCAGCGTTTTTCATCAAACACGGCCATGTGTGAACACGGCCTGAACATTCTAAAAATAACAGTTCAAAACCTTAGTCGGATGAACATTCTTTAAAAAAAGTAATCTAAAGTACATAGATTATGTTACTTACCTTGAGTAATCTAAAGGAATATGTTACAAATTACATTTTAGAGCAAGTATTCTGTAATCTGTAGTGGAATACATATTAAAAGTAACCCTCCCAACCCTGTACATAAATAAATGTGTGTGCGTGCTTGTGTGTGTGTGTGTGTGTGTATTTGTGTTTACTGCAGATAATCACTCATGAAGGCTACTTAGCTGCTACGTGTTGGCCACCAAAATAGACAAGAAGAGAAAATCAAGACTTTTTAATCCACATGAGTGGATTCTCTAAGTATTAGCAATGCATGCTTTTTTAAGATACATTTTTTCTCCATGTTTTCCCCCATAGCTCAAGTTAACCTATTCATGATTGCAAATTTGATTATAATTTTTGAGTACAACAAAATTAAAATAAAAAGAACATACATGTTGAATTAATGCCAGAAATTGTCATTTGAATGAGTTGTTTATTCATACCATTACAGATCATTCACTACCTACTCACAATATTGGCCATTTGTGCTTACATAAAGGTAACTATCTTGTTAGAAGGTTGTATCTTCAAATGACAACTGCTTTTGCTCCCTGGGAAATGTACAATGATGGCAAAATGTACAAATCCATTTTTGTGAACAATGAAAGATGTTTGAGCTCTCAATGTGAGAAATCCTGTCTTCAGTGCTACCATTTCTGTGCGCAGAGAACCTTTCTAGACTAAAGAATAAAAAGGACAGGAATATATGCGAGAGATTCAACAGGACATTCATGGGACATATTGACAGTAGGGGGGAGAGCTGGCCCACTGCCTACACAACCATTGTTTACCTAAGTATTCCTGCTGACAGTGCAGACAGGAGGTCAATTTATGAAGAATCACGTCAACTCGCAGCCCAAACATCTACAGCCAGCTGGAGCTTGATTGTCTTCTTTGTGGGTGCTGTAGACATTACTTGACAGATGCAGACAAAATTGAAATGAAAATAGCTATTTAAACTGATAGTACATTAAATGAGTTAGTTGCATTGGTCTTTATCCGACAGAAGAAGACTGCCTTATTTTTAGCTGAACTATTCTAGTATTACAGTTTATCACAGTGTATTCTGCTTAATCATGTCTGCACAGTTTGATTTTATTTGTATAAATGATTTACTTTAATGAAAATAGTGCTACTGATGTGTTCCTCAGACTCATTAATGTAGCCCACGATGCAAAAGAATCCCCTCAAAACTTTCTTATTCATGCTACTGAACTCAAAGAGAGGCTCATGGCTGCTGCCAATGATGTGAGTTCAGATGTACAATGCAGTACATCTCAGTAACAAGCCAGCTACAGTGAATGAGCTACAAACAGAGACAACCACCTACCAGCCCTGTGATGAAAAGATAACAAACCCTGGTCAGTCACCTGGACATAGCACATCAGTCAAGGCCAATGTTAAAAGTCAGAAGATAAAAACTGTTAAAAGTCAAACAGACTCTGAACTGATGGATGTTGTGAAACAATTGAGAGAGGAGGTAGCTGAACTGAAGAAAAGTGTGCAATACTTACCCCGACCACCTAACCAATTCCAACGTAGAGCTAAGAGGGCACATAGAGGGTGTCAAGAGAGTGCTGAAGAGGAGCGATGTGATCACTGCTTGAAATGTGGCCTAACTGGGCATCTCTCTAGGGACTGCAGAGCTCAAAAGGAACTCAGCAGGTAAAAGCGATTCAGACAACGTTGCTGGCCAAAGAGTGAAATGCACATTTTCTGTCACTCATGAGCAGCTGAGCGGGTCACCAGATACACAAACCGTCCTCACAGAAAGCATTCGTCAATTAGAAGGAAGACTGATCGCAAAAAGATGGGGCCCCCAGGTGAAAGACTCGCGGGATCTGCTTACGTCAGCCACATTTCCCCTCGGAACCACTCACAGCTGTTAAGCCTCATTGGAAACAAGTGCATAGTGAACTGCTCCCTGGATGGCGTAAGGACTCAAGCTTTATGGGACACTGGATCACAAGTCTGCCTCATCAATGAGACCTGAAGGAGGGAGTATATCCCACAGGCTAAGGTCCAGGAGCACTGAAGAGATCCTTGGCCCTGGTGCTCTTGTTGGAAAAGCCGTCAACCAGACAGACATTCCCTTCAGAGGCTGGGTGGAGGTAAAGTTCCAGCTAGATCCAGCGCAAGTCCCACAGCTTGAGCTTCAAGAGCCTATGCTTGTGACAGGGGTAAAGGGGTAGCGGAGGAGCCTATTATTGGCTACAATGTAATTGAGCAGCTGTTGAAGAGCAGTGTGGAGCATCCATATGAGGCAATAATGCAGAAGGTTAGTACAGCTTTCTCTTTTGTCTGCAAGAAAACAGAAATGTTGGTGAAAATGATGAGAGCCAGTGACCCTGAATGCAGTCATGGTGTGGTCAGAGTGGGGAGGCAGAGAGAAGTGATCCCGGCTGGCCAGGTGAGAAATGTGAAATGCTCTGTGAGAACTGGTCCCCTGCTGTCCAGTCTTCCTTCCAGATGAACACGCCCCCTGGCCAGATGGTTTGAGCATGTGAGAGAATGATAACCCTCAGTAAAGGAATATATTCTCGTTTAACACTGCCTGTCGCTAATAACACCTGCCATGATGTCACCCTCACCCCGCACACAGTGTTGGGGCAGGTCCGGCATGTCAAAGAGGCCAAGCCAGTCACTCACCTGCCAGCTTCTCCAGTTGCATGTCCAGAGGTCAACAGAAAAGATAAGTCTGAAGAGGATGAAAAGACTGCTGATTGAGAAGAAAAGTGGGACCCACCAATAGCACTGAACTATCTCCCCCTTGTTCAGCAGAGAGGGGTGAAGCAAATGCTGAGAGAAGAGTGCAAAGCACTTGCCAAAGATGATGACGGCGTAGGGTGCATTCCTTCCCTGCAGCTGAAAATCAGACTCACAGACCCAATGCCGGTAAGATGCACTTATGTTTCTGTGCCTAAGCCACTGCATGGAGAAGTCAAACAATATCTAGAAGACTTATCAAACAGGAGTTGGATCAGAAAATCCAGGTCACACCACTCATCCCCCATAGTATGTGTGCATAAGAAAGATGGAAGCCTGCATCTCTGTTGTGATTATAGAGAGCTTAATCAGAAGTCTCTGCCTGATCGCCATCCTGTTTCCCGCATACAAGACATACTTGATAGCCTACATGGTAGTGCCTGGTTTTCAGTGTTAGACCAGGGGAATGCCTACCATCAAGGATTTATGGAAGAGATTAGTAGACCACTCACTGCCTTTTATAACGCCTTGGGGCCTGTATGAGTGGATCCGGGTTCCTTTTGGACTTACTGAGGCTCCTTCAGAGTTTCAAAGAAGAATGGAGGAATGCCTTGTTGGACTAATGCCGGCCTTCAAGCGATTTCACTGTCGCAGACAAATTTTCAAAGTCGGAATAAAATCATGAGAGTTTTGCTAGAGTTGCAGCACGCTCCCGTGATCTCGAATGTTTGGTGTAAGGTGGTAATCCGAGCTGTTTTAAGTCAGTCTTTTTCTCATCTTGACTTTCTGATAAAATCAACCATGTTTAATATTATCATAAGTTTTTAGTCTTGGCTGATGCAAATACTGATGTGGACGTTGTCAACAACCAATAGGTGAGCTCTCTCAGCACCAAACGGGAAACAGCCAAGCAGATACAGGAATAGATAGACCGAGATAGACATGGAGGAGCCTCCAGGGGGTCCTCGGAAGCCATGGTTCTGTTGGATTATACAAAAACAGGAGAAACTGTTTTGTTGTGGAGTGAGCAAGAGTGTCTCATTGACGTGTCTTCCCATTTGTGCCACGATAGAGTGGACAATGAAAAAAGGTGGACAGAAATTGCTGCAGCCCTCTAAATCCCCGGTGATTATGCTATATGCTATAGCAACATAGCAACTAGCTAACCACTGTCCCGAATGGGGCTACTTGCAAGCTAAGGTTAGCTACAATGTTTGTTATTAGCCTGCGAGCTAACCGTACATTTCAGCTGAAGATTGCTAGCTTCAATCATATAAATGTGCCGTGTGTGTTTGTGTGTAGAAAGGGGATTTACTTTGTAGAGGTGTTCGCAAGTCAGTTCATGTTTACATGTTTATTGGAAAACTGAATAGCAGGGGTAGCCCTCCAATCCTTCAAATTTATTTAAAACAGAAGGAAAAAGTTGATGGGTTGGGGGTTAGGAGTTAGTCTGCTACTACAACCAATGTATATGTTATCCTGTTATTTCAGCTGAAGAGGTGAAAACCCGGAGTTTGTCTTTGAGGACACAGTATGCCGTCTACAGAAACCCCTTCCAAGTGGAAGTGGAGACAAGCCCCTCACTTCAAAGCAGAGGTGGCTAAAGACAAACCTTGACTTTCTGAAACCATTTGTGGTTCCCCGCCACAGTGAGAGCAGCCTTGTTGTAAGCACCTCTAGAGGCTCATCCCCAAAAGGGACATTGGAATAGTGTTTTGCTAATTGGATATACACTTTTCCAAAGATCTATAGTGGTATGGCTCACCTATGTAGCCCCTTGTGTCATTGTTTGCGGCGTCCATATGGTTGCTCTAAAATTTCTTTTGGGCTCCTACTACTCCTATATTTTTAAATTGACAAGTCTGTTGAACAATCCTGTTATAAATAAAAAAAAAGAAAACTAAATATAAAAATAACAATGAAATGTATGTATTTATGTAAACTGTCTCTGTATATCATTGTTACACTTTGGATATTTTTTGTGAATAATGTTGACAAAATTAAATGCTAATAGAGTAATCATACAGCAGGTATATGAAATTTCAATACTTTTTATTTTCTCCAACAGCTTGAAGATAACGAGGAGCATGCAGACACACAGGACCAGGAATCCATAGACAGGAGTCATAGTGATGAGGAAGTGTTGCAGGTGTAACCCACCTGGTCTGTGTTCCACCAACCCTGCAGGTATATCTAATGTCTAGGCTCTAAGAGGAGACTGGCGTTAACATAGAGCAGTAAAGTACATGGAACACTTTTAATCCTTCCCACAATAATTCACACCAACAACTGAGTAGTTTGAATTTGTTGTATTGTCTTTGTTGAAATGTTTAACGGTTGTTTCACTTCTTATTGTATTCACCTTTAAGTTAACAATAGCTTTAAATATGTTCTTTCACTTCAACACACTCTTCATATTTGAAACAAAGACCTTTAACCCGATAACAGCTGGGCATGAACAAAATTCACAAATCTAGCCCCATTGCCAGTTAAATTATTAATAACAACAAATATGGCAACTAAATTATTCAGAATTTGCCATGAATGTAGCTATACGCTTGTATTCAAACCCAATGTTCAATGTATAATTAAATGCTTGTTGGGACCCAACCAAAATAAAAAACAAAACCAAAAAAAATAATTGAGATCTCAATAAATCAAAATGTACACTCGTGGTGTCAACAAGGTGAGTATGAGTCAGTCTTTGGTTATTCAACCCAAGTTTGTGAATGTTTCAGTTTGTTTTTTGAGTGCACTCGAGTTTCCTACCACCCTGTATGAGAAAGACTGTCCATCCTGGTTGCAGATGAAGGAGGCTGTGAGGTGAGTAGAGGAGATGAGGACTGAAGATGGTGGAGATGATGACTGAAGATCCAGTGAGCAGCAATGAAGGGGAATGATGAGGTGGAAACCAGAAGGCAGCGGGATGGAGGCAGCTTGTGCAACTCAAATCCAGTCTGTAGAACAGCTCAACAAAAAACCAGCCTGCACAAAATGTGCAGGAAAAATTACTAATTGTCCTTATCAGAAGTCCACATAGTGTGTTGTCTCTTTTTTTCACTCCGAGTTACACACAGTATCACGCAATCCCTCATATTACACAAAATAACATTACACTCACGTATGATTTAACTTTGCATCATATACCAAGCTTAATGAAATAGCTTACAAAGAATATAGTCACAAAATACATTAACCACATAACATAACCGTGTCTGCTCAGGCTAGCTGCATTAGCTGACCAATAGGCCTATTTAGCATTTTTTTTTCCAGTAACGTTATTCAAACACTTTCAATAAACATACCGTTCATAATATCGCCAGGTTATGAGCTTATCCCAACTGGTTTTTAACATAATAAATCCACAGTCTCAAGTTATAAACATATTTCAAGTTATTAACAACCAGAGTGCTAATTCACCGTGTTTGCTAACAGCTAACTCACCGGGATATAGCCACGTCGCTCAGACGGGTCGGCAACTCTGCGGCAACTCTTCTAATGTAGCCTTGCTACTTTTCTACTTGAGGGACAAGTAGGGAACTGTTATCTCTTGCTGCTAACAGCTTTCGCTGACGCTGCTTAGCTCGACTCTCCACGCTCGTGTCGGTCTTTCTCTGACTGAAAAACACTCGTCAGTGCACTAATTCCTATCGCTCAGTTACACCACTAGGCGGCAGCGGCGAACCACCAAACTGAGAACATAGATATTCTGATACTAGAAAGGCTGTTCAGACCGCCTGGCTACACAGGCATCCCTGTCCAACACTGGATCCTCTTTTTCAACACTGGAATGTACAGATAGCCAGCCCCGATTGGTGTGTAGGCTTCTGACCTGCACTCTCTCAAGTAATTGTGGATCACACATGATACCAGGGTTATCTTGACCACCTCATCTGGATACAGGCAGATAGTGGTTCTGAAGACCCGGAGGCTGTTCGACAAAATGCCAAAAGCATTTTCGACTACTCGCCGAGCTCTTGAGAGGCAATAGTTATAGACCCTCTGGTCATGATCCAGCTGTCTGTGTGAATACGGCTTTTGCAGGTCAATCCGTAGGGGGAAGGCATCATCTCCAACAAACATGTAAGGCATCACAGTGTTGCCTTTAGGCAGGGGTTGTGGTTTGGGAACATTAAGAAGGCCTCCATCCATGGCTATGCGAAGGTCAGAGAGGGCAAATAGACCACCGTCTGAAAGCCTGCCCTGGCTCTCCACATTCACATAAACAAATCTATAATTCGCATCCACAACAGCCATTAACACCACAGAGAAGCGGCCTTTGTAACTGCGGAAGGTGCTGCCTGAATGACCAGGGGCCTGTATGTATACATGTTTTCCAACCAGTGCGCCAAGGCAGTTTGGATACTGCCACTTCTCATAGAAATCCTTGGCTATAGATCTCCAGTCAGCCTCAGATGTTGGTGTCTACAGAAAAATGGCATGATACAAATATGCAGTACAATTCTTTAATGTTTTCAGTTCCATACCAGTACATCAGTAGTCTGATGTAAGATTAACAGTGTTCTGGTAGAATTAACTTTTCTTTCAGTGTTTTTGTTTTTAGTTTAGTTTTTAGTGTTTTACCTTCAGGTAGTCCTCTTTCATCACTTCAGAGAGCTTCAAACGTGGAGAGGACAATTTGTGAGACTGTTGTGCTACCAATGCGGTACAGGAACTCCAGGGATTGAAATGTTTCATCTTCAAAAGGAAAAACAGAAATGTAATGACATTCACCATTTCACACTCTGAGAGTAAGTAGGGGATGAAGGGAGGGATGGAGTCATTATTAATGAATTGTACTGTATATTTCTATCATGCCATTTTTCTTTAGAGACCAATATCTGAGGCTGGCCGGAGAGCAAAAGACAAGGATTTCTCTGAGAAGTGGCAGTATCAGGCAACGCATTCCACAATTAAAAAGGCTGCTTCTCTGTGGTAATACTGGCTGTTGGAAATCATATATTTGTCTATATAAATGGGGGGGCAGGGTATAAACATGATCTCCACTATGGTCCTAAACTCAGACTATTCAGAGTGAGTGAAGGAGGGAGGGAGTGATAGTCAAGGAAGGAGGGAGGTGTTGACCTGAATACAACAGGAGTGCTAATTCCTCCCATGGGGTTACACACCTGTGGCCAGAAATCGTAGAGTCACAGACAGCCATTCCCTTGCACTGACGGCCTTCCAAAACCTGGTGTCTTCCTTGGTAATGAGTGGTGACACCCGTTCTAGTAGGAAGTCAAATTCCTCCGCTGTCATGCGGAGCAGTTCCTTAAAGCTGGTCCTGTCATTTTCCTGTTAAAATGCCAAGAGAAAGTAAATAAAAACACCAAAAGTGTTTGCATTTTCTGTTTACCTATAATATTACAATAAATTGAATATAATGTCACCTTTATGGTATCGACATAGATGTGCATTCACAGGAAGGTTGGGTAGCATTTGGCCATGGAGGCAGAGTAGCACCAAAAACATTATTATTTAAATCCCTCGCACTGTATTCTAGTTCATGTCCATATTTCCAACATGTTGCAATACTTCAATATGAAGTGAAGTGATGATGACTACCAGCAGTCAACTTCAGTTAGCTTGTTATGCTGAATTTATGTACAAAACGGAGCTGGCTGGATTAAAAAAAAAATATATATATATATATATATATATATATATATATATATATATATATATATATATATATATATGTAACTGAATCATATTCCACCATATCCAAAAGTAGTAGTACAGAGCCAAGTCATAGTATTCTCATGACATGACTGCTAATTGGCCACAGTTATTATTTAATGACCATCACCTGATCAAATGCTATTGTAGCAGAGCTGAAGTAGTAGCTCGTGTGAGCCCTGCGTAAAAGCCTTAGTTAGTGGGTAGCAGGTAGCCGAGCGGTTGCAGCGGTTACGTCACTCCCTGAGAGACCTGGTTAAGTAGCGTTGTTGCTGACAGGCTAACGGCAATTTGCCTTTAGCTCAACTGGCAAGAACGCTGGCTGTAAGGGGTTGGCAGCGAGCAGTGAGAACCTCGGTTTGAAACTCGCTCGCTCGCTGACCCCCGTAACATCTAATTAAACACAATGCAGTCTGACGATATACGTTACACTATGATTAGATAGCCACGCATGCTGCTATTACAAACAACTATCTACTTATAGTGTTCGATCACAGACATATTGGTAGTAAACAACAGGTGATTGTAACCAATTAGTTGGTGATTATGATTAAACGACAACCTTGGCCAATAAGTTGTGGAATTGAGCCGTATTGTATGGCAGAACACATCATGATAATATGAATTACTGAGCTAGTTGTCATAACTCACCTCCAATTCCATTTGTAGGACGGAAAGACCTTGCTGTCCCTATTCACACAACCCGGGTCATGTCTTCTCTTTTTCTTTTTGGCCGTTTTTTCTGTGCAAATCACGGCACACACAAGGGCAGCTGTGGCCAAAAGCTGCTTCTGCTTGTGCTCCATTTCTCTTCTTGTAAATGTCTGCCAGGAGCATGATAGGAAATAATCTCAAAAGGAATCTAGTTGCAGTCTTGCAAATAGTGACCCTGCAAGATCCCCAGTCTTTGCAAAATCATAGTCTGTGACTACAAATTGTGACTACATTGTCTTTAGATGTCTTGTCAAAGTCTGCTAGTGTATGGTTAGCATTAGGGATGAAATTTGCCAGCCTTATCTTCATGGTAATTTAGTGCATAGTCAAACCTTTGATGATCATCTGAGAGATATGGGGAAAGGAAGTAGCACCTGTGCAAGACATGAAGAACAGAAAACCAGCTACAGTGGGTGAGTTGAGAAAAGTGTTGGGGTTCATCTCATACTAGAGCCTATATCCCACACTTCTCTCCTATTGCTAAGCCTCTCTATGCTCTATTACATTCTGAGAAGTCGACCATTGATACCCCAGAAGCAAATAGGAAACAGAAGGCTGGGGGTAGAAAGAAAAAGCAAAGCCAGGTTCCCTCCCACCAGCGCATAACCTGGAAGGAAGAACATAGTGCAGTACTCTGTCAGCTGATCGATTATCTGTCCAGCCCCCCTGTCCTGGGCTACCCAAACTTTGAAGAACCGTTCATTGTGCATTGTGATGCTTCCCAAGAAGGACAGGGAGCGGTGCTCTACCAAAGACAAGAGGGAAAGCTTGTGGTCATTGCCTGTGGTTCCCGCGCCCTCTCAGCTCCAGAGAAGAATTACCATCTCCACTCTGGTAAAATAGAGTTTTTAGCAATGAAATGGGCTATATGTGAGAGATTTAGGGATTATTTGTATTTTACTCCATCTTTCATCCCCTCACTTATGTGGTGACAACAGCGAAGCTGAATGCAACTATGCTGAGATGGGTGGCTGAACTGGCTGACTTTAGATTTACCATTACGTACAGGCCGGAGAAGTCAAACTCAGATGCAGATGGGCTATCAAGGATGCCCCTTGACATAGAGAAGTATACGCTCACCTGTTCACAGCAGATACAGCCCGAAATCTTGTCCGCTATCTCCAAAGGATTGTCAGTCCACCAAGAGGAGAGGGAGCCGTTGCTGTGTCCAGTGATCATCGCAACGCTGATTGCGGAGCAGAGCAATGAGCAACTGATGGGTACTGTGAAGCAGATCTCCCCTCAAGCACTGAAAGCAGCTCAAGAGGAGGATTCACTGTTGCAGCAGGTGAAGCAGTATGTCACATGACACCAGTGGCTAAGGATGAAGGATGCTCACAGTGAGTTGGCTGTTTTTGCAAGGGAGAGAGTGAAGTTGTTGATGCCGACGGTGCGCTCCGGCAACAGACAGCAAGGCGAACAAAGCTAGTGGTACCTCCACAGTTTCATTCATTAATTCTTAAGGAGTTGCATGAGGATATGGGACATTTAGGTGTTGAGCAGATGCTCCATCTGATCCGTGAGGGCTTTTTCTGGCCTTGCATGCAGAGAGATGTAGATCACATAAAGCCGTAAGAGCACCACTTACGATATTGTGACAACATATCCATTTGAAATGGTATCAATTGACTTTTTGTACCTTGAAAAGTGTAAAAGGAGATTATGAATGTGTCAGGGTTCCTACACATTTTCCATTTCAAAATTCCATACTTTTCCAGACTCAAATTTCCAGACTTCTCGGTAGATTTTTCAGACCAATTTGACATCTGAGTACAAATAGCTAGATGTTTATTATGTAAATAAGTGGTTTTAAAATCCAACTGTTAACATGTATGTTGCATTCTGACTGCGTATGCTATTATGTTGCAAAATAATTGGACGACGTTCCACTGTCAAACATCTCCGCCCAAAGAAGTAAGTAAGCTAACTGGTGCTACCTATACTGAAATTATTTTCCCTTAACATATTGAATAATATTTTTTAGTCTATTTTATGAATAAGAACTGAAAATGAGTTGAAAAAAGTTAAATATGCCAAGGGTTAGCCAACCCAGACACTGAACCGCCCCGACCACTGTCAGCCCACCACAACGCGAGACCAGGTAGGTAGCAAAGAAAACTTTATTTCAACAAGTTGGGGTTAAAACTTACAATAAAAAAGTTCATCACAGACAGCACACCCTGGAGTCACCCCCTTTGCCTGCTCTTCCCACTGTAAGCCCCAGTGGAACTGTAACCGCTCCCCCCAAAGGATAGCACCCCCCACAGGGAAGTGTACACACCAAGTCCACAGCACACAGTGATCCCTCACACCTTCACACTCAGGCAGAAAGCAAACACTGCCATTTTCCCCTCAGTAGCTGCAGTTGGCACCTCCCTCTGGCCAGGGTGAGCCAGTCCCAACACGGGGCTGACCAAGTGGGGGTTGCAGACTGCCACCAGGAGTGCTCACACGCTCACACGCACACACGCACGCGCGCACACACACACACACACACACACACACACACACACACACACACACACACACACACACACACACACACACACACACACACACACACACACTCCTGCTGCTTTCTCCAGGCAGCTGTCCCCCTTCTCACCCCGACTGGCTGCCTTTTATAAGGCAGCAAAGCTCCCCTACACGCCCTGCTCACAGGTGCCCGGCATTACTCGCTCGTTATTCCATCATCGAATAAATGTTGTGCCACGCCCACATGCAACCTCCTGGGCTGCCCAAACCACCGCCCGACAAATAATTTAATTTTCACGGCGTCTGTGCAGCCTTGTTTATTCACTGTGTCCATGGAAACGACAATGAACGCAGCTGTATGGTTTCCTTACACAGAAAAGATAGTCCATTTACTTTTCTGATAACTACATCACTGCATAACTCATAAATGTTCAGACAAGCTTAATATTTGGTTATTTGTGATGCTATGTACTGTATACATGCAATTCAAAGATATTGCCTCATCAAACTAATTTGGTCGCAGATGTCGGGATTTGGTACAGTTATAAGGCACTTGGGGCAGAGCTGTTAAACATTTTGGCTGCGCTGGCTGCCTGCTCCAAACGCCATGAAAAACACTCTGCTTGTATGATCAATTTATTTCTATATTTATTTTTAGAAATTCTAAATTTTATATTTTAGAAAACAGAATAGGGGCAATAGTCTGGAAACACAAATATTTTTCCATACTGTCTTTTCTTTTTTCTTACTTACATACTTATCTAGACCTGGAAATTACTGAAATCAAATTTGTAGGAACCCTGATATATTCTCGTGGTCATGGGGTCATTTAGAGACTTTGTCCTATAATTCAGCTTTCCAACTAAATTAAACCATGATCAGGGAAAAGAATTTGAGAACAGAGTGTTTGCTGAGCTCCAAAAATACTGTGGAATTCAAGGTTCTTGCACCACCCCTTACCATCCCCAGGGGGAATGGTCAAGTGGAATGCTTTAACCGCACCCTGCTGACTAGGGCTGGGTATCGAGGCTCGGTACTTCTAAAGCACCGACCGAATAACATCGGTATTACTGAGTATCGAAATCTGTTTACACATTCAGTGCTACATTTCAGTACTTTGTGATAAGGACTCCCTATTAGCTTTCTCATTTAAGGCTTTGCTCACAAAGTAATTCTCGGTTGATCGTTCAACAAATATCAGATGTTTTCAGCAAACTAGCCAGTGTTAAATACTTTGTTACCACCGCAAGAAACCCCGACCACGCCACCCCTCAGTTCCCAATTATATCTAGAGGGGAATTCAAGAATCCACAATACTATCAATAAAAATATTTCCTTTATTCTTCTCAAATTCATAAAATGTACTATTAGTAAAAAGGGTAGGCCTAGCCCCAAATTAGTTTTAACCAGGCTTAGCCAGGGCAGTGAGAGAGCACAGGGAGCTAATGCTGAGCCAAATACACACGTGACATTCAAAAGAAATCTATATCGCACTCACAGAGCAACTACCACCACAATCTTAGGGAATTCGTATATCACGCTACACACTTCAATGATAATAATAGCACTCCACGCGAAGCTCGTGGTAACCCGTGCAATTTACAAGAGCTCAAACGCACACAGCTCCCTGCACCCCAGGACTCTGCCCTCACCGTTGCCGGCTTGGGGGAGAAAAAGGCAGGTAGTTACAAACAAATAGATAACAGACAGAAACAAAACAAAAAAATAAATAAAAAAGAAAAAAACCAACTAGCCAGCCAACGCTACACCAATAATTACAACGGACCGAGTGAAACACAGACCAGCTGGCCAGTTAGTTAGGCCTATAACCCACACACCGGACCAACACCGGTCTCAAAACAAAAAAAAAAGAAAAGAGAAAGGGGAGGGCAGCACGCACACACACGGCCCGCGACCCGGACGCCAAACACCAAAAAAAAACTAACGTAAAGAACAGCGGCTCAACAACTGCACACAGGAAATCTAGAAAGAAAAACAAAACACACACAGTTACACAACTATGAACTACTTGAGGGCATTCCCACTAAAAATACAGGTAAATTTCACCTCGATAAATACACCTACCGCCCTACGAGTGGAGGCAGCTTTCCACCACCCCACGAACAAACCTGCAAGCTTTTCTGTCCCCGTCACAGTACGGAACAAATGCCCCTTGCTCCCGCAGGGCAGCCTGACTGGTCTTGCCCCTACCTGAACATAAAAGAGCAAAGTCAGTCTAGTTTTACTCAACATTAACATAAAATGCGCATACAATCCCCTAGTGTAAGCCTACCTCACAACGCGAGAAATGCCGACAGCCACAGCAGCGTCCACCTGAGGTATCAGATGTGGAGCAAACCAGCCGAAAACGAAACAGGTAGGACCCCAAAAGTCGTCCTCCCAGGTGCCCGTTTCCCTTTCCCTCTTTTGAGCGAAAGACGAGCCTATCATGAGCACCCATCACCGGGTCCCACCCGCCACAACTTGATACTTACTGTTGCTAATGGGGAATGTGTGGGAGAATGAGCTAGCTGATGTTAGCTATACATGGCTAGGGGCTAGATATATTGGGGAGCTGTAAAAGAGATTGTATACAGAGACTGGAGAGGTAGAGCGAATCAGAAGTTGCAGACACCGGAATGGAGGCTAGCGCACTGAAACATGTCCACCTCCCATTGATTACAATGGGGAAACTCCTGTCTTTTACCACCAAACTAAGGGGATTACAGTCATATTTTCAACCAAGTTACACCCATAATGCATATAAGAATAAGACTCAAGGCGTGAGTTTACTTGACACAATTCGGCAATGAAGTTAATGGAATGTGTATAACTGATGAACAGACAAGAATTTACAGTCGTAAAGTAGCTTGAACTTTAATGGTTACTGAACTGCGTATGAACATCGAGATATAGACGGATCGAGCCAGCACTTGCCAGTCAGTGATGATGAGCGCAGACGGTCTTGTAGTGAAGGCTATCATAAACAGTTCCCTTGACAAGGGAGTTCCTGACCGGAATGTTTTAACTTTCTGAATGAATGAGTGGACAACTACACCAAGGACATTCCGATACATAGATATGTAGCTAGTTTTCTCATTGTGATGGGTGCTCAGCTAAAAATCTCAGACAAAAATAGAGCTAACTAGCTGCAAACATTTGTCAGTGCCTAAAAGCGGAACATTGCAGAAACATTAGTGCAACTGTTGTCACTTATAATTGTGCTTGCTAGCTTGCTGGGCAGCTATATTGATTTCAGTAGGATTCGTTATAAAACTATATATATAATTGTTATTTTAATTCCTGTGAGCTGCATATAAAGCTATTACAATAAAAATGACATGTTATTTACTCGCTACAAGTAAAGTCATTTTTTTCATAACCCACATTTTCTCTGACGTTCGCTAGTTCAGGCCACTGGAATTCACAAATCATTGCTAGCTAGCATTAGCTACCTACCTTAGGCATTATTGTTATAAATGGATTGAAAATATGACTGTAAAACCCTTTGTTTGGTAGAAGAAGGCAGGAATATCCCTTTTAGCATCAACGGAAAATTGATACAGTAAGTAATTGAAACAAGTAATACTGGATTTGGGCTGGAGTAACCAGAGTGTGGTGTACTGCAGATTTACATTTCCACTCATTGTTAACTTATTGTGAGTATTACGAGGTATTGATTTTATGAATAATACCTTCAAGTTAGAGAATTTCTGAACACACACTGATATATTTTTTCTAACTTCATTGGGTGGAAATAGTGGTTGATCTGGTGTAACCAGAGCATAGCTTTGCATATTGTTACAGGTTTACATTTTCATCCCAGATTTCACTGTCTTATTAGTAGCTGTGATACCTTCCCTTAAGGCATATACGTTCTGAAGTTAAGAAAATGTATGCAAGGCATTCATTAAATTGAGGCATTTATCAACAATTCTTTGGTGCTGTCTTTAATGTAATTTGATGCCTTCCCTCAAGGTTTAAGAGCTCTGAGACCACTGTGCTGTTAAGTTGGTGCTTTATCTTGATGCAAGCGCTAATTGTTTGTTTTAAGTGTGACACCTTCTTTAACAGTGGAAAAAAACTAAACACACTAACTGAACACACTGTAACAGATCATAAAATCAAGAACATGTAAGCTGGGTGTTTCTTTATTAAATTGATAGAATTGTAAACAACTCTTTGTTGTCTAACATCACAATCACAATTTTAAAACTGGAAATTCATATTGTGTAAACTTGCAGGACACACATGAACTTTGCACAAATCTTAAAGTACATTAACAACTACATTCTTAGTGTCACGCCCTCCCTGAGCAGAGATATTGCAAGCCTCTCCGTATTAATGAAAGTCCTAAACATACGTCAGGCAATAGCGTTGTCTAAAGGGTTTTTATAAAACCTATCTCCGGCACCCTCAGGCGGCGTGCAGCTAGTACACATTCGGCTTGCTTAAATACAAAAGAGATGAAAGATTGGCGTTACCTGGAGCACTGGGACACAGACGCCAAAGCTTCATGCACCCCGTGGCCAGCTCGCACCTGTCGCCCCGCGACGGACAGCCCGGCCTTGGTGTGTTGGAGAGAGTAGCGTTAAGCTGGCTCTCTTGCGTTTGGTTTGTTCAGTTTAGTTTCTACAAGGTCCCCGTCCACCTCGCTACTCTTCACTTGTTGGAACAATACTGTTGGTTCTCGGTCGGACTTCACAAACGGAAAAGGAACAACGCCAACCCGGCGTCGTGATAGAGCGATCAGTCCCGAACTGCAGGAGGGTACTCCGTTTTCCCAGGGTAGACCCACTTCTGCAGACCTCGTGGATCCACAGCGGCAGCCCCGGTGCACGACACAACCCCACCGGAAATAGCCTCGATCCACATGCAGCCCCAGGTCACAGGGTCAAACCACTCTCGTTAATTAAACAAACGCCAACCCTCCCTTCATATTGTACCAAGCAAGCCGAAGTGTTTTAGGGACCCACTAATTCTAACAGTGAAATTTACTTAAATAAATCTAACAAAAATGTGTACAAATAATAACAAGCTCATCTGGGGACTGATAAGATCTCCTGGCACTCTTAAGGGTCATATCCAATCTTAAAGAAATGGCCTGTCCGTAACACTTAGTTATGTCAATTTAAGTTCTAAGCATATTTTGCACCAGTTGAAGAGTTGCAAGTTAATGATCAGTTCCAAAGGACAAAGAAGGAGCCATGGGATCGATTCTTTGTTGTAACACATCCATTTGCAAAGAGTTCAAAGGACATGAAATTGAAGGCACGGTAATGCCAGGGTTTGGATCTGTGCTTAATTCGCTGCTTTCCCAGTCAATAAAGAGAATGTTCATCAACTGAAAGTGATATTAAACAAGTTGTAATCACATGTAAAACTGTTGTTCGCTATGTTGGCATAAAACAATGTATGCTTTAAAGGTGCAGTCTGCAATTCTAATCCAATACACATTTTGTCAAATTCAACAAATTTCCCTTTACACTCCTCTAGCTGTCCATTCTGTGTGCTCGCTCAAAAAAACTCCACTGTTCGTACACAGTCCTGGCTCTGTAAATGGGAAACAAACAAAGTGGCTCGGACCGAGCAATACACTATTCCAGCCAATCAACATGTTGCTTCAGGAGCACAGAAGGGGGGTATAATTTGATTGCCTGTTAAGTGCAAATATCAACAACCTGCCAGAATCGCAGATTGCACCTTTTTGTAGCTGAGAAATGGTTAGGCTACCTCAGCATTCTCCAGTTCTGCAACTGGATTCTGCATAAGACCCAGATGCCAAATCTGGTTTGGAGTCAGATTTCCTTCTGTACTCAAAGCATGATTGTCCCGACCATCTGCAAAAGTGTTCAAGATTGATTACAGGCGAGGCAGAAAGGTGTAGTGACAGCAGAACAGGTGCACGTTATCCGAAATTTCAAGAAGACCATCATCCTCCAGGGAATGGAGGGTGTTGTAGAAGCCACTTGTCACTGACCACCCATCCCATGTGTTGATTTCTTTTAGTAAAAAGAAGTGAATAGAACACAGCAAACCTTGAGCAAACAATGAGTCTTTCCTCAAATGTCAATGCAGTGTTCCCTTTCATTTCATGAACGTAAAAACAAATAAAAATTTAACTAATTGTGGCATGTGCAAAAGTTTGGGCATCCTACTAAGTCTGAACCTAGTAACACTCCTTTTGTAGATATCACAACTTGTAAATGTTATTTAAGGACAGCCAAGAGTCTATTCTTGATTTATGAATTTTCACCCACTCTTCCTTGCAGATCATGCAGTTTTATCTGAAAATTTGCTTGGTCTTCCAGATCTCATCTTGACTTTTAACAGCCATTTCTTAACATTTCAGTCATTGGAAATAGCATGTTAGAAATGCTTTGATCTCTTTTTAAAACCTTCTGCTGCTTTGTGGGCATCAAATAGTTTCATTCAGGTCTTTTATAAGTTGCTTAGAGGAGCCCATGTTTGTCGAGTGTTACCACAACATTTGAAGAGTCAGAGAGTTTATCAGCCCTGGAATTGTCTTACAATTCCTAATGAGTTAAATAAGGCCTAACAAGTTAGTGTTAGTTCTGAGAATTTAAAGTGGAAGGGTGCCCAAACTTTTGCACATGCCATAATTACTGTTCGTTTTTATCTATTTTTATATTCATGACATAAAAGGTAACACTGCATTAAAATTTCAATAATTACTAATTGTTTAAGGTCTCTTTGCTACAGGTGTTCTACTTTGTTTAGTCGAAAATCACCAATATCTATCATTTCCATAGGGGTGCCCAAGGTTTTGCTTACAACTGTACATCCCACTCAGAAATTGATTCATTCAGTGATGATTAAATAGTTATAGCAATTTGCTTCTATTTGGTCAATGAAACATATTTAACCACAAGCTAACAAAATGTTTGTGTTAAATTAATGAAAATTACATAATAAAATACATGCAGTATTATTCTCACACAGATTAGCCTTTTTGGATATTACCTTTAGTGCCAATTAACTGAAGTGGTTGTAAGCCATCTCAGAACTTACCGCTGATTGTGTACACTCTTCCCAGCTATAAAGCTGCCTCTCCCTGTGCCACGGACAGAAAACATCAAACGAGCCACATCAACGTTTACACCATGATCTCCTCGTAACCTAAAACAGAAATCAACCACAGTGTCCTATTCAAATTATTTTCCTAATTCTCATAACTTTGATATGCGCTCAGTCATTTCTGTTTCAATATTGATTTACATTTCAAAACACCATTATCGTAGTGGAAAGCCAAACTGCTCCACTGCTACCATGAAAAAGTCCAGGGTGGTTTCGGCTAGATTGTTAGAGGCAGCCTCTAGATACATGATCTGCATTGATACATCAGACACACACAATTTGTAAGCTTGAATATTTACCATTAACCCTGAGTTGTCAAAAGTTGTGGATGGGAATCTGGCACCAGAGTTGCAATCCTGATCCCGTTCTACTCCGTTTCTCCAACCTCCCTCATTACCACTCTGGCTGCTTGTTGCAGTCCTGTTCTGATTTCTCTTCCCATATCACTACTCACCTGCTCACTCAGGACTGCAATAAGCAGCCAGACTGCATAGCTGAGGGAACAGGGTTGAAAATCTGGACATAAAGCAGGTTTTCTTACCTGAGAATATCCATCGATACCGCCAAATACTGCAAAGGATGCTTGAACTTTCGTTCAAGCATCCTTTGCGTTCGTGGACGGAATGCCTTCTGTAACTGTGGAGTCACGGAATACATTGTGCTAAATCCCTTTCGTGCACATCATACTTTCAGTAATATAGCAGAACAGTTAAGTGGACAAAATGAACATTTGATGGCACGGAATGATATTAGTATAGCGCATTCTGCATTTCGTGCCACAAAAGCATAAATGCTGGTCTAGGACATCTATTACGTAGACAGAATTACTTTTGTCTACAAACTGAGTTTCTTTCGTCCACATAATGCGAAGTGCATTCAGCCTTTTGTCCACAAAATGAAAAGCACAATTCAGTGCACGACAGGAACCAACCATTTTGTTTTCTGTGCACAAAAGTATGTACTCTCTTCAATATTTCGTGGACACAATGCTAGCGCGTTTGTGTTTTTCGTGGGCAAAATGTGTTCCAGTGTTACACGGTTTTGTAATGAATTTATGCGTTTTGTAGCACAGAAGGCATTCTGTCTACGAAAAAAGGTCTGTTACACTTGGCGCCCCATAATAACGAAGGCTATCCCTAAATAGGACTTTTGTGTTTTGACAGCGAAACGTCCTTATTTACAAGTTAAGTGAGCTGTACCCCGACTGGGCTACACTGGCTAAAATTGCCTGTGTTCCACCTGTGTCAAGCATGCCAGCAGTGAGGGGCGAAGTTGTCTGAAGGAGGAGAGAGTGACACGGCTTATGCGCATTGCAAACTGCAGAGACACATTGGACACGTTTGATTTCAAGTCGGCAGCAGAGGATGTTGCTGCAATGAAAAAAAGGAGAAAATAACATGTTACCTGGTAGCCTATAGGCTACGTTTGATGCCATGTAGGCCTAGCCTTTTTTAAACAGGCTACAATGTTGAGGTTTCGCTCAATCATTACTGTTCTTTTGGCTTAATCGCTACTGTTCATTAAATAGTAAAACTGATTTGAGGTTGTTGTCATTCTATCGTCAACCTAGATGTACATTATATTCGTGTTTGTAACATACACTGTTATTGAAACGTGACCGGTAAGTTTCAGATTTCTCCGGTAAAATAAATTATTTCCGGACACCGGAAGAAGACAAGAAAAAATCCTAGTGGGGACCCTGTTGTGAATGTCACCACTTCTGAGAGGCAAGATATAAAACTAACACAATAGAATACACTCACCTGATCAGTTTGTGGCTGGTGTCTATATGCATGAGAGATCTCGGGCTGGGGACAAAGTAGTTGCATCTCACTACACATCCAAGTTGAGTCATGTGGGAAAAGACTCCAAGGGTGTCCACTCTGTGCATGGAGGCTCGGACACGGTCCCACTGCACTCAGTATCCTTCAGCCTCCAAAGTGCCTTTAACCATGCGGTATCCTGCATTTGGCATCTGTGCTTTTATGCCAGACACAGCCCCATCAAGATCCTCATCAGACAGATTGCTGTATGAGGCCCTTGCACTTAGATCGTATTCTGACATGCATCGACGCACTGTTCAGATTTACACTCCCATTGAATTAGCTAGGGATGCACCGATACCATTTTTTTCAGACCGAGTATGAGTACGAGTATTTACATTTGTATACTTGCCGATACCGAGTACCGATACCGATACTCCTTACAGAAATTAGGCTTCCATGAAAATGCAATGAATTGGAAGGCAGGTTTTATTTGCTTCTCTGCTCATTATAATGATCCTAAAAATAAATATCAAATTACTAACAGCAGGCTATTTCAAGCCAAAAATAAACAAAACTTTCTGTATAAACAAAAAGCCTTCACACTGGCACTGTCTTCACATTAGACAGAATATCATTGAAACTTGATAAATGAAACAATGAAACTTGCTGCACAGTTAACATAGCCAACTTAACAAAAAGTGAGTGAAACTATTGCTCAGTCTCCACATTTCAATTAAACAAAATATCAATTAAACGCTGTCTCCAGCTTTCAAGTAATCAAAGTATCAGTTAAATTATGTGGCACTATCTCCATGTTTCAGTTAAACAAATGACTATTTCATTCAAGATACAATGTTGCAGCCTCTGAACTAAGTATTTTTTGGGAAAGTGAGAGGCAGATTTTTTTGATGAACAGAATCATCTCTGCATGATCAGGTGTTAGCCTGTTTCTGGTTTCATTCACAATATGTGACACTGAGCTAAACAGTCTTTTGCTGTCAACACTACTGCATGGTGCTGAGAGGTATCTGCGAGCCATTTTGGCCAGAGTAGGGAACCGCACTTTGTTAATCTCCCAGTATTGTAGTGGTTTATCTTCACGGGGCATTGGGGTTTCTCCAAGGTATGTCTCTAATTGCGCAGCAAGACCTACTGCAGCTGGGCTCAGTGCTGTTGATGCTTGCTCGTTTGTGATTTCATCAAATATACTGTCTAGACTGCTGCTGGCCTGGTCCTTGCGTGATTTTCTGGTAGGTGGTTCATGCAGGTCATGATCCTCCTGCTTGTCCTCTTCTCCTGTCAACCTCTGTAGCTCAAACATCAGCATCTCTTTGGCATTTGCAGCAGTGTTGGTTTTGGAGAAAAAACAAGTTTTATACCTAAAACAGAGAAAACATTTAGCTGACGGTATGTTTGAATATACACTCTAAAAAATAAACCATTGGGTCAACAAAAAAAATTAAGGCAACGTTTTGCATCAAGCTTTTTGAGTTATGCCAACTGCTGGTAGAATTACATTGACCCAACACAATATTTTAAGCATGATGAATTAGCTTTTCGGCCACAATAAAAAGCATTTCTAAGTAACATGAACTTAATATCTGTCAACATGAGCACAAGTATTTCAGTTAATCCAACACAATGTTTTAAGTATGGTGAATTAGCTTTTCGCCCACAATAAAAAGCATTTCTAAGTAACATGAACTTAATATCTGTCAACATGAACACAAGTATTTAAGTTAATCCAACACCATGTTTTAAGTATTGTGAATTAGCTTTTTGGCCACAATAAAAAGCATTTCTAAGTAACATGAACTTAATAACTGTCAACATGAAGTGTTTTTATGTTGACTGCATATAAAAATCAGGTTGTCCAAACTAGTTTTTTTCAATATTTGAAAGCGAAGAAAAGCAAACTGTATAGTCTCTAGATTAATTTAAATGTTTATATTGACTAGCTTCTAGCATTGCATTGTTCTTAATAAAGATATTTTCTCACCCCAACTCATGTTTAAATTTTTTTCTGAGCAATGCCTATCTTTCTGAATGAAGCCAAACAAAGTAAATGTTAGACAATAAGGCTAACTTTATTTTGCACTGCGATTTCACACAACACAACATCACATTATACTCAAAGCATAAAAAAGTTTTAGCCACAAATATCTATAGTGACTCTGATGTTAGGAACTTAAGTATTTGGCCTACTGTTCACCATTACAAGGCAAAATTTTGAGTCTCTGTTTGAACCAGTGTGAAACAACAAAGCAAGCATGCCAAATGTATTATGAGAACATGAATTATTACCAGGACTGGATGATTAACAGCTCATTCACTATAAAACAGTCATAGAAAGCATCAACTTTAACATTTTGAGTTGACAATAACTGTAACAACAAATTAGTGGACTTAGACCAAAAAAGGCAGCCCTAAATACAATTACAAATAGTATGAAATTTTAACTCTCACGTTTCTCCAAAGAACTGCAGTTATTTGTACATAAATAATATCAATCCCATTTTATGAGAAATATCTTCAACACTAGTTTCAAGAAGCCACTAAGAGCAGTAATTGATGATTTCTACATCAGAAAACTGTTTATTGCTCAGAACAGGTTGAAAATTTTAAAATTTGGATAAACAAAGAGAGTCTGAACTTTTGAATGCATTTGTACAGCTCTGTGAGCATAGAACATACATATAAAAGACAGCACCAATTCTTAAGTGCAACACATCTGGTGTGTAACCAGATAAAACCTCAAGGTATATTAACTTTGATATTTGTAATGTCAACACCAGTATATGGGTTAAAACTATCCATCATGTTGAGACAAATCAAGCAAAACTTCCAACTCCCTCAGAGTGCTGAGGTTTTAAAAGCAGTCATAAAATACTGTACTTGAGACTCATTACTTTTGAGCTGGCTTTTTGTCCATCAAGTTCAAGGAACAGCTTCTGAAATACCTCAAAGGTTAACTTCAATTGCTTGGGATAGCTGAGGTTAAGAGCATATATTATGCCCATCAGCAAAGCACAGGATCTGGCGACATCAATCCCCTGCAGGATCTTGGTTCCCTCGACTACAATGGTTGCACACCCACCACTGACGATGGCAATCTTCATTACTTGCATCACAAGGTCTGCTTCAAGCTCCTCCATGTCCTTGTAAAAAAAATTAAAAGGTGTTAGAATGTTGGAAAAGAAATGCATGACTCAAGCTCTTTTCTATGGTAACTTTACCACACCTACTTAAATGGTAACTCAACAATGAAATGATAAAGTAAATGCATATTTTTCTACTACCATAAAACACATTTACTATGTCACCTTTTTTCCAAGTGCACTTCTTTTCATTGTGACAAAATTTGCATGACACCACAGTAAAATCAGAAAAGTGAAAAACAATAAACAGGTTGACTGCATTTCAGTTTTGTTCAGTAGGGGAAGTGTTGGCTGTAACAATGCTTAATGCAAAGCAAGTCTTAACATTTCAGGAAAGAATGGAATTCTGATTTTGATTCTTTATTAGTGTCAGAATGAATGCTTATTTCTCCCCTACTATATTTTTACCTGCTAGTAAAACAAGTCATACCCAAGGCCCAGAGCAAAGCCGTTACTGGACTATAAAACACTGCTTTTTGCTAGTTGCAGAAAAGGACAAGATACTAAAGAGAAGACAACTTATGTTCAAACAATAATCTGTGTGACTTAGATCAACATGGAAATAAGACACAGCTTAAAGGCTCATGTTAAAGGGTACTGAATTACTTACACTGTACTCTTTGAAAAGGTCCTCCTCCTTCTCTCCAAGATAGACCACGAGGCAGCGGATGGCAGCTTCTCTCTGTCTATCAACTGTGTTGTCCTGATTCATGAAAAAAATGTATCAGGGGTTCAATAAAAATCAGATGTACACGTACCCCAATGATGGCAATTTATTTGAAGAAATGAAGAAGATATGTTATTAATAATACGCAACAGACCTTTTTGATAGCAGCCATTTTGACATGAAATAGTAGGGCAAGAACAGGTATTACTAATGACATTAATGAAGGTTCTGTTCCATTTAAGTGTAGCAGAACCTTTCCAGTGAGCCAGCATAAACAATAGCAGGACCCTGGCTCTGTTAGACCTAAATGGAATGGAACCTTAATTCATGTCATTAGCAACACCTCTGCTTGCCCTACTATATATGTCAAAATGGCTGCTGTGAAAAAGGTCTATTCAAAATAAAGTTTAGTTAATAATTATACCTCAAGAAGCATGTCCTTAATGCGCCTGAACTTCAGGCCTGCAGCTCCTCCCTTTGACTGGACTAAGGCCATCAGTTTCGGGGTGCACTGGTCAAGCTTGGCCACAAAGGTCGATTCAAGGCTAACTGTTGTTATCCTTCTGAATTCTTCATTTATCTGCAGGGCACACAAAAGAGACATGGTTTGAGAGAACTACTGTAACTCTAGTGGACATTTATCTACACTGCATCAATCCATACTACAAAAATGCTAGTCTAATAAAACTTCTTTTCTAATGTTACACTACAGTCTCACCTGTGCTGCACTAAAAAGAGCAGGCCATCGCTCCATGAAGTCACTGATGGCAGGGGCCTCATTAACTATTTCCTGTCTGCGAAGAGACCATTTTCTGAGCTACCACCTTGGAGTTATCCCTTTTCATCACTTCACTTAGGAGCTCCACTCTGTCTTTCTCCAAACTTGCAGTAGTTTCACCTTGAGCATGAGGGGGTAGGTAATTTACCTCAGCCTTCCTTGGTTTTTTCACATTCTTTGCAGGAGTCTGCTCATGTGCTGCTTTCCTCTTGAGTGAGTTCACTTCAAGTTCAGGACAGCCGAGACCTCGAAGTTTGGATCTGAAGTTGTTCATCTTATATTTCAGGCGCTGTATCCATCCATAACACCCATTAAAGGACCCTGGTTCTTTGAGGCAGGGATGCTTTTGAGTAAGGGCCTCTGCTACTTGACTTATCTGCAGACTTGATGGATAAGCAGTGTACTCATAAATAGCCTCCGCTAGTTTGCCAAGAATGTCTGGGAGTAATGGGATGAGGTCTGTAGTGCTGAAAAGAGTCCCATCCTTATTGAGGCTTTCATTGGCTGACTGAAGTTGAATCTCTGTATTGGAAGCAAAGCGGGGAATTATAAATTCAGAGGGCCAACGCTTGGAACGGTGGCCTGGGCTATCTTCAGCTGATGAGAGAAGCAGTGTATCATTGGTTGACCCAGATGAGGAGGTGTCTTCAGGAGATTGCTCAAAAGGCTGAACACAGTCATCAGTCACGTTGGTCACATCAGTTAAGGTCAAACTTACTGTAGGGGGCTCCAGGATATACACAACCTTGATTGTGTCCTTATCCTTAATGTCAGTTGTTGAACACAGGGAGAAATACTCATTACCAAAATCAACATCTTTATAGTGCAGACTGAAGTCTCCAGCAATCCCAAATGTATCACGAATGATTGAGTGAAGGTCATCCACTGTCCCAGGGATTCCAGATGGTAATGCCAGTTTACGGATATCATGATCTGCAAGGATCACTCGGAGATGGGCCGGTTGTGACATTAGGCAAACTGTAAGAGAAATATGTTTGACATGTTTCAGTAATTTTTTGTGTTAGTGAAACGGTTCAGTGAATAACGTTAAATGAGCACTATATGTGATTTTATTTGACTACTAGAGGTATGAAGAACATCAACAAATTTATATGTAAAGTCTTGGCAAAGCCACTCCTCCCCCTCCCTTCCTCCCTCTCGGTCTGTCTGTCCCCCGTCCAAAAGTACACATCACCACAGTGTGGAGGCCAGCGAAGGACAAACTTTGCTAAGCTCTGTGGCTAAGCTAAATAACCATGGCATGTTTTATTATGTTTCATATCAGGTTCTCTTTCTGACTTAGAATGTGGCCTTTTTGGCTCAGTGCCACCACTTGCCTGGGCTGTTGTGCTCACTTCATGGATTCTGGTATTGAGAATTGTCAGGGATGGGAGAGGGGATTGCTTCTTTTACACAATAGGGGAAGCAGCGGGAAGAGCTTGATTAGGCACAGATTTTGGCAAACTTTGGAGAGGAGAAAAGGGCTGAAAACAGTAGCAAGACTGTCCCATGCCAGTTTATACCATTACATCTCACAAGGTTCTGAAATGACATAGTGCAGGTTTACGCTACAATGACTCATATAACACAACTATGGTAGCCATCTATGGAACATAAATGTAGTGCTTAAGAGTCATAATGCTTTTTCCACCAAACATGTAAGATATTAAAGGGAACATGTCTGATAGCTCAGCTGGCTCTAGGACTTTCACAGTACCTGTTTTCTCAAGCACATAGCTCCTCAGGTGCTCAACTGACCAAGCACTTAAGCATTTCACAATGAATCCAATGGTACCCTTCACAACCACAACTTGGATCAACTCCCCAAAATCTGGCAGACCACCCGTGGAACCATTAGCTAAGATCATTCCACTGGTGTACTTGGTGCCCCTGTAACACACACTATTAGCTATTTGGACACGTGTCTCACCAGGAAACTTAGCCTGCAGTGCTTCTTGGATATCCTCTCTCAGCACACTAACATCCACTGTAGACAGTGTTGTAGCCTGTAGTAGAGGTCTGACAACACTGGAATCATGTTGGTTATAAGCAACCATCAATTGATGCTTCATAGAAAGTGACAGCAGAATATTTCGAAAGCTATGAGTATGCCTGACAACACGCTTAAAAAAGCTGTGTTTTGCCTCAAACCGCATAGTCCACAGTGACACCAGAGGGCCATAAGCCCTGATCAGTTCTGGATAATGTTCCAGAAAATGATGTTTTGGGATGAGTTTTTCCTGTGGGAAAACCTGGAGAAACCTGTGCCTGTGCTCAGATATCTTACTATCTAAGTAGCAAATAGTCTCCTCTGTGTGGACTTGATTTACAACAAGCTCAACAATGTCTTTGAGCACAAGAAGCACTTCCCATGCTGGGTCACCCTCAGGGATTTTTGATCCAACCATGAGCGGCAGGAGTCGCAGCAAAGTCCAGTTCTCATGGGCATTCCCGCCCACACTTTTCCGTGCAGCAAAGTTCACAGGGACAAGCTGTGGTGCGTCTGTCTTGTCTGACCATTTATAAGGGAACTCTTTGATGCATTTGTTCAGCTCTTCAAGAGTGAAGTATTTACTCTGAATGAACACTCTGAGGCACAGTGCCATTTCAAGGGCACTATACCTTCAAAGAGATCATGCAACACATCAGGTGGATAGCCAGACAAAACATCAAAATATTTCAGTTTTCCTGTCAGTGCACACTGCCTCTTCACTCCACACACATGAGCCAAACTGGCATTCTCCTGTACAGCCTGAATATGCAGTGTGTGTTGTTCTTTAGTTCTGGGTGGGAATGCCCCTGTTCTCACTTCTCCTATTTGAAACTTTGACTGCTCACCTAGACAAAATCTGAAGACATATGAACAGGAAAAGCTCTCAACAAATCCCCCCATAGAATGGGCCCCAAGATTGTCTGCAACAACACTAAACACTGTGCCTTTGACTCTTCTGCCAAATGCTGGAACATACAGTCCTTCCTCCTCTAAGACCACAAGATCTTTGAGCAGTGGCTCCAACACAGCACTGTAACCAAATCTCTTCACATCCCCAGCCTTGCACAGAATTGCTAAGAAGATTGAATTTAGTGCAGATCGGAGCAACGAGGGGACATCAGCTAGCACCCAATACACAGCTGTGATTTTGTGCTTTTTCCTGGATGTACCAAGAGGATTGCATATCTCAAAGTCATCCACATAGAGAATGACAGCAATGGTAAGGTCACCTCCTGAAAACAGCTCATTGGTTTTGTAATAAGTGCCATCATAAAATGACTTATACAGAGTACTCTGAGCTTCTCCCTCAAGCAAGATCAAGTCCTGTATATCCTTCCTGCATAAAACCTGAAGCAATGACTTCAAAATGGGGACATACTGGAAGCTGTTCTTCTCCCTACTGAGAACATACTCAATGGGTTCAACCACAGAAAAGTGCTCTTTAAAATACTCTCTTCTTTTGTAGGAAGAGGAAAGACGACCACCACTACCCAGGGAAGAGCTAATGGGGTTAGCACCACAAAGGTCCTTCACCATTTCTGACACAATGCCCTCATCAATTTCACAGTTGTGTCTCCTCAAGCAAGACTGTAAAATGTCTTTCATGACGGGAGCTGAGGCTGAATGAGAAATAAAATGCAACTCCTCTACAACCTCATCAATGCATCTGTTGGGTACGTTAAATATGCTCTCAAGTTTCAACATCAAGTGAGCCAAGCTTTTTTCAATCAACTTTGGCAATTCTCTCACATCACCATCATCCCCTCCAATGTTATCAATATCAGACTGCTCACCCTCCTGATTAACTTGATCACTACAATCATCTGTATTTGAAGGGTTTACATACCTCTTTAGCAAGTCTTCTTTGAACTCATCCAATGAGTGGGGAGTATGCTTGCGACTTCTGTGGGAAGCAAACGTTCCATAGATGTTAGTTTTGAAATTGCAATTTTTAAAAACACAGGTGACAGTTTCTTGCTTTTGCAAATGTCGACCAAGATGTTCAAAATACTCTCTTTCGGTGGAAATTGTGCCTACATTGCAGCACTGGCAACAGAAACTGAGTATTTCAGAAGATCTCACTCTTTCTTGAGTTGAGTGTTTTCTTGACAGATGTGATCTGAGGCTACCCCATGTTTTAAAGGAACAAAAACAATCCAAGTGAGGACATGGCAGAGGTTGCCCACCGTGGCTGTGACGTAACCTATAATGTTTCAACAACTCTGCTTTGGTAGAGATCTCAAATGTACAAATTTTGCAAGCCCAATGCATTGTGTTAGATACTTAAAAAACACACCACTTTTTTGTTATATATGCCAACTTCACAAAATGCTTAACAAAACAATGTATTTGCAATGCAATTACAGTGAAGTGGTGGCTAAGTCATGACAGGTTTGTCAGGCATATATTTTATGCAAGCTTGCCATGAAATAATTTTTATCAAGCATTAAGGTCAAAGTGAAACAGGAGTAGTGTGTTTTAAACAATTAAGACCATGTTGCTTCAGAACACGTTGCAAAATGTAACCATTTAACAACTTGTAATTCTGATTTAAGATTCAGAATCAAATCTATCACATATTAGGCTATTAAGTATCACGTCAAAACATGTTTGGTGTGGAGTAATGTCAACTAAGCTGTAAATATGTCCGATTATGATAATATTTAAGGCTACATGAACGCAGAACTCAAAATGGCGCGAAGACTGCTTGATACACTGAACCTTGCACTTAGCCGAAAGACATAGCCTATGCCCCAAACGTAAATCTGACAAATTATATGCTTTGCAATAAAAGACTAACGTTTACTGTCATAATACAGCACTCAATGGATTTCTATTCTGATATGTTTAAATTAATGCTTGTTTCATCCTCTCCAATATGTTCCCGTAACATTAATTAAGTTGGTGATTGTCTTGTTCTCCTTTTTAGCTACGGTAACATTTCAGGGTAAACTTGCCAGAATTCAATGTTTTATTAGCTCACCAACAGAATTCTGAGTCAATGCAAATAATTTTAAGCATAAAATTACACCCTTTTCACTCTACGTTAGATTTAGAGCACCTGCTGGGCTGTCGGATTATACCAGAAGCTATAGCTAGCTGGCACAGAGTGTCTACATTCAACACAACCGCTAAACGGGCAGAGTATGCTATCATATCACCATCGAAACTAAAAATACCCAAGTCGTTTTGGGTCATAAAGAAAATATGTTTGTAACTGTAATAACACTCACCTTATGTGAAAAATGTCCTTTGCCTTTCTGCACTTCGTCCTCAATCAGTCGGTTTGAGCCAGACGAATTAGAACACGTCCAGGCATGCGCGGGAAAATTCAAACAAATGTGTTGAGAAAATAAGTTGTCAAACAAATTTAAATAAGTTACCAGGACTTGAATTTAGATCTTTATTGATGAATCAAAGATTTTAAGTTCGGGTTAGTCATGATAGTATGCTGAAACAATAGGTGTAATTTGTGTGTCATCAGAGCTCAAGAAAACTGCAATTACAAACAAAAAGTCTAACAATATCATAGAACTTGATTTTTTTTTTTATCTCACAACAATATATATATTTAAGTAATGACTAAAGGTCCTCTGAATTAGTTTTTAGAATGTATGGTCATTTGGGAATTAAACTAAAATTCCCACATAAGTAATTCATTAAACTCTTTTCAGCAAGGCATGGCATCCTGTTTAGTTTTCATCTCTCTCTCTCTCTCTCTCTCGCACACACACACACACACACACACCACACGCACATACACTTAGGCCTACCTGGGATCGAGTAAAGTTGCGAGGCTGTAGAGAGGGTTTTCTTCCACATCAGCAAATCACTTCCTGACAGCTACAGCTAAGGTTCCTTTCATAGTTTTGATGCCGTGGTCCTCATCAGTCTCTCTAGATAGAAATCTCTGTAGCACATTGATCGCAGGAATCACGTCTGCTGCCATAGCATCTGAAGAGCTAACTTTTCGCGTCAACTCCTCTAACGGACCCAGAACAGTTGCTGTCTTTTCCAGCAATGTCCACTGGTAGGCCGTGAAATTATCAGGGAGGTCATATTCGGACGCATATATCCCCAGAGCCCGTTTCTGCTCAACCAGGGACTGTATCATGTAATATGTGCTATTCCAGCGAGTTTGTACGTCTTGCTGGAGTTGTTTTGTGGGCTGATTGATCTGTAACTGGATGTCTTTGAGGCGGGAGTAGGGTAAAGCAGAATGTTTAAAATAGCCAACTATTCTGCGACCGATTGCCACCGCATCAGCAACACTTCTCTGTGACAGAAGGCCCTCATGAACCACCAGCTGGAGAGTGTGAGTGGCACAAGGCAGGCTGGGGAGTCCAGCATCACTCATGGCCTTTATCATATTTTTTGTGTCTCGGAGCACTACGTGGACAGAAGTTTTCGGAATGCCCCAGATCTGTAGCGTATCTTCGAACACATCTGCTATGGCTTGGCTGGTGTGAGAGCCCCAAAATTGCTTAGCTTGTAACGTGACTTGGTGAAGAGTAAACGCCTCATCTATCCACTGTGCCGTTAAACTGAGCAGAGACATTGGGCAGACACTACTAGTCCATATATCAGTCATGAAGCTGAGTGCTGAAACGTCATGCAACAGGGACCTAACGTGCTTTTTCACTCCATCATACACCTTTGGTAACATAGCATCTGTGATGTAGTGGTGACTGGGAATCTCATATCTCGCCTCCAGTATGCCGAGAAGACGGCGAAATCCAACAATATCAACAACCGAAAATGGCTGGTCATCGAGAGCAATATAGTGAGTAAGAGCCTCTGTTATTTTTATGGCCCGTGGACTGTCTCTGGACATTTTCTCTCGCTTTTGCAAAACCTGAGTTAAGGTCGGCTGCTGTGGTCTTGCACTAGCATTAGCGAACTCCGTATGCTTAGCACTAAGATGCATCTTGAGATGTTTTATCAAATTGCTGGTATTAAACGATGTATTTTCCCTTCCCCCCCTCGACACCGTAGCAGCACAGAGCTTACAATCTGCCTTACTTTTGTCATTGTCCCTTATCTTAAAATATTCCCAAACTGCTGACATGGTTGTCTATTTTTTTGTATGCACTTGCTGCCACTTTCTTCTAACCAATTGTTTCTGGCTCGCTATCTCCCCCTAGACATTGAAATCTGATAAGACAACAAAAAATGACGAGACACCCTCTGACTGCGGCAGCCTTCAGTTTCATGTAGCGTAATGTGGTATCGGTGCATGGTATCGGCAAATTTTTACGAGTACGAGTATAAGTATATGAACACAGTATCGGCCCGATACCCGATACCAGTATCAGTATCGGTGCATCCCTAGAATTAGCAATTGTGGGGACAGGTAGTCACATTTGTAAAAGATCCCTGATATGTTCCTCTGATATACCAATCTTTGGTCGCCCTCTCTCTCCTTGCTCTGCTTTCAAATGACTGTCTGTTGATCAATTTCAAGGTTGACCCAGTAGTCTAGCTCATTTAATCTAGTCATGACGACTGAGGGAATTGGGACTTGAGAAGACATGGCACTCAAAAAAACAAACATTTCCTGACAAAAAATAAACTGTAAAAAATCAAGGTGCAAATGTGGCTGTTGAACAACATGCTCCAGATGTGTTAGCCTCTCCAGAACATGAAGCAACAGTGCCTGTAAATAAAAGACAAACTACATTCACTTATTTATCAGAGGCTTTTACCCAGAGCTATGTTTTGCATTACAAATGAAAGGCACCTAACGTTAGCTGTGTCTTACTCCTCAAGGCTGCTTTTCCTCTCACAAATTGGTTAATTTTACTAACTGGGTGGGAACAGTGTTTACTCGAACCCATGACTTCACGCTTATTACAGTTACAAATACACTGAAGAGCAGCTATACAAAATTCAAACCATAAGGATACTTACACGATGCTGACCTTCTCTTCCCTCCATCTTGCATTGAGCAGAACAGCATTGCATGATGCTTGCGACATTCCTGCCCAATCAATTGCATACACTGCTACCTATTGGATGCTTGTGTTAGAACAGCCACAGCTTACGGTTTCTTGAGAGCAAGTTGTAAGTTGCAAGTTGTAAGTTGCAAATTGTGAGTTGTGCTTCTTTCATTTTTGGCACTCAGACTGGCGAGAGAAAGTGAACAAAAATCACGTGAGAAGATTACGCTCCTGAGCGCTCAGCCTGGAAGTTACAAAATGCAAATCCTGTGGTGCAGTTTTTGCAAGTATGAAGTTACGATTGCCATTTGCTTTTTGCAGTTTTGCAGATCTGAAGTTACAATTGCAAACTCCAAAATGCAGTCTCACAAGTTGTGAATTACAATTGCGATTTGTGTTTTGCTTTTACAATTCGCTGTTTACAAGCGCAAATCTTACTCTGCATTTCTTTGTATTTAAGGCACGATTCTACCTTCATAGAGATGTCACCACCATCTTCACCGCCTGCAAGAAAGTATCCATTAAGAGCTAGAAATGCACCCAAACCATTTTCATATGATAGACTGGGAGATCCCACATTTAACTGAATTGGTTGAGTTTAAATTCTGTTAAATAAGAATTGAGGATGAGAAATGTAAAGTTCGTGCCATTTAGTTCAAGAATGGATATCTATGTTTAACTCAATTGATGTTTAATTCAAGGTAGTTGATTCAAAATGTGTTTAAAAGACGTGTTTAAAAAGAGCTACTTTAAGTTGATATAGGCCTACAAGAAAAGCGAAAGTTCATGCATTTAGAATCACACACTGAAGGACTGCTGACACAAAAGTGGTCATTGTAAGACAATGTGTTTATGAAAAAGAAAAGGACTGTGAAAGGACTCATACAACAAAATAGAGAAAGAGGTTGGACTTTGAGTCAATGGAATTAGTGAAAATGTGAGATTTTATGTGATTGTACCACAGGTCAAAGGTCACACCTGTGCCAGTCAAGATAAGCTTCCCGTGGACACAGCGGAGTAAATAGTTGGTTGTCGTTGTGCACATTGACACCCAGTGTTTGACACATGACATATAAGAAGAGATGTGTGTTATGTGAAATCTGTCATCAGATCATCATCTTGAACACTGGACTCTTCTAAGCTGTAAGCAATCAAACTGTTAAAACAGAGTGAACTGGAAATGGAAATGTCGGGATGACATTTAGTTGTGCAGGGGAGAGTGTGGTACACCCCCATAATTGTACTTTCTGTGTCCCTTCTAGGATTTTGTAGACTTTTTTGCATTATTATTCATGCTGTTGCATTTGTGAAGCACTAGGTGGCAGTAGAAGTGGATGGATGACATGCAGTCTTAGTAAAGACAGTGACGTGTAGAAAACGAAACTGAAAGTGAGGGAGAGAACAGAGCCAGACGAAATGTCGTGATGTGTATTTCTAGGCTGTTACAGAATAAGCAAAGAAAACGTATTAATACACTTGTCTAGGTCATCGTTTTATTCAAGCATGCAACAAATGTTTCATTAAATAAATTAAAAATATGACTCAATTACTTGTGTCATCATTTGAAAGACATACTGCCTATGTAGGGTCTATTATCATAGTGTGTCCTTAACTCATTCCTTTCAAATAAAAATGATAAGTCTGTCTGTGATATTTGTAATGGCTGCCATTGTATAGGCTACAGTGCTGTAGCCTATTCTGTCACCATTGTTTTTAGTGATGCTCTCTGTCTTAGGACTCGAGAAGGTAGCATTTTCATCAGCAAAAACAAATGTATTATTTCTGCCTTGTGGCACATAGCTTAGTATTCAAGTACTTAGGTACAAATAATTGTAGTGATTAACCAGAGATTCTGTTTAAATTTTTACTATTTTATTTCCCCTTATTATTCATCCCTGCACTTGATTAAGTATCAAGGCTATCAGGGTTTTTGTATGATTTGACATTATCCTTTATTTTAACCCTCCTGTTGTGTTCCAGTTAAACTTGTCCAATTTACAATTTTTATGTTTCACAATTTTAGTTTATTTCATCTGATTAAAATAAAGCTCCATGACATTGTCCACACAGGCCATCTGAAAACACAAAATAAATTTAGATAATTTTCATTAGATTTTGTACATCTGTGGTGTTCCTGGCCAAAAATGACCAGCCATTGGAAATGAATGGGTGAGGCTACAAGTAAGAGAAAAATTGAGAGCTCAGGAGCTTGTCCATCCATTAGATGAACACACTGCCACTCCCTAACCCCATATGTGCATGTGTGCATCACACACAAGTTTGTACTCATATCCTAGTGGGGACTTCCCATTGACTCCCATTCTTCTATAACTAAAGAATACTAACCTATCCCTACGCCTAACCCTAACCCTAACCTTAACCTTAACCAAAGAAATGTGACCCGACGCGAGTAAACCCTCCACATCGCAGCCGCGTCAACTTTACAGGAGACCACAAAAACGGTAGTGGTCGATTCAAATTCCTAAAGTGCTTATCTATCATCCCCTTTCTTTTTGAAACTGAAAGTGATATGTAAATATGAAAAAAAAACAATAAATATCAAGGCAAGTTGGTCCTCCGAGAACTGACGGGGGAGAAAACGTTGTCAATGTTGCATTATTAAAACAAGCGCTGGCATATCGTATGCTTCCGTCTTTTAATACAGTCATGCAGTTCAAGATCACCCTCTCACATTCGCTGTGGTGTCAATTTGCAACACAAAGCCATTTTGATAAAAATGTAATTTAAACAATACTGGATTTATGACTGAAACCAAAAGGAATGGCCTTCTTCTATGGTGGGAATGTTGACAGCTTTTTTCTTCTGTGGTGTGAGTTTCGATACTTTCTTCTTCTGTGGTGGGAGTTTCGATTGCTTTCTTCTTTTGTGGTGTCGTAACACAATGCTGAGCATTCATTGGTTCATATCCATGTGCCGATTGTCAACAGTTTGACACATACTTCCAGGTAACAAATAAAATGGCACGACCAAATCATGTTTTCTTACTTCTTGTAAAAGTTTTGGTGTTATCATCATGGACTACGAGACTCTGAGTGTGACCAAAAGATGGAGGCAATCCTCAATTTCAACTGCGGTTGCGCTTGAAGGCGAAAAGAAAACTCAAAACTCGGATACGAATCCTGTACAAAGAAACTGTCTTACGAACGCATATACGAACTACGCAGTATGATCAGCGCGTTGTCACAGTCGGAAAAGGACATGTTCATCATGGGACAACTTTTCAGTAACGGGAGAAGGAGTGACATGACGAACGACAACAAACGAATTGCCACCAAGAGAAAGCATCAGTGGACTCAGTATACCATTGAAGGTGTTCAAGTCTGTCAAGTTTCTTATTCACAAATTCAGAGTATCATAGCTCTTCTTTCATGTGCCTAGAGGAACACTGTGGCTGAAACAATTGCTAAACTCCATGTAGTCCTCCCAGGTAGTCCTCCAACTATTCAAATGCAAATGAACACCCACAATGAACAATGGCAAGGATTTTCCAACCATCAGCAGACATTAGTCCTCCAGCCTTTCATAGTCAATTGCATACTGGGATAGCTTGCCTGTCACAGCTGGGTAGGTGAGAATGACAGCAGAAGAGAAAAGGGCTGATTTCTCAGAAGTGTGGTTTGCAAAGTCATGATGTTCTATTGAGCATTACAGCCAAAATATTTGGTCAATCTTGGCAAGTGATGCCACATTTTGTAGCTCTGAATCTGTACTTTATTATCTTGTGATAAAACAAAAATGGCAATTTTGCGAATGTGCCCCTAAATCATGCGTGCGGTCACAAATGTTTTGACACTTTTTGTTTCATCAGTAACAACAATGTAGTGTAGAAAAACATTGATTTCCTAGTGGGGACCAGCATTTTGGTCCCCACGAGGCACTTTTTCCAGATTATTCTATCTTAGTGGGGACTTACCGGTCCCCAGAAAGATAACAATACATCACACACACACACACACACACACACACACACCCCCTTCTTGGGTTTCCCTGGCAACTCTGGAAACTGTCCCCGATAAAATCTTTCCCCCACGGGAACCACAACTTTCACACAAAACATTATGAGTATATGTTGTGGGAACTTTAATATTCACGCAAACAATCAGAACAATGTTTCAATAATATACAGAACCTTTCCTGCAGCTCAGGTATATAATGTGATATACTGAATGTGAGGCTCTTGACCACACCTTTGATCCTGACACTGGTGAGGAGGGAAAAGTCCAATATGAAAGTGCATCAGAAGAAGATATGTCAGAAGCTGAAGACAACACTGACTATGATCCAGATCTTTAAGAGGAGGCTGTTCCTGGAGGAGCTGGGGAAAGTCATGGTGGCACCGCTTATACAAGGGTCCCAGCATTTTCCTCAAGCACTACCCCCTGCTGCATTTGTGAGAGACATACAAGGGCCAGAACCAAGGTGTAGGTGACTGTCACAGACAAAAGAGACAAAAGGAAGAGGAAGTGCACCAAGAGATGTCAAAACAAGCATTGTGTGTCTAAAATGCAAGGCACATGCAAAAATGATCACCTTTTGTCAGTCATGTACTCTACATGAGCACACATAAAACCACCATGTGATGGTTGATTGTTGATGGATTGATCGTGAACGTTGTTAATGTTTCTGTTATAGTTACTAATGTTGTTATTTTTTCTATGATATGTTCTGCAATATGGTAAAGTGTTAATGTGTAAATAGGCTTAGGCCTATGTCCTTTCTTTACAGTCAGATTTGACTGGAACCACCACAGGTGTTAGTTTGTACCACTTTAAAAAAAAACTGAAATGGTTTCAAAACAAATTTCCTGGTTAAACATTAAAACAAAATAGTCTGATAAATAGCACAATATGTTTCCTCTATTATACTCTTAGTATAGTCAAAATAATCCATAAATAATGCTACTTTTACCGAAAGATTTGTTGTATAAGCTCAGGTCAATTTGCCTTTCTCACGTAAAGATGGCGACTTTCCGGTATGAGCCATAAGGGGGTATCTTTACTTCCGCTTAGCCATCTTCCCTAGTACTAGCAAATCGACAATGGCACAGTTGAGAAGCAAGAAGTGGTGTTGTGTACCTTTGTGTACAAACAGCAAACAAAAACAGCCCTATTTAAGCTTTCACGCTTTCCCCGTGATGAAGATCGCAAGAGAGTATGGATTCAAGCCATCAAGAGAGAGGAAGGCCCGCTGTTTAATGTCTGTGATGACACAGTTGTTTGTAGCATGCTCTTTTGCAGCGATGATCTGTTTACAACAACTAGTGGTTTAAACAGAATTTAAAAAGATACGGTGCCTTGTATTTTTCCATTGGTCTCTGACAGAACCCCAGCCAGGAAGTCAGTTTATGACAGGTCGACTGAAAGACTAGGGTTTGATGTTCGTTGACTCAAACCTTGCTGTGGTCGAGAAAATGTTGATGTTACTAGCGTTGCCTCGGACTGTTTACGTGAGGGTGTAGTTGTAAAGGGCATGGTAGACATTAAACATTATTATTTTTATGAGCTTTTCCTGTCTGTTTATTCAATTGTAGTCTGCTATTCGAGCAGTAATGTTTACCTGAGTGCGTGGCTTGTGCCAAGCTTGTGGTTTGCTGGTGCAAGCCACGGGGAGGGGAACGGTGGTTGTGCCCATGGTGCTGTAGTGCGCTGTCTGGTAGAGGAGTGCAACAATGTGGTTGCAAAATTCTCCACCTCCAGCATACGAACAGGAAAACCCCCGCAGTCTTGCTGGCTTGGCAGTGTGAATGGTCATCTACAACATTTACATGACAGTGTCACAATTTTAAGCACACAATGCTAATGTTAGTGTTGTTAGTCCAAGCGGAGTGAGTGGAACAAATTAATAAAAGCCTCAGAACCTGAACTCGTGGAACAACGACCAGAACTTTTGGAAAAAGAAACGAGAGCTGTCTTATCAGTTGATCCTTACAGAACATCAAGACGGCAAATCAGAAATAGCAGCGAATTATTGCATAGTGTTGCAACAATTTGCACTATGCAACAATTTGCTACTTTCTCAAGTATGTTTTTATGGGAAACTAGTTTTTGGTATCATACACAAATCATTTTGATGATATGGTCATGTGAAGGACAGATATACACAAGAAGCTTTTACAGCACAATATGCCAGCTTTGCTGTTGTTTGTCTAAGGTTTCTGTGTGCCTCTTAGGTAGCTAGCTCACTAGTTTAAGACTCCTTACTGCTGCTTTAATGCATTATTTGTTTAGTCCACACAGGAAGGTGCGTTTGTTATTAACACTGAAAGATGCGCAAAAAATCACCAGGTCATACAGAGATTGTTACTGTTACTAGGAAGATCTCATCTATCAATCATCTAGTACTGCATGAAATCAGTGGCGTGTGGCACTAAGCGTTCGTTTGTTGATTATTGGTGCATACTATGGACAACATAATTTTGTTGACAAACCATAGCCATTTGTTGCGTGTCTTTTCAATATTATTATATCCAAAGCGGCTCCTTCAACAGAGCAATAATTTATTCTGCGCTCTTGTTCCTTTTATCCCCTAACAGATTCAATGTTATCTTCACTACACCTCCAGTTTGTGTGGCTCCTCATTCTTTTAAATGACCTGTAGCACCGTGCTCGTATTACGACACTACCGTCTACTACGTCGGACACTATACCAAAAAGAACATGCACATAACAAACATGAATGAATATTAAACTATCATGACATGTGTTATGACAATGAACAATTGGATAAATTCATTACACAGCCTTATTGAAGTGCATTTACAAGCTGCTAGGTGGCTTGATCTAACGTTAGCCATCTCTCCGTAGCTAGCTGACATTACCTTCATAATTAAAGATAAACTGTTCATGGAACAGTTTATATCCACGATCCAGTTTGGATCATTTTGTTTTGCAATATATATCCACCATTCATTACACAGCCTTATTGAAGTGCATTTACAAGCTGCTAGGTGGCTTGATCTAACGTTAGCCATCTCTCCGTAGCTAGCTGACATTACCTTCATAATTAAAGATAAACTGTTCATGGAACAGTTTATATCCACGATCCAGTTTGGATCATTTTGTTTTGCAATATATATCCACCATTTCAGCAACCTGTGAGAGCCAGAATTTTGGCAGATTTGCCAAAGATCTGTAGAACGTCAGAGAAACACACACATCTTCACCAAAGGTAGCCATTGTTGACCAGAAGTGACCAGAAGTAACTTTACCCCCTGTTGCTTTCCTGTTGCTTTTCTGTGAAAAAGGCCTATGAGGACTACTGGCCAACAGTTCCAAATAGAAGGACAAAACGTAATTAACATAATTACAAAATAAAGTTGATAAAAAGATCTAATGCAACATTTAATGATAAAATATGCAGTATAAGAGGTTTATAAACACTTACAAGGGGTCGGTCATTTTTGACCAGGAACACAAAAGTAGGTAACATGAAATGAGCACATCACAAGGGTTAAACTCCCATTGGTGTCTGTAGTCAAACTGGTACACAAAGAGGTCATTCCAAGGCTGTTTTATATATGGTGGGTTTTGTTTTTAAATGTAATTTTGGATTTTTTTTTAGAATTTACTGTAGCATCCTGTTGTAAGGATGGCCACATTCAAGTGTCTACAGATCATTGTTATCATTACTGTTTACTGAGTCTTTTTATTTGTGAGCAACCACATTTTAAGATGGTCTTTGACACTGAAGAATGATAAGACACAAAAGAGACCTTTCTTACCAGGCAATGTTTTTCTTTGAAACTGCCTTCTCTATGTAAGACATAAGAATAAGCTCTTAACATGTTGTTTCAATCTACTCCCTGGAAGTGCCTAAGGTTTGTCTTGGTTTTTGCAGATATGAACTTCAGGATGATTGTAATTAAGTTGAGATAAGGGATGTGATTGGCACATCCAACAGTCATATCATACCATTGGCAACTAAGCTGCTGGCATCAAAAAAGAAAATATTATAAGAATACACAGAAGGTTATCACATGAATTCCATGGGTTTTGCCCACTTTGTAGTCATTGTTCTATCATGTAAGGTGCAACTGCATGATGAAGAACATTTGCAAGGAAGGAAAAGGATAGGTGCTTTTGACATGTTTTTCAATCCATAAAGATACATTTTTGAATAGATAAGACAGATCAATTTGTTGCCTAAGCATATAGATATGGATCTAATACAAATGCATTTTGTGTCTAACAGATCCCAAAAGTCCAAGAGAAACAGCACAGAGTGAAATAATGATAGTTTAATATTTAATTCACTTGAGCCCAATTAGAGATATTTTTAATTCCAGAAATATTGACGACAAGGGATTCCTTAATTATCTTCAAAGGGAAATTTTAAAAAATGAGATCAAGAACAAAGTATATAGACCCTAGAAGCTGAGATCTATGTGGTTTTATTGATAGAGACAGCATGAATCAAAACTACTAAAAATGAAATATGGTTTGGATGGGTAATTTATAATATATGAACAGTAACTTAAAAATTACTGAAAGAAGTAAAAGGAACTTAAATTCAGTTATATCAGATATGAGTAGAAGAATGCAAAATTGCTTTCAATGAGTTATTTTACTTTATTCAAGCATTACAGACAGGGACATCAGAAAAGGTTTGTTCATTTGACCTTCTTTAGGCTGCAGCAAAGAGAAAATAACTCTTCCGGATTTCAAGTAGTAGGAATACTTCTCAGACAAAAGTATGCCTCATAAGGAGCAATTAATGAAGGACATCAGAGTAGAGCCTGGAAATCAATACCTTCGACACCAATTAATACCAATACCAACTAAATCAACTTTCAAATGTCTTCCATCCTTGCCTAGTATTGTGCAACAAGGACATTGTAAATGAAATTACATTCAGGGCAGTTGTTTAAAAACCAAGAACACTTTAAAATAAATTCAGCGGCTAGACTGAGTGGGAAGAGAAATAATTGCTTTTCAGAACTTACCTATATGACAAAGGTGAAAAATATTGTGAGGTGCATAAATGAGTGTTGAAATGTGTTTCAAATGTGTAAAATTGTATATGTCAAGATAAATAACATTTTTTTGTTACTTGTAGTTTTATGCATGTAATACATGCATAAACATGAGTCAATTTCATACGATACCAATATAATAATTATCTGATGGCTTATGAGAATGAATGTAACCTCACTGAGTACAGACAGAATTATGCACATCAGTAATGAATCCTCTGCACACCCCTAGTTTCTATTGTAAAATCCCTCGATGAGGGACTGAAAATGAGGGAATCAACTACCACCAAATATGACAACATAGTTTCCATTTGCCAAAGCAAAGGTCTTCATCAGCCATGGGCTGTGGCAAGCATATCCCTTCAGTTAGAGGTTTTAAAGACTATCCACACTTAAAGCTGATTTCAATGAGTAATTATAAGAACACTGTTAAACATATTCTTCAAGTCCTTCTTCCACGTGGCCCTGTTCTTTCAAGTTACCATTATATGTGTTCATACCATAAGAATGTGCACTGAATGCAAATAGTAAGCATTAGGCTTTCAGAAACTCAACAAACATAAAACACTAGCATCCAGACAAAGTAAAATTATTATTACTGTCCACTGTTGCTAAGAAACAGCATTCATCAGTAAAGTGAAAACTTCTGTCTAGTTTTGCTTTTGTATTGTGGGCTCATTGTCTTCCTGCTCATTCCTGAGCCTATGCTTTTTCCTCATTATTCTCCTAACAGCCTTCCCGCAGTGATATTAAATTATCTCCTAAATTTCAATTAGGTTGCCACTCGTGAACAGAACTATAAATAGCAACTGTGGTCAATTAGGTCCCATTTATGATCAAATCACAATTTCCTTGTCTTAAATCAGCACTGGGCATGTATGTTTTTACATGTACTCTATGTTTTTACTTTTTATGATATGTCGTATTTAACCCTTTTGCACGTACGGTCACACCGGTGTGATTAGCCGTTTAGCACGTATGCTAAAACCGGTGCGATTAGAACACTAGATTGGAAAAATTCTAGCTAATGTTAGCTTTGAGGAAACAGCGATTTAACGTTAATAAATATAGCAAATGCTACTTGAAAACTATGAGAAGCTTAATATCGCTAATGAACGCATAACAAACCATGTAACGTAACACATGTGCTACATAGCATAAAAATAAGTTATGTGCGAAAGGGTTAATTGCCTTGGGTGTTTGATCTTGTGTTATTACTGTTTTTACTGCTGCACAACCAATTGCCCCTCTGGAGACAAATAAAGTTCAACTTAACAGCAGCATTCTACTTAACAGCAGCAGAGTACTACTTTTTCTTCATCAATTGCTCAGTCGGTCTCTCCCTGTCTGCACCTGCACTCTCTCTGCAGCCTGCACTTGTAACGGGTGTGGACTGCGTTGATGTTACATGGGTCAGTGAGCGAGCGAGTTTCAAACCTGGGTTCTCACTGCTCGCTGCCAACCCCTTATGGCCAGCATCATTGCCAGTTGAGCTAAAGGCAAATTGCCCTTAGCCTGTCGGCAACAACGCTAGTTAACCAGGTCTCAGGGAGTGACTTAACTGCTGCAACTGCTCAGCTACCTGCTACCCACTACCTAAGGCTTAATGCAGGCTCACACGAGCCACTCATTTCAGCTCTGCCACACGCTTTCATCATCACACACACACACACACACACACACACACACACACACACACACACACACACACACACACACACACACACACACACACACAATTCACGCTCCCTCCTGGTGTTTCATGTGATATACGATGATGATTGTGGGTGACTGTACGAAATTATTCTAACCAGAAGCCGTTAACGGAGAGGTCCACTTGGCGCTCAGAGCGTGGACAGCAGCCTTCCACTCCGGAGACTCAGGCGAGTACAGGAAAGCCAGGTATAAGCTCAGAAAGGCAATAAAAACGGACAAGGGACAATACAGGGAAAAGGTGGAGTCATGTTACAGTGGGTTTAACACCAGGCTAAGTGGGCTAAGGACCATCACGGACTACAAGGGAAAGCGCTGCAGCTTGGGGGAGGTGCCTGCTTCTCTTCCAGAGGAGCTGAACTCCTTCTACGCTTGCTCTGAGAAACACACCCAGCTGGAGATTCTGCCAGAACAGGACAACTGCCCACTTCAAGTATCTCGGGCAGATGTGTGCAAAGGTTTGGCATGGACTCCAGGATACTCACCAACTTCTACAGGTGTACCATCGAGAGTATCCTGGCAGCATCATGGCCTGGTATGGCAGCTGCACTGCCCTTGACCACAAAGCTCTGCAGAGGGTGGTCAGATCAGCACAACTCATCACCAGGACTGAGCTGCCAGCCATCCAGGATCTCTACAGCCAGCGCTGCAGGAGGAAGGCACAGCGGATCCTCTCTCACCCCAGCCATCCCAGCCACAGACTTTTCATGCTCCTGCCATCTGGCAGGTGGTACAGGAGCATCTGGACCTGAACCAGCAGGTTCAGAGACAGTTTTTACCCACAGGCCATCAGGCTTCTGAATTGCTGACACTGACACTTGCACAAACACCATACACATGGCATACACTCACCACAGTGAATGGTCCCTTACCTCACACAATTGGTCACTTTAAGGAAGCTAATGTTTACACTGTTTACATTGTTTACCACTCGTCACTTTAACTATATCAATATTGCACTGCACTGTTGTTTACACTGTTACATTGTTTACATTGTCACATTTACTATCTTACTTATTTTATTTATACTATCTTATTTATTATTTAAAGTTGAGTTGGCTCTGAGGCTAAGAATTTCATTACTGGTAATGATGTTGCATTGTTATCAAGTACATGACAATAAACTTGAAACTTGAGGTCTTAGTGCTCAGCATTAGATTGAATTTTGGAAATGTAGACATTGCTTTGGGTTAAATAGTGATTTGTAGAGCTCATTATCATGTGTTAGAAATGCAAAGAGCATATTGATTTTCTTCTGTAGTCTGTGGCTGATAATGTGTGTGGAATACTTAGGCCTTCTTTTTGCAATATACACAATACTATACTGGGTCTAGTGAGGCTCAGACTCTAGACACTGCTATGCACAGATAAATATGCCGGTAAATGATGAATAAAGAAATTCATGCCTCAAATTCCATCTTTCAGAAGGCAGTACAGCATTTCAGATGTTCAAATGGTGACAGAGGGAAGAGAGATAAAATACTATCTGCAGGCCCAGCACTGAAGCTTTTCAAATGCTGGTATAAAGTGCTTTGTAAGTATAACCTGTTATAGGAAACCTGTTATTAAATGAGGAAAGCATTGAGTAGTTATATTAATCATATTCATATTTCATAGTCACACATTGTGTAAAGATGAAAAATGTCCTTTAAATTAAAGAAATGTGGAGGACACCTTTAAATATATTGAAAACAACATATGAGAAGGAAATAGTTTACCAACTGCTTTGTGGCTTTTTGGTGACAAATCGTCCTCATCATAAAACATCAAGGAAAGTAATTTTATTTAGACAAAGTGACTATTTAAGTTATAGTTTCAAAACTATTCATGTTACTGCAAATTATTTGAATGTATGTGCATGCTTTACACTTTTATCAGAGTTGATATTCAATACTGTGCATTATTAGACCCTTACATGGGTGAAACACACTGTGCTAGAAGGTCTTGTGTTCTCATCCAATCACTTCAAAGGGTAAATATGTAGCCTTCCATATCTCTGTAAGGCAGTATTTGCATATCATTGCAGAGTGACAAATAACTGTTTTCATAAATTCCTGTCCCAACCTTTTCAATAGAATATAGCAATCCTTCCTTAGTCCAAGAGGATTGGGCACATGATGTACTCTTCAGATTCAGTTTCCTAGTGATATACTTTCATTCTGTATAAAAAATGGCATTTTATAAATTATTTGATAAACCACTTACAGGGAACATTCTCATGGTCAAACATATTCTGCTTTATGAACATCTGGCATGTGTTAATGAAGAAATTGGAAGATATGAAACACACACATCACAGCAATCTGGACTATCCAGCTTTAGCTGGATCTCTCATTTGGTCAGACAACACCCTTTCTGTTTGCAGATGCAGATGTGCTATGTTCCCAAGTTTGTCTTTAATTATGTGAAGTGGAGATAAGGGAGGCCTTTATCTGCCCTCTTATTGGCTGCTGGTTATATCTCTTGGTTTGGCCATACACAGTTGTGTATCCAAAGGTCCAGAGGTTGAAATGTATTACATGCCCTCTACTGACTTTGCAACAATAACTCAGTTTTGTAGCCTTATGACTTGTTTCCTTTCTGCAGAAATATGATGAAGTTAGCCTATAGTTTTTCTGGTAGTGAGGGTAAGTAGGCAGTGTTCTGTTCCCATGTGGATGTGTGGGAGTGCAATGTGAGATAAAGGACAGCAGCTAATTGTGATCCTGTGATTATGTTAGCCTTGCTGAGGTAATGAGCACAGAACACTGTCTGTCACCTGCTTACTCTGTTCATTGTTGTCCACAACATGAAGATAACTGAGAAATATAAAGTTGTCTTTTCTTGACACACAATAATAAGAACTCCCTCTTGAGTTCATACCAGTTGCATGATACCAGTCTCTATTATATAATTCTAAACAGTTCAAAGTATATTGAGTACAGGGGCTGAATACTTATGCAAACAACATATTTCAGTCTTATTTTTTTTTATCTTTTTATTTTCCAACATAAACCAATCACACTTTAAAATAATTAATTTTGAGTTAAAGTGTTTTTAAATAAAATTTGAAAATGTGAGAATTCTTCAAGGGACTGAATACTTTTGCAAATCACTTTATATATGTTTTTGTGCTTTGGTCACACTAGCATTTGTATGAAATCAATATCCTCCACAGACAATGGCTGAGGTGCCATTACTATTTTCTTGTCAACAGCAGCATGAGTTGGCTGTCTGATGTCCACTGTTGTTTTGGGCTGCAAAGTCCAGGGGTGTGTTCCAGAAAGGTTTGAAAAATCATACATTTAAACTTGAATTCTGACTTGAGTTAGCAAAATGCTACATGTGTTGAATTTTTGGTTCCAGAACAGATTATTCCAATTCCGGAGATTAAGTTCACTCAACCTCAGAGAGGCTGAGTCTGAATTGTGCGTGTTCGCGGCAAACTTTGAAAGCCATCATCAGTGGAACACTGAAGACGTGATAAATGATGGATTCTGACAGAGAGGAACCGCATGCAATTGTAACCTGGGTAGGCTGTCCCCTTTTATTTTACGTGGCTTGGATAATTGGGGGCGTGGTAGCTCACGCATAGCCATTTAGCTTTTCTTATTTAAGCTGCGTATACCTGCCTGTTTAGTGACCTTGTTTCTGCTTCTGGATCCGTGCATCTTGTTTCTTGTTTATACAGTGCTGTTGGACCATACGCTGCTAGCTTCCTGTGCTTGCCTACCGAATTAATCTTGGTGCTAACTGATATAGGTATGTATAGTCCGTAGCGTTCAACTCGAAGTGCATGCGTGCATGTCCACATGTATATTGGTAACCCGCTGCTTTTATGTTTGCTTAGAGTGTCTGGCGGCCAGTGCTGGAGCCATAGCATTTGCCCCTGTCTGCCTGTGAGTAGTATTACTTCCACTGTTGTTATTGGAGGTAATCACTCCTGTCTTGAGTTTGTCTCGCCAGCGCTTAAGGTAGCTTTCGCATTTGTAATGCGCACAACTATGCGGTATTGATTGTTGTGTTCTTGTGTTTTAGGTTGTCCCCCCCTGCAACACTAGCTGCTGTTTTGCCTGTAGCCAACAGCCCACATCTGAACTCCACATCCCAACTGCAGGCCACTGCGGGAAAAAGAAGAGAGCACACAGACCAAGCAAACAAACAGAGAGAGCAGGGCAGGCCCAGCAAGGCCAACCAGGACCGTCACACCTCCCCCCTTAAGACAGAGGCCCATTTACATGGGACTCTGAATAATCACAACCAAACCACAAATCGTTTGGACAAAACCAATGTAACACACACACACACACACACACTGGAAGGCTTTCAACACACCAGACAATCCAACACACAACAAAACCTCAACAAATCAACCTTAACCTTCAGGACCGGGAGGCACCTAGGACCACTATCAAACCTCACCCCCAGCCTTCTTCACGTCCTGCTTCCCAGCAAGTCCTGGAAAAACAAATGTAAGGACAGCACAAAACAAAGACCCAACAAGTCCTGGACAAGCAATTTTAAGGACAGCAGAGAGAGAACAAGGGAAGGAAAATGGCCACAATCACTGCAACTCACCCGGAGTATGAGATAAGGCATCAGCCATTACATTCTCTATGCCCCGGATGTGCCGAATGGACAATTTATAAGGTTGCAGGAATAATGCCCACCGCATAAGACGTTGATTGGCATTTTGCAAAGAATGTGAGGGGGTTGTGATCTGAGTAGACTACTACTGGATACACCCCTCCACCCACATAAACATCAAAATGCTGGAGAGCCCAAATCAATGCCAAGGCCTCGTTTTCAATGGTTGAATAGTTCAGTTGGTACTTATTAAACTCGCTCGAAAAGTAACAAACCGGTCTATCCACCCCATTTTCATGTGTCTGCATGAGCACTGCCCCTGCCCCTACCTGGCTTGCGTCCACCTGTAATTGGAATGGCTGGTCCAACTTTGACGCAACCAAGACAGGTGTATCACTCAGCAACAGCTTTGCATTCTCAAAAGAATGCTGGCACTCAACAGACCATTTGAATTCAACATCACCCTTGAGCAAATTTGTAAGAAGAGCAACAACAGTTTAGAAGTTTGAACAAAAATTCCTATAACCAATAAAAATTCTTATAACCTATAACCAATAACCAATCATTCACAAAAATCTCATTAACTACTTCTTGGTTGTTGGAGGAGGATATTTATCAATCGCGAGGACCTTCGCTCTCACCGGTCGCACTTGCCCTTGACCGACTACCTTGCCCAAACAGACAACGGTGGCTTGAGCAAACTCGCATTTGCCATTTTCACCATGAGATTTGCTGCCACCAACCTCTCAAATAATGCGCGTATACCGATGAGATGTTGTTCCCAGGTATCGCTATAAATAACTACATCACCAAGGTATACTACACACCCCTCCAAACCTGCAACAACGCGATTCATTAGCCTTTGAAAGGTTGAAGGCGTACTCTGCTGAATTGGTTGAGCTTCCCCCACGTCAATATCATGTTCAATAAAACTAGTGCAGGTCCGGGTGTCAGAAAATAAAGAAAGAAACTCAAAGATTAAAGACTTTAACTTCTCACCGTGCTCCTTTCCCAAATGAGCCAACAGGCTGTCCAATTCTCCCATCTCCAATTCTCCCTGAATTAATAAGTCTAGCCTGCAACACCACGTCATCGGGACCCATCTGCACCTCCCCAACAGCGACCAGCACCACCGGCGTTACCTCAGCTTTATCACCCTCTGATCCAAGAGATGGGGAATAATATGGTTTAAGCAAGTTAATGTGGCAAAGCTGAGTAGATCTTCTACGATCTGGAGTGGACAGCAAGTAATTATGCTCTGACACCTGCCCCACCACAGAATACGGGCCTCACCCTGAAAGGCGATCCTGGAATAGGCAGCAACGCCACCACTTGGTCTCCAGGAGTAAACACCCTTACCTCCACCTTACAATCATAAATTCTTTTCATTGTCTTTTGAGCCTCCGTTTCTCGCTAGCCATTTTCCAGGCCAAAAACAATTTTCGGTGGAACCCCTGTGCATGATCTACAAGACTCTTTGGTGGTTATGATTTATTCACGTCACCCCTCAACACAAAGTACTCCAAACTCTGTGAGCAAACATTAAATCATTCGGGCTAAACCCCGTACTGTCCTGTACGACCTCCTGCGCCGCCAGTAACAGCCACGGAAGTCCCTCTTCCCAATCCTTATTCATCTTCATGCAATAAGCACGTAACAGAGTCTTAAGGGTGGCGTGAAAACGCTCCAGAGCCCCGTGGCTCTGCGCGTGATAAGCACTACTCAAATTATGCTTACTGTGCAGCTGTTCCAGCACCTCAGCAAACATTTGAGAAGTGAAAATTGAACCTCTGTCACTTTGTATTACTTTGGGAACACCAAATATTGAAATACACTGGGAAAGTGCTTTCACAATCGACTTTGTAGTTATCGATCTTAAAGAGTAGGCAGCTGGTTAACGCGTAGCTTGACACATTAAGGCTACCAAATATGGACTCCCAGATTTCGACGGGGGCAACAGACCCACACAATCGATAAGTGCTCAAAAGGCTGACCCACTGATGGAATTGGATATAGCAGTGCAGGCTTAATAGGCATATTCGGTTAACCCACAATTTGACAGACATGACAAGACTTCACAAACATCGCCTCATCCCTCTTTACCCGCGACCAATAAAAATGCTGTAATAATCGATAATAAGTTTTCTTAATCCCGAAATGTCCCGCTACATCCCCATTGGCAGTTTTTAATACCACAGTACGATTTCTCAGGCATTTCTCAGGCATCACCACCTGCTGCACTGGATCTGCCACATCACAGTTTGCATGAGGAGACCACTTACGAAGCAGCAAGCCATCCTGAACAAAATAACTATCCTCTGCGCTACTTGTCTTCTCTTCTAAATCCATAGTGAACAACTCTGCTAGACTATCATCCTCCTTCTGGGCAGCAATCCAATCACTATGAGACAAAGATGGTGGAAGTACAGGCAAAAGTGGACTACCGATGCTTTTCACAGATACTTCAGATGTCTTCGCTGCTTGCGCACGACTCATTGCTCGAGTCACCACACAAGCAGTAAACACCTCTGGAAAATCTTGAACGCATTTGTCAGGCTCAGCAGATAGAGTAACCGCTGTCTTAACCACAGGAGGGGGGGGCACCTCAGGCCACAAACGCCCTCCTGCCAAATTATTGCCCAAAATGACCTCAACACCCTCTACTGGCAGTGATGGACGCACAGCAATTACAATTTACCCTCTCACCAGGCCCGAGTGCAGCTCGATTCTATGCAGTGGCACCGAAAATGTTTGCAACCCAATTCCTTGAATCAAAACCCAACTCCCCATTTCCAATTCAGAGGAAAAGGGCAGAACAGATTGAAGAATGAAAGACTCTGAGGCTCCCATATCCCATGGAATTTTAACCGGGACTTTCTGCGCGTTACCTACCAACGACACAAACCCTTCCGTAATAAACAGAGTATAATCCACTTCATCGGGCACCCTTATTGTTTTCTCAAGATTAACCAACTTCTCAACCGGAGCATGAGGCCAGTCAGGATCTGGCACCTCCACGGAGTTTGCCAAAACGGTTGCCTTGGCAACACTTGACTCTACACTGCTAACTATGTGGGTGGCCCGGGTGGCTGGAGCAGGACAACCCACTGGTTTTGTTGAGCCAGACCTACCCTATTTCGAGCACTCAACACTGGGCATTCTTTTTTCCAATGACCCCTTTCAAGACAGTAATGGCATTTTGCCTCTGAATCAACCCTACTGCGAGCTACCAGGTCTGATCTAACTGGAGGACCCCCCACATTAAAATGACCAGGGCGATGTTCTCTTCTCTATAGTCATATCGTGAATGTTGTTCTCTCATATGACTTTTATGAATCAAAAGGAATTCATCCGCAAGGACTGCGGCCTCAGCGGCTGTCTCAATTTTGTGTTCATTTACGTAAGTGGCTATTCTGTCTGGTACAATGTTTTTAAATTGCTCCAGAACCACCAAATCACACGAATCCTCAAAGGTCTTAACACCGTAACCTGATATTTCGTGTATAGAGTTCTCACTCTCCAGTCACTCGGACGTGGGCGAACGACGACAGGTTACACCAAGTGGTTAATCTCTTCACTTTATTTTATCACGGGGAAAAGACAACAAACCCGAGCTCCGCGTTCTCCCTTCTCCCTCACTCAACTCGCTCCTTTTCCCAAAATGGTCTGGAGGTCAAACCGTTCCCTCCAGAACTAAAGTATTCATCTCCCAACTGTACGTATGAACTAAAACACTAATATGTCATTCACAATTACATTAACAGAATAAGTGCAGGATATCTGAATGAACAAAAATGACACATCACAAAAAAAAAGAATAATCAGATCATTGTTTACAACACCTACAGCCGCACACCAGCGATTGAAAAAACTAGTAAGCTCTCTGGCAACCTCAGTGTGTGTCTGTTTATCACTCTTCCTCCAATTTCGAAATCGTTGACTATAAGCTACGGGAACCAGCTCCTAAGCTTTTAAAACTGCTTCCTTCACACTTAGATACTTCCTACGCTCAGAAGGTGGCAGCGCAACAAATGCCTCCAAAGGCTTTACCAACCAAAACCGTCTGTAGTAACAAAGTTTGTTCTACATCATCCCAATCCCGATCAGCTGCAATGTTCTCAAACAAGGAAAAGAAAACTATGGGGTCCCGTTCATTAAATTTAGGAAGGAATTTTACCATTCCCATTAAACCTGCTTGTTCAAGGGAACTCCCACTACTGCCACTAGTGGAAATTTTACCTTCCTCTTCCAACTTAAGCCTGGCAAGCTGTACTTCCCTGGCCTGCTCACCTTCTTTCTCTTGATGCCTCAGTTTTTCAAACTCCAATAGATGCTCTTTTTCCCTTTCCTGTGTCTCCAATCTCCTTTGTTCGAGTCGCATCTGAAATAATTCTTTTTGCTGCTCAAAAGTCAACTCATTAGACCTAACAGCCTGAGAAAATATCACAACGAGGTCTAATAACTCGTTCTTGGCAAAGTGCTCGGCGAATAATTTGAGCCTCCGTGTCAATTGGACATTGGAATTGGGCACGACATTATCGAAACAGATGAAACGTCTGATTGAATTCTCTGCTACTTAAATACTGCAGGCGTGGTACAAAATGAGAAGAAATAAGGAGCTTTTGAACAAAGATTTAATTTCCTAAACTCATCAAGTGAACATTTATTTTACATGCTGTTTTCCTTGGAGAGGAGCTTACAAAGAAAGAAATAAAGAGCTTTTGAACAAAGATTTAATTTCTTAATCTCATCAAATGAACATTTATTTTACATTCTATTTTCCTTGGAGAGGAGCTTACGCTCATTGGAGAGCTTGTTTCTTGCGGTCTCTCACAGTGTTTTTCGTTCAACTCCAGGGCATTCTTGGCTCACTCGCTAGAGTGTAGATGTTTCTCAGAGTCAAGGATGCTTCTTTGGTAGGACGGGTCCTTCCAAGTCGGGTCCTTCAGACTTCAGATAAATGGAACAGTCTAGCGAGTGTGCAGATGTACATCATTGAAAAGGTCCCGCCTTCAATTCTGCTCCACATTTCCAAAAACAATAATGGACGTGGTATTGCTGGTTGTGCTCTTCGAGTACTTTGTGGAAATGGAGGGCAAAATTGAAATGGAGCATCGGCGTCAGTCTGCTTGCAGGAGAAGGAGACTATACTGTTGGCGCCTTTGCCAACGATGTGGTCAGGTAGGTAAAAAAAATATATATTGTTTTATTGTTAAATATAGGGCGAAATAGGTACGCTAATAGGCTAGTTAAATTTCTTCTATTTTCTATTCCCGCTATTTCCTGCTTCCCGCACAATTTAGTGAGCAAAGTAACCTAATCCAAGTATCACGATATTAAAATAACGTAACTTGATTTGTCTTTGTAGGGTGGTATTTGTACTTTTCAGTTGAATGTGCAAGGAGGTAGCTAGTTAGCTAATTTGGCTTTCACGCACTTTACCAGCTATCAAACCAATACAACATCATCATGTCTCTTCTGAACAAATACTTAATTTTAACATTCGTATTGCAAGCCAAGATATTGTTTGTAATGACATCAGCTTTGAGTCGGTATATGTAATAATGTAAACACACACACAAATTAAAGACATGAAACAAGTAACAAATGACAATGAAACCTTCCTCTATTCTTCATGTTGTGCAGGTCCGCTGTACCTGTGCTCCAGCGATTTTTTGGTGATGAGGACACCCACCCAGACTTCCGGCTGGGCAGGGAGGCAATACAGCAGCTCCTGGTGGTCCTTAAGACGGAGAGGCAGCATGGATGGGGCCGAACTCTGGAGACTCTGGTGTTCCTGTTCTGGTGGGCCAGCGGCTCTGCTTACAGGGTTGTCTCCAGGGCTTTTGATATGCCTCTTCCGACTGTCCACAGGGTCATCCACAGGATGGCGGATGAGGTGGTGGCTGTCCTCCCCCAGTTTGTGCATCTCCCCCGCACACAAGAAGAGGTCCAGGTGGTCGGGGATGGTTTTGCCCTGTTGGCTCAGCACCGTGCATTTGCCAAGGCAGCTGGGGCAATAGATGGCTGCCACATTAGAATTAAATGTCCTGGCGGCACTGATGGTCACAACTACCGGAACAGGAAGCTGTTCCCGTCAATGGTGCTCCAGGCGGTCTGTGACCACCAGGGTCACTTCATTGACACTTTTGTGGGTTACTCAGGAAGCGTGCACGATGCACACATCTTGAGGAACAGCCCCATCTACACTAGGGGGACTTACCCTCCACCTGGGTATTTCATCCTAGCTGATGGTGGTTACCCATGTCTACAGGAACCCCTGGCCCTTATCATACCATGTAAGAGGCCAGTGAAAGGCATGGCAGAACAACAGTTTATCATCACTCCAGGGGTCGCACAATCATTGAGCGTGCCTTTGGAATGATGAAAATCCACTTCAGGTGCATCTTTTTAGAAGCACTTGAAGTACATCCACAATTTGTCTCCAAGGTAATGGATGAATCATTCCAGTGTTTCTGTCTGCAGTCTTGAAACATCAACAGCATCTCACATCACATCATCTCATTTTGTTTTGCATTGTAATGTAACTGTAAATAAAATTTGTTTATCATACTTAAACTGTTGTCTGCAAATCTTATTTACACATATATTAGTGCACATTGTAGCATGAACCTGAAATATCAAGAAAAAAGGCCCAAAGTCAAAACAAGGCAAATTTAAAGAATTAAAGATTTTTTTTTTTTTTTAACTTTTCAGTCAAATGCTCCAAGAGAGCAAAGAACCTACTGGCCCTCTCTCTGGCCTCTGCCTCTCTCCTAGCATCAGCCTCTCGCTGGTACTGTATGTCCTCTTTCAACAGCTTGAGGAAGGGATCCTGTCTCTCCCTCCTCCTTTTCCTTCCTCCTCTTTGCCTTGCTCTCTCTCTATCACTTTCCATCTCCTCCTCCTCTGTCCCTTCCTGTGTCGCTTGGGCAGCACTTGGCCCTGGTTTGTCCTCTTGGATCGAAGAGACTACTGCCAACTGCCCTAATGCCTCATCCATGAGGGCATACCAGGGCCAAATTGCTACCATTGGTCTTCCATCCTCCGTGCCCTGTCCCGAGGCAGGACACTTGCATTCCTGAACAGTGAAGACCAAACTTGGCTTGTTGTGATGGCAAAACAGAATTTCTATTTCACTACTATGGTACTGCACTACATCTAGGCTTACATTCAAGGCTTACTCAAAAGTGCATACATTAATATGTTGATGTGAATACACAATAATCCTGTCCAAAGAATTTCTCCCACCTTGTACTTAGTTTTTAAATTGTCCCACTTTTTCTTTGCTTGGCCGTGACCCTGTCTCCAATCCCCATCTTGTCCAAAATAATCCTATGTAAATGACAAAAAAGCAAAGCAGATTATAAAGCTATTAAGCTACTTCTTAAACAATATTTATACTACAATAAACGCCTCAGTTTGTTCCTTAGTTCCTGTTTAAAAAAAAAAAAAAACAGAAACAACAGTATGTATAAAGTTGTGTGTAATGTAATGAATGGTATACACTCAGTTGCCAGTTTATTAGGAACACTGAGCTTAACTGCAGTCCAGCAATAAATCTTGAATCGCCACCTCTCTTAAACTGTTTCAATATAAACCGAACATTATGACATATCATGAGGGGGATTTATTGCAGGACTGTTGTTTACACTGTTATTAATTAAACAGATAAAAATGCCACTGGACATTTCTATCTCAAACACAAATGTTATGTTTGAAGGCGGTAACAGCAAGCCAGCTAACAAACTTATGCAATGACAGCTTCGGTTAGCCTACCTTGCGAGGTATCTAGCTAATTATTAATAGCAATTTATACTTACATTAACACATTTTGCTTTACTTTCATGGAACACATTTACACTGATAAATTTACGGTGACAACAAATTTACAAGGACACTGAAGATGTACTTACATTTAAATGCATACTGCATACTTTGTTTAGCACCATTTTAGAAAGACTCTTGTACGTGAGCATAGGATTGTGGGTGCTTTAAGAATGCTGAGGATACACGCTATGCATCCTTGAAAATTCTCTGAACAAAGGATTTGGTCTTTGGTAGGATCCTCGACATCGGAACAGTCCTTTGGCGGGATGCGATGACGTAGCATCCTTGAAATGCAGCCTGTTAAGGATCCTTCCTTGACTTTGAGAAGCACCCTACATGACACCCCATGTTGCAGAGACCATTTAAATTTGACTGTATGATGCTCTATGCTTCAGAAACAGAGTAAATGATTTCATTTAACTGTAAAATTACACATTTTGAAAAGAAAATAAGCACCATAAGGACTTCTACATTTAAACAAGCCACTACCTTCATCTTCAGTCCAATTATTTCACTGAGAATGATGGTTAAGACCTTGAGACAGTCATTTACCTCTTGGGTCATTCCATGTGAAATTGGGGTTGTAAAGTTCTGGGAATTTTTCCCTTTTTGAGGAATTTTGAGGTAATTTTTGGGAATTTGTAGTGTTAACAATATTTTTCATAAATCATAAATATGTCTTTGGTTTTTATTAGGGCTGTCAAGCGATTAAAAAAATTAATCTAATTACATGCTTTGTGATTAATTCATCTAAATGAATCGCATATATCAATATTTGCTGTGAGAAGCATTTAAAAATATTATATAATATATTGCTCACGGTAGCATCTGGGGCTAAACTAGGTCTGACCTCTGAGCTCGCTGCTTTGCGTGCTTTGCGTTGAGGTGATATTAGAGGCTTGAACTACTCCAATGGTACGAAAATTCCTCACTGCAGAAATTGCACAGAACAGTTCTCAACAGTTCCATCTGGGCATTTTTTAAATGTAAATTTTCCATTCACTGGGCCAAGCAACGTTTTCTCATCTGCTTCCATCATGTTTACAAAGCTAATGTGGATGGTTGTGTTTATGTTCAAATTGTGCTTTATATAACAGTTAGTTCCGACCAAGTAATTTGACTGGACAATAGGCATTCCATGAGTGCTGATATTCAGTATAACAGCACTGGGGCTTGTAACTATACATGTATCACTCCGCTTTACAGGTGTTCCGATGCAATCGTTGATACAATGCAAATTTAATTCGCATTTACCAACTGCGCAGATGTGGATACGTTTCCGTATATGATATAAAAGAACCTAGCTAGCCTGCAGTTGGGTATGATAAATGCTTAAATGCACAGTGACGTATGGGGTAAAGGGGTATTATGGAGTGTGATTAATCTGTGTTAATTTTTTTGACGCGTTATTTTTTCTATAATTAATTACTCGAAATTAACATGTTATTTTGGCATCCCTAGTTTTTATGTATTGGACCTATGTGAGGGGTTACTGCAAATACTTTGCACACATTTTTGGGGAGAATACCATGGGTTTTAAAAAATGTCAATAAAAAAGACATTAGTTTACCACAATGTGAACACATTTATTTGTTCTTTTTTCCAAATGCAGTTTAACAAAAAGCATATTAAATAACGAAACATAAATGCAAAAATATATTTTAGTCATTTCCTTCCATCTAGGACAGCAAATTAGATAGGCCGATGTATTAGGAATAACTTCATCTTTTGATTAAGGTTAAACAAAAAATAGGGATAAACAAAAAAGTCTTTGTGGCATTGTTCTAAAAAGATGAATGCCAGTGACAAGAAGATTGAAATGCATAGATTTTAGTAAAGTGACTTAATATGTTGTTGTAAGTTCATGTTATCAACTTTAATAAACACATTTAACTATTAACCTGAGTGATGACATTGATGTTAAAAGGTAATGTACCTACACACTTGATTTGCAAGCTCTGTCTGCAACTCCCTTAATCTGGGGTGTTCTAAAAGGCCTCAGCTTCTGCAGATATGTAACACCTGTGCACCACATCATCTGGTGCACTGATGACTTACCTGCCATCTTTAGGACCTAATTGGTTAAGTGTGTGTGTGTGTGTGTGTATATATATATATATATATATATATATATATATATATATATATATATATATATATATATATATAAAACTTGCTATTTTTAAATTGTCCACATTTATATAGGTATGCATGTATGTGTTTGTTTGTTTATTGTTTCCTTCAACTGTTTTTGTTATATTAGCTTTGTTTAGCCTAAGTATGAGATTTTAAATGGCCAAAATTACTGGAAAATCCCCCCAAAATTCTGGAAAATTACTTAAAGTTACCTGGAAATTTCCCTCACTTTGCAACCCTATGTGAAATCAACAAGCCTTGATACTACCCACCATCTCAGACCAAATTATTTTTCTACAAAATAATGTTGCAGGAGTGCCTATCATATCGGTTTCTAACTACAGGAACAATTTCAGAACAATCTGAGATGGTGGGTGTCGAAATACAATTTTCTGTGCTGATTTGACATGGAATGACCCTCTTGCTTAGCACACTTTCTGACATATGTAAGGCAAGTCATTATTTAATGCTTGTAGTCAACTAAAATGACTTCAACACTGTAAACTCCATTTTCTGCTAATCCAGCTGAGGTCTTGTTGGAATGCCACTGTTGGCATTTGATTTGCCCCCCATCAGTGAGTGGGAGCCCATCTCAACCCTGCTGAAAGTTTGCACCATCAAGTCCTGCAGCAGGTGTTTTGGGTTTTTTGATGGTCGCACTTCGTCTGTCTGAGTAGGATATAAACAGTACCTTACACACACAATAGATTTATTAATACGTAAAATGAAATGAAAGAAACTGAAACCAAGAAAAAATATATTGCCTGTATAAAAATATCAGTAGATTGCATGTCAGACAGATACTTGCTGTGGAAAAATGGCATATCAAGATGTACCCTTTGCCAATAGATATATCTAGCTACTGATATATCAAACCCTGTATGCCAGGCAATGACTCAATGGCGTTGGACTCTAAGTCTCTAAGATGTCTTTGTGTCCATCTACATAAACCTTGTTTTGAAATATCCAGACACATAGGCTGATACAAACATTTAGATTTAAAAAATATATATATGATATTCACAATTTTGAGGGATACCCTTTCTGCAAGGTGATGTGGCCCACTCCATGTCTAAAAATAAACCCATTCTTATTTAATAGGGTCCTAGCTGTGTTTTGCTTGAACAAGTGCATGAATTCGTTGATAAAAAAGTGGGTTGTGCCATGCCAAGTGCATAAGTAGAAGCTGTAAGTGGCATATTGAAACACTGCTACCTTTAAACTCAATTATGAATGTTGTCTGCTCGCAGTGGCATCTCTGGTCCTGTTCTATAAATTCTTATTTAGGCCTATGTATTTATTTATTGTCTGATGTAGTATGATTCTGGCATACATTGTGGAAAAGCATATTTAAGCAATATCCCATGAGAGGGAGTATGTTATGGTGTATATCAGGACGGGGTTTTGTAACTTTGGAGCACAAGTGTTCCTACCAAAAATATGCATAGAGCCCTGAATTACAGTAGATACCTTGTTTTGAGGAGCCGGCTCCTTTCTCAGGTCTCTAACCTGTTGAAGTAAGCCTGGGATTTCTGGAAAACAAAGTTTTGTAGTTCATTTGTACTCAAGTTCTGTACAATTTATTCTTTTTTGTAATAATTTTATTTTAAACAAGGGGGAAGGGGGGCTGGGGGCAAACACAAAAAAGATCATTCCTGCATAAAAATACAGCACAGAAATAAGCAATTATGCACACTTGAAACAATGATTATTGGTCGCTCAGACAAAGACAGCACACTCTCAGCTGCCATCTCCAAGGCTATGTGGGTTGCACTGGAGGCTCCCTGCCAGGAGCAATTTCTGGAGATTTTTCACTTCATTGTTAAATGAATACTCAATCAGAGCATACCCGTAAGTAATGCCTCAAGAGACTTGAGTCCACTCTTCTCTTTTGAGCATTTATCCAATTCCTCCTGCAAATCTTTGTTCTCCCTTTCCAAAACTTTAATCTTCTGTTTCAACACCTCTAATTCATTTGTTGAGGCCTTAAGATAAAAAGTCAGTGGGCATCAATATTTCAGTATATCAATATTTTTATAAAAATGTTTGCAAGTTATATCTAACATTGCGGTAGAGACAGTAGTTTCGGTGTAATCAACATTAGATCAAAGAGAAAACATCTTATATATAGTAGTCCAAATTGTTTTGTCTATAATACTAGAATCCAGATGTGGCTGATTTTCACACAGAGCATGAATTCACCTCATATCCATACACTGTAGCTACACTATTCATTGCGTTTCAAGTAGCCAACCTTCCATGTAGGTCGCTGCATTCCTGGTCCCATTGAGATCAGTTATGCAGGAATATACTGAAATTCCACATCGGCAGGCAGAAGGTCTCAAAATATACATTTTACTCTTTATTTTCTTAATAATAAGCATTAATTAAAATTCACAATTACACAATTTTTAAAAGCAGTATCACCTTTTTTGATGTTGAATCTAACTGTAATTTTCATATAATATTAAACCTCATAATATCAAATTTTACTTACTTTTCATTGATTCAAATTAAACATAAATAAATGAAGGAGCGGGATCGTAATTCTAAAATGGGGAAAGAGTTAACGTTAATAGAAAAAAAGCGATAATGAGAGAAACTGATTATCTGTTGCAGTGTAATTGCACCACCTGAACCCTCCATCCTGTTTAACATCAAGGAGCCCACCCTGGTAGAAGTCAGGGATACAGTCAAAGCAGCGCGAACTAGCTCAGCTCAAGGTCCGAGTGGAGTGCCATACAAAGTGTATAAGCATTGCCCGAGACTCCTGGAGAGGCTGTGGAGACTCATCAGGGTAGTATGGCGGAGGGGGAAGGTAGCTAAGCAGTGGAGATATGCAGAAGGTGTCTGGATACCAAAGGAGGAGAACGCAAGTTACATCACGCAGTTCCGCACCATCTCTCTGCTCAGTGTGGAAGGCAAAGTCTTTTTCAAGATCCTTGCTAACTGCCTGACAGAGTACCTCCTGAGGAATTCTTACATTGATACCGCAGTGCAGAAGGGAGGAGTCCCAGGCATGCTGGGCTGTATAGAGCACACAGGAGTGGTTACCCAGTTGATCCGCAAGGCAAGGGAGAATAGAGGAGACCTGGCAGTCGTTTGGCTAGACCTTGCCAACGCCTATGGATCCATTCCACATAAACTTGTGGCAACAGCGCTGACAAGATACCATGTTCCAGAGAAGATCAAAGACCTCATACTGGATTACTACAATAGTTTCAGTTTGAGGTTCACCTCTAGGACGACAACATCAGCATGGCATCGCCTAGAGAAATGCATCATCACTGGTTGCACCATATCAGTGTCCTTGTTCGCCTTGGCGATGAACATGCTTGTCAAGTCAGCAGAAGTGGAATGTAGGGGCCCCCTGTCTAGATCTGGCATGCGTCAACCTCCAATCAGAGCCTTCATGGACTACCTGACTGTCACAGCAACATCAGTGCCAGGATGCCGATGGCTCATCCAAGGGCTGGAAAGGCTCATTACGTGGGCAAGAATGAGTTTCAAGCCAGCCAAATCCAGGTCCTTGGTCCTGAGGAAGGGAAGAGTGTCTGATAAGCACCGTTTCTCTTTGGGAGGAGTTCAAATCCCATCTGTGTCTGAGAAGCCTGTGAAGAGCCTGGGGAAGATCTTCGACTGCACCCTGAGAGACACTGCAGTGGGCCAGTCAACTCGTATGGAGCTGAAGGCATGGCTAGCAGCAGTGGATAAGTGAGGACTCCCAGGGAAATTCAAGGCATGGATTTATCAGCATGCTGTCCTGCCAAGACTTCTCTGGCCACTGCTGATATATGAAGTTCCAATGACCATCGTGGAGGGCTTTGAGCGAAACATCGGCCAGTTCCTTCGCAGGTGGCTGGGCCTACCAAAGAGCCTAAGCAGCATTGTCCTTTATGGGCATGCCAACAAGCTGCAGCTTCCTTTCACCAGCCTGACAGAGGAATTTAAGATCACCAGAGTTAGAGAGGTGCTCCTTTATAGAGACTCAACCGACACCAGAGTCTCCTCTGCAGGCATCACAGTTAGAACTGGGAGGAAGTGGCGGGCACAGGAGGCAGTCGACCAGGCAGAAGCGAGGCTGAGACACGGCATGCTGGTAGGCTCTGTGGCAGTCGGACGAGCCGGGATTGGTAGCAACACAAGACCACACTACGACAAAGCCCGGGGGAGAGAGAGACATCAGCTGATCCAGGGAGAGATCCGTGCAGAGGTGGAAGAGGAACGCTGGAGTAGGACAGTGGCTATGCACAAGCAGGGAGCTTTGACTAATTGGGATCATACAACTGCCCATAAGATCACCTGGGCAGAACTTTGGAAGTCAGAACCAGCTAGACTCCACAAGTTCCAAGCCCACCCAACCTGCATTGCTGGGGTCTAGCCAATACCCCGGCATGCCCACTGTGCCCAGCAAGAGGTTCCTTGGAGCACATCTTGAGCTGCTGCCCGAAAGCCTTGGGAGAGGGGAGGTACAGGTGGCACCATGACCAGGTGCTGAAGGCAGTATCTGACACCATCTGCATCGGAATCCAGCAGAGCAAACATCAGCTCCCAACAAGGCATAACATCACCTTTGTCAGGGTGGGAGAGAAACCTCAGGGGGAGCCCAGGGCCTCTACTGGGCTGGTAATCTCAGCTCGTGACAGGCAGCTGAAGGTTGACCTAGGGAAACAGCTGAAGTTTCCTGAACACATTGCAAGGACGACACTCAGGCCAGATTTGGTCTTAACATCTGACTGTTCCAAGCAAGTGGTCATATTGGAACTCACTGTCCCTTGGGAGGACTGGATAGAGGAGGCCCACGAGTGCAAGAAGGCCAAGTATCTCGAACTGGCAGAAGAATGTAGAAGGCATGGGTGGAAGGCCCACTGCGAGCCCATTGAGGTGGGCTGTAGGGGCTTTGCAGGACAGTCTCTACATCGGACACTCAGTCTCCTTGGTATTAGAGGGTTGCAGTAAAGAAGAGCCACCAAGAACATCACTGAAGCTGCAGAAAAAGCTTCAAGGTGGCTATGGATCAAGAGGGGTGATCCATGGTGTAGCACACTACTTGGACACAAGCCGGGGACTGATCACCCCTGGCTGGGTCACCCAGGCGAGGGTGTCTGATGATCTAAGACCCGAAACACCCTATGACCCTGGGTTCATCACTGATGATGTGTCCAAGTTGCACCATTGGGTGTTTCAGAAACCAGTATAATTCACTAACATTTTTTTTTCTAATTAATAGGATTTACTAATGAACAACTGTGTCTTCTCCCTATTTACAGATGAATGATGATGTCATGCCTGCGGAGAATGAGGATGAATCCATTAAGGTAATTTAAGCTTCAATGTTATTGTAAATCTTGAAATTTTAGTTTACTATCGTTCATTTTTGTATCATTTCTCTCAATATAACACTGATGATGAAGATGCCCCTGTAGCATCCTCTGAAATCAGTCAGGTACAGTGAGGTACATGAGCCATACATGCATTCATTCAATGCAGGGATTATTAAACTTTTGACTCACATTCAACTTACCTTTTCTGGTTATTGTAAGAATATGGATAACCTTATACAATGTGTAATAGTGGTGATTTGAATCGGGAGCCAAATTTCTGCCCACAGAACACTGATGAGGAAGATGCCCCTGTAGCATCCTCTGAAACAGATCAAGGAGCAGATGAGGTACACATAAACCACACATGCATTCATTCAATGCAGGGATTATTCAATTTATAACTCACATTCAACTTACTTTTTCTGGTTAATGTAAGAACATGGATTACCTTACATAATGTGTAATAGTGGCGAAGTGGTGATTTAAGTCATGAGCCAGATTTATGTCCACAGAATACTGATGATGAAGAGGCCATGGAGGCATCAGGAGGAAGAAGAAGATGCACAGATGAGGAAAAATGAAGCCATGCAAATTACAGTGTAGAGTTGTAATTAAAGTAATAGTTTGGTCAGTTCAAAAACAAAATTGTGTGGCAACTGGCCACAAGCCCTAATATTTAGGCCCTGCTGGTCTCCCCCTAGAACTCAAAATGCCCACTCCACACTGGACTATAGTTTGTTATCTCCAACAGGCCATCCAATCAAATGAATGAAGCAGAGGTGCTGGTTTCCTCAAATGCATACATTTTATTGATTTCACTTCAATCGTAAAAAAAAATAAAAACAGTCTAAGAGGGCCAGGACCCCTTTACAATGACTCATTGGCTTTGAGAGGTGGCAGTGCTACAAGAGTCCCCCCGTAGTTCCCCTTCCCCCAAAGGAAACCAACCAAAAGACAAAAGAAACCTCCAAACACAAGAAAACAGTAATCAAAGCATTATAATCCCACACAGACATAACATAATCAAACCAAATCACAAGCACGAATTAGGAAGTACAATATTCAAAACCCCACCAAACAGAACTAAATACAATTTTAAGTAAAAAAAAAAAACCAGCACAGAGTAAACCCCGTACATATGCCCCCCCCCAGATGTTACTGCCCGAGCCAGTACTGAGAGTTCACAATGCCCACAATTAAATATAATCTCAACTAAGGCTCAGTTGACCGTAATTAATAATTACAATCACATGGACAAAACAAAAACAAAAAAAAAACACACACACACACAATTGGTCAGCCTGACAATGACAATGAAAAAAATATCAATACAAACAGGTTTTTTTTGGCGTTATTTCATTAGGTACTTAAATTAAGAATGCACAGATGACTTAATTCTTAAAATAAGGAGAGGAAATCTGGTTCCTCTGATGCGGTGTATTGTTAGAGCTTGTGTCTACATAAATCCAGCTCAAATTTAGCTGCAATATCTTGGTCCAGCTGGCAATATGTCTTGTTTTGAAATATTTCTTTTGTATTGTCTTTTAAACACATGTTTAAAGGGACAGTTATGCTGGGTTGCCCCTTAAAGGAACAGAGGTCAGGAAACATTCATTTTTGTAACATCAATGGAGTCCAAAAGGTCTGAATATCAATAATTTGTCGTATTTTCACTCTCTTTTCAGGATATGAAAGCCATGAAGTGAAACATTTTGAGGCAAGTTTGGTATTTACTCTTCATCATTAAGGCATCTGTGGGTACAGAAACTTGATTAATTTTCAGCAGCAGTGAAGCACCTCTAGCAAGCAAAACCTGTTCCCAGGGCATTCTCCTTCCCCTCACAAATGGACCTGATTAGGTTCTGAAGTTAATTGGGTCTGACAGAAAATGATGTGTACGCATGCCAGATTGCCATTCTATCATCAGCATAATGAAAGGCCTGTGCAAGGGATATTTCCCATTCCATGCACTCCAGCATCAGTTAAATTCTAGTATACAAATTCATAGAAGTATATACTTTCTTAGTTATCAGGCTGTTCACTGTAGTGATCCCAATAGCCATGTATACCATGACCACCTTCTATCTGAATGTCCCAGCACAGTTATTTTCATGATGAAAAAAATCGGCTTTTTGTCTATGTTTTGTGCTCACATTTCATATTTGTTTGCACATAAGGTCTGTCTCTCTTTTTTATTTGTTTAGAAATCAATGTCATTTCACCAACAAACATTTATAATTAGGAAATTAGGGCATTCTAGCATTGTGATGTATCACCTTGGTTTTAAACACAGTATGATAAATTAGTTAGGCTTCAAACAAGAGAAAGGCAATACTTCTGCTGCCATGGGGACCTGGGATATAGTTTGCTTTCATGTCAGCAGAATCACATTTAAGGTCACAACTCTGAATCAAAGAACATGTCAGTCCACCATTTGTTTTATTGGGCCAGGTAATTAACCCACAATTGCCTCAGTAAATATACAGTTTTATAAGAGTAACATGTAAAAAATACTGTAACCAATGTAAGTTGCTCTGGATAAGAGTGCTAAATACCAATAATGTAATGTAAGTGGTGCCTCTTTTCTCAGACAAAACTGAATAAGAGAAATAAGTGGAGGTATTTACAAAAAACAATTTTAGCCCTTTGAAGGTCAGTACAATGCTGCTGTGTCACTTCCCCAGACTATCAATAATTTATACATTTGTAAAGGAACTTCAGAGTTTAATACCCTGAACAATTTATAGCCAGTAGCACTGACTGTATTAAAGCAAGAAAGAAAAAAGTGTGCAAGTTGCACACTTGCAAACATGTTTAACATAGAGGGGAGGTTGTAAACACAGATAAATCCAGAAATGTGTTGGTATCACTACTGTTACAACACAAAAGATAACTCTGAGGAAGGCACATGATAATAGGAATATATCTACTAATACATTGTGAAGTCAGTACAATCTTTTCCTTTTTTCCAAAGAAAATTGTTTTCCCTTCATAGTTTAAGAATGTGTCTGAAGTAGTGTCAGGAGCCATGAACACCACCAATGGCCCCCATCACCCAACACAGGTTCCCGATAAATCCGCCTGCCACAGACGACCAGGACACAGGAGTGCAGATACAAAAGATTTATTAAATTTAAAAGGCAATTCATTCAAGGACGGCTCACGCTCTGCGCCCCGCCCCTCCTAACCTTCCTCCCCCCCTTCTCTACGGCGGCCCTTCCCTCGTCCCGCTTTCTCCCCACACGGGCCCAGCGCCCGGAGCAAGATTGCCCTCCCCTCACACAGCACAGCAAATTTTAGACACCCCGCACTCTACCCCCGTGCACTCACATACACCACACTGTGTCACCACAGACTCGCCTCCTGCGCCGGCCCTGGTGACAGAGATGAGACCCCTCTGCTGCTGATGCCCTCGGTCCAGACCACTCCCTCTTGACGCTGGTGCTCGCCACTGGTCCTTCTCATGCAGCTCCAGAGCAGGTGCTGTGGCCGAGCTGGGGGTGAAAGAACACAGCGGCACGAATCACCCACTCTGCTAGGCTGGGCGGACTGCAAGAGGGCACGCGCACACTCAAATGGCAACACCACCAGCCACGTCCCTTACTGTACAGGGGCACCCCCCGATTCGCCTCCTGCCCAGCCTGGGGTGTCGTTGCTCCGCTGTTCCAGTCTTGCTTCTCTTCTCCTGCCGGCTTACACTGCCTTGTCTGCTCCGGGCGTCACTCCTGGAAGTGGTCCGGATCTGCAGTGCTCCGCCGTCACTTGCTCCTCACTCGCACCACTGTTAAAAGAGTTCCCCTCCCGTGGTCTCTCCCTGCAGTAACTTCAAAAAAAACACGGAAAACGAAAACGAAGCTTAAATAGGCCTATTCCTGAAACAGAAGAAAACCCGGCAGAAAACATTAACCAAAATCAAAACCGAAAATAACCGAAAGCAAAAAAAGAAAACTAAACCAAACCGAACCGAACAATAATATCCCAATGAAACCTGCGGTGCAGAGTGTTTCTTTCCCGAGCCATCCGTCCCCCGACTACCTGAATTGTCTTGCTTTCATACCTGCCCTCCGCTAATCAAGACAAGCCAGAACAGCCGCGGACCCCACCAGTTCGGCAGCGGAAATAATTCAATCTCCCAGCTCAAGCACGCACCCGCGGTTCCCAATCAATTCCCTCGATTGCGGCGCTCAACGCGGCGGCAACTGTCAGCTTACCTCCGGACAGAAGTATGTAGTGTTCTTCAACGACTATGTATTTTAGCTAGCCAGCAAAGCAGATTTTATATGACAAACTAAAAATTATTTGTGCTGACTTCAGAGACTTGTGGGAAGCTTACTGTATGGATACATGGGCTAAAAAAACTGTAAGATCTGACTGGAAAATGTACATCAATATTATTGGGCAAACTGGCCTGAAATTGATTTTTAACAGAGATTACATTTTTCTGATGTCAGCCCTGCAATGTGACATTGTCATATATGAGAATGTCTTAATTTGACACCTATCCAGGAATTGACATTTACCAAGGAAGGTCTGAACAAGAACCAAAAAGGTTAGATTATAGAAATGCAACACATTATATTTTAATCTGTATTTTAAGATGTATTCATCAGTGATTTAGGTTCTTTTTCAGGCAGATTGTAAAAGATTGAGTGCATCAATCAAAGCTTGACATTCATTTAAGATTTCTCAGAAGGTTGTGTATTACAATGTATGCCTCCAACAACAAGGGCGGACAACAAAAAAAAGACACTGAATAAAGTAGACACCAAGAAAAAGCACAGCTTCAGTAGGGGTTTTCATTGAATAAGTATTACAGTGCATGTACATTAGTGGCATTTTATGTTGCTTCTGTGATATTAATCTAGGAAGCATTGCTTCAAACTGCATCACTGACAGCCATATTTGCCCTAAAAACTCCCCCTTGAGTCCGATCATTTTGTGGTTTATGTTACTGGTATTAGCTAAGTAATTATTGTTAACTTTGCTTGGTATATCACAGATCACACAAAGGTTCATTGTGCAATTTATTCAAAATATCAATGAGTCTTATTTTTACATTTACATTTACAGTTATTTATTTGGCAGACACTTTTATCCAAAGCGACGTACAAAAGTGGATACAGTAAGTATTAGCGACAGTACGGGGACAGGATGTGTACAGTTCCACACTGAGACAGTTCTCAGCTGAGAGCAAGGTCTGTTTGAGGACACAGTACTTTCTAATTTATACAGCTACAGCTAGCTAATTTATACAGCTACAGCTAGTGTATAGGGCAACTAATAAGATCCAAGATAATTTTCTCATGCTGGTCATTATTGATTAGTTACAGAAATGGAGCTCTTATTTAACCTTGGGTTTTTAACATCAGTCATCATTGCTGGAGAAAAGACAAAGTGGCTGTGGCTGTGGTAGTGTTGAGACTTTCTGAACCTAATGACTAATAAGGAGAAATGATGAATGATTATGGGATATGCCTTACAATGAGAAAATGTCAATTCTTTATAAGGCAGACAAGAGTTTCGACTCACAAACCTGATATTTTACATATTGCTCATTTGTTTCTTGCTCCAGTGTTTCCTCAATTACTGTTCCAATCATGTCTTAGCAACATGGGGAGATTTTTTCCACCCTGTCAGTAATGTTGTGCCTGATGCCACTGATTACTGAAGCAGCAGCAAGCTGTGTCCAGTGGGTGCTCTCATGCACAGCTTAAACTCCATTAATAAGCACATTAAAACTGGCAAAGCCTGGATTGCCATCAAAGCCCTGTGTTTGGTTCAGTCAGCTTTTCAGTCAGACCTTTTACAGGTGTTCTTTTCACTCTATTAGCTGGGATTATCTACACTTTTTGAAGGGCTGTGAATAGCTTTTGAGGTATTTGATACACAGATTTTTTGCTGCATCGATCTGTTTTGCTGCTTTTTTGGTGCTTTAACTCTGACAAAAGACATACATAGTGTTGGCAAAATAGGACATAATTAATCCTAAAAATATAATTATTTTATTCTGTGATTTACATAGAAATAGCATGGGTTTGGTTTGCAAAAGAAATGGAGAAAATCTCTGCACCATCAATGATATCTTTGGAAACAAAAAGGATTTCTTTTAAAGGCTAGCTCTGGTAATCAGACTCAAATCAATAGTACTTGTGAGACTCAGAGTGGGGGCAAGGACCTGAGGTATTGACAGATTCATTCTTTTGTTGTACGAAGACAGATCTGCTATACACAATGCTGTATTCAAACAAAGTGGCCACGGGCCATTGGACTAATCTGTTTACATCTATGTGACAGCAGTAGCATCGTGGCAATCCTCTTCTTTTCTGGATTGGGTGAAAGGAAATAATAGGCAGTGTTTCCCATTACGTGGGTGTGCAAACTCATTTCTGTAGTCACACTGCTAAACGTCCTTTATTGTTTGCAGGGTCAAAATGATTTGTACTCTAGAATTCAGTGTAGAAGCATTGGATTCCACAGCTCTTTCGTGTGCTTTCAAATTGGGACTTGGCTAACTAATCCTCATTAACTACCCTTTGGTGTGCAGTCTGTTGAAATTCAGATCAAGCAACATACCCCCTGCCCCCACACACACACACACACACACACACACACACACACACACACACACACACACGCATGTTATATAGTATATATGGGAGTCTAAATGGAGTCTACACATGACTTTCACATTGATATTAATACTAATTACCATTTTTCTGCTATAAAAGATGTTTTAAAATGAACACTTATTTTGAATTTCCAAAGCACCGTGAGAGATCAACACATTTTGAAAGAGGTAAAATAGTTTCCTGAATTGCAGATATATCAGTCACAGAAAAGGAGAAAAAAAACAATAATGTGTTGAATATCATGGCAACATTCACCAAACAAAGGAAACTATCATCAAACAGGAACAGTGTTCAAAAGTCAAAGGTAACTGATAGGAATACATGGCCACCTAACAGAGCAACACCCTACTGGAAATTATCACAGAACTGAATTCTATACCTCTGTGACCTAGTTTCGGGGACAAACTGTATGCTGTCTGCTTCATAAAGATATTTTTTTATGGGAGGGATGCCATTCATAACTGTAACCAAGACCAATGCACAAAAACGTGTAACCTGGTGTAATGAGCACAAACCTGGACTTTTGAGCACTGGATGAAAATGATATGGTCTGATGAGTCATCTTTCACACATTTTTGTGCATCTGGATGACTTTGTGTTTGGATAAACTGAAAGGAAGCCTTCAACCAACATACCCTGGTGCCAATTGTTAAATTTGGTGGAGGATCTCTTGTGGCATGGGCAGCCAACCCAAGAGAGTCTGATTATCGCTACAGGGTAGAATTATGGCCAAGGAATATGAGGCCATTTTGGGTGACCAGGTGCACCCAATGGTGCAAAAATTGTTCCCATATTTCAAGATGAAACCCCCCCCGAACTAAATAAATTCAGGAGTGAACACCTGCTGAAGGTGAACACCTTCCGTAGCGTCACCAATCACCAGGTCTATACATCATTGAACTTTTATGTGAAAGAATATAGTGCAGAGTAGATAGGACTGAAGCTGTTCTGACGGTAAAGGACAGTCCTACTCTTGATTACTTAATAAATATGTATATATTGTTTGGTATTTCCATTATTTATTATTACATTATTAATTTTAAATAGAATGTTTTAAATTATGATCTTTTTCATAATCTAATGCAAGGACTGTTGAACTGGCCCTGAATTTATTCCATGTAGGTTTCCCAGCCTGCAGATTTCCAGATTTAAAAGTCACTGAAAAAGAAAGACTCTCTTTGCCTCCCCCCACCTCCAGCTTCAAAGGAGATCTGCAAAATAGTTTCAGATATGATTCAGATATTATTCAGCTTTTCAAATAGATTCTCTCACATTGAACACGTGGCAATTTATAATTGAAGACTTCATTGCAGTTTTTTAAGATAACATTATCATTCGAAATATTGTGTTACACATGTCATGCCTTCAGCTGGGATTCTAGTAAAATGAATAAAACAAACTGTCTCAATCAAAAACAGAAGTCTGAAATACTCAAACAGAATTCTGTTCAAAAATATTTCACATTAAGGACCTTCCAAATATTTATTTATGTTTTTGTGAAACATCATCTTCCCTTTTTGTTGCTAAAAATATCAAGAGAAGAATTGTGTTTATTAATTCTATTGTGATTTACATTCCTGTTAAATATTCTTTTTGTAGTTACCATGGGATTTGTGTTGACAGTTAACAATAAAATAAAGACAAACCATATCTTGAAACCGAAACAAAAAATCATTCTAATGATAAATAATTATAAGGATGAGGTGGAGAAGAAGAACAACAACAAACAAGCAAACAGACAAATTGAAAAGTTCAAGCAGGGGTAAAATATGGTAAAATATGGCCAGCTAAATCATGCTGTTCTACAGTATGGCTAACTACATGGCTAACATATGGAGCCCAAAAGTTGTTGAAATTACACTGGCTGGTGAGGCAGTCTTTTGTGTAAAACAACAAATAAATAAAAATAAAAAAGTAAACCTATTATGTTCATGGCTACATGTCCTACTGTGTACCATTACACTTCACAATTGGATTAATCATTCACTGGGACAGACCTCTACAAATATCTACCTTTCACAGCCAGAATTATTAAACTTATTGTCAACAGCCAAATTTCCCAAACATTTCCAAATATTTAATCAACATAGATTGTCTCTACAACGTATGTAGTGAATAAAGAGACAACTGTACACAATGTCCTCAGACCTTGATAATCCTTACTCAGAACAAGATTTGTTACCTTTATTACTATTGCTTAATTTGTCATATTGAACATGGATAGAGACATTATTGTTGTAATCTAAATGACTACTTCAGTGGCATTTACTACAACAAATGAATGGAAGGACAAGTGAGGAAACCATTTCACGAAGCTAGCTTTGCGTTTAATCTGGCAAAATTCTCAAATATCTCAACTATTTCGCCAAAATTTTATACACCAACTCTGACCATGTCAAGCAACAAATTGTGTTGGTGGTCACATAAGTCAAGCATTTTCATCAGTGTAAAGTTTGGTCTAAAATCCCAAACTTTACAGTCCAGGAATTTGTACCATGAACAGTACCAATGCCTTGTGCTATCTTGAGTAATTATAGGGACTGTAGATTTTATTTAAATAAATTAAATATTAAATTAACTCCCCCATTGGATTTAATGGCATTCCTATAGCAACACACTTACATTTCATAGCTTGAGGCTCCACACACTCAACTGAACAGCTGGGTATAGCCATCACCACTGGCAACTAACAAAACAACTGAACTGGAATGGAAGCAGAAGCTACTTCCAATTGCTGGAGCTGAAACAGCCAATATGGCAATGAATACACAACTTGTCAAGTTTCCATTGACTATAATTCAGAAAGTGAAATCATGTTGCATTAAACTTATATATTAATGTTGGTATTTTCCACCTGGCTGTATTCAGAGTAAATATAAGAATACAAGACTTGTGTCTTTTGTCTTGACAAGAATCCAAATGAACTTGAAGACGATGCTGCTTTCCACTTTGTATTCTGAAATACATAGCATGATTAGCTGAGATCTCTCAACTCGATGGGTCAAGGAGGAATAGCTGACAGCTACACTAGGAAAGGAATGAGCAAAAATAATTATGACAGAGGAGAGCATATAGTGCTTTTTCATTGCTGATAATTTTACTATTAAACTCCATCGGTTATGAACTGTACATTTTATAATGATTATTATTTCACTATAACAAATCAGTGTACAATATTAATGTTGCCTGTATTAATTTACCTGTTGCAATAAAGGGTGGTAAGCACTTGCCATTAATCAGCAAACAGGTACACATGTCCCATTTCTAACATGGTCATGCTGATATTAAGGACACTTGGACAATATATCTAAGATTGCCAGCTGGGTATAGCTCATGCCACAACGATGAACAGGATAACATTAGAGTGTGGAATTTGACTTAAGATACTTCTGGTATTTCAATAGAAGGGTTTTCTAGTTAACATGTCAGCAATAGGTGTACCTGGTTCCTGGTTGTGCCATACCTGTTGTGAGCATACACTACATTAGATATAAGATATTTAGTAACACTCACTATCTAACTAGCGATGAGGAGACATATTAGCATCAGAACAAGGTATTACAGCACAGCTTTGCTAATGTTCTAATGTGTCTCTTGCATGACTGCAATTTACATAACTCGCTATTTCACACTGAATAAACATTCTTGATTCATGAATGCATAAATTCATAAATGGGAAAGTGATTGTTAGAAATTAAGAGATATCGCTTTAAGGGAGGTGGACATTATAGGGACAGGATGTTTTTTGGCAAGAACTGAACAGAGTAGGTGATTGTACTATGTCGACTTGATTCATTTCAGTTGCTAGTGCCCAGCTGATTAAACACAAGTGCTTCATGGAAACCACATCTCTTTCCTCATTGACTTTTCCTGCAGCAGAACATGTGGACAGACTGAATTTGGGTTTCACCTCCAAGAACTGCTAGATCAGCTATCAACCAGCTCTGACCCTGGAATTCAGTGAAAATGAGAAAAACCCCCTGAGCCCTCCCAACAAAGGTCTGGAGACATTCATTATGCTCTACAATGCATATGGTGCACACATCTCCATTGAAAAAGAGGTAGTGGTGGCCACTTGAACTGAAAATTCCTAAAGAAGACTTCATCTGCATTGTCTTACATTCAAAGATTTAAATAGAATAGAAATAAGAAAGCGAAAGAAATATGCTCTGCAGTTTTGCATAATAAGACACATTCTCTCCAATTGAAACAATCACATCAAACAGAAAGAAGAGAAGCCAAAGACTTAAGCTAAACTACACATTTAGAATTATCTGGCCAGTATGTTAGTCCCTCCAATCACTGTGTCACTTTCAACTGTTTTGTTCAAGTTATTTTCAGAGGACAGAGTCAGAAAACAGCAAAGTTTTCTTTGTCTCGAGCCAACATTTTTGCAAATTTCACAACTCACCATTGCAATTTTTAGCAATTTTTGTTGTTGTTAGCATTGTTATTTTAATGGTCCCAGTAGAAACAACTGCAGTTCCTTAACAAATAACAAATTTTATGATCAAGATAAGTACTGACAAAAACCACAAAAGACAGGAAATTTGTGAAATTACCTGTGCATTAAACGTCAGCCTATGCACTCATAAGTCTTTTCGGACACCTTGTACATTAGTTTTCATTTGTGGTTTTTACATGGTGTAATCATCTGTGCATCAAATTGTGAAAAATCCAGATCCATGTGAAGTGCCATTAATTGCAGGATAGTACCTGGAGGCAAGTGCAGTAGTAGGCTTTCTGTCAGTGCTTATACCAGAGCTATGACAGAGATGTGTTCATTTGTTTCTCTTTACATACTCTGACAGGGATCTAGTGAAATGCATTGATTCTAAGTTAGGGGGATATGTATAAGATAAAATAGAAATCTCGCTGGTGTATGTATGTGCATGCATGTGTGCATTAAATTTGACTTTTGTGTACACTTTACTTTCCAAATTGTGTATTACTGCCATTATGTCCTAGGTCATGTAGTCATGTTTATTTTCCTTTTTCTGTTTTGTTTTCCTTACTGACAGCCAAAATTTTATGTTTTATCTTTATTGTTATGAGTCCTGTGCTTTTCTTTGTATTATTTAATGTAAAACAGCACTGCACCTGCTGGTAGGCTACCAATCAGAAAGAGAATGAGGACTCCATATTTTCATTCTGAGTTTCCAATAATTGGATGTTTTTAGTTAGGGTGGCGTAACAAGTCTTTTGTTTAATATTTTACTGTACTTTTGATCAGCCTTTAAGTCTGATACAGTGTTGCACTTTTCAGAAACAATGAGGAAGGGTCTTGAGAGTAGTTAAAATGATCTACCACCTTCCCAGGGGATGGTGACCTTTAGAAGAGAAGTTTGCTCATGAGAATTTCACTCAGAAAACTCTTCTATTAACCTTGCATTTTACACAAAGAGGTTTTACAATTTTTGCCAGCACCAACATATAATTTGTTTCTCAACAAATTTTCGTCAACTTATAGGTTACGGATCTTGTACAATGTTGGACCATTTTGCAAACCACATGTCTGCTGCTCTATTGCTACAAGCTGGAGTGAGGGTGTATGAATGATTGTGTGGATTGCTATTTGTATCTCCTTTGCTATTCTTAGGGTGTACGAAAAGCTCTATCAAAACATTAGAAATTTTGTCATCACTACCCATTATGATGTTGCCTAATTGAAGCAAATGAGAATCCAGGTATAACATCATATTATTTTAATATGATATATGATTATAATATATAATAATAATATAATTTCAGTGGAAAACTTTCAATAAAACCTTCAATAAAAATTACAATAAATGGGCATACCAAGCTGCTGTTACAGCCCAGCGTTTATCCACTGTCATTCAGGCACTGGCCATCACTCCAAAATCTCCACTCACTTTACCAACCATTGTGGTCTCTGTTGAAGAATGATATTGCTAGATCAAAGTCCATATGTAATGATGTTTTTGTACAACGTACCATAATCAAATTGGTGTAGTTCCACTGGCAAGCCAGTTGGATCCCTAGTGTGGTAGTGCAGAGAGGCTGGCTTTTTTGTCCATCTGGTTAACCATGCACACCATAGCTGGGAACTCTCCAGCTCAATAAAGCCAAAGCAAAATGCACGGGCAGTTAAGCAGAACCTACACAAGTCTGTCACTGTGTCATGGGATCTCAGCCCATCAGAGATACCCCAAGGGAGTAAGAAACAACTCAGCCAGATGTAGGACATTCGGTTTTCAGGGAGAAACACAGTGTTAACCAGTTTCTGGGAGCAAGAACAAGCTCCACTCATGGTATACACAACCATGTCTTTGCTCCAGTCTCTGCTCTATTGTGTTGACAAAGCATATTTCTTAGTGTCTACAAAATATCATCATATTTGCAGTCACTTAGGGTCCGAATCAAACCAAGGATGCTGAGCATTTTTCACTTCCCGTTTTTCAGTTTTTGGGTTTCAGACTTTAGACTGTGCACCTGTGTTTCTCTTAAACGGCTAGTACAATTTTTTGCTCTGTAAGTAAATGTATGTTGCCCTGGAAAACACACTTCCCATTCTGGAACCTGCTGGCTGATATTTTCTCAAAGGGATATTTATCATTGTTGCAGAACATATTGCCAAGACACTTTAATTAGCAAAGTTGAGCATTCTTGTGTTGTTGCTATTTTTGCAGCAGAAATTCCAGATGGAAGAGTGTGCAATGTGTTGTGCAATTGAATGTGTGCAATAAATACACATGTAGTGTATTCTTTTGTACACTACGTGTGCATTAATTTCACACATGTAGTGTGTTTATTTATTCATTTATTATTTTTAAATTTCAGTATCTTAAACCTGTTCTTTTAAATTGTTCTTTTTATGTACCAGAAAACATTTGTCCATTCCCTTCTAGAATTGCTAATTAGTGACTTTTTCTGTTCCTTGTTTATTTATTCTTTAGTAGCAGGCAATCTATAGTAAGAATGAAAGTACCTTTAGTATACCAGACCATTTATTTATATAACACTTTTTAACACACTAATTAACCTCTGGCTGATAAAAGGCATTCACAAGGAATTAAATATATAATTTCCAATTATGAGAAAACAATAAGCAATTATTTCTGGTTTTGGTTTATTACGTGTTCACAGGTATGAATGTTGAGAAGCATACATTTTAATGGTTTGTTATAGATGTTCTTTCATCTAAAAGAATGGAAGATATATTACAGTGTGTTATTTCTTTTCATGTTTATCCTGTTCTGCTGAGGAAGAAGGGCTCTTGTATGGTACTGTGTTCAACGCCAATTGTTTTTAATAACATTGAATACAAATGTAGGCCTATTACACCATACATGGACTGTACGCATGTCCTGAAGAAAGCAAGTATGGCAAAAGGCATACCTGTTTAGCCATGTAAAATAAAGTCTTTTTCATTTTTCACTCACTAAAAATTGTGCCTTGTACTTCTTTACATTTTACATGTTTTTAGTTTCAGTACACCTTTTTTTACTGAGAAATCATTCAACAACAGCAAGGGAGCACTTGATTTTTTTCTATTGTTAAAAATACATTTGGATTCCATTGCCTGTTCCAAAGAATACAGATGTAGGCATACGTAAAACAAAATGGACAATGCAACTTTTTTGGACAAACTGCTAATTGGTCACAAAAAATTGAGTAGTTGAGAGATGACAGACGATTTATTTTGTGTTTGAAGTATGCTTTTCACTACTTTGTATTTTGTGCAATGAGAAAGGGATCCTGAGGAAAAATGCAAAACAGGATCTTTTTATATTCAATGCCAGTATAACAGTAAGTTTCAGACAGTTCCAGAATGCTGTGTTAAGGGGGTAATTTTAAATGTTTGTGCATAGTAATACAGTGGTGATAAAATGTTATCTAAAAATTGTTATGATCTCAAATGAGGAACAGCAGACTGGAGAGAATTAATTGCCTGCCACCTGGTTGCAAGGGTCTGAATATGGCCCCTGGTTTTTAAATCTGAGATCCTCAGTATTTTCACCCACAAATTGAATTATTCGGTAAAACTCAAGATTATATTTTTAGTGGACTGCATTTCATTGTATTCACTAAGATGATCTTATGAATGTCCCTATAGTAAAAGGCTCATTGTCCCCGTTTGCTCCATAGAAATGCTTTGTTTCTCAAAATCAGTGAAAATATTAATTTCATGTGATGTTTATCTCTTCTGCAACTCTCTTGCTAAATGTTTCTATGACTAATTCTTGCATTCTACACTGCAGTCCAAGGTCCCTTCATTTATTAGCCAGCTAACTATATTGTGCACTTTATGCATAAGCATTTCAATTGCTAAAGGCACAGATTACTATTATTTTTATTGGCATTTAGCGGATGCTCTTATCCAGAGTGAGTTACATTGGTTACAGTTTTTAATGCTTTTCGTGAATATTTCAATAATAAGATAGAGTTATCTGCACCCAAAGTCTAGCCTTTTCAAGTTTGCTTGACTCAGACTGCCACCTCAACAGCCTTAACCCAAAGATCTGAAGTAACTTACTTCCAATTTTTATTAAATCTGCTTTTCCATCCCAATGTTTTAGAAAGTGTTTTGCTACTCAGAGTCACCTACAAAAAGAACCAGCCAAATGAACCATTTCAATCCGGCTTTAAAGCTTTCCTCAGAACTGAAATTTGGTGGCTAAAATGACTTCTGGATGCTGCTTACTTAGGTGTCTGAACCATCCTGGTGCTTCTAGATGGTAGCTTTGCCTTTCAAATCATAGCCCATACTATAAGACTGACAAAGGGAGCAGTGTCCATTCATTTTTTTTTTTTTGTACTCATTCTTTTCTTTTGTTTATCTCCTTTACTCATTCACACACAGATACATACACCACACACATCTTTAGACTTATATCTAGCAGAGGTGAAGCCAGCTTAGGTGACCAGGCTGGATTCAGGCAATAAAAAGAAGCTCTGCCCCATCTCTGCCCACTCATCCAATGAAAGATGAGAGTCTGCTTCCACAGGTTACCATTATGTACTTTCTACCATTTTGACATTTTAACCGTAGAAAGATGTATGACAGCTACATTAGCTAGCTAACTACACAGCTTGCCTGCCAGCTAAGCGACACAGATCAAGACACACTCAAACTAATTTTCTAACCGAACATTTATCTATTTACTAAGACTAACTTTATCCATCATATAGTCATATTAGAACATAGTCATTATGATCATCATCAAAAAAAAATCCCCCTAGAGATCAACTCAAAATACCGGTACACTGAAATGTGACCCTGGACACATCAAGAACTCTTAAAATAATTATAAATACTACATTATGGGTGAGGAGTCAAGATATTTTATTGTAGTGGGAATATTTAACAGATGAAGTGGATAAATAGTCATTGTAAATCATCCTAATGTTTTAAAAATGTAATAATGTTAACTGTTTTACTGTTAACAGAGTCTAGCTATATAATAGCTATAAAATAATAAAATTGCTCATCTTTCACCCCAGATGTTTTTGTTTTTCATAAAAAAGTGAATGTATTGAGGCTGCATTCTCAACTTTCTTCATTCTTATCATAAGTTCATGTTCTGAGGGGAAATTCCTGAATGTTTCAATCATAGTGAATCTATCTGTCAGAACTGTACTGATTCTGAAAATTAGTGCTGTAGCAGTGGTTGGATGAACAGAGTCTCCCTGTTGATTGGATGAGTGAGCAGAGCTTCTGTACACTCTAGAATGGTCATCTAGTAATGGTATTAACCTGTTCACCACATTGCAAATTGCACCCTGCCTCTGGTGCTCCTTTCCAAAAAATGTCAAAACATACCAACCAGTGAGTGATTTGTCACATCTCAAATGTTATGATTTTTATAATTAAACACACTTTTTGGTACATAATTGGTTATAATTTGAAGTATTCCTTAACTTGTACTGGTTGTTTCTTGAGTTTTTATTTTGATTCCTGATTTTTATTTTGATTGTACTGCTTCTTTTCTCCCTTCTGTAACTGTTATTCTTGTACTCGTGTTTTGTGTGTCACTCTTACACATGTAATGCATTGCTGAAAGGCACTGTATAAATGCAGTGTTATTATTACTATGAGTCCTATTGATTGAATGAAACAAACAAGATTGCAGTATCTACATTTTAAGAGGAAACTACTTACTTAAAACAAAGATAAATATACACTGAACATCATGCGAAAAATTTTATCTAACAGTGGCAGGCTGGGGCAGGAGTGGCTGGAGTTTTTTATTAATACATTTCATACGTATTCAGCAGCACAACTAATAACCAAAATAGATGCTGTATCAGTGGCATCAGTTAAATATCATTTTATAAGTATTTAAAATAAATCACATCACATGAAACATGCTTAGGTATGAGTTCCTGCTTAAATATGTATGAAAGCATATCTATTAAAATGAGTTATGTTCAAATCATACTTCCTTAAGTATAATCTTAAGTGGTTGTTATTACAGATAACAGCATTTTTAACTTTTTCCACCAATTTTTTGACATGATTTAAATTATTCAAAACTTCCAAAAGCATTTCACATTCCCAAAGGTGATTTTTGTTTTAATTTTATCATTATTATTTGTTTAGCAAAAGGACAGGAGGTTTCCATGACATGCAGTACCTTTTGCACTACATGCATGAAATTATTTGGTTATTGTAACTACCAACTGCCAGTCATACTATGACAATTGCTATTACAGACCTCTACATTTCATTCAGGATTTTCTGTTCATGATAGAATGCCTCAAGACCATTTGTTGGAGCATATTCATGCACTGCTGTTCTCAATGTATCAAAAAGTTGGCAAGGTAACAGCATTTGTGCTTTGAATTTAAAACAGCACTTGTTTGCATAGCGCGATGAAATGTTTACCAATTCTGTGAGACTAAACATATTGAAAGCTTAATTAAATCTGCAGTATTACACATCATGAATGTTTTCCAACTATAACGAATGGTCCACAGGCAAGAACACAACACATTTTTGTGGTTATTTGCAATAATAAATTGGCTTGCTAATGAAAATGTCATATCTAAGCAGCTAATTATGTGCCATTCTATGAATCACAGATACTGTGTTCGCAGAATTAACCTTTTGTCACTCCGACATGTCAGATATTTGAGTCTTATGTCTTGACGGTAAAATACCTGAAGATCTCAACAGACCATGACCTTTAAATAACATTAAATCCCAAATTAACTAGACTTTATTCTTTATCCAGAAATATAAGATGTTTGGTAAGTGCTGTATAGTTACCATGTGGGATATTATGACAGTTGCTATTTTCTACTCTAGTCAGTGGTGCAAAAATGTGATATAGTCAGTGAGATATGGTAAGATATGGTGTGCACACTGTTTATTGTGTATTAGATATACTGTACAAATATACTAAGCATGCCAGGTTCATTTTCAATATTTGCCACTTATTACATTGAGGGCAAATGATAGCTGATGGACAGATGGTTTCAGCATCATAATGCATAGCTAGATATAGTTAATATGAATCAATCAGAATGTGAGGACCTATAGCAGTCTAGCATTACACTGCTGCTCCTGGGGAAGGGAATTCTCATGACCATAAATACCTTAACTAAACAAAAAGCCATGTGGATCATCTTAATCAGATCCAGCCTAACCCAGCAGCCACACACTGGGGAGTCTTCTGTTCAGCTGAGACCTCTCAACTTCAAAAGCCTCCAGTTTATAAAGACTTCAGCTGTAAATTTGTATAGCGAGATTGCATCAGTGGAAAGTCTTCTATGCAAGTTCCTTCATACAAATTCCCAAAAGTTCACATCAAAGATCACTGATATTTATGTATGCAGCTATAGATATTGGGTTTATGAGAAATAAAGCATTCTGGGATGTTCAGAAAGAGGTCATGTATTTTGAGAGAGAGTATTACACAGTAAATTATTTGCTCAGCACATGCCCTTAAGTCTAACGATTCACATCAGTTTAGATGTATTTTCAAACTTTATGGCTATATATTTACCAAAAGTGCCTTATAGAATTGTACATCAGCAGTAAGTTGAAGATTGCACAACTTGACTGTGTTTTATACCCAGCTTTTTAAATGAAATAAATTTGCCATTTGCACAAATTTTACAGTGATGTTAAAAAAATACCTTCCAGTTCACAGTCACCTTGCAACATATTTAGTGTCATTTGATCATTTGTAGAAGATGTAGCACATATTTACCCTGTATAGGTATTATCCTCCAAAACAGGGCAATGCTCTTCCAGATGAGATAACATGAAAATGGTACAAAAAATAAACATTACTGCATTATATATGTATATATAAATGCATATGGAATTGCTAACCCCTTCTAATATAACGCTTAGGTGCAGAAAAATTTGTGATAATGTGTTGGCTCATGTTGGTTATTTGGATCATATAATTGATTTTTCTGGTGCCCAAGAAATATGTAATATACTTTCAGTTGTGACTCATTGTGCAAATGTGCTGTATAGCTCTGTTATTACAGCATAATTAAATATCAGCTCACTGAAGGTAACTTGATCATTTTTGATCAGAGCATCCGCAAATCACAAAAACAGAGGACATTCACCCAAAATAATACTTTTGCACAACTATGTAGACAATGTTGGGGACTATACTGAAATCGTGGCTGATCACAAATGTTGTACAGTATAAATTGTCTTCGTATATTACAAAACAAAATAGGGTTTAACTATTTTTTTCTGACTTTTTTGGAACTGTAAAGAAATGTTACAAAAAAACACTACATTGGCTGTGAGGAAGCTGAGACTGCTTCTTTGATGTAGTAGATAGCTGGCAACAAATATGGCATAGTGACCAACTGTGAATTCATGTTACTTCCTGCCCAGAGTGCACTGCTGCAAACTTTATTGCCAAATCCACCTGCTCAGCACAGGGCTACATGAGCCAATCAGAAGTCTCTCATTTGCTCAAGTTTCACATCAACTCCAGAATTTACACACTGATCCTAGACTGAAGTGCAGTCTATTACTGTGGGTACTTTTGAACATTAGGGGTGTGCACTGCAGTTGTATCCATATAGCTCAGTTATAACAGATATAGCTGCTGTCAAGCTGGAAAAACATGAAGTACATGAGAATATATTGATTTTGAGTTGTAACTGTCAGGATGTATTGAACAAAGTTTTGTTTCAGCTAGATGGCCAGGTTCAGCTGTCTTTTTTTGTTATCTTTTTATTAGGGATGCACCTATTTATCGGCTGTACGTCGGTATTGATATTCACCTTGTTGACAGCCGTTCTGCCTATCGGCAAATAAGATGACAATCACTGAAGGCAGTGGACGATGTTTATCTGTTGTGTCACATCAATTTTGCACTGGCTAAATGTTGTGTTGGTTATTTGCGGTCTAACTCGGACAACAGTAGCCTACCCAGCTGCAGATTTGGAGAAGATCCAATAGGTGGTACTATAATTAGCCTTATTCACATGGTGGCTATTTTGCTGTTATGTCACGCTCAGGGTGGGAGCAGGGTAACTCTTCACTCAGCATCTATGGCATCTAAGTTTGACGTGTGTCTGTATCTACTTTTTGAAGAAATAAAACAAAAATGGCCAGATGGGTCAGCAAAGATCCCTAAAAGAATTCTAAAGAGATACAGTTGCTGGATTTAAAGTTATATCCACTAATGAATGAATGACCTGGCGCACTTAACGCTAGCTAGTTAGCTAACAAACGTTAAGTTGCTAGCTAGCAAACGGTACTTAAGATGAGAAGTCAATACCTTGGCTTGCAGTATGAATATTAAAATTAACTGTTTGTTCATACAACATGATGAAGCTGTATTGGTTTGATAGCTAGAAAAGTCAGTGAAAGCCAAGTTAGCTAGCTAGCTACTTGCACATTCAGCTGAAAATTACAAATACCACCTTACAAAGACAAATCTAGCTAGCTAGCTATAATACAATCAAAACAATTGTAGCCGTGTAGCGTCAATTTTCCTCTTTTGTACCTGTTTTCATTTAGTTTGTCGGTAATTAATTGGTATTTCATAGGCTCTCCATGTATAAGCGTTATCTTTCTTTTCTCGCACCTGTTTCCATTCAGGTTGTCAGCAATTAATTAGCATATTTTACAAGCTCTTTATGTATAAAAGATCCAGTTAAACTTTACCTCAACTCTATTGTTGGCAAGGTATGTGGTGGTGGTGGTGGTGTTGTTGTTGTTGTACTGCTTCGTTTGGGTTTAGGCACCTGCCGATTTGTCCGTTTTCATTTTCAGCTTGATTTTGCGGTTGCTGCCGGCGCAATTTCCAGTATGTTTCTCTGTTCCTGACCTTCAGGTAGGCACATGTTCAGTCCTAGTGTCTCCTCTGTTCTGTTTGCTTGGTAATGGTTCATTGCTTTTGTTTGTAGCTCCATCGGCTAAGCGGTAGTACTCCCTGGTGTTATCCATCTCCGTGTGTTGTCATACGGCGGGTATGTACGTGCAGAGCATGGTATTGTCTTTAAATACAAAGTTTACCCTTTTTGGTAACTTCATTTTTGTCCCAACAGGTAGCACTAGGCCTGCGAACTGTTCCAGGGCAATTGGTATTGGCGTGCCGCATTCTGATCAAGCTGCTGTTTTGTCTCTGCAGTTTTGCTCATGTTTTCTCATTGATGTTAGTTAGCCCATATCGGATTGCACTGAATTTTGGTAAACGCTTTGTTAAACGGTCAGCCTTTACGGTGCATTGTACCCCTAAGCTCGCACACAGCGAATTCCCCTGTGCTTGGCGTTTGCGAGGGCCCGATTTATGTAGTGCAGGGTTACGTTGAGCACAACTTGTGGTGACCGTGTTTAGTAAATGCGTTCTTCTCTTTTGCATTGGGTTGCGGGTGGGCTATTTGGAAGTGTGTGTTTTGCTTAGTGGAAGTACAGTCTGGTATCAACTGGTATATAATTTTACTGTGCTTATTGCCCCCCTAACGTTTTTTTATGTTTTAAAGCTGCAGCTGAGTGCCCCCAGTGGGGAGGCTAGTCACTGGGTGGTGGTATTCCCTCACCGTCTGGAGTCTCTTGGAGCACCCTGGTTTGTTTTTTACCCATTATTGTGTGCCGTGTGTGTGCACGTGTGCATGTGGCTTGGGGTTTGTGCACGTCTTTTAGTCTGCCTCCCCAAGGTCAGCCTCAGTCCTGCCGCTGAATCTTTTTCCATGTAGCTACAATGGTGGGCAACTGTCTGCGTGATAGTGGAAAATATTTTTAACCTTTGTATTGAGACATTTTTAAAGACTATTTGTATTAATGAATTTTTAACTATTGTCTTTACTGTGCAATGAATTGATTTTATTTATAATAAATCTTTCTGCTACTAAATTGGGTTTTGTTGCTGTCGCTTTCAGCTGTATAGTAATTCCACTACCTCCGCGGTCAATAAAATTGTATTTTACATCTGAAATCACATCTCTTGCTTCCTGGTATCGACAAACCTGTGTCCTGTGTGCAACTATTAGGAGTTCCCTGGGTGAAATTCCCAGGGTGGCGTAGTTGGCTACAGTTTGAACATTTCCTTAGTTGATTTGGTGTACTTTAAGTGCTTCCTCATGCCACACAATAAACATAACTAGTTACTATCACATTCTGCTGACAAATACAAATATCACCTTGCAAACAAACACATAGCTAGCTACAATAAAAACAACGAAGAAAGCTAGATAGCTTGCTAGCTAATTTGGCTTTCACGCACTTTGCTCAGCTTTCATATTACTAAGAGCTAGCTAGCTATCAAACTAATAAAGCCTCATTGTGTCTCTTTTGACCAAATAGTTAATTTTACCACAGACACTTCAAGCAACCTGTTCTGACAACTTTAGTACTGTTACTGTCAGGAGTGGACAGAATGCCCAACCCCGCCCCAACCGGTTTGTTCCTTCCTAGGGATCCGCCCACCACAAGGACAAGGTGAGTAGGAACACGCTCTTTATTTTACCAATAAAAAAAAAATATATACACACAAATTTTCATAAAAAATGTAGAGGTGCTGTTACGTTTCCCACCTGCGGCTGATCTCCTACCCCCACCCTGCTACCCACTCCCGTCCTCCCCTCCCTGGACCCAGATGAGCAGGTACTCAACCCCACACACCACACAATATCCTTCTGCACTCGTGCCCCACTGATCTGGTGTCCCCACCACCCGGACACGGGGAGAGAGAGGACCGCTCTTTTCTCTGCCAGGGGAAGTCCTACTGCTGTGAGGGAGGCTCCACACCACACAAGACACACACAGAACAAAAAGGAAATATAACCATGCCGGGTCTCACCTATGTCCCAAAAAAAAAAAAAAACAATTTCAAGAGACGATGCCCTCCACATAGCTCCTGTGGATGGGCTGGCGGCTCCGGCGGTGACCCACGTCTTCTCATTAGCAGCTTGTGCCGGCTCCGCAGGATGACTCTGAGGGACACACAGTTCAGCAGCCAGTCAGCCCTCTTTCTTGTCCACCCTGTGCCGGGGACTGACGTGCACAGTTGCCAGTTCGAGGTGTCACCTCCCCGGCATGTACTTCCACGGGAAGGGGGGGTTCTCTCCTCGGTCCCGGTTGCATCCTGGAACCGTTGGTTGCTTCCCCCCTCCCTCAGGAACTTGCTGTGTAAGCTCTTCTGGTCTCCGCTTTTCCTGGAGCCGCCTAAAATACACACCAACAACATCCACACACACCAAAAGAAAAAGAATAAAAAAGAAATGAACTATCTAAACAGCTCCAAAATTCACCCCGGGTCACAACTCCCAGAGCTCAAACCAAAAGCAAAAAAAAAACAACCCAAAAATCCAGCCATGCCGGCACATTTAACAAAAAATAAATCAAATAATTCCCACTCTAAAACCCAGTGTACTTGGCCTCCATCAGCGTCTCTGCTGTGCTTCTCCCACTCACCTGCCTAAATAGCCCTGGTGTCCCCTTAATCAGCAACAGGTGCAGAGCATGCGCCAGGCAGTGAACCCCATCAAAAACCCATAATTCAATAATTGAATTAGCTCTGCCGCACACCCGAGCCTCCTCGCTCTCCCAGGGACTACAGCGTGACCAATTACCGCTGTCAGGAGAAACTCCTGACATTAGCTAGCTAGCTACCAAATTAACATTATAGTTAGCTAGCTAGGTAGTCTGTAGTGAGTGTTTTAGCTAGCTAGTTAGCTAAGTGTGCCAGGTCTTTCTTTAAATTTAGTGGACATACCCTTAAAACCAGCTACTGTTTTGTTTTATTTCTTCAAAAGGTAGATACAGACACAGGTAAAATTTTTGGTCCACTTTGCAATAGATGCTGACTGAATGAATACTTACCCTGCTTCCACCCTGAGCGTGACGTAATGGCCGCTATGCGAATAAGGCTAATACCACCCATAACAGCCACTGGCTGGACAGGACTCTGGCATGATGTAAAAGGGCAAATGGTGCCGTGCGCATGTGTGGTTTGTTTTCAAATATAAGTGAAAGAAAATATCAGCTATGTGGGAGTATTTCACTGTCTTGGAGAAAGATCAGCGATATGTAGTTTGTAAGACATATTCCAGTGACATTTCAAGAGGAGGTACTACAAGCAAGAATTTTAACACATCAAATCTCATCAGCCATTTGAAAAGCAGACATGAAGAAGTGTACAACAATTACCTGAAAGCTGATAAAAAACGGATAAATGAACTGGACACCAAGACAGCACAAACCATCACCAGCAAGACTCAGTCGATAACCACAGCATTTGAAAAGGGAAAAAATTCCCCACGGACAGTGCCAAAGCTAAAGGGATCACTAACAAGGTGATGGAGTTCATCACATTAGATGACCAACCTTTCTCCGTTGTGGAGGGGTGGGGTTTCGAAGCCTGATGGAGTATATGGAGCCCTGCTACACACTGCCCAGTCGTCATCATTTTGCTGACGTCTGTCTCCCCAAAATGTACAACATTGTGGCTGCACACATTCACGAGCTACTGGCTCGTGACATCCCTGCCATCAGTTTTACAACTGATATGTGGAGTTCAGATGCTAGCCCTGTGAGCATGCTTAGCCTCACGGCACAGTGGATTGACAAAGATTTTAACTTGATAAAAGCAGTGCTCCCCCTCTGCATCTGCTATCTCAGAGGCATTTGAGAAAATGTTTGAAACATGGAAAATAGACAAGTCCAAAGTGCATGCTGTCATGAGAGATAACGCCAGAAATATGGCAAGAGCCATGATGGAAAACGGCCAGTTTTGGCTGCATGGCACACACCCTGCATCTGGCTGTCTACAATGGTGTTCTGAGCCAGCGCAGCATCTCGTATGTGGTGGCAATTGGCCGAAAGATAGTTGGACACTTCAAACACACACCCCTTGCCTACTCGCGCCTGCAGGCTGTGCAGATCCAGTTGGGGATGAAACCAAAAAGGCTACAGCAAGATGTTGCCACTTGCTGGAATAGTACATTCTAGGGGTGACCCCGAATAGTCGAGGATTCGACGATTCGATCTAAAGAGCCTGATTCGACTGCCAAGCTCACAGTCGAATCGTCGCAAAATGTGGTTATGAAACAAGGATCATATCATTAAGGCTATATGGGGGTGCTGAATGTCTGATTTTACATAGAATTGCTTGGTTTCTCCCAATAAATCATGATATATAGCCTATTTTGGTACAAATATCAGCCTAGTAATAATACTGTTAATAAAAATTGGAAAATATCTCAAGTGCTTTTAATCAATCTCCTTAGTGTGCGTGAATAAATCACCATGGTAGACTAAGTTGCACTATCCAATTTTGCAGGACCATCACAGCAGCATCTTGGCTGGGCTTTAAATCTTTTTAGCTATCTAATAGCTCACAATGTCTGAGGAAAAAACTTCAAAAGTGTGGGAGCATTTTGAACAAGTCAAAGATGATCCAGAAAAAGTCAAATGCAAGTTGTGTCATCCAGTGGCAGCTGGTGAGCTGGAAACAGGGGAAGCCCGAACACTACCTTTAAATCTATCATTACTTTCAACCTGTTACCCTTTATCCTCTTTGATTAACAATAAAACAAATAATTCACAGAATAATCAACACCAATCGTGTAAATAGAGTAAATTATTATGCTCGCGAAATGGCGCAGATTGTCTGTAGTTTGTGTGCTTGCAAAAGGTACAGCGTGAGATTGTTTAATTAACAAGGATGGCATTTATCGATTTAAATTACGTAAAATGCTCATGACACATTACAGCTTTTGTGAGGTCTGTGTTCTAAACGTTATTGTTCATTGCACTCAACCTAACCTAAAAGTTTATTCTCAGTAATTTAAATCAATTTAACTAAAATTAGCTCCGTTTTGTAATTTGAATTTTGTAACACAAGAAAGCTATAATGTGAAACATTTAAGAGAAAACTTTGGGATTACTTGCCACTTAATTATTAAAATTGCCATCCTTGTTAATTAAACAATGTCATGTTGTAACTTTCACAAGCACACAAACATTAACGTTGATGTTGTTTGGCACTTCATGGCATTAAAATGTTCATTTCATGTTAATGTTAAGGAATCGTTTAATTAATAATGTTTACTCCATATTGCCTTTAATTTATAGCTTAATTCACCTTAACTTAAAATTTTAAAAATCCAAGGCATGTGTTAGCCCCTTTGTTATTTAAACCTATATTTTGTCATGGTCATTTTTTATATGCCACTTTGTTTGATGTTTGATATGCCGACACTTGACAGTGGCCTCGTTTCAGTTTCGGTCGTTTCATTATCAAATTGTTTCTGTGTGTGACAAATTGTTTAATTGGGTGTTTCAGCTCTTTTGTCTGGTGTGGAAAAAAAATGGAATCCAATGTTGCAAATGAGAATATGGATCAATGAGCAAAAAAAAAACAAAAAACATGATTCGATGATCAGTCGATGATAGGAAAGACTTGACGAATCAGATTCGACTATGTAAATTCTTAGTCGGGGACACCCCTAGTACATTCTACATGATGGAAAGCCTTCTGGAATAAAAGCACGCACTTGCTCCATATGCCGCAGATTACGACCTCCCCACAACCCTCACTGCACAATAGTGGGAATTAGATGAAAACGTTATCACACTTCTCTCCCCATTTGAACGACTGACAAGAGAAGTCAGCTCATCAGAGGCATCGGCTGCTGACGTGATCCCCTCGGTGAGAGCCCTGAGATGTCTTTTAAACATAGACCACATTATTAGAGGCTGTAAACAAACGCCCGATATAAGATATAAGGACCGCTACTTTGATGAGGATGTTAAACAACATGCACGAGCAACACTTGATGTGCAACTGATGGATAGGCCTGCTGCTGGTGCTGGAGATAAAACGCACAGTAGAGAAAGAGCTGACCACCGACAGAGCAAGAGAGCACAAATGGACAGCGTACGGCCCACGCTGCATGACATGTTTGAGGAGATTCTGGAGGAAAAGGGACCAGAAAGGCCAAGGACGAGGGCATCACAGCAACTGGATGGTTGTTTCATAAATTTGTATGATTGAATTTGTGCTCATTCAAAGATAGTATGACGAAGGGCTGAAAGACTTTAAAACAGTTCAGTTATTTTTTTTATAATGAAGATTTCTTTGTTTCCCTGGCACAAAAGGGGGAATAAATAACAACAAAAACAAAATTAAAAAAAAAAAATTGGGATTGGCATCGGCTATCGGCCAAATTGTTATTTTAAACAGCGGTATCGGTATCGGCCCAGAATTTCACAATTGGTGCATCCCTACTTTTTATTACAGTTTGAGCATATCTAAACTTTCGTTTCTTCTCTTTTGGCTACTTACAATTCAGCCTCAAAAATGTCAACACAATGCAACCAACGTTATGTTCTTCTTTTAATGAAATAGATTCAATACCACAAAATATATTGAACATTTACAATAAAAAGTATAGCTGTTTTGGCTGATAAAAAGGCTGAGAGACAGTGAGATGATGAGCTGAACGTTGTATGGCTGAAGAGTTTAATCATCAGAACATGAAGGAAAAGTATTTAAAGGTATGCCCAGTCAGATTTTTCATAAAATTACTTCAATTTACTTTATTTTCCTTTGCTATGAAGCTTGGGGAGCTAAACACCAACATTTGGTGCAATGCCAAGACTTAAAATTCAGTAAGTGTTTTACAATAAATGTCGGGAGGTAAGCCGACAGTTGCCGCCGCGTTGTGCGCAGCAATCGGGAATTAATTGGGAACCGCGGGTGCGTGTTTGAGCCGGGGTTGCTGAATGGTTGCCGCCGCTGAACTGGTGGGCTCCGCGGCTGTTCTGGATTGTCTTGATTAGCAGAGTGCAGGTATAAAAGCACAACAATTCAGGTAGTCGGGGGACGGATGGCTCGGGAGAAATGATCTGCACTGCAGGTTTTGGGGGAGGGGGATATATATTATTTTCCGGTTTGGTTTAGTTTTCATTTTGCTTTCAGTTATTTTCGGTTTTGATTTTTCTTGAAGTTTTCGGCCGGGTTTTTCTTTAGTTTTGGGAATATTTTGGTTAAGTTTTGGTTTTGTTTTCTTGTTTTTTCGGTTTGGTTGCGGAGAGAGATCCCAGGAGGGGATTTCTTTTAATAGTTGCGGGAGTGAAGAGCGAGTGACGGCGGAGCACTGCAGATCCAGACCGCTTCCAAGAGTGGCGCCTGGGGCAGGCAGAGCGGCGGAAGCTGGCGGGGGAAGGAGAAGAGAAGCGTGGCACGAACCGCGGAGCATCGATACTCCAGGCTGGGCAGGACGCAAATCAAGGCAGTGCCCCTGTGCAGTAAGGGATGTGACTGGCGGTGTTGCCTTTTGTGTGTGCAACATTGGCGAGTGTGGCTCCTGACATGTGGCTGGAGATGTTATTGTTCGAGTTTGAACATTCATGTTCTGGTGAAGAAAAATTCTTCTGATGAGAGGTCACCAATTTGACAGGGCACTAAACCACAGCACAGCTTACTTTACACCTCATGGCATCATTCCATAATCCCATAACCGCTAAGTCTGCTCACCGTTGGATACATCATATAATATTAGGTGAACAGAGAGCAGTCCACGTGCCCATATGTACAGACGGGTGACAAATTAAAGGAAAAAGCAACATAAAGTGTCTTAAGGTGTTGGGCCACCACGAGCTGCCAGAACAGCTTCAATGCACCTTGGCATAGATTCTACAAGTCTCTGGAACTCTACTGGAGGGATGGAACACCATTCTTACAAAAGATATTCCCTCATTTGGTGTATTGATGGTGGTGGAGAGCGTTGTCTAACACGTTGGTCCAAAATCTCCCATAGGTGTTCAATTGGGTTGAGATCTGGTGACTGCAAAGGCCATAGCATATGATTCACATCATTTTCATACTCATCAAACCATTCAGTGACCCCTCGTTCCCTATGGATGGGGGCATTGTCATCCTGGAGGAGACCACTCCCATCAGGATAGAAATGTTTCATCATAGGATAAAGGTGATCTCTCAGAACAACTTTGTATTGATTTGCAGTGACCCTTCCCTCTAAGGGGACAAGTGGACCCAAACCATGCCAGCCCAATGCCCCCCACAGCATAACAGAGCCACCGGACCCCCTCACTGTAGGGGTCAAGCATTCAGGCCTGTACCATTCTCTTGGTGTACGCCACACATGCACTCACCCACTTGTCTAGAATATGGTGAAGGATAACTCATCTGACCATATCACTTTTTTCCACAGCTCTGTAGACCAGTGCCAATGGTTTTTGCACCACTGAACTCTTAAATGTGCATTCATCTTTTGTAATTAGGGGTTCATACTATAATATCCCTTTCTATGTAATTGTTGACGGACTGTTCTTGCTGACACAGTCTGATCATGTCCTGCATTGACATTCTTAGTCAACTGAGGAAGAGTTGCTCTTATGGTTTTCCTTACATATCACACTAATGCACGAGCATTGCAGTCATCAAATGTGTGCTGTCGACCACAATTTCCAACCCTATTTACTGATGTCTTTCCCATAGATCTAAATGCAGATATCACTTTAGTCACTATTCCTATTGAAACACTAGCCAGTTCAGCAGTCTTTGTGACTGAAGCTCCTGCCATCCGTGCTCCAACAATGAACCCTCTTTCAAAGTCACTTAGATCTTTTCCTCAAGCCATCTTGATCCAAAATTGAGATCAACTGGGCCTGCTCAGCATTTTCATATATGCCACAGAGCATGATTGGATGTTAATTGCTTAATTGTACCATGCAGTACACCTGTGTGGAAGCATCTGCATTCATTATGTTTCTCCACTCATTTATTCAGGGTTTTCCTTTAATTTGTATGTACAGAGTTACGAGGGTTAATTTTAATATGTATTCCACTACAGATTACAGAATACGTGCCCATAAAATGTAATTTGTAACGTATTCTGTTAGATTACACAAGGTAAGTAAGTATATAAGTAAAAGTGGGAATGTGGGATATACTGGTTGGGTAATTGTCACAAACTATGTCCAAGTGATGTCAAAATCTAAATAGCTAAACTTGAGTGATTTTTTTTTACTGCAATACATAAAATACAGTCTATTTTTAAATTATAACATTTCACATAAAAACCAAAAAACATTCAAAGCAGGTCCTCGAAAGAGCAAGATTGAATCCGAAGAGCGTTCTTAATGGTGTTTTTAAAGAATGTTCATCCGACTAAGGTTCTGAACGGCTATTTTTAGAATGTTCACTTAGCAATGTTGTGGCTAACATTTTGGCACCCCCATGTTAAGTCGATGGGCATTTCATCGCAGTTTCTTCAGAACTGAAAGTGTGTCTTGAAAAAAAAAGAAATTAAATGAAAAAAGAAAAATCCAATGTAATGCCTTCAGTAATCTAAATATTTTTAAAATAATTTGATTACCATCAATTTAAATGGTAACTGTAACGGAATACAGTTACTCATATTTTGTATTTTAAATACGTAACACCATTACATGTATTCCTTTACTCCCCAACCCTGTGTATATATATATATTTGTGTGTGTGTGTGTGTGTGTATGTGTATGTGTGTATATATATAATATATAATATCATAGCAAGTTAAATCTTACATTTGACAGAAGGTCCATGCATCCTGGTTTCATATTCCAAATCAGTCTGGCCATAGTTTTTCGTCTTTCCTCACAATTGTGATCGGACCCCTGCTTCAACCAGCAGTGCAAATAGCATCTCTTTAAATTTCAAGTTCAACTTTTACTTTTTCATAAGAGGAAAACAAGACAAAACTTTGCTTTAAAATAACTTTTAATTCCCTGTAATGTTAGGTACACTAGACCTTTCAGTGATCTTGTACTGAAACAAAATAATAACTGAAATCAAAGCCATGCCTGGGATAAACACAAATCAATCTTGTGCAGCTTCTTTAAAAGAATCTTGTGCAGCTTTGAAGTTTAATGAGGCTGGATGCTATTATCGTCTGCATGGTAAATCAAAGTAACCTCAACACTCTCAATCCAGTGACAAATAAAAAAATAAAAATAGTCATTCGTGTAGGGGAAAAAGATTTGTAGAAGGTCTGTAGAAGAAATGTCCATAGCCATGGAAATCTGTTGTATCTCGTATCCTGTGTAAAGGACAAAGCTCGTACAAAATGCTCTAACTGTAATCAATCAATAAGAAAATTTGAGTTTAGATGTTATGTAATCTTCTAATGAAAGGGTGGTCACCTTACTCTTTTGAAGGCCTGAAACAATTCTGATTTTTGGCTGTGGACTGTTAACCCTTAGATGCACGAGTGACTAGACCCTACACTCTTCCATAAGTGGGTCAAAAATGACCCGTGTTAAAATCAATGTGTTTTTATGCCACTTTTGTCATTTTGGCTAAGAATAATCATTTGTATTATATTTTGTATTATATTTTGGTCCACACAAGAATGATTTTATATATGAAATATTTTTATTTTTCACTTTTTTTCACATTTTTATCATTTTTAAAACATTTTGAAAATTAGAAAAGAAAATTACACAACAGCAATAGAACAATGTGTGTGTGTGTGTGTGTGTGTGTGTGTGTGTGTGTGTGTAACTGTGTAACTGTCCAGACAGTTCCTCTCTCTTTTCTTGCCTTCTTGTCTCCTCACTGTATGCAGTTGTGACAAACTACCTGTTTCTGGCTGTGATCATTGCACACAGGTACATTGCATTTCCCACACCGACTGCTGACTTTACGATCTTTGTTACTTGGGCAGATCTGACACCTCCTTCTCTTTGGTTGGCCCTGTCTGCTTCTTTCCTGTGGCTGAGTTGTGGCTTTTGTCACCCCACACCTTCCCATTGCTTCAATGATCGGGGTTTGCAGATGGGGGCAACCTTCCAGTCGACTTCTCATGTGTGGTGTGACAAGCTCCTTTGAGAGCTCATTGAGGAAGAGCCGTCGTGCATTGGTGATACCACTCTTGAATTCAGGGTGCTGAGCCGTGAAAAAGGTGTAGGCATTCAGGGTGGCGATGTCAAGTATGTTGTACCACAGCACCATGGGCCACCTCTATGTTTGACGCTTGCAGGTGTAGGTACCAACCATCTGGTCCATGGTGTCTACACCTCCTTTGGTCTTGTTGTAGAATGTGATCACTTCTGGTTTTTTCTTTCTGCTATTTTCATCGACCACTTTGTTGTGATGCATCGTGCTCAGGAGCACAACAGCCATTCCTTTCTTTTGATATAGTCTGTGTGGTCCACAAAATATATATTCCTGACAGTCACAGTTGAGAAGAATCAAAGGTTCCCATGAAATTCCATAGGAAATGAATGCGGGTCATTTTTGACCCACCTATGGAAGCTTGGGGTAGTAATACAAAAACTACAATTTCGTAAAATGTATAAAAGGTAAGTTAAAAATTTAAATGGAATGATATCAATAACATGTTTTTCGAGGAATAGCTGGAATATGAAATGATAACAACTTTTCATTACGAAGATATTGCAGGAAAACGACCTCACCGGGTCATTTTTGACCCACTTATGCATCTAAGGGTTAATCATTTTCACTGCTGTGGTTTTTAACCATTTTTAGACTGAGTACAAGTCAGAGTACATATACGTATATTGGGTGGCAGTGTAGCATAATGGTTAAGGAGCAGGACTCGTGACCGAAAAGTTGCTGGTTCGATTCCCCGCTGGGGCACTGCTGCTGTACCCTTGGGCAAGGTACTTAACCCACAATTGCCTCAGTAAAATATCCAGCTGTATAAATGGATAACATTGTAAGTCGCTCTGGATAAGAGCTTCTGCTAAATGCCAATAATGTAAATGTAATGTAAATATACATGATCAGGCTTCTAAGTGGCTCAGAGCATAATCCTGAACCCTGCAGCCTGGATTGTATCCCAACTGTGTCATCAGCCGATGATCAACAGGAGCCCATGGCATATGTGTTTGCGTATATATATATGTGTGTGTATATATATATATATACACACTACTACTATGGTGATGCACTTCATCTGCCCACAAATGGAAGTTTCAAGTGTTGATGTCATTACCACATTACTTATTGCTCAGTTTGAGGATGCTGAGTTCGCGGAGAATAGACTGGGTGGGTGATTGTCCCAAATTCTAAAGACCCTCACTAACAGGTCAAAGCCTGTACCGCTGATAAACACTAACAGCTTTAAATATATCCAGGGAAGCATGACTTTTCAATGACTCAGTTGAGGAGAACATCACAACTCATGGAAACAGCCACAAATAGTATTAATGAGCTCATAATTGGCTTTAGCTAAATCAAAGATTAAAGCTGTTCTTGAAGCACTTCTCTTTTTAATACTTTCCCTGATTTTTGTTGAGCTGAATACATTAATATATTAGGAAAGAGTCCTGTGTGCTTGGTGGGAGCTTGACAAGACTGGTGTGGTTGGAAGAGAGCACTTCACAATCCACAGAAGAAGGTTTTTCTGTGGGTGGGTAGGAGGTGGTTGAAGGGGGTGGGGGTAAGGGATGGCACTTTAAATAGCTATTTGTTCTATCTGAAATGTAATACATTGCCTGATGCTGCTGCATTTGGCAGCCCACGGACAACAACATTCAGTCCACAAATTGGGAATATTCTGTGTCAGCAGTCAGAGTCAGGATTTTCTTGGAGAACTGGATTTTTGATGGTAATGCTTTCTTTCAAATATATAACTTGGTCACACAATTTCTAGTCTTCAGCTGATCATTCAGTGATGAAATTGGGAATACATACAATGTATGTATAGTACATGTGGTGTTGCAAGTGAAAAACTATCAGTACGTCTTTGCTCTGTGTTCTTGGTTTTTTTTTTATTTTTGAGGGATATTGATCATTTGGTCTGACGTTTCATAAAGGTTTCACAAGGGCAATCCATGATGACAAATTAATGCAATGTGAGGCCTGCAGGTGTTTTCACAGTAGACATGAGTGATCTGAATGCTTTTGAAATCAATTTCAAACCTACAGGTTCCATTCTTCTTTGACCCCGTCAATATTCATTACACTCAGAAAACTGTCCAGAGACTCAAAGAACATTAGTTGAATCTAATGCTGATGACATACTTAAAATACTTAAGGGAACACTGCATTCCTGTGAATGTGACAGGACTGCATTCTTGCCATTACACAGAAAAATACACTTTCTACATGTTAAGAGAAGCTTGTCTTCCACTGTACACACAGGTGTGTGTGTTTGAGCAAGGTGGGGGTGGGGGTGGTTGGGGAGGGTTTTGCCAGTACGCAGAACACAAACTGAAAATATTAAAAGTATGATACTGTAAAGTCACTGAATCCTGGGATATGAAGAATTTCTTTATTTCACACACATATTTATTTAAAATATCCTGAAACCCTTTGTGGGATCCTTTACGGGTTTTAATTTGGTATATTGTGTTTTTTATTATTTTTGAAAGATATGACTGACAGTAACATCAGACTGTACCTTGTATTCTGCTGTTCCTGAGAGGGAAATAAATAGTGTTGTCAAATATATCTCCACAAAAAACACACATCTGTAACACACATATAGTATAAACCAAGCTCTAGCTGGCTAGCTTGCAAGCTCCATTGATTTTCATCTCCATAAGCCATGTTGCAAGTTCAGTCAAGCTCTTTTTGTTTTCATCCAGCTCGTATGTGTACTATCAGCTAGCTACATAAGACATATTCTAGCCTGATGTAAATACAGTTAGCCAGCAAGCTGAATGAATTTCAACTGTATCTGCAAGCTAGTTAGCAAATTATTTGATTTGACACCAATCTGCAGTAAAATCTGCATACAGGAGCTGATTCAGTTCAGATATGAGCATGCGCTTAGGTGCTTCCACTGAGAGTTGCATGCGTCTGTTACAACTAAGCATATTCAGACATGGACTACATAAGTTCTTATGTGGAAGATGCATGTGGATATTAAAGACTTAGTTTTTACCATTTCAAACTTTGTCATAGACTATCTTGGACAGTAATACCTCACTGTCTCCTCATGTCCTGAGGTGAATTTCACATGTGGAATTAGTGTTACAGGAATATCAATTAAAACATCATTCGGAGCATCAGTGTGTCTGTCAAGGTCATTGATGAATCTTTGTTTAACTCACTGTCATCCTCTTTTAGACTACACTTAATGAAATCAGAGCAACTTTGTTCATGTTGATATGAGCCAATTCATTAAAAATTTTGTTGTGGTATTGCTAGACTCAGCTAATGTTTGATGAAGGAGAATTTGAAAGGGTACTCAGGTTGCAGACAGACTCTTCTTTTGAGCATTGTAAACAAAAAATGGTTAGCTAATACTAGATAATGACTGATGGCAAAAAGTGAAGGGGAACAATTAACTAATGTTGGCTCACTAAACTAACTTTAAATGGTAAGTACTTAGGTACTTAACAGTGTTGGTTATAAGGTTTTTCACTGCAGTGAAAGTTAGCTGGGGATGTGGTCAGCTACTTGAACTAGCTGAATCCTTCAATGCTATAGATTATTCCAATGCTATTTATCAAATATTTTTACATTCACTTCAACTACTGGGTTTTGGTTGTTTGGTAAAAACAGGTTTCTGCAGACCACCATACAAATTTCATATCTGGAAAAATACAAAAAAGAACGTAAGCTGCTAAGGCTGATTTACACTAAAGTAACGAGCTTGCGGCCAAAACAGCCCAAATGGTCAATTCTTTAAAAAATTACAGGGTTTTCTCAAGTAATCTTACTTCTTTCCCAGATGTTACCTTGTTATCTACAAAGCTGGAAAAGTTGGCTTTTTAGTGTCAGTTATAGTTCATTATGTTACAGCCTCCCAATCTTATATATAGTCTGCACTGCCCAGCAAACTAGGATTAGGACTTTCAACCACAAACAGAAAAAAAAACATTGCCATAATTTACTGATATTGTAGCTAAATGGCTAGCCACCGACCTGCCCAGGCTGACTGATCAATCCTGTTCTGGGAAAATGCCCAGCAGGTTCAAATACAGAGGGATCATTCCTCCTACCCCCTTAGATATTGCAATGTTAGATTGTCAAAGATGTCAAAGAAAGTGTTTCATTGGTGGTGGTGATGTTTGTGTATGTGCTTAAGGGGAAGACATAGGGTCATACTGTGAAATTAATTGAATTCAATGTACCAGAAATAATAACACCAGCTAAGTGTACCATGGAGGTCTGAATAGACTACCTCACTAGACACAGTCCTTTTTATTTTTCCTTTTATAGACGATACAGAATAATATGCACTTCAAAATCAGCCATTTTTTGCCCCATTTTTTCATGTAACATCCAATCTTCCACATAGTTTATATGACATTCTCTCATATGCTGCCACTCTCCCCGTTTCAGTGGCCCACTCTTGAAATGATCTGTCTGCCAATTATTACACTAGTTTTGACCCAATTTTTAATGTCTTTGTCTCCTTCAGTAATGACAGCCCCATCTCCTAAAACATATAGCTTAGGGCAAAACGAAATTTGGGTATCCAAGATTTCACATATGTAATCATGAATCCCTCTCCAGAGCTCTTGAATTTTATCACAAAACCTTAGGACATGAGCTAGGTGTCCTCCCTAGGACTTCTAGTGTGTCTTTTAACCCAAGTCTAAACAATCTAGATGGAGTACAATAAAAACGGTGCATGATTTTAAATTGAATAAGGTGTACTCTTGCATCCCTTCACATAGTTGTAATGTTTTGCCAGATTTTCTCCCACTCTTTATCTTCCAATGCCAAACCAAGATCTCTTTCCCATGTGCTCTTAAGAGCTGCTAGCACTCCACCACCAAAACTCTCAATCAGCATGGTAATATACTAACGCTTTGTGACCCTTTCCATAGGCTGTGAACACCTTACATAGAATGTCTGCAGCATCTAGGGCTTGTGAGCTGGAACCAAAGGTCCTACCAAGTAAATGATGCAATTGCAAATACCTAAAGAACTGTGATCTGAGAAAGGGGAAAGGGGACTTCTAATGGGAGACTCTGTGGTAGGTAATTAAATTTAGGAATACAGTAGGAATACACATTTTTATAACATTAACCTTCCCAACCATAGACAAATTAAGAGAAGCCCACCTATCAACATCACAAGAAATTTTTGAATGTAGTTTTGAAATGAGCCTAAATGAAAGATTATGATTTCAAGAACTGGAAGCATTTTAATATTATCATAAAACGAATGCAGAATAGCTTTGACTGTGACTGCTGTGAACTGGGATGGGACAGGTTTGTCTTTTCAGAAAAGAAAAACATAGCTTAATGAAAATTATTTATTTGAATGAGGAGCAAATGCAATCTGAGAGGAAACTAAAAGCGTAAATCTGTCTCTGCTTCACATTCTACATCTGCATCTGTCAGTAAATTATTCAGTAAATGCAGAGTAACAGCCCTGAGATGCATGTTACAATAGGTGCACCTAAACAGGAACAGAGTCAGGATTCAGATTGGAGATCATCAGATCTTTATCTGTTTTTATGTTTAGATCCTTTGTAGGTTTAGGTTTTAGTGTCTTTATCTTTAGAAATATTTATAGATAGTGTTTTATAGGTAGGCACCAGTTGTGGAAAGGCTATTCTACTCATCAATGCTGGAGCAAGAATACTTCCTTTGTATACATTATACATGTCCATTCTTCTGTTGAATGAGCCTATGAGAAATCTGGGCCTTGGCAGAACTATCATCAGTCTAAGTCAGTTCCTATGAATAGTCTTTTTGCAGTGTACTACATTTTTGTGCTAGGCAGAGACCCACTGCCAGTGAACAAACATTTTGATAAAAGCACCTTTCTCGATCAGTGCTGGATATAGGCCATACTACAAGACATTTGATTTTTTTCAGTTTCAATATATGTGATACTATTGTAATTTGTTCAAAGGGAGATGGCTGATTTTGACGTTAACATTCAGTCCCAATGTTTCTGTGTGTCAACACTGCATGGGATGCATGTTAATTGTGCATCCTGTTGTTTTGACTGATTGCCTGTGGCACTGAATACAGAATGCTTAGTGCAAGGCATTTCATCTGCAGAGCAACCACATGCTAGTCTCCTCTTTTGATTTCTGTGATTAAAATAATTGGATTGCTTTAGAAAAAAAATGTGACATACAACACTGTAAACAATTTCATTTCTCCAAGGACCAGTCATATGTGAATTAGATTGTTTTGATTTTGCCCTGAGAGAAAAGCAAAAAAAAAAAAAAAAAACAGTGTTTTAAAGGTTATATTCCATTCTAATATATTGAGCAAGCAAACAAAGCATTATGATAAAAACAAATCATACTAATTACTACCAAACAAATAGCTTGGAGACATAATACCTATATGTCATTTACCTTTGTTCTGCAAATGTTCAAACAAAAGCACTTTGTGTGTATGCAAATTACAGTTATCATTACTACTTTGAACTAAGATATCTTTGAAGAGTCATGGTTAAGTTCTCTGAGGGCCCCTGATTGCCAAAGTTCTGTTGTCTTGGTGGCTATAGCAGCTTGTGAATTACAAAGGGTGCTATTGCCATCACAAACATCACTCTTTCCATACTCGCACTGTTAGACTGTCAGAAAAGGTAGGACATGTCTCAGTGAAATCAGGAGGTTACATAACAGTTTTCATACGGCAGATCTCTACAGGTTGAGACTTCAGTTGTTAGGTATTTTTCAGATCTGGAGCATTGCGCTCACTAGAAGTGTATCATGGTACATGTAACTTCAAAAATGGTGTGAGCTGTATGAAATGTGAATGGAGACATTTCATGTCCTTCATCACAAAACACTGACTCTGCCTTTATCATGCAATCAGATTATGTAGCATTTTGAACCACGTTTTTGACCAATGACAACTGTGAGCCAACATGGAATACCTGGACTTTGATGTGGTTCTCTATAGGTGCAACAGGAAGAACAGAACATTCCTCTGAAAGTGAAACCTTCCTGGCAAAAAAAAAACAGCTTGCACTGCCAACAGGCATGATCACATTTTGATTGAAAGGAGAAAATCTCCCCAAACTTTGTTCTGATTCTTTGTTCTGTATTCTGAGTCATATCCTCATCAATAATGCCATGCCCACGTATATATTATTTTGAATTCAGTTTCAAAGTAATTTTCAGTCCAGGAGTAGGCTCAATCAGGGTCTGGAAGACTGCTCTTATTCTTCAGACAACTTCAAATTTAACAGTTTGAGCCTTGAAGTTTGAACCTTCAACAATCTGCCCAATGGTGAGTAAAAGTAGTTTGACCAAAAAGACTGAACAACTCACCTTTTCAGTCAAAATTAATGCTTTTGCTGATGAATCCAATATATATGTGTCTAATCAATTAATCTCATCAACATTTGTTGGACAGCAGATTAATAAATCATTGGTTTACTTAACCCCAAGCCTTAATCAATGTAAAGCATACATTCAGAGCATGACCTATGAAATAGCTATTAATATTGATTGCTAATGATTTGTGCAGCCTAATTGATTCTGTCCTCCTTAATAATCAATGAATTGCATACTATTTGTTATCTAATGGAATATACTATCCATAAATGTCTAAAGAGCATGAAGAATGCCTTTCAATGGCCAAAACATCCGGACTGTACATTCTACACCAGGAAAAGCATTGTTGCCAGCTTTTTGGTCAACTGAGCGTGAAGATAAGCTTACCTGTCTTGACTTGGCTGTTATTAAATCAGGCCCAAACACTAATAAGTATGCTCCCTGTCACATGATTTAGAGATTTGGGTTTGGCATGAGATTTAAAGTGTTAAAATGATCTTCTTTCTGTTTTTCAATAGTTCAATTTTTTTGGATAAAAAACTTACTTCTTTTTTTGTTTCAGATTTTTCTGCCTGGATGGTGATTTGATTTTGACAAAGATAATAACAACAATGTCACAATGAATGAAAGATGGCATACAAGTGAAGCCTAATTAGTATAATTGGAGGTATCAGGTATTACAACATTTGTGATTCTATTGGCATGAGCCAGGTTCCCCAAAGCAGAATAAAATGAAATGTTCTTTGAAACTAACACAGATGACAGTGATTGGAGGGACTGACAGTGACATACTTATGGGACAATCCTAAATTTGGAGTCTAAGGGTGCTTTCACACCTGCAGCCTTTATTCCGTTTGAATCGAACCCTAGCGCGTTTGACCCCTTGGTTCAGTTTGTTTGCGTAGGTCAGAAAACAGTAATCACACTCAGGTCTGCATCAAAATAATCGGCCCAAGATCCCCAAAGAGAGATGGTCTCGATCCGCATCATCTGGCGAACTCTGGTGCGGTACCACTGGTGAGAAAACAACCCGAACCAACCAGGACCAAAACTATCCAATAGCTATGAATCATGGGAATTGAGGGCATTGAATTATGCATAGGATTGTAAGCCTTTCATTCCTTTAGTTTCTACAACATGCAGCATGATGAATCGCGGACAGACGTGGACTCGTGAGGAGGTGCAGTGTCTCATAGAGATTTGGTCGGATGACTATATAATAATTATTAATTATTAATATTAAATCATATTAATGACAGCTCCTCCTGAACTGTCTTGATATGCGCCTTCGGCGACTCCAGTGCATCAACACATTATTTTCCAGTCGCAGCCGCGCCTCATTTTCAAACTGTATCATTTGCCTAAAGTGATAAATGCAAATGATGTAATAAATGACGACCAGGGCCAAGATCAAACCGCATAGTTGTCCCTCCATTGTGAAATTGGAAAGTGGCGCGTAAATCTATTTCCAGAACATACACACCAAAGTGACCAATGACGGAGCAGTCTGCTCTTCTTTTACAAATTTTGGTCCATTTAGAAATAATGCCATGTGAAACCGAACCAAACCTACATTATTATGCAAAATTGTAACAATTTATTCCCTGCTGTGGACCAAAGCAATCGAACTATAGGTCTGAAAATGACTTAAGTGTTTGGCTTCTCTTCTGTCTATTTGATATAATCACTTCAAACAGAGAGAATGTCTTATGAATATGCACACCTGCAGAGTAGTACGCTATGCTCCTCAAGTACACACACCTCATGGTTCTTTTGGATCTCACTCCTCTTTTTTGCAAAAAAGGAGTAAATGCCCATTTTCCACAAAGCAAATTAGAATATTGTGTTGTTTGGGAATTAGTAGGCTTTTAGTGTGCACTGTTTACAAATAGGTTCGTAGCATGTGCGGAATGTCAACATGGGAGGCGTGCAATAGACTATTGGTAGGCGTTGCTCAATTCTAATTTGTCTTTCTCCTCTGTCTCTCTCAGGTGGATGAAAGTGTGGCTGGGCATAGGAGTTGATTATCAGCACTTGGCCAATGAAGATGTAAGTTCATGGCCAAGCATGTTTTAAAAAGATGTGTTGACTCATATGAGCTCTGGTTGTGTTTGGGTATGAGTTGGAAGCTGGGAGTTGGGAGACACTGCATGTCAGAATTATGTCTACAGTATCAGATTGACAGAGGAGTTGTTTCTGTTTCTGTTTCTGTCATTTTTATGGTGCCAGGTATATTTTAGTGCATTAAAGATAATCATCTCCTCTTCAGTCACATCACATTATCCCCCGACTCACACAGGTTTCATTGTGGTACTACATTTGTCTGTACCTTTTCGTGTGTTCTTTGACTGAAATGTTAATACCTCTCCACCTCTGATTGGCTGTCCCTTAAAAGCTACAGGACCATCTCCAATCTAGCATGTTAATGTCAGCTCAAGGGTCTATATCTTCCTTCTGGGTTTAATTTGTATTAATCATGAACTATCTGGAATCAGTAATGTCAGGTGGGGAAGACAGGTAGATAACTGTGCTGAATATTTGAAGTGATATGCTTTCTCCATTTGTGTGGATATTTTGGGTATGTAAGGATTACTGTGCAGGGTAGAAATCTTATTATTAGTACCAATTTACATTGGTACATTAACTTACTTGGTCTTTTTCATGAATGCACTACCAATGAAACTATTTAGCTAGGTTACCTAGTAGTCAGCTAAATGAACTAGCTTGCTCCTACTGCTAACTTACCGAGCCAACGTTCCATCTTGTTATGTTTACCATTCTCTTTTTTGACACAATTTAAGTTAATCACAGGCCAAGTATGTTAGTGCTTACAATTTACAATGTTTTAATGTGTATTGCCAATTGCAGTTCAACACAGTAGCCTAAAAAAATCAATTTTTCAATAATTTTCAATAAATGGATGGATGAATGAATGGAATGCTTCTCTTTATGCATTTAAAACTGTGAAATTCTCTTTTGTGTAGTCATTTGATGTGAATTAGAAACTGCTGTCATTAATAGGGTGCTTGACACCACCAAAAGGACTACCACTAATGACTTGCTGCAAAATCTCACTCTCAGGCATTTCTTTATTTACATTTGTGCAATTTCATTTGTATTCTGAATGCAGACCAAGATCGCAGACTAAATCAACAGAATGATTGGAGATGCTTTTACATCAACTGGAGGGTAACTGAGACCTCTTTGAGATGTAGAGATAAAAAAGATTAATTTAACTTGCTTGAACTACAATGTTCACTTTCTCACTTATTTGAGAGAACATAGAGGCTGCTGTTGTTAGCCAGACAGCGCATTGACTTGTTTGCTCACCTGAATGCACCACCAATATCCATGAGGATTAGCCAAATTCATTTTACCTAGCTAGCTAGCAAGCCAGATTTACTCTTAGTAAGCTAAATGATACCTTCTCTCTTACAGGTATTACTAGATAGCTGCTTTGGAGAGATAAATACAAGGCAAACTCTTGTTCTTGGAACACTTGTATCAGTGCTCTTAATTTGTATTTAATTGGTAAGTCTTAATTGACAAGTTAACCACACACTAAGTTAATGTGTTAAATGTGGGTGTGGACAAACAGGAGTGCTTTTAAAAATTTTCACTGCCAAATGCTTAAGAGACACCACAACCTTGTTGCTGTTGCAGCTGGGAGATTGGATTCATGAGGGTGATAGTCAAAATAAGTTTTTTAATTGTATGCTGCAGAGGTTTTATGTGGTTAGTAATTCAGTGTTGTTTGTACGATATGAGGACACCTGCTAAATCCAGGATCCACATTGTTGCTGGTAAAAACTTCCCTTGTACCTAACAATAGAAATAATTAAGTGTGAGATGATTGAACATCTTATATTTTATTTGCAGATGTCCATGGCTGAGTCAGAGAATAGGCAACCTTAGCAACCAGCGTTTAAGTACATTGTGAGCGTGGTCCCTTTGTATTCCTTTATTGTGTATTATGTATAAAAGTGGGGTCCTACAATGTTGCCCTCTACGTGGTTATTGCTAAAAGCTGCCCCTGTTGTTTAATATAGGCATTTAAATGTATAAGACTAATATCTTCTGACTCCGTCTTTAGATGTGGTCCATGTGAATGAGGGAGCAGGCAGTGCCAGTGCACTCAGGTCAAACAGTACTTTCAATGCATGTCGATAATGGCTTTTGTTGTTTTATATTTGCTCGTTTCCATTGATTTATTCAGCTAGCTAACCTTTCTTTTTCCTTTTAAAGCCATATTAGCTGCCACTGTTTCCTGTAGTTAAATATAAGCTGATTTGTATGGAATATTGTGCAATGACCTTGTATTAGCAAAGTGTTGTGACCATTGCTCTGGCAATTTGATACTGCAAGAGTGGAGTGCAATAGCACAGTCTTTGTCTTTGTTGAAACCTCATTTTAAATATTGCCTCATGTGACTGATTGTCTACTGAGTTATCTCTCTAGTACAATATTAGCCTTAACAATGCCAGCTCATTTTGCCTGGGGCGTCTGTGTCAGTGGTGGTGGATATTCTCACGCAAGGTGTGGGTCATTCAGGTATTACATTCTATAACTGGTTTGAAGTGATTTCAGAACACCTTTGCTTTTAATGCTTTAGACTGCAGTATTGCAGTAAATTATTTTTTACTTTCCTAATGCCTGCCTTATCTAGTGTTGTGTTGGAATTCATACCTTAAGCGTTGACTGTGTGCTACTACATCGACTTCCTTCTCCTCATTAAACAGAAGGTAGTGAAGTTAGTCAAACCAGAAAGAACTAATTCTTTAGTGTTAAGCATCAAGTCAGCACACATGAAAACTCACCTTTTTTACCCTCCCAAGGGCAATGAATAGTCATTGCCATTGATATGTGCATGGAGATGATTGCAGGTGCTGTGTCTGAACACTTACAATTGGGAATCCTAAACTCTTCATCCTTTTGATGTTTTTAAAAAATATTTCTATTCTCAATGTGCATACTAAAAAAATCCCACTGTGGTCCTAATTCACTCTTTACATGTGCATACAGTACATGCACAGTTTAAAAATAGTGGACAGCAAAAGAAATCAGGAGCATAAAAAGTGGTGTCAATGAAACAGTAGACTAATAAGAAGATCATCCTTGGCTGTCTCATGACACCACATTGGCACAAATACACATCTTTAGCTTGAGTATGAACACATCAGCTTGGAGTGTCACTGCAGTGATGATTAAATGCTCCAGATTCAATGAAACATAATGCAGGTTTGAGAATGTATATGAGTGTTGTAACATAACACTTTGGGCTGTGTAGATTTATATTCTAGTTAAATGATGTTACATTCTTGTGAAATGAAACCCTCCAGAAGCACCTTGATACGACCAATGGGTTCTCAGAGTAATTAGTCTAACTCACACAGCATGACATCTTTCATGGGACACAATAAATTAGCCTAACTACATCTGTTTATTTTGCTGTTTTTGGTAGCAGTAGTATCACTGGGTGTAGTATTATAGTGTAAATTATATTACTAATTATAATAATAAAGACATTTTAAAATGAACATTAATAGGCTTTTCTCTTAATTTTTAGCACACCAATTATTCAAATAATATACTTAAATTAGAGAGAAAACAAACACCAGCAGTTTGGAACAACTGTTCATACTGCAAATGCACATCTTAGCAAACACTTTACCCATGATTCCACTTCACCACAATGCTAATGAGCTTAGTAATGTAGGGTATTTTAATGTAGGGTATGTTGACTTTTAAAATAAGTCAACAGAAAAACAAAGTTGTACATTTGGCATCCATCTATGAGCAATGTTCTTGTTCGTGTTTTACTGAATAACTACTACAAGTACTGACTATCTTTTAACCAGCATGTAACTGGACATTCTTATGGAAAAAAAGTTTCACATGTCTGTCTTTTAGCTAAATAGTTGATCCTCTTAATTGCAATTTTACAGCATATAACGTAAAATACAGACACATTTTTAGTAAATGCATAACTTCATGGTACCTCAGATTGATGAGATCTAACAGAACCTGTATCTGTGCAAAGAGGTGCAGTCACTGCAGTGTAGATGAGTTTAAATAAATGCACAATTATCACAGTAATCCAGTTCCATTGGGTTTATTCAGTTGTGCAATAAACAACCATCCACTGATATGCAGTGTACCAGCATGTTGTTGCATTTGGTACATGCCAATGTTCAAAGACTCAAAATTATGGTACATGTCAATGTTTTTTTTTGTTTTTTTGGCACAGCTATTTGTTACAATTATCCAATTGATAAGCTTATAAATATTCATGTGCCTTTGTCGGTTGCTCCAAGACTGCTGAGACTCGAGTGCCCACAGGGATGCCTGGAAGATAACTACTGAAGTACTGGATGAATGCCCTGCAGGCCAGGCCTGGTGCTATGAGGGTACTTAGGGGTGCATTGCATCCCCAGACGGACCTCAGTGCACCCTCAGTTGTCTCCTTATATCCCGGTGTCTACATAGTACTTATGACTTTTTGTGCACCCCCATGGATTTCAAACTGCACCCCTCTGTATTTTCTCCTGGAGCTGACTCTGCCCGCAGGTCATGTGATAGAAGGAAAACTGTGGGCCCTACTTATAAATAATAGGGAAGATTAGTGTGGCAGGAGATGCATTTTAAAAAGGATAGTGTTAAATGTTAGAAAAAAGCTATGTGCATAGCAATGTTTATAGCATCATCATTGTTAGAATTTGATACAGAGAGGATTCCTAGAGCCCACCACTTATATTCTTTCCATGGGTTCCTGTCACACAGTTTTGTTTTTTTTTTTGAGTACTCTTACAATCGCAGCAGAATCTGTCTCCCAAATGACTCCTCCACTCCTTCAGCAAATATATACTTATGTGACAGCTTGTGAAGTATAGACTTATTCACTTCTTCTTCCTTGTTGACTTGGATTGGGACACAGCCCTTGTCCTTAGGCTTATGCTTCAGAAAATATGCAACTCATGGTTCAGAAATGCATGCAATTTCAATCTAAAATGACTAGATTTAGAGGAAAGTAAGTGAAGTGAATCCCTCTCAGCTTCAAAGTTGAACTGTATTATTGAACCTCAACAGGCTCAAAGACAACAAAGTCTCCTCTCAGAAATGTGTTTTGTTCCGAACCACCTGCATCTTAACAGCAAACATGGAATATGATCTTTCATTTTTTAACAAGGAGGCTATTTTATTTCAGTATCATTATGTGTATTATGGTGCCCCTTCCAGGAACACTGTACACACTGAGTCAGCTTACAAAGTTATATTAGCATGCTGTATGACCAAAATCATCAAATTAGATGAAGCAATGGTAAGGACTTTAAGTTTTTGAATCCAGAAAATAATGCAAGTAGTGGAGTGCTAAGATATATTCATCAGCCATTATCTTTATTCCTTGTTGTATTGTAAATATGTGCCTTAAAATTCATTATCCTCGAACTGTCAGGGCTAATTATGTCCATAGGGACTTGGCAAGTTCCTGCAGTAAAGTGAATTTGTTTAAATGAACACAATTAGATTATAGCACTAATAAAAAACATTTTTGGTTGTTTCATTTAAGAGGGCATGTCAGCTATTAGTTGTGATTTATATTTAAATAATATTTATTTTCATAATTACATAAAAGTAAATGAAAAACAAAACATGCTGTAATGTGTCCCTCACAGTATGCTGATGAAGCACTCAGGGAGATTTTTCCTACTCTCAGCATGCCCTGCTTTGGAAGACCTTCTCTCTGCTATAGACAGAGAGTAACTCTGCTGTTATGTGCTGCTTGGCTCTCTGGATGGGGAGGCCTAGAGGTAGAGGAGAACTAGTATCCGTTTACAGTTGGTATATCAACCTTGTATCAAATGTCTGCACCTTTCTGTGGAGAGCAGGCAGTAATTGGGGACGGGGGGTCATCTCAGTTTCTCATTTTTAGCTACTTCTTTGTAACAACAGTATCATGAAAAGACAAAAAAAAATAGGTAGGTAATTTATTGTTTAGAACAAACTGTAAAGCTGTGTATGGACAACGTAACATAAAACTCTGATAAAGCTTATGATAAAAGTAAATAAACAAAACTCAGGGCTACTCCACACAGATGGCATACACATCTGTACACCTGACCACTGAGCCAGAAATTCTGTTTGAAATATTTCAGCACCTGTGAAATCAGGAGCAACTGTGCTGTTAGCTTAATACAGAAATGATTTAATGGATCTTCTTAAATTTAGTCATCTTGGAAAGAGAAATAATTTTAAGACACAGACAAATCAGGCACACCTGTAGCTGGTTAGCTGGGTGATGCAGGTGTTGTGTTGGGGAAGGATAAAAGAGACACAGACGAGTTAGGCAGGGAGTCGGAGCTGCCAGGGTGTGGGTCTCACTATTTCTCCTTCCCAGTCTTTCGTGTTCATGATGGGCTTTTTAAAATATGTTGTACATCCAGGTTTCCCATTTCCCAATTTCCCATTTGTCTGGTGGCAGAGATATAGATAACTTGCAGACCTAAAGAGATGTGAGGATGGATGTGAGGCAAGCTACCAAGGGAGGTGGAGTTACTGGAGCAGATGTTGCAGAGATCAGAGCTGGAATGTGCACATCACAGAGGTCAGGGAGGAGTTAGGAGGTTTGGATGTGATTCCATCCAAACGCAATTATATTTATACATACTTACCACACATTAATAAATGAAAATAGCAGGACATATTGACAATTCATTATCCTAACCCCCTCTTATCATCATTAGTTGTTTGTATGACTTGGTATCCACTCAGCACTGTGGCGCTCTGATTCTTAGCCTAGGGTAAGAGTAATTGACTGCAATCGACTAGTTTGGTATGTATACCTTGATTTTGTGCTTATTCAGGAAACCTTTGATTTTATTTTGTGCCGATGATGTTGTGTTGATATTGATACTGTAAAATAAGTCATTCTCAATACACAACAGCAGACCACCCACAAAATCTTCAGAAGCGGTCCCGTTCACCATAATGTAACTGTTCTATGAAAAAGTAAATGCCAAATCCTACCAGAATTAAATGCACTTGAGTCTAGCTACAGTGTATTCCTTACATTAGATAATAGTTTTCTTGTTTGAGGATGCCTAAATGTACATGATTATTAGAATATTTACTGTTTTGATTAGTGTGCTTTCATAACAGACATACAGACACAAAAACAGGGACAAACCATTAGCTAAATTCACCAGTAAGAAAAAAGGAGCATTATCTGAGCATTTAATGAATGTCGACTGTGGGCCAGTGTTAGGCTTACGCCAGCCTCATATTGAAATTGTGTCTATTTGTGATGGGGTCAGATTGTGTGTTCAGCTGGGAAGGATGCCTGTTTGTCAAGTTCCTCTGCCAATTCCTTTGTGCTTGTGAGCATCCCTGCAAGCTGTATGTCTGTGTGTTAATTCTGCCTAAGCTTGGTGGAGATCAAAGTTGACTGCCTGCAGCTTTTTGAGTGCCATAGCACACTATGAGGGAGCAAAAGTATCTTTAGTGCTTAAGTTGGACAGCATTTTTTTGCCTCAGCTCTAATTTTAACAACACTACTCCCAGTGAGGTAAGTATTGTCTAAGATGATGAGGAGAGCATTTTGGATGTCTTCTAATTGATACTGAATAGCTCTCATGATGTGAGACATTCGACAATTAAACCATCTTTAATGCACTTCTTCCAAAATTTCTCAGCTAAAGCAAAACACAGAATGAGAACACAACAAAGACACCACAGATTTCTTGAATGATAGTAAAAAAAACCTCTACAGCCTCTACATAACATGAGCCAGCATTGGGCAGTGACAAACTAAGTGTGTGGTGTGTGAGCACTGTGTGGCATGAAAAAGCCCAAAGGCCTTTGGGTTAATGTTACAAACTCTTTTTGGATGCTGCTCTGTTTTCCCTTTGCATTCACTTCATTCTCAGATCTGTGCCCTTTCATGTCTAACATCTACAAACTGAAAGCTGCAGATTGCAGCCCCATCAGCATATCTCATTCTGTGCGGGAATAGTTATTTTTCCACCTAGAAAGTTCCCGTTTATTTTTCTGTGTAGAGAAGGCTTGTTTTCAATGAGTTGAATACACTATCAGTAAAGTTAAAATTGGCTCCATATTAGAGCTGCAAATTCTGCACATATTTTTGCATCAGCAGTGATTTTCTCATTTGCTTAAAGAAGAATTCAGCTCCATATAGCACCTCATTCAGGATGTAAAATGTTTTTTGTTAAGTAAGTATGAGACACATTGGTGTTTCAAGGTATTTAATCAAATGTCAGTAAATAGCATACATCGTGCAATCTTTGGCTAGTGATCACTGCAGTGTATTCAGAAATGTATGTCTTTCAAATGTAGATGATGAGCAAATTTGATGATTATTGAAAGCAGCTTTTATTTTTATCAGTAATACAGCTGAAGAATGCACTGATTTATATTACAGTGCATTCAGAAAGTATTCAGACCCCTTCACTTTTTTCACATTTTGTCATGTTGCAGCCTTATGCTAAAATCGTTTAAATTGATTTTTTCCCTCATCAATCTACACTCAATACCTCATAATGACAAAGTGAAAACAGGATTTTTAAAATTTTTGCAAATTTATTAAAAATAAAAATCTGAAATATCACACTGACATAAGTATTCAGACCCTTTTCTATGACACTTGGAATTTAGCTCAGGTGCATCTGTTTTTCTCTTGATCATCTTTGAGATGTTTCTGTACCTTGATTGGAGTCTACCTGTGGTAAATTCCATTGATTTGGAAAGACACATACCTGTCTATATGAGGTCTTTCAGCTGACAATGCATATCAGAGCAAAAACCAAGGCATGAGGTCAAAGGAACTGCCTGCAGAGCTCAGAGACAGGATTGTGTCGAGGCATAGATCTCGGGAAGGCTACAAAAAATTTCTGCTGCATTGAAGGTTCCCAAGAGCACAGTGGCCTCCATAATTCTTAAATGGAAGAAGTTTGGAACAACTAGGATTCTTCCTAGAGCTGGCCGTCCAGCCAAACTGAGCAGTCCAAGGAGAAAGGCCTTGGTAAGAGAGGTGACCAAGAACCCGATGGTCACTCTGGCTCAGCTCCAGAGATCCTGTGTAGAGATGGGAGAAACTTCCAGAATGACGACCATCATTGCAACACTCCACCGATCTGGGCTTTATGGCAGAGTGGGCAGACGGAAACCTGTCCTCAGTAAAAGACATGTGAAAGCCCGCTAAAGGACTCTCAGACTGTGAGAAACAAGATTCTCTGGTCTGATGAAATCAAGATTGAACTGTTTGGCCTCAATTCTAATCGTCATGTCGGGAGGAAACCAGGCACCGCTCATCACCTGTGCAATACCATGCCAACGGTGAAGAATGGTGGGGGCAGCATCATGCTATAGGGATGTGTTTCTGCGGCAGGGACTGGGAGACTGGTCGGGGTTGAGGGAAAGCTGAATGGAGCAAAGTACAGAGATATCCTTAATGAAAATCTGCTCCAGAGCACTCCAGACCTCAGACTGGGTGGACCTTCCAACAGGACAATGACCCTAAGCACACAGCCAAGACAATGCAGGAGTGGCTTAGGGACAACCCTGTGAATGTCCTTGAGTGGCCCAGCCACAGCCCGGACTTGAACTCAACTGAACATCTCTGGAGAGACCTGAAAATGGCTGTCCATCGACGGTCTCCAGCCAACCTGACAGAGCTTGAGAGGATCTGTAGAGAAGAATGTCAGAAAATCCCCAAACCAGGTGTGTAAAGCTTGTCGCATCATATCCAAGAAGACACGAAACTGTAATCACTGCCAAAGCTGCTTCAACTAAATACTGAGTTAAGGGTCTGAATACTTATTTCAATGTGATATTTCAGATTTTTATTTTTAATAAATTTTGCAAAAAAATTCTAAAATTCTGTTTTCACTTGTCACTATGGGGTATTGAGTGTAAATTGATGAGGGAAAAAATGAATTTCAACAATTTTAGCATAAGGCTGCAACATAACAAAATGTGAAAAAAGTGAAGGGGTCTGAATACCTTGTGAATGCATTGTACATCCATTTATTGCTATTTATTGTTTGCATTGGATTAAAAATAAACAACACTTATCTAATTTTCACATTTCTGACCATATTGTACCTGGCATTTTCTAGTAGACAAAATAGTTCTTACAAAATCATACATGACCTGTGTGGGTATCCATTACACATCCTGAGTAATCTGCCTAAAGCTGAGGTGATTCCCAAACTTCCAAAAGTAGGGCAGGGTGCTTGGTTTAATAAACATACATTTGACTGAAACTGAAACCTGTCTGTGATATTTGGTGGGGCTGGTGCTCAATCTTCCTGTATGGCTGTGGGATCATGGGGTTGATGTCTCATGGCTTCTGACACATATGGTACCACAATGACCTGAGTCCACAGCAAATCAGATTTTCACTAGGTTGGCACTACCCCTGTGCCAGGTCTGCTGACTAGTTCAGCACTGTACCTAAACAGTACTGGTGTCCCATGAAAAAAAAAAAAAAAAAAAAAAAAAAAAAAAAAATATATATATATATATATATATATATATATATATATATATATATATATATATATATATATATATATACTGTTATACACATTGTTTGTGACTGGCACAGCTGAAGGGGCAAAAATCTCACTGAAAACCTTTCCAAAATAATGATTACGATGTAAGTAAGAAAGATTAAGCAGTGGTAGCAGTGGTACTGTAATTAAATATGAAATGAAATATATTCATTACATTCATCCATACAAAAATGACATTCATTACATACATTACATTCAATTGTATTGCCATTATGCCACGAGTATTTAAAAATTCTCCTAGTTTTATTTTTTCTGTGTTTTCATGAACATCTGTATTTACTGTGCTTTAGAAACTGGCAACACTACAAGTTTGACCCTGACCAATCATCGTTCACGTCCTTGCGTGTCATCAGGGAAGAGGGTCAAGAAAGTGTCAATCATGGCTACAGAAGCGCTATGTGTGGTGCTGGCAGTCTTCTGTTCGGAAAAGAAGAAGAAAAGGAAAAAAACGATTTCTTTTTTTACTGTCATGGTACTCCCTCGAGAAAATGTCAAAAAGGCAGGGGTATTGCTGCCACATTTCAGCGAACCTTTCCTTGGTTTCATTGTCCCATCTAGCAACAGTAGCATCATCCCTCGTTCTCTTCACTGCTGTTTGCAGAGAGCACTCTGTCATCCTATTGGTCAGCTTCGGAACAGGTCGTAGGAGATTCTCAAAAAATTCTCACATGCTAGACTTTTCGTCGGGGTGTCATGGGGTGTCCCAGATGCCACATCGCTGTTCTTCAATTATGTATATACAAGACCTGATCATCGTTCGGCGTCGTTCTCGATGTTCATATTCAGGCCCGACGCTAGAAATTTGTCAGCTACGACAAAATCATGGCAAACTCGGGCTGAAATCGTGTAGTCTGAACCCGGCATTACAGGGAAAACAACTCATGGGCTTTCATGAATACAGGCCCCAGTCTGGGGTTCACATTCAAGCTTTATGAAAGTTATGTTCACATACACAGTTTGGAGTTACATTCAATGTTGACATCAAACTCAAGTATAGCCCCTAGATGTGTTTTTTATTTTTTTATCTTTGAATGATTCCTGTGCACAACACATTACATAACATTACATTCACTTAGCAGATGCTCTTATCCAGAGCAGCTTCAGGCACAAGTGAATAAAAGTGTATCCGTTCAAGTTAAAGCAAAAAGTGTCAGACCAGGCTAACAACACTCCCAGACTAGTGAGTGCGTGCACGACACTATTCAAACATCGCCACAAGTTAACTTGTGCTAACATGAAAACAGACTACTTCGAAACTAAGGAAAGCTAAGTACATATGCTAGCATAAATCACAGTCACTAGATCACAGTATCCATAACACACTGTGATACAAGTAAATAAGCAGCAACCAATATCAAGTAGCAGGTATTAGGGGGTGGGGACTGAGGTGGAACGGAGATGTAGTCTGAAGAAGTGGGTCTTCAGTCTGCTTTGGAAGATTGCCAGTGATTCTGTTGTCCTGACCTCCAGGAGACGTTCATTCCACACTTGGGCACCAGCCCAGACTGGCATCATGACTGAGAGGAGCAAACCTGTTGGGAAGAGACAGTCAGTTGACTCAAGATTGCAGAGCGTAGTGATCTAGTAAATACGGTTTTAAGACTGATTGGTGGTATGAGGGGGCTGTATTATTGCAAACAAAAAGGAATCTTAAATAAAGTCTCTAAAATAACTGTAAAAACACATGTAAATGCATTCATATATGCTTTAATGCTGTGATTACCATGTTCTAGTAATGTTATATTGTAACGGGAGTGTGAATATTACATATCATATTACATATATATAACAGGTATGCGTGCGGCCTCGGTGGACAGACTGACAGTTGTCTGACCAATGACCGACTGATTGATAGTCAAGCGGCTCTTTAAATAACACGCATTTGATTGTGTTCGGGAGTTGCTTTTCACCGGTGAAGCCTGTGCGAATTGGGAGACACGCAAGCAAGCTCATACCTGTGCGATATTGTTATTCCTTTTATGCCTGAATATTTACGCTTATTCAGCCTCTGTAACGAAGGCGTTTTATTAGTTTTTTAAATATAGTATTAATGTATTTCGCGCTCCACTAGTGACTGGATTTGTCCGGAGTTTGGAGCGGTTAGATTGCAAATCTCCTTCGGATCTGATTGCGCTCACGTATTGTGTGTCCCAGCTCGCACAGGTCTGTGACGTCACGCAATCTGGGTTTCGGTAGTGGTTAAAAGCCCAGCGGGTTTCTGTACTGTGTGGGGTTCCCTTAATGAAAAGGGGGGTCGTTGCGGAAAGGTTTTTATATATTTTGTCTCTGTCTCTCTAAACGTTTTTATTATTCTAACTTATACATGCCTCTTGCCATTGCCTAGAATGGTTGGCACTCAGACCAGTTACTAAAGTGGGTCACTGTGTGTTTATTTGCTGTGATATTTCACTATATGTATACTCTGCTGTGCAGTGTTATTTGAGGGTTTGGTTTCTTTGTGTAGTCAACTATTGCCTCTGTAACTGCTTTTCCTGTGTCTGAACTGTGAGTGGCTGTTGGCCTTATTGTTGCCTCTTTTTAATGATAAAAAAGGAATATAATAAATTATTAAATTTGTAACTGGTTTGGTCTGAACTTTTGTCACTGAAGTCCCACTCCAGATCGTTTGGGTCTTTATTGGGCTTGTTACAATATTACTATGTTCTATGAATGCAAAGAAACTTATGAAGTATAACTTGAATTGTAAGTAAAAGGTATTGGCACTGTTAGACTATAACTTACTACAATCCAGACAAAAGCAGAGATGTCACACACAGAATCTCCTCACAGCCGAAGCCAATATTCTTTAATTTCTCTCTAAATAACCAAAAGACTAGTTTGACCTCACCTCCTTTCAGCAGAATGAGGTAGTGACCTGCAAATTTTCCAAGTCAGCTCCTGTCAATTTTCATCATTTTATTTCTGTCCCCAATCTTTACTAATGTGGAGCAGGTGGAATGCATTACATTGAGATAACATGAAATAATTTATCAGGAAACTCCTTTTACAGAATAGATACAAGTAATCCCAAGAGGGGGACACATGGTGCCTAAAATTGATCTTCCCAAGGAAAGAAAGAAAACATCCCTTTGCATTTGCATTGGCTTTTGTGCTTCCACAGAACTTCCACACTGCAGTTTTTTCTCTCATTTATTAGTGAGACCACATCTAATTTCTCTGCTGTAATTGTCTCCTGGAATCTAACCTCCTGATGGATTTGTCACAGAAAAAAAAGAATAAAGTCTCTTTCCAAAGTGCCAAATGAATGACAGGCAAATTGGTCACAACCATGTGGAGAGTAGAACTTCATGAGAGCCCAGTCAGTTACCAAGAGAGATTGACATGAGTGATTTGAATATTAATAAGAAAATGTAGCACTCAAATGAACTCTGTAATTCTGGACCCAAGAACCATAACTTTTTTCCTCAGAATTTAGTTATGGTTGCAACTATTTCCATGGAGAGTTGAAACAATAAGAAAAACAAACAAACCAAAAACTAAACTAAATTTCAAGTTACATTGTAATCACTGATGCAAGGCTCAATTTCTCAATACACAAGTTATGTGATATAACAGATAATAAACCAGGCATCTCAGAAGATGGTATTATTGTGACAGTTACATTGGTCTAATGCAGTGTTACCCAAACCTCTCCTGGAGTACCCCTTGTCCTGCATGTTTTAGATCTCTCCCTGCTCCAACACAGCTGATTCAGATGATCAGTTTGTTATTAAGCAGCTTCAGGAGTTCATAACGAGTTGATCATTTGAATCAGCTGTGTTGGAGCAGGGAGAGATCTAAAACATGCAGAACAAGGGGTACTCCAGGAGAGGTTTGGGAAACGTTGGTCTAATGCATTGGTGCCACAATGGAAAGGGATCCTTCCAGACTCTTTCACAACTGATTACACCCAGAGTTAGTTCCTCTGCCACAATGGCTACTGACAAGTCTGAGAAATCACTCCAGATGTTATATCAGACAATATGACAACATATTAACATTTTAGATTTTGTTTTGTAGGCAAAATTCCATATCTACATGTCACCTGTTCATTCAGTGCATCAATCTGCTTGTAATCTATTAAATTAGGTGTTCAGGGTATTTATAGTTGTTGTATACTTCAGTCCTCCCACAAACAGGGATTTTTTTTGCTCTTTTAAAATATTTTTTTGAAATGCACTTCTAAAATATTTTTGATCTATGAATTTAATCTTTTTTTTAATTAATATTGCTTAGCATTACTCAGTCAAATTTAAGGTCAAAACAGAGTAAGGGAGGATTTAATAGCCTTTTCAGTTTTCCATGGTTTCCAATGCAGATAAGCTTGGTTGACAAAGTGATGATGGTGATTTGACTTGGAGATAAATGTGAGTCATTCATTTATAAATAAGATCTCTCTCACTTTTTCCTGTCTCCAGGAACAGTCTTGCCATTAGCGATATAAACACTTATGCTGCCACTGCAACAAGACACTGATTAAAATGCCTCTGAGAAAGTGGAAGGTTAAGTGGATACCTACATTATTGCATTAATTTCATTTTAATTCCCTGAACCAAATTATAGACTACTCAAATAAATTTGTTATGCGGACAAATGCTGGTGGTTTAGTGAGTGAAGCACAGCAACAGCTCTGAAAGCATCTTCCTGTCAGTATTATGTCAGCAAATTCTTAATGGAATATCTCTCAATACAACTCAGATAAGGCACACAAATGTTCTCATGAAAGGTATACATGTGTGAAAGGGATGCAGCTATTTTGAATTTCTTTGCCTGTCATGAAATTGAATATTGTGTAATCTATGTGGCCAGAGCAGGGATCAAACTGGTTTATTTAACAACCACATTTCTCAGTTCCCCACACAGATATGATTAGCTCCTGGCACTTCATTGTTGTCCATCGATGATCTAACAGGCATCTATGAGTTGTGTACCCTATCACAGGGCTTCACTACAGTTTTTATACTTACTATCAAACTGTGTAGGTTTCATACACCTCTGCTTACAGGATTTTTTGCTATGATGGCAAAACTAATGATACAATTTGGGAGAAATGAAACATTTCTGTTCAGCGAAGGAAAAAAAATTGCACATTTCATGCTGTGACTTCATACACTTCAAATGTTACCTCATGAGTACTGTTTCATCTCATCAGCCAAGCCAAAATCTTAAGCATAATGAATGTGTGGCTCAACCATATCCCTTCGCAATTACAAGAGGAGGCAATTATTTTGAACTGTTTCATTTCTCAAAAGAGATTTCAAGGAAATTGAATTCAGACAATGCTGATGGAAAAGAATAAAAAATAATTTATAGATAATGAAGGCAAACATCAAGGATTATACTATAATTTGTGCACAATATAATGCAGTTATTCTGTCAGATTTACAAGCATCGGTTAATTTCTTCTCTCAATAGCTCTTTTCTTTTAGATGGATCTCTATTTTTTTTCCTCATCTGTAAAGAATATGGCCACTGTAAGTCAAATGGAGAAACATAAACAGAAGCAAAATCAGTAAAACATTAGTAGGTCCAGTTATTTAAACTCTACATTTATAAATCCTTTCACTAGCTATATTAGTGAAATGTAGTTCTCTGTCCAGACAGTCTTCACAGAAACATGTTCAACTGGAGCTCAAGATAGAAATAAACATTACTAGATAATCCCCTCCCATAAGAGGCTTTACAAAAACACATGTTGGTTTCATGATAATCCTGCTTTATGTACTAATTTTCAAGAAAAATGCCACACCCAATTTTGCCCTGGAGAGGTAAGTGCAGGGGCAGTGAATGGACTGAAACGTCTGTCTTTAGCACTGTCCGTATTGGTTTGTAAAAGTTTAACTGATGATGCCTGAAAATGTGATCTACTATAATTGCCTTTATGCCTTCCTTCCAGGCATATGAAACATTAAATCAGTCCCACTGGAAAGTATGTGGAGTGATTGGTCTTGCTTGTAGGTCTGCCGATGTAGACAGAAAGATACTGAGAGCATTGTGAATGTAGATATACTGTTTATATACCTGTGTGTACATACAATTTTGTGTGTGTGTGTGTGTGTGTGTGTGTGTGTACGTGTGTGACATGAGTGCTGTGCCTATACACACATGCACACAACCTCACAAAACTGTTAGAAGTCTTGCACATGTTGATATGTCATTATCTGATTTAAATTAAGCAATTTGCAAAGCAGTTATCTACCCACTGCAGAGCACAACTGCCCCTGGCAGTTGGTGAGTCTATTAAACTCTCTCCAGTATGTTATTGACTACAGGATTTTTTTTAATACTGTCTCTGTGTGGGGAATCCTTGGTTGCTTTACACACTAAAAATGAAGAAAAGACTGTCCCTGCTTTTCAGAATCTTGGTATCTTTTTAAAGCAGCATCATAACAAAGGACGGCGTCTTTAGCTGCAACACTAGCTAATGACCCCTTTTTTTCCGTGGCACTCAGAGCTTACCCTTTCTGCTGTTTCAGTCAAGCGCAGCCATGGGGACTTTGATAAAGGGCATCTCACTCTGTATGCATATGGGAGTCAACTGTTTCAAGGTTGTAATTATTGGCCTACTTCATTGCTTGGCCTGTTAAACAAGCACAGCAGTGAGCTGGTGACATCTGCTTTCTGATTTTATATGTATGTGTATAGTTCTCTCAATGTCTGCAGTGATTATGAGATTATATGTTCTGAATTAAAATATGCAGCCCAACACTTCCATCGGCTGTCTCACTTTTGGTTTGTGAGACATTTAAACTCAAATGCAGGTCTCAGTAAATTAAAAGGAAACTAGTTGCACACTGGTTTGCAGGCATGTGCCCATGGGGCTGGTCGTGCTTTGGTACTAACTACTAGAGAGATCAGATCAGATCTGATAGTACATCCACACGTCTCACACATGTCAAATCCCTGACTGTGATTACTTTTCAACAGGTTAGCGTATATTGAAACATATTTAAACTGGAAATCATAAGGCTTTCAAGCCAAATGGTGCATGAATTTCAGGTATAGTCAGTGTCAGGGGTCGCCAACGCTGGCCCCTGCTACCCCAGCACAGGTTCCCCTAATGGATCCGCCCGCCACAGACAACCAGGACACCGGAGTTGCAGGTACAAAACACTTTATTCGATTTCTAATAACAGTTCATAAGTGGGACGGCTCACACCCTGCAGACCTCCCCTCTAAACCCCCTCCCTGCGGCGGCTCTTCCCTTTCCTGGCCTCTCCCACATGGGCTCAGCACCAGGAGCGAGACTACCCCCCACACGGCACCACAAGCCTGAGCACACCGCAGGTCAAGATCCCCCGTGCACGCACACACACCACACAGTGATCACTCCGACTCATCTCCTGCGCTGGCCCCCACGACAGAGGCCAGACCCCTCTCAGCCGCCCAAGGAGGGGGTAACACTCCAGGGAGGGGGAGGTCCACCCACACACACTCACACACACTCACACAACAAAAAAAGGGTGGGACGCAACTTGGCCCGTGCCTCTGTGCCGGGCCTCGCTTGCGCCCCAAAATAAAAAAACAGAAACCCAAAAGAAAAGGGGCGGGGTGCTGCTGATGTTTCTGGTCCAGACCGCTGCCTCCAGGTGCTGGTGTTTATTGCTGGTCCTGTCGCACAGCTCCGGAGCAGGAACTTCGGCCACACTGGGGGGGAAGAACACACAGCACAGATCACCCTCACTGTTAGGCTGGGCAGTCTTAAAAAAGGGCACGCACACACCGCAGTAGCACCGCCAGTCACGTCCCTTACTGCACAGGGGCACCGCCCCGTCCCACCTCCTGCCCAGCCTGGGGCTCTGCTGCTCCGCCGCTCTCCCGAGTCTCGTCCCCTTCTCTTTCCCCAGTCGACCTCCGCTGCACTGCCTGCTCCGTTATTCACCCGAGGGAGCGGTCCAGGTCCGCAGCACTCCGCCGTCACTCACTCTTCCTCGCACGCTAAAATAAAAGGAAATCCCTTCCCGGGATTTCCTCCCCAAATCAAACCAAAAAAAACAAAAGCAAACAAACTGTTCAAACCAAATTATCCAAAAAGAAAAAGAAAAAGAAAACCTGGCCGAAACGTCCAACAAAAACCGAAACCAAAACAATCAATAAAGAACAACAAAAAAAAAGTTTCTCCCCCCCACTAAAACAAACCGGCAGAGTGTTCCCTCTCCTGAGCCGTCCGACTCCCGACTGCCTAAATTGCCACCTTTTTATACCTGCAACTCCCGCTAATGACAATTCAGAACAGCCGCAAGTCCCGCCAGCTCGGCGGAGGCAATCATTCAATAATCCCCGGCTCAACAACGCACCCGCGGTTCCCAAGTAGCATCACGAACGGAGGATAACACGGCGGCCGCTGTCAGATTACCTCCTGACATCAGGATTACATCTGGAGTCAATGCTTAAAAAGTGTTATACACATAAGTTGAATGAGTGAATGCTTATTCAGTGTACACAACCATGCTGTTTAGAAGTAAAAATGTAAATTTAGCAAATGAAAGTGGCATCTACCATGTTGCGGCAAAGGACCCAGAGCCATGACCAGGAATTTACATACAGCCATTTTGCAATCCTATTTTGTATATGATCACATGTAAATAATTACTTTCCATGTATGTTTTACCTTTTTCTTTCTTCAATCAAATATATTAGTTTTTAGGGTTTACTTGTGTAATTGGTACCATCATTGCAATCTTGCAATGTAGGTAATATATGTAAATGTTATCTTAATATATTACAATGTTCCAACAATAACAAAATTAGCTGTTTGTCTAAATTTGTGAAGATTTGTGAAGACTGTAGTAGTAGCAAAAATTGTACTCCGACAACTTGCTTCTTCTATACTGTGGTGCAGTTGTCAGGGCACAGGCACGACTCAAACGGAGACCAGGCGTACTTCAGGTTCCAAGTGGTTTATTAGGATAGGAAACCACAGGGCAAGGTCGTGGTGGTAGAACAGGCAGGGTCAAAATCCAGGAAGGCAGTCCGAGGCAGAACAAACAAGGAGCAGGGTTCAAAAAAAGGAACAGACTGGGTCAAAACTGGGCAGGCAGGCAGATCAGGCAACCAGGGCAGGATGGCAGGCAAAGACAAGGTAGGAAGTCAGGTAGAAGTCAGCACAGGATCAACAACAGGAGTGATAAGGCAGGTACACAACAGAGAAAACATTGAGACGAACTGGCAATGACACAGAGACAAGCAGAGTATATAAAGGGCTGGGCTGACGAGGAGATGGGATGCAGGTAGGCAGGCAGACAGGTGGAGATGATCAGGAAATCAGGTGAACAGGGACAGGGCGGAGAGTGGGGCAGGGCAGGAAAATATGGGAGCTGTAAACAAAAGCACATGGACAACACTGACAGACAGGGAGAAACACAAAAACAACAGCTAGGGGGCCGAAGTACTGACAGCAGTAGACTATCTTGACAGAGGGGGGTCTGCTAGCTGTATATTCTTACATTCTCGGGACTTTTTCTGTGAATGTCTCCATGCACTTCTCTGCTGCCTTTTCTCCCTTTCATTCCAATCTCCTATTTGTTTTATTCTCCTGTCTAGGACCCTCTTCTTCCACCTTTGTCCATCCTTCTTTAGCATCTTTGCTCTTTCCCATCTTGCTGACTATATATTTTCTCTCTTTGGCCCTCCCCATTTCTTCTCCCTTGCTCCTCTACTGGCAGCTTACGTCTAGCCATCCTTGTCTAAAAACAGATTGAAGTAGTATTAGAAATAGATTAGAATTCTAATAAGAAAAGCCCAGTTTGAAACTCTATGCAGTAACAGTGTGTGTGTATGCGTATGTGTGTAGGCTAGATCATAAGCAATTGGAATGAATAGTCTCTGAGGAGTGCAAAAATATATTTGCCAAAATGTGAAGCAATATCATAATAGTAAAAATAGGCAGACGTATATGTGTGTGAGTGTGAATGATTTGCATGTGCAATGACAGTAGGATGTGATTTCTATTTTTTTTTTTTTTTATTTGAGCAAAACTTTAAAAAGTTTATTTAAATAATTTTTTGAAAGCATGTTCCCATAAATGCACTGTACATATTATTTTGTAGACAAATGAATCAAAAAATGTATCTGAAGTGTATGCTAAGACCTGAAGGATTTTTCTTTATTTCACAACCATTAGTCTTTTGTGATGGATGATAATAATAATAATAATAATAATAATAATAATAGTAATAATAATAACAATAATGGCAAAGCTGTCTCATGTTTTATTGTTAACACTCCCACAGACTTTTCACTACAGAGGGTAAGCTGGAAAAGATGGATTTATTTGAAGCAGTGTCTCTTGAAGACATAGAGGTACTCAAAAAATCCTTACCATCCATTACAACATTGTTATAGTACAATTGGAGTATGTGTTTTCCCTGGGTTCTGGAGGTACCATGTAGAATGGGATTAGGGTGATCCTTATTTGATCTGGTAAATATCAGCAGGTGGTGGAAACATTCAATAATTTAAAAAAAAATTGTGGACATATGGATAAACAGACTGACAGCCTACATGTGTTCTGTTACAATAACAACAGCACCATGGATGGCTTGCTTGTGGAAAAAAAGTACATATGAATGTTTAATATACATTGTGCACATGCATAATAAATGGAGCACCTTTCAAGCAGTAGCTTGAAAGTAGGAGAAGAGAGATGATGGCATCCCGTTTAAATAATTACATGCACAAGGAAACAAACACAAATTGTTAGCAAAATTCTATCAATTCTATATTCAAAAAAATAAATTAAATATCTGAATGCTTTCATTTTTTACAGAATTCCAGTGCTTCAGTTTGATCAGTGTACTTCAGTTTATGTTGTGAATATGTAATCTACTGCAATGCAAGATTAGGTATTAACAGGAATGATTCCTTTTCACTTTTATTTTGCTCTTGAATTTTTGGCACCTTCTTCATGCTATCTGTTGTAGGTATTTAAAGCAGATATTTTGATTGATAACATTTTACAGACCTGTAAGAGTACATTAGCTACATTACTGCAGGTTTAAAAGGACAGTGCCAAGCATGGGCATTGTCTTAAGGGTAATTACTTGAAAATGCATCCTTTATCATTATAGAAGATGGCATCACGCAAAATATATATATTTACTTACTTTTTCCATGAGTAAGTAAATGCTCGTTTTCCACAAAGCAGATGAGAATGTTTTGAGAATGGAGCAGCCTCTCAATTCAACTGAGTGAGTGAACATGTCCTTACCTCACTCAACATCACACAAAGACAGTAGCCTACTATATACTGTATACTCTTCTTGTAGACAGAGGGAAAGGGTGTTTCTGTAAGGCATTTTAGACACGCTTTCCTTTTAGTGAACTGGGACAATCAGTGGCCTCTGGAAATCAGGTCAAAATCACAATGCTCATAGTGTTGATTTAAACATTTAACAACAAATCTGAAAGTGGCTTTGTAACTCACATGTTTACACATTTTTAAATCATAGGCTATCCTCACCCTCCCTGATCTTTCCCATTAGTGTCAAGCACTGTTTGAAATGGACAGGCATCAGAGAAGTATAGCTGCTCGTCCAGGCCACTGTGCTCTCCCGCTTGGACTACTGTAATGCCCTCCTCGCAGGCCTCCCAGCCTGCACCATTCAGCCGCTGCAGCTCATCCAAAACGCAGCTGCTGGGCTGATCTACAATCTCCCAAGTTCTCCCGCGTCACCCCCTACTGAGATCCTCCACTGGCTCCCAATCGCAGCCAGGATCCGCTTCAAGACCCTGACTCTCACCTTTTCCGCTGCAAGAAAGACTGCCCCGACCTACCTCCAGGACCTCATCCTACCCTACGCACCCGGCGTCAACTTCGCTCTGCTACATCCGGACGCCTCGCTCCACCCACCAATAGAACGAAAGGCCCACGCTCCTCACAACGACGCTTTTCCATCATCGCCCCCCAGTGGTGGAATGAACTCCCCACCCCCCTGAGAACAACTCCTTCAATCCAACCCTTCAGACGTGCGCTGAAGACACACCTCTTCAGACTCTACCTGGACTGATACCTCTCCCTCTTGACCTTGTAACTTTGACGTTGAGAATCTGACTCCTGTCTTGTACTTGTTGCTCACTTACCTAGGTAGTATAGCGGTACTCCATTTTTCTGTAATTGTATTTGAGATGCAATCTTAGTTCAGATTAGTTGGTTTGCGTCCACTGACCTTGCGCTCAGCTTCAGCACTATTTGCATTGTATGACCTGTACACATCTTGCTCTTGTGCCTGTTGTTTGCTCACTATTTGCACTTTTGTACGTCGCTTTGGATAAAAGCGTCTGCCAAATGAATAAATGTAAATGTAAATGTAAGTATATGCAAGATGCAATCTACAAGAAATAATGTAATAATCTGAGTGCTTTTGATTAATGATTGGTGTAAATGGTCTGGATTTACTAACTCTCAAAATGCCATATAGATTGTAGAAAACTATATGTTTTTGCTGATACACACTCACTATCCAGGACTTTGTCAGCCGTTGTCCCCTGGTGGTGGAATGAACTTCCACATCTCATCCGTTCTGCTGAGTCCCTCTCTGTCTTCAAGAAACATCTGAAGACACAGGTCTTCCACTCTCACATGAGCACCTGAAACTTCTCCCCTAAAGGAACTTCTCGTGACTAAAAATCTATCTCCTACTAAACTATAAAGTAAAAAAAAAATGTAATGATTTGGTTGTAATCAGTAGGTGATTTGTTCATTTTTAACAGGGGGGATGGTAGATGCACACGCAGCACTCTCTCTGCTACTAACTAGGGGATGGAGAGGGGGATGGCAGGTTAACAAGGGGGATGTATTTTGGTCATTTTGCTAACAAGGGGGATAGCATCCCCCCTCATATCGCCTACGGGTTGTAATGCTTTAACATAATGGTTTGGTTGGAATGGTTTAACGCACTTGTTAGTTTTACCTGCTAGTTTGTATCTTGCCTGGCCAACCTTTGGAACTTTGTCATGCAGTACCTCTAATTATTGTTGACTCTGTATGGTTTTTGTGTTGTATTGTACCTCACTTGTAAGTTGCTTTGGATAAAAGTATCTGCCAGATGAATAAATGTACACATGAATGAAGCAGCCTAAAAGAAGCTACCATAGAAATAGCGTAACAGGAAGTCTACAATGTGGGTACTGTTGTAGCCTTTGGTATAGCCCAATACAGAGCTGATCTTGACCATTTATTGCAGTGAAGACACTGCAAAGAATATTCTCAACCATCAATTGTTCAAGGTTGAACAGGACAGTCAAACTCTGTAGAGCCAAAAATCTGTTTTCCAGCATTCTGTTTAAAAAAATATTATTTAAATGACCATTGACAAATTTCAGAGTCAGACAACAGTAACCTAGGGCTTCATAATTAGGTTATTCCAAGAAACATTTGGTGCATTTGGCTGTATGGCTAATGAAAACAGAGCTTGTATACATGACATATATTATGATAGTCAAGACCAACAAAAATCATCTTCTATACCAGCCAATACTGAAACAAATGACATTGTGGTGTGCTGCTAGCTAAACATGTTAACTCTGTGTAGCAAAGAAATAATATCAGAAATAATTATGAGTGACATCAAAACAGCTTTTGAGCTGGTTGCAAGCTAGCCATCCATCCTTTACAAAACATAGGCTGGTTCAGAGAGGACAGTGACAATGACGAGCTTGCTTATTTTACAGCATCATCCAAATGGATGTTTGATTTGTCTAAATCTGGTATGGAAGCAATCAATCAACCCATCCAAGGCAAATTGCCTTTGTTTGTTTTTGATGAAGCAACTGACTAAAATATAAAACTGCAGAGATAGGCTATTGTTACTCAGAATAAATTTGTACACTCATAAGGTAGCTAGCTAACCCCATGTATAGTATCATTTTTGACCAACTTGTGAAGCTGTGACATTTTTTCAAATAATTGTGGATTATTAATGCTATGATTAATATCAGTTTTTTCAAGCTATAATAAATTGGCCTCCTCTACAACACCTCATCATGCCACCATACTTTTGGTGACTATGCTTTTCCAGGAATGCCCCACAACTCTGGAATGGCCTCCCCACTCCAGTCCCCTTTAATATGAAATTCAGTCAAAGCATGCAAATCCCAAAACAATCCTTTTTTGGATATGGGAGATATACGCTGTTATTACAAACAGCAGCACTGCAGTTTTAAAATATCACAATCAAATTCACAGACATAAAAAACATTCACTGTAATGCAGGAATCTGCCTCCTATGTTTCTTCCATTGTGTTCATTTTCATCTTCATCTAAATTGCATGGGTTGTGAGACAATAGCCTGTGTTTATAGCCACCTCAAAGTCATTTTATACAACAACAGCAGCTCACAGGGAAAGTTGCCATATTATTACCATAGAGCCTAATTTGAATGCAGCCATCACCCAAAGCACAACAAACTAGTGCAATTCAATTACTTATTATCAAATAGGCCTAAATTAAAATTGTAATTAAAAACTTTTATTTTTATTGGAGTAAAGCTCTATGCAATAATTTACTTTTCTGTCTCTCATCTGGAAGTGATGTTGCCTTTGACAGCATATTTATGCTTGATCTTGATGAAATGCAGCTGTGCTCCACTGAATTGAACAGCAACTCTCCTAACGCATTCCTTGAGATCAGGTTTGTGTGGCATACCAGTGTCAGTAGTAACACATTCAAGAAAATGGCAGGTAAGGATTTTTTTTTTTAATGAAACACAAAGCAATGTGTTACCTTACAGATTACCTTACAGGAATTCTGATTAAACCCTGAATAACAATTACAATAAAATGAGCAAGTCTTATTAAAAATGAATGACATCATAAAAGTTTTTTTTTCAAATCCACAATGCATATGGCATTAAGGGAGACAAGGCTTCAGATTAACTACAAATACATGGTTATATATTAACATCCTACACATCTGTGATGTTTTTAGGCAAGTCATCACTGCTGAACAGTATGGAACACTTGGATTTTAAAATTATTTGATTTTGAACCATAATCTGGCTTTTCTGTTACAATGATTGTAACAGAAGCATTGCCTTCATTGTGGGAGTGGTGTTTGCGTATAATGTTATGCCTAGTGTGTGAATATGGGCACCAATTGGAACCCCTTAATTGAAAATGAACTTTGTGTGATGAAGGTTCAGTTTCGATACTTTAAGTATGCTTATCAGCATGCCAATGACAGTGTACAAAATTAGTAAAAACATGCAGAAACATTCCTTGAAGAACAGTACACGACTTGCTATAAATAGCAAGGGATAGCTTAAGGGAGCGAAGGCAATATATACCTCAGCAGCATTCAGACATGGTACATGCTTGTAGGTAACACAAAATGGAATCTCAAGAACTTTGTTCCTGTGGTACTATATATATATACCAATGCAAAGTTTTGTTGTAATTATGTATTTTTAACATTTATTTCACAGGGCAGAGTCAGTGGAGAGTAAGATTTCTTTCTTAAATGATAAGCCTGGGGGAAGACCTTATTTGGGGAGGGAACTATTTAGTTGGTTAACTTGGGGGATTATTACACAACTAAAATGAAAGAACCTGAAAGGAAATTAGCCAGGGGATCTTGACCACAGATTCCCAGACCAATGAGTATATATAATATTACTAAAAACCAAAGCAAGTTAGCTATGCTTGCCAGAACTACAGTAAAAATCCTGAACACAAACAATAATATTCAAAAGAAGCAATAAATAAATAAATAAATAAAACTGATAAGGACCTTAAACAGTAAAATGTAAAATATAAAATATAATTGCAGTTTGTACAAGACGGTAATGCTACGGGGACAGAGATGGGAAGGGAAGCAAGATGCAGTCTTGCTGGGTTTTAAACTATTACAAGGAAAGATAATTAAGTGATGAGATATGACTGCATATCAATATTTGGACTAGAGTATTATCTTTAATACATGTTTAAACTGCAAACCCATGTTGAGCTGCCATATAAGTAAGATGCTTCACTGTATAAGACATTTCCTGCAAACACACCAACAAAGCAGTTTGAATTAATCACAGACTAATTGGGAACTGCCTTGGGTGGGGAAATACAGGGAGATTGTTTTTGTAGTATTTTTTGTGACATTATTTTCTCAACAGAAGGCTTGGTCAGGGAAATACAACGGCAGCCTCTGTGAGAATCTGAATGTTTTGTTTCCCTCTGTGCTTACTTAGAATGACAAAAATGTGAGGTGAAGAAGTGCCAGTGCCTCTGGTTCTCTCATTAAGAACTTTTTTTTGGTCAAGCTCACCTGCTACTCATGGGAAGGGCACCCAGGGCCAGCAATATGCTTCTCTGTGATTTGTGACAGTCTTTGCAAGACTGTGCTGGTTCAAAGGCCTGTTTCCTCAGGTTTCCCAGAACTGACGAGGGCCACTTCAGTGACATCTAATTACCTGAGAAGCAATGTGATGGGAGCCTTCAGTTGCCATCGTTTCTGACCCTGCTAACAATGTGATGTAATATCAGTATGGCCTGGTAGATAATGGCAGAACCTGTCTTCACTTGCCCCTATTCACCTCATCTCATGCCAGTATGTAGTAGTTTTATCTTTTTAGGGCTTTGTGGTTTACATCCTTAGCTTCCCACAGAAATGTTATACATTTTTCCATTCAGATGTGCAAGAAAATTACAGGACTTGTTAGCTTCATCTGGATTTTTTTAAATGACAGGGTCTAGTCTTAGAAGGTCTAGTCAACCAAATTGCCCTGGAGTTGACCATGCTGATCTGACTGTTGTGGTTAAAGTCTTTTTTTTTATTTGCACATATGCCTGCATGCACATGGTGGATTAAGAGTAACATATTTGTTCTGTCACAATCTGTTTGGGTTATGCATATTTGCAATTTGTATTCATCAGTGATATTCAAAATTGCTTTTCAGTTCCTACAAGGAATATGCACCTTTTGTCCAAAGTGTCCAAGCACACTTTGTCAGACAGTGAATAGACTATAGTTTTCTCAGAAAGTTGAAATAAGAATACTTTAGAAGAATGCTTTATGCATATCAGACTAAGTTTAAAAAAAAAAAACTTAAAATCATGACTACGAAAGCAATTTCTTAGCCTTAGTTAAACTAATGCTTTTTTTTCCCTTTTACTGAGTTGTACCTTTTATTTTACATATCACAGTGCCTAAGGAGATTTAGAATGGTGCACTATGCAAGAGTCCATATAAAAAATGATCTTACACACTATCTAAGGTGCACATAGCCACACATCATCTATACTGCACAGTGGGAACACAGGCACTGCCTTCTCGGTGTTCTCACACAATCTACCCAAGTTTACCTCAATATCCTTGTTTAAGCTTTGATTTCTTGGCAGCATGGCACAGATGGGCAGAATTTCCATCTTCCACCTATTAGTGCAGGTCTTTGCCATGTTTTTGTTTGTAGACTGCTGATGGAGTAATGTGTTTTTTTCTTGCTTCTTTAAAAGCAGGTTATATCTGTGTCACAGCTTTGCTATTATGAAAAGCATCGCATTCTCACTAATTGATTTCAGCATAATGCTCCCCCTACTACAGAGCTGTCGTTGTAGTCCCAGACAGCATCTGTTCATTTATTTTGAAGTGTTTTAATTCATATTCATTTTGTAATCATAGTTAAAATGTAATATTTAGAATGAGACACAAATAGAAAAGAAATATGGATAGAGCACTGGCAGTAAAATTCTGGCAGAAAGACAAGAGATGAAGCTGTAGTTGTGCTCCACTGTGCTCTGACACTGGCGGGGGGGAAAGATTGTACACTGTGACAGCAGATTGTTCTGCTCCCAGATCTTCCTGCCATGCAACAACCAGAAGGAAAGATGCTAACTATTGTCTTCCATGGCTCCAGAGACCTTTTGTCAGTGCTCCTTGCCGTGTGTTTGTGTTCTTCCCCTGTCCATGTGCTTTTGTTTTTCCTTGTGTTCCAGCCCTGCCCCACTCTCCGCCCTGTCTCCGCCCACCTGATCATCTTCACCTGCCTGCCTGCACACCTGCTTCCCATCACCTCATCAGCCCTACCCTATATTTACCCTGCTTTTCTCTGTCTTGTTGCCAGTTCGTCGCAGTATCCTGTTTCGTCCTTGCCTTCTGTTTCTCGGTTTTTCCACGGTTTTCTGTCTCCCGCCCTGGGTCTCTGTGTTTGCCTGCTGTTTTGTCACGTAAGTTCTGTCAGTCTGTTTTCTGTTTCGTCCTGTCTTTGTCTTCCCCTGTCTGTGTTGGTCTGCTCCTGTCTCTGTGGCACCCGCCTGCCTTTCCTCTCCCGGCAGCCTGGGCCGCCTGCTGTTCTGCCTCCGCTCCCTGTTGCCGGCCTGCCCGGGTTCTGCCCCTGTCCAGACCCTGCTTCCTGCCTGCTCAGCCCCGGTCCAGCCTGCCGTTCTGCTTCGGCTGCCTGGGTTGCCCGTGGTTCTGCCCCAGCTCCCTGTTGCCGGTCTCCTGGTTCTGCCCCTTCCCAGACTTCACTCCCGCTTCTCGTCTGCCCTGCTCCGGACCTGCCTGCCCAGTTTGTGACCCCTGCCTGGCCTTCGGATCTCGTCTCTGCCTGCCGCTCTGTTTTGCTTGCCCGCTGCCTGCCTGCCGTTGCCGACCCTCGCCTGTCCAGACCACGTGCTTGCTCTCTGTTTGTTTTTGGACTGACTTCCCTGGTTTTGACCCTGCCTGTCTTTTACCCTGTCCTCGTCTGCTCCTGTTTTGGGGCTTTAATAAAGCCACTCTGCCACTCACCTCCGGGTCTGCGTGTGAGTCCTCACCCCGCATCCCTGACACCTTTTCAACACTTTTTTTGTCCCCTTGCCTGTACTGTTGTGATAGTCATTTTGACAGACATCAGAAAGGCTCTTAGACTTTTGCCTAAAGTATAATGCATTTGTTTGCACAGGGAGATGGATTATTTATTCCTCCTTAGTGATGCTAACAATAATAATAATAATAACAAAATTTTGTGTTGTGATGAATTAGTGCTAAATAAACCCTCTTACCTCTACTCATGTGTATTATTTTATTTCTTGAATACAGATGAAAATGGCATTTACAAACATATCATGGAGTATTCAAAATGAGACCTCATTCAGTGTAATCACATTGTAAACATTGCACATTGCTTTGATGACCTGAACAGCAAAGTGGTGTTTCTCAGTGATATTCCAGTACTACCTAATGCAGTTTTGGAAGCGTTGGGATTTGGAAAGAAAAAACAACAGAAAATGTCCCCAGTCTTTGTGTAGCTCTAATCCTTGTAGACAATTCCACTTGACTCATTTCAGTATTATGTGGGTCTGACCACACGAGTGCTCAATCGGGAGTGAACCAAGATATGAGTGGTGTTTGATGGGTCCTTCTACCCTGTGAGTAGTCTTAAGTCTTAAGCTACCCAGAATAAGTTGTCTGCCCCAACTTCACAAGGAGAAGCCAAATGCCACTGCTTCTGCCTTGCTGTCTTAAGCAATCCACACATCGTCGCTGTCGGGCGGAAACCTCGTATCTCCATATTTTGTCATTTTAATTTATTTTCATAAATCAATGCTATTGGTCACCCTTTACGTCCGTCTGTGGGTTTTACAAATATTTAACCAATGAAAAGTATTAAAAAGAGCTTGTGACTAAATCCCATAACTCCATTGGATCCTCAAACTGTTGGCAAAACCTCATAGCTCCACCCCACCTCCATCTTGAATGAAGTGCTGCACAGACACACACAGCAGAGCTGAAGGTAAACAGTGATGAGGTGATTTCCTCTGACTTTGTCTGCGGCATAACAAGAGATTTTGGCCAAATGTATTCAACGACAGGAAAAACTGAGCGCACACATAGCTACAATAAACTTTGTAAACAGTAATTTGAGGATAACGTAATGCGATGCAATTACTGCCTCAGATGCGGCCGTTCTAATCAATGACAGACAAAACACATACCTCGACATTCGCTGGTCAAAAACTTGATAACTCCCTTTGAGCTTGACTTTGGTAAAATAATAACATAATGACACATGCAAGTATCTGACCATATGTAAAGACACAACATCAACTTTGGCGACACGGTGTTCAATTATTCTAAAAACACAGGGTTTTTTTCATTTCCTGAAAAGTAACAGTTTTGGACATACAAGGTTGCCACCCGACAGCGATGATATGAAGGTGATGCTCCTCAGAGGGAACATACATACACATGCAATTTCACATGCATAAAAAGTTTCATCACATTTTGGATAAGATGGTGCTTGAGGCATGACGTATCAGATGGCTGATCAGTCCACTCTCCTGTTAAGAGTGATCTGTCAGGTAATTTTTTTTATGTTACACAATGCAACATTTTTGTTAACTGCTGACAGCAGAGTTTTCAAGTTTGAAGAATTTGTTTTCAGCTCTGTTGTACTGTTTGTCCTGGGATCCCATGAACCTCTGCTACAGAGAAGGAGACACCCATGGTTAACTAATAAAAGTAACCAGACTCAAACACATCATCCTAGTTGTTTTTGTTTCTTTCCCTGCTACTCCAGAAACAGTTATTAAAGCTTAATCTAAATTTAAAATCATTAAATATAATGCCAAAGAGGGCAAAGAGGATAGAGGAAAAGAACAACTAATGTCCTCTCACATGATAAAGAATGTGTCATGATGGCCATTGCGAGAATGATGTTCTTATAAAGAGAAGTAGAGAGAAGGGCAACAAGACTGGGTCCAGGTATCAAGCACATAATTCATGAAGGACACCCCTGGCTCTCCTTTTGTTGCATCTAAAAAGAATGTACATAAGGACAAAAATAAAAACTTGCTTGAATCCAGTACTTAAAATTTTGCCTCAAACATACTTAATTACCTTAGTCATGTTTTTGCCATTGTAATTTCCCTTGTAAGTTTTGTACAGGTTTACCTTGATTCTTGGTGAAGCTCATGCATGTTGAAATTGCACGTTGATGTAATGCCTTACATTGTGTAGTGTGTCAGGTCCTACAGGCAACAATTAACCTCTCATGCACCATAGGAGTTATGAGTGTATAATGAGCAGTGTTTATATTTTTGAGAATTCCTCTACAGAATACGGTTCAAGAGAGATCACCAAAAGTAAACGTAAGACACAAAATTCAATAATAAATATGGGAATATAAATAAATGAACTGTTGCAAAACGCACTGAGAGATCTGTTGAATCAGACAGTTAAAAAGTACAATAGGGATTAATTGTAATAATCTGGAAGAATGTTCCTTTTGGGTTGGCTCAATATTTCACAATTAATGTGCTGACATCATATCATAAATATAGGGAAAATGAATGGATGAGCACACAAAATGCTACTACTGCTGTGGAATCATTTGTTCATTTTCTAGGTTTGTTCTGGAGGAGCCTGAGATCAATAAAAACAGTAATCCACAAAACCCATAAACATCCCCTTTCATAAACGCTAACAAAAGAGCCATAAACCAAAGAGCACATATTTTTGTCTGTGTGTGTTTCCAGTATATGCTGTTTGATTCTTTATATGCATAATGCATAAATTATGTGTTCTGTATTTCCCACAAAATACTCAATGGAATCTAAAAATAAATGATTTGTGTAATTTTTAACAAGAACAGTGCCTGTGCCCACATCATTTGGCTCAGAGGCATTTTAAGATCCCTACAGGCAAGTGGCTTTCATCTTCTTGTATTTTTATACCCCCTTCAGCTTACCCCCAAGATGCTCCAGATACTGATGCTTGAATGACATATGGACTGAGGATACTAAAAAGATGTTAAAGGTCATTCCTACAAAGAAGGGGGTTGGTACAGAGAATTAAAATGCCTAAGATGTCACTGTGATTTGTTAAATTGTATCACTAAATGTGAAGTAAATCCTTAAATATAAAAATGGTCTATTTTCACCATTTTCTGCACTGCAGGTGAAGAAAGATGCTGAAGTCCTTGGGAGCCCAATAGCTGAAACAGAATTGTCACTGAAGAATGGCAGGGCCAATGGACCCACCAGCAATTTCTATGACTCATTCATCTATCAAAATTGGGAAGATGAGATTTTGCCATTACAAAGCTTTTTAATCAAGTCTCACAAAATACATAGAGAGTAGGTCAAAGCAAATAAGATTAGATTTGCATACAGAGGCAAGGTGTGCAAAGTCTAGTTTAATTAGTTTAATGAAGTTATGTGTAGTTCTGTGTACATTTAACTGGGCTCCAATATTATAAAGTGTTTTTACACATCCTCTGCAACACTTTGTGACTTCATGAAATAAATATAATTTAAGACTTGAAAGTCCTTAAATTCCTTATCTATGTCTTAATGTAGTATGGCATTATCTAGGCAATAGGTTATCTAAGATTAATGTAATACCAATGATCTAGATAGGGATGTACATTTGCTTGAAAACATTGTTCTGTTATGCATTGACATTTTAATATTATCATGGCAAATAACATTACCTTTAACTACACCACAACAAAAATGTTTCTTGAATGTTTCTGTCAGTTGCACTTCTTTTAGAAAGGTAACACTAACATTGGTTATTGTTATTTTAATATGCTTTTTAATATAATTTATTTATGTGTATATTTGCTGGAGCTATTTGTACTATAATGATGAGCTGGGAAATCAAGACAGCTAGGGAATAGAAGACACTGTGTGCAGATAGTCAGTAGCGGGTTTCTGAATCCAAAACCCTGTGGTTACAAAACAAGTGCCATAATCATGTACTACTTGTTTAATTGTATTTATTTTCAGGTTTAATCATGACCAAATCTTCAATATGGCACTGCAGATTGCCATTCCATTATGGTGATACCAATGATTGACTTTGCGGTTGATAGCAAGCTCCAGACAGAGAGTAAAAATTAGATTCTCCATCTCTGTTCATTAAACAATGGAAGTGGGGGAAAGCACATTTCATTTCTTAATTCTTTTGCTTTCCCTTAATTGCCAGGACTCTCATTCCATTGGGGTATGAAACCTTTCCTTGTTGATTAATGGTGCTCCTTCTCAAGTTTATTTAATTGATTGAAAAGGAAACAGTGGACAAGCTATTTCAAATGTTCAGTTATGCTCACCCAGAGTAATCCATCATTTAAATGAAGGTGACTTCAGAGGAAAATTAAAATTGCCTGTTTAAATTAGTAAAGTTCACAAGCCTTAAACCGCCAGATGTCTTACATCCTATTTTGGTTAAAACTAGGTAATTTTTTGTACGCAGTTTTATGGTAATGAGTTCTTGTGAAACAAGAAGGATGAAATTTGGGGTGGTAGCAAAATACTGAAGCTTCTTGAATTGGTGTTTGTGTGTGTGTGTGTGTGTGTGTGTGTGTGTGTATCCGCGCATGAAAAACATTTTGCAAAAGAGGGGCAGTCTCTTGCACACTGTCAGCTTTCAGCCTCTCATACATTGATCTATTAGCCTAAATATGTAGACAGCTGACTGATAAGACGTCTGTCATGACAAGCAAGAGTTGTAACACTATCAGTTACAGAAACTTGTACCAAGGAAATACATATGGATCTAGTAATTACCCAGACACGGTCAGCACAGAGAGCCAATCTTTTATTGTGTTGTTTCGTTCTGTCTTTTTTGAGTCACTGAAGCAGTTTATTTCTTAACTCAGTATCAAAAACACCATGGACTACAGAGAAACCCAGACATATGTGCTCTCAGACAGCTTCAACAGAACCTTTAGCTGTCATTTAAAGCAGCTATCTTTGCTACTATGGCAGTCAATGAAGCATCCCTACAATCAGACCTCGCCAACCTTACTGTATTAATAACTAAATTTGATCATGCTTGGAAGCTACAGGGTTTACTACAGTTGTACAAGAGTATATAATCAACAAGGGCTTACGAAGAAAATTAAACAACACAATTGTTTATGTGATTACATGAGTACAATGATGTAATGTTACCAAGAATATAGAAGATGATGATATGTAAAGAAATTTCTTTGCAAACTTTTGCCTCTTGTATACTACTTTCTTTTATGAAAGGCACAATGCCTGTCTGTGCTGGTCTCTCAGTGGTGGAGTGAAATCCCCACAGGGGTTAGGACAGAAGAATCACTGGCCATCTTCCAACACAGACTGAAGACCCACATCTTTAGACAGACTGCATCTTGGTTCCACCTCAATCCCCACCCTCTAACAGCTGCTACTTGTATTAGTTGTTTATTTTACATGTAGTATTGCAATGTGTTTTGGGTTATGTGGTCTAATTATTGTGATGTTTGGTAGTATACTTGGCTTCCCTTGTCTAAACAGGTTGCACGAGTTAAGTTGTGGCAGTGCTTGAATGGTGTTGTGCTCACACTCACTGGTCTGGGATTGTTGTTAGCCTGGTCTGACCATTTATTTATCAGTGGTGTGATTTGCCCTAAAATAAGTCCTAAAGTTTTACATTTACTTTCAACAAAAACATTTTAAATGATCAAACAAGAAAGATCACTATCCAATTGCTCCAAATACTTGGATATAAATGTGGTCATGGACAGCAGTGCAATACAATGGCACAAGCAGAATGTCTTGACTTTAATTTTGATAGGTAACAAACAAATTTATTCTCTTTCAGTAAACACTTAATCTCTGATTCTCCTTGCTGGAACTAATTACTTTTTTGTGATGCAAAAGATACATATAATTTAACCAACTTAATTTATGCATTCAGAAAATCTTACATATAAATCTAAATAACTAATACATAATTGTAAATGGCCAAAAATAAAAAGACTAATGTAAAAATAATAATGATACTTTTCCTGGGTAAAGTCTTACACTGTAAAAGCTGATGCCTTCTTAACTTACAAATAAAAGTTCATCTGACTTAATTTGTCATGCCTTGTTGACATTACTTATTTTGACAGTTTGTTCTACTTTTTAAGATGCGATTGTTCCTCCACACATTTAAATGAGTTTACTGAACTTAATGGGCCTTTGTCACGAATTTTGGAGATATGTATGCTTCAGACAAATTGACGCACAAATTGCTTATTGCAAACGTTTCTCTCATGTATTAAAGTTACTTTGTTACATTCGCACTAATTAATGGCAGTGATAAGATCAAGACGCAAATGAAGACCTAATAATATTGCAGCTTTATCAGATTCATGTTAGTTTCCTCCCCAGGATGGGCAGGTTCGGTGGTTGGATGTAATTCAGTGTTTCTCAATCCTACTCCTGGAGGCCCACTGTCCTGCATATTTTTATCTATCCTTGCTCCAAACACACCTGATTAGTGTGATTAACATGCTCTTGATGACATCAGGTGTGCTCAGCTAATCGAAAGTGCCACTGATGACTTCAGTCAGGTAGGTAGAGCAAGGATAAATAGAAGATATGCAGGACAGTGGGCCCCCAGGAGCAGGATTGAGAATCAGTGATGTACTTGACAGGTGAATGGGGAATTATGATTGGGTTTGGTGATTGGGGGAGCATGAAATAGTCTCATCACTCAGTGTTCATGTGAAGGGAAACTAGAAACTGTCTTGCTCTCATTAGGACTGTGATCTCGTCACTCTCATTTCATGTGCATATTGATTCCCCAGTTGCGCCAACAGTGTTAACTTAATGGGACTTGAAGGTTAGATATTTACTCATCATTTTACTGTCAATATTAATATATGATTATTTGATAGAGCAGTGCCAAAGGATACAGTAGCAGACATGTTTTAGTTGTGCGCTATATTAGCTTAACGTTAGCTATAACCAGTGTGAGCCAATATAAGTTAATGCTTGACGGCTGCTTCCTCTCATTAAAAGGAGATAATGTGACAGAAGAGCAGCATTTATCGTCTCAATACTTGCTGATAATAGAGGTAGTAGTGCGTATGACTGCATAAAAAATCACATAAGGATGTAATAACATGTGTTTTACAAGGGCTTAGCCTATTTTGAAAGTAGTTTGAAGTTTGAGGTAACGTTAGCCCATAACTTACTCATCCACCGTTAGTCTGAAATTGCATGTGGAGTGTCGTGTGTTAGCTAGGTCATTGAAAATATTTAAGTTAGACTTAATTTCTCTAACAAGGCTCTGCTTAATGACATTAGATTGTGCAAGATGTTAAGGGTTTTTGTAATGTATATTTTTTGTAATTAGTTATTCTAAAGTTTGTTCATTTTGGCAGGGGATAGTTGGCTAGCTAGTTTGTTACACATTCTAACTTACTAGCCTACTTTGGCTGATGGCTGCATGTAAAAGATTCAGCTTGCTATATTTCGTTTCATTTAACCCGTATTTTTGAATGGATAGATCAATATTACCATATTAATATCAAATATATAAAATATGCAACTGATTTAATAATGTAGGCTATGTGAATATAATGTAAGCCAATACAGGACATTTTTGTGGTTTGGTAATGTTATAAATTGCTTTATTGTTGACATTGTGTGTTAATGGTCAAGACACCTGTCTTAATGTGATCTACTCTCCATGCTTGCAGGTTAACAAGACGTATAGGAACACAGATGCATTGGGCATGTAAGTTCTGCAATTTCACCAGTGACAGAAGAAGTCATTTACTCAAACACCACAGATTAAAACATGGTGGCCTTACAAGGACATCATCCCTACCATGCCTCCATAAAGAGTGTGTATGCACCTTTAAGTCGTTTAACACACTCAAGGTACATTTGTTGAAAGTTCACTCTCAGAAAAGTGATAAAGGCTGTGATGAGAGAGCTGTCTTCAACTGCCAGCTTTGCAATTTTAAAGAGCCCTGTGTTGAGCAAGATTTCTTTACACATTTACACACACACACCTCAGAGTACAACAAAAAGTACAGTTCTCATGAAGAAAGGGTATTTAACACTGGACACATTAAATAATGCTATCCAAGGATTCCCCTATACATTTCTGACAAAAAAACAAACCTCAGGTAATTCCTAAGACATTTTCCACCAAGGGGACCATTGGAGGAAATGGCCATGAAAATTGGACTCTGGTGACACTACTTCCCCTTATGGTAGGCCATCATGTCCCTGAAAATGATGAAGCATGCGAGGTGTTAATGAACTTGAAAGACATCCTTGAATTGACGTTGTCTAATAGATTCACTGAGGAATCTATTGAGTTTCTGAACTACAAGATTTTGAACACAGACTGTTGTTTCAAAAAGCTTTCCCAAACTCTAGGCTCCATCCAAAACACCATTATTTGGAGCATTATCTCCATCTCATAAAAGTTTTTGGACCACTTGTTGATGTGTGGACAATGAGATATGAGGGAAAACACACATTTTTCAAATGAGTCATCCGTGAAGTCCAAAACTTCATGAACGTCCTGCTAACTTTAGCTGAGCGACATCAGAGCATGATGGCTTATCATTTAGATTCAGCCTCATTTTTCAAGCCAAGTTTAGAACTGGACAAAGTGAAGAGTGTAGTGGTTGCTTCTTTCCCAGACAGTGTACAGTATCAGTTGTCAAGATGCAGTCCTCAAAGTACATTTCTTGTAGCGTCATCTGTTCACATGCCACTGGTATGATGATTTCTGTGGGGTCATGTGCAGGGCTTCCAGAGTTCACACAGATCGATCAAATCTTGGTCGTTAACACTGATATTTTGTTTATCTGCAAGTCATTGATTGCATGGTATCATGAGCATCTCCGAGCCTATGAATTGTGCAAGAGCAGTGTGTGCTTGGCTGTCACTCAACTGAGGGACATAAATGATGTGTTCCCCCTGTCTGCCTATAAAGTTAAAGGCAAGATGCTTGTTCCCCTGACACATTTTATTTTGTGCTAACTCCTTGAATATGCAGATAATGAAGATTCTTTTTTCACTCCTTCGGAACCAACAATGGCCAGTCAGATTCATAGTCAGCGCAAGCAATGCCAGAAAAGTTACATTCAGTGCAAGACCTGACAACATTGAAACATTATTATTTGAACTGAAAGAAAAACTGGCTCTGCAGTATGACTTCAAAGTTCAATATGAAGACCCTGAGTTTAATAATGCACTATGCAACCTTTGTGATCTATCTGAATTACCTGACAGACCAACAGTGAAGATTCTTTCTTTTGAGATGGACGTGCCAACTGCTAGCTCATCATCCTGTTCTGACACAGTCATACAGCCAAGTACCAGTGAGGGATTAAGACTGACCTCCCGTGACCAGTGGCCAAGAAGATTTGAGGTACCACAATTTTCTGTGGACGTTGAGTACAGACCTAGGCAAAGATCTCATATATATGAAAGATGGGACACGAATGCCGATTTCATGAGATATGAAGCATGACATTCTTGAGAAGCTGGCGGAGACAATGTACCAGTTCATGGCGTTCCCACAAGTGACCATTTCAGTACCGCTGCTTCAGCACTGATCTGCAAACATCCTTGCCTCACAGAGTCAGGTTCTGTTACAGGATGGTGCAGCTGGAAAAATAGGTTTAAATTCAAAATGGGCAATTTCTGCATAAAACTTCGCAGATCTGGAATGGCAGATGTATCTACTGTATCAATGGGAACAGGAAAGCCAAAGGGAATCCAGATGGAGTACCATCTTGTAAAAACCACAATTTACAATTTACAATTTGGCATTTTGCAGACACTTTTAAACCAAAGTGACTTACAATTAGTGCATCAATCAGGTATAGCTGACTTCCTCATAAACAAATGATTGCAGTAGGAATGCAAAGTAATTATTTACAGTATCATGCTCCTGTACATCCTCCAACAATAAAACAGAAGTCTGCAAACAAAACCTGCAACATAGAGAGAGGGTTAGTACAGAAAAAACAGATTTTTTTTTACTTTTTATACCATGACACACAGATACATAACAGAAAGGTTACACAATAGGGGACAGGTGGATTCTGAAAAGGTGGGCTTTTCACCACGGAGAATTGAAGCAAACTTTCTACCTAATTTTCCTAATGGTCAGGATGCAACCACTCTAGAAGCTAGCAGAATGGCCCTTGAGAATGAAATGAGAAAAAGGTCGCCAGATTCAGCTTTTATAAAACAAATGATGGACCAGACCTTCTCCCTGAGATGCAAAGAAATCGTGGAGGAGCAGCCCTCAGTGAAAAGAATAATGGAACGATGCCCAGCCCTTTTTACAGAAAGTCAAGTAAGAAATTTATAACCAAATAGTAAACATATTGGCCTTTATACACATTTTATAATGGCATCAATACAATCGTCCTTTTCACTTGATTTTTCAGTCTATGAAACATTGTCCATTGGTTTGTCCACTTAACTATGAGAGAAATGGTTTAAATGTGTGGATGTAGTTACTATCAGATAGTTGAGGGGTTACTGAAAGTGTCACTTGGTTCAAAAATGTGGTCATATGCCATGTTGAACATTCTGGCTAGAATTTGGTTATCCCTTCTTTGTTTTTGTTTATTTTTGTTTTTCTGATCTTTGCAGAATTCAGAAGAGTTGCAGCTAGGAATTTACAGCAGCATTTCTTTGAGTCATTGGACAGCCATACCCCAGGTTTCATTGAAATCTTCAAACCCAAAAAGGGAATGGTTGGAAGAACACTTGCATATTTCCTGTGCCAGGTTGATACTAAGGTAAGCTAAATATTTTGAGTATTTAGGAGAAGAATACGGCATCTGGCCTATAGGGCACATTGCAGAAACTGCATGAATCTTTGATTTGCACAGCATGAGTAAATTAGGGAATCACTGGGTATGTTCTGTGTGTGTTTGCTCTGGGTGGGAAGGTGATGAGGTTCGTAGGCAGGGCTGCTGCCTTACTTAAGAAGAGAGTGCTGAAAAGCCACACACCCAACAGACTGACAGACTATAAGCCAGGCAGGCTGTGTAACATTTGTGTTGTATTGTTATTAAACAGGTGGCGTCCCAACTTGTAAATTGTTGTGTCTGTGATTTTAGGGAGGTGCTTAGCAAATGGTCTATATTTAAAAAATTCAACTTCAGCTATGTAGCACAAACTGTAAGTACCTTGTTACTCCTTGTGATCTAAGTGTTTATTGATCTTATTTGTTTTTCTCTCCCTTTTTGTTAGACACAGGATGTCTTTGCAATGCAAACAGTTGTGCTGCGTGGGCTCCCTGCCCTCCTTGATGACAATGACTCGGAATTCTTCCGTCTTTAGTTAGAGCTATAGTTTTGCACAATTTCTGATTAGATTGATTTGTTCGAGATCGATTCCTGGATTTTTTCCTAATTTTTCAACTCTGTTGTTTGGATCTAGGATTCTGATGTAACGGAGGACTTCACTCAGGTATCTGTGGGCATATTGACTGTCATTCCAGGACCAACCCAGTTGCACCTCAAGCCATGCTCCATCGCAATAATCCTCGAAGGAGACATCATCCTTGACAACCTGCAGAGCTACCCAGAAGTCCTGTGTTTGTTGTTTGGGCTCATGTATGTGCTCCACATAGAATAGGGGAGATTGGGGTTGGTTGGCACAAGGGTTGGTTGGCACACAGTTAATTTCCAGGCCACTAGAGAGTGTTGCCACAAAAATCTAACATTAAAGTGATTGCCTTCTTGACCTGAACACATCCATTCCGTCAAAACATCTGAAAGGCACTCACCGTTGAGGTGAGGACAACTTTTCAATTTTGCAGTGTCAAAACAAAAAAAAACGTCCCCCCACTAAATCATTATAGAACTGTGTTAGATAGAGATATACAAAATGTATTAATTTCAGTTGATAGAGATAGGAATCAGATATATTTTGATACGAAATTTGAGTGATGCTAGCTGGCTAACATCATTTTAGTACAGAGGTGTGTCCTAATGTGGGTGGAGTTGGTTGACACACTGATTTTAGGGTTGGTTGGCAACATGTGTCAACCAACCCCAGTATGGCCATTTGGTTACAAATGTATTAACTTATGCACTTTGCATATGTTAAACATAATGAATATTATATAATACTATTATATGTTGTATGTTATATTATTATAAATTATGCTTTATATTTTTATTGTAGGTTCATTGCTCATGAACATAAACCTATGTATTAAATATGAATTTTGTATTTGGAAACATTTTTAAACATTTAAAAATTTCTTGTAGGGGTCAAAATGGTCAGACTTTTTTTAAGAAAAACAGAGAGAAGAAAGACACCAGCACATGTTATGCTAGAGGCAGTAAGACAGGTGAAGACTCAAAACAAAACTATCAGGAGTACAGGGAAGGAGTTCAATATACCATTCCGCACATTAACCAGATACTGCCACAAGATAAGCCAGGATGAGACTGAAGGCAAGAAGGAGCTAGGTGTAGCTGTTGGTTACATCAGGAACAGACAAATATTTTCCCCAGATTTGGAAAGGGAGCTGGTCGAGTATCTGTCCAAGTCAGCCGACATTTATTATGGCTTATCACCCAGGGAGGTTAAAAAGCTAGCCTTTCAGCTTGCTGTGGCACATAACATCAAGGTGCCTGAGGCCTGGTCAGAGCTGCAGCAAGCCAGCTATGACTGGTTTACTGCCTTTTTGAGAGGCACCCTTCCCTTTCCATCAGGAAGCCAGAGGCCACAAGCCTTGCTCATGCAACAAGCTTCAATAAAGAAAATCTTACAGCCCTCTTCAACAACACGAGTTATACACTCCAGGTCTACAAACATACATCTGCAAGAATTGTGATTCATGTGACTCTGATTGAGACACAGACACATTGGCACACTAGTTAGTCTAATCTAACAGCATACTGCATGAATTCTGTCACTCCTTACACCACACACAGACACACACTCACACATGCACACACTGATATACATACACTCACACATACACACACAAACTCACACACTTACACATACACACACCCACACACGCCAACACTCACACACACGCACATAAAAACACACACCCACACTCATACACATACACACTCCCACACACACTCACACATACACACCACATGCATATACACACAAATCCACACACACACTCATAAATGCACACACAGACACACACAGAGACACACACACACTGACATGCACAAATGAGAGAAAGGAAGAGTAGAGTTACAATGCTGGAGGTTATTGGCTGTTCAATTTCATTTGAAAAGGTTAATTTTAATTTTGATTCCAGAGAGGAAATTCTCTTACGAAATATAAACATGTCATGGTTGCAGTATATAACTATTTGTGTTTTTTCATTTTAAATGAGAGAATTAAAGATCATAACTACTATTAAGTGATCAAATGTTATTTTCTTTAAATCATCAATATAAAGGCCAATTACGAAAACTGTTATTTGGTTAAAAAATGGGCAGAAATTCTGTTGAATGTTTATGTTTTCTGGTTCTGGTTTGAATTAAATGCTCAAATTATTTCTATGTGTCACTTCATTCTTTGTAACTATAGCATTTTAACTTTATGCCAACCAGCCCCATTGCATGTGTCAACCAACCTCATGTTGGGGGCTGGTTGGCACAAGTGCACAACTTGACTTTAATCATGAATAAAGTCATTTTAGGAATCATTTGTGAACATTAAATGTATCTGTTTTTTAGCCGAGATCTTAATCTTTCAGTCGGTACTGGTAAGACTATTTTAACATATGGCACACCTGAGAAATATGACAGAGAGTGAAAAGTGTGCCAACAAACCCCGATCTCCCCTATCCAGCAGGTATGAAGAACACATTTCAGTTTGTGCAGAAGGTGATGTTGGAGCTAGCTCAGGAAAAATTAAGCCCAAAACTGATGACCCTGAAAAACGCTCTACTGAGCTACAAGAGAAAGTAAAGTAAAAAGAAGGTTTCGCCTGTTTATTTTTTCTTTCTTTTTTTACTCACAGCACAATGGTGTGCACTCAGTTTCATATTTACAGTAAGTCAAGGATGGGTCAATCATTCAGTTTCATTTTTACAGTTTTTCGTTTTTACAGTCACTGTTAGAGCATGATGCTTACAGACTTTTTGTCAGACTTTGTTGAGTGTGTTTGCTCTGGGTGGGAAGGTGATGAGGTTCATAGGCAGGGCTGCTGCCTTACTTAAGAGGAGAGTGCTAAAAAGCCACATGCCCAATGGACTGACAGCCTATAAGCCGGGCAGGCTGTGTTACATTTGTGTTGTATTGTCATTAAACACCTGAATTTGATACAGTCAGTCCATGCACAGCACAGTATTGCTTTTGTTATGTTTTGTTGAAAAATGCCAATAAATGTGCATTTGTTGGCTTTCAATGATCTTGTCTTTATTTGACTGAAAACAGTTAGGAATTGCTGTATAGTATGTCGGGAAATTGAGAATTTTCCAAGTGTGAAGCAGTTATTGCCATAAGTAAGAGACCAAGTAAAATTTAATGTGCAATATCACTTGTATTTACTTAATTTTCCTAAGGCAACAGGTTTCCTGGATTCAATTAAGTAGACAGACCTCAGACACAAGTCAGTAGTTTTAAGTAAATAAGCCTCACATTTTCCTGTAATTTTGACTTAACCAGCTCAAGTTAGTTTGAATAACAAAAATCAGTGACCACAACATATTTTCCATTGTTACATGAACTTAGAACTGGAATTAGTTAGGAATAGTTGTAACTCAGCTGTATCAAGTATGCCCAACAAATATTTTTCAATTCTGCATTATTTATCTTTAACAAGTTAATTTACTTAATGTTCCTAAGGCAACGGGTTTTCAAACTTTTTAAAGTAAACTAATCACATGTTACAGTGTAATGTAAAAATCTCTTAATGTAAAAAGATATTTTCATTAATAAACTATATTCATTTATGAATAGCAATATTATTGTTACTGTTAACATCAGATTTTATATAATTTTAGAAAGTCTTAATACTTCAGACATCTCCACATGTCAATTCCACCTGACAAATTTTACATCAAATGTTTATTTTGAATGCACAGACACTCACGGGGCAGGCAGCTGAAAATACAATATTTTTCCTTTCAAATAAATTGCAAATTTTAAGATGACATTATACAATATTTAACACATACTAGCACTATTCTGAAAGGATTTTACTTTCTATATTCTATATTAGATTTCTATATTATTGAGGATATATCCTCTTCCTGCAACAGTAATGTCTTGTCTGGTAGTATACAAATAAGTCCATTTTTTCTGTAAATGAGAAACATTATATTGAGAAAATAGATATTTGTATTTAGCAAGTCAACATTGAACTGCATCAATCAAAACAATCAGAATGAATAACTAAGTGATTATGATAGTTCCACTTATGCTCAAATATGACTGCCTTTTTAATTCAGAGGGCATATCTTAGTCAACCTACCTACACCTGGACATTTTAATTAACTCAGCCACTTCTTGGATGCAATCATTGGTCATGGGTGCAATCCCATTCTTGTCTCTACCCACTTTAGTTAAGTATTTGTATCTCTCTTCCAGCTAGCCAATCTCTCAAACTGATTTAAAAGTTAAAAATGTTCCAGGAACCACTTTGAATGTGCTAATTGGTATTCATGTCCCTTCACAGGATAAGGGAGCTGGCCACACCAAGAAGGTAATGGAGTGAGCTTTTTCATCTTCTTCATGTCTCTACAGTATGCACAACTGTACAATTGAAAAGGTGTGGGCAGACATCTGATTGCTATATCAAATAGGCTTTCCTGGCATGGAATGAAATTGGACAGTAAGAGGATCAGAGATGATAAACAAAACTCACTAATTTCCCTAAATGAATGAGTGAGTAAGTGAATAGCAAAGTGAGAGTAGTTCATTTGTGTTGTATTGTTCACTGTATTTTACAGACATACAGTAACATCCAGTAATGTGCCATGAAAGGGAAAGTTTATTTTCAACTTTTATTTCCAATAAAATTACTCCTTATTGTGTCTCTTCCTTTATCAATGAACAAAACAAGATAATATAACATAGTGTAGTACAGTTGTCCAGGACAACCACATGTTCAGATAAATGACACGTAACAAATATAAAAGAAAATAAATGTGGATTTACAACTCCAATTTAATTTACAATTTCCTAAACACGTGAAACAGAAAAAATGTGTATGTATATCCTTCTCTCTGCGTGGCATTGAGAGGATAAAGAAATCTCAATACAAATAGCCTGCAGGCTTACTTATTTTTAACACCATAAACCAATTACAAAGCTATCAGCCTGAACAAGCCTCAAGAGAGACATGCATGCTGTAATTCAAGGCTGGATTCTTTTATCATATCTGATCACACCTGTGAACTTAATATCTGACCTACACTGAATCAGATGATCAATTCAACAAAATATGTCAACAATGTAACAGAATTTATGTGATTATATCTGTTTTCCATATTTATATTTTCATGATACACTGTCTAGAAACCAAATCAATAGGGTGAGAAATTAGACAATTTAAACAATACAGTTATTTGCACATATGAACTAATTAAAGAACCTGAATAGTTATGATGAAATGAAATTGAAACAGGGGTGCATTGCAAACACAAGAATTTGTATTATGCTTGCATGTACAAAATGTCATTTGCTTTTTTAACAAATAGTGTTTTTACATAGTCAGAAATAATGGTTTAGACAATGTGACAGAGCTGTAAAAAAACAAGATCTGTCAAAAAGAACATGGTCATCTGCAGCATCTAATCAAACCTCCACATGTACTGGCTCATTATTGCTCAGAATTTATAACTTAGAAACCATGAAAGATCTGTTCATTAAAAATGAATTAAATATGAAAAGGATCAGTTGATGCTAAATGGAAAAGCTGAAAAGTCATTAATCTAGCCTCCGCCTTCTGAGAGAAGTTGAGCTTCACCACTTCAAATGAATGAGGACTTGTAAGCCATCACTATTAACTGTCTGTTTCCCCTCCTACTTTCAAATCAGCAGGGCAAATCACACCACTGGTGCTTAAATGGTCTGCAGATGGAGTGTTCTCAAAATTTTACTTGCATGAAAATCATTTTGTTGTCCTCTCAGTACTATGACTTTTGAAGAAACTGGAGCTCAGAAAACAAATTGACTTTAGAAAAGAAACAATTCTAATAGCACTTATTAGCTGTCAAAAGCAGAGACAAGAATTAAGAGAGAGAGCAAGGATGGCAATGTATATTCTTCAGGCTCTGAGATGGATACCAGGTTGATTTTGAGTCCCTCTAAGAATGGAGATGCACATGCAACTGAAGGAATAGCTTCATTTCAAAACAAAGCATTATGACTTGCAGATTTCTGGTGTTTGCTTTTTAATGTAGTGTTAATTGAAATGAGAAATAAGATTCAAACATTTATTGTATGTCATATCTGTGTGCAACTTGACAAAATGATCATCACTAGGTCCCTATATATTATTTCAACAGGTCATACTTTTACCTGACTTTAATGTTGGCTTGTTTAATGTATTAATCTAGGGGAAAGAAAAAAATTGTTACACAAAAATGCAATATTGGTCTCAGATTTTTAACTGTGAGTGTATTCACCATATTGCCATTTTTCATAACTATATTTGATTTCTTCAACGATGACTTTCCTCGTGAAAAGAAACAGGGCCTAACGTTTATCCATTATCCAAGGAATTCACATGCAATGCATGCCTTCCCTTTAAGACAAATTCAGTATTTGTAAACATGTACCTTTACATTCCATGTAAGAATCATCCAATCAACATGTTGTATTACATATCAATGAGCCTGTGGAACAGGTAGGATATGAAACAGCAATATGAAGGATGGAAAGACTATTACCCAACTAATGAGCCCAGGTACAAGCTGGTCTCCCAGAGAGGACACCAGCAATAGCACTGAGATGCCTAATTAGAATTATCCAGAGTGGATCAGACAGGCATCTGCTTTCCATCTCCGCCTCTGAACAGAGCCAGAGGATAAAAGGAAGAAGATTATGCAGACTCCGAAGACCCTCTTACAGAAGATTAAAGAGACTGCTGATTACATTTTAAATAAGCCAGTTTTTGGCACAGATGTTCTAACTCCCGTTTGAAATTCCCTCACTGACACTCTATTTGTTTATATTCAACCACAATGAATCACAAGGAAAATAAATCTTTATCTTGTTGCCATGAGACAGATTTGCTAGACCTCACATACTTGTATTGAATGTGATCTGTAGTCAAGCTCAGTAACTTCACATGACAGGTCAATGTTTTAACTGATGCATGAGGTTTCTTGTACCATTTTATGTACCTAGATGTTTTCATATTGTGTGTGTACAGATCCCAAAGGGCACTGCATGGTGATGCCACATAACATCTGACATGTCTGTGGAGATATATTCAAATACTGAAAGGAACATTCATAAGAAATAAAATGCATTCAATGTTCATCTTATGAATGATGATTGCATCTTCAGTCAGACTTGTGATATCATATCAATTTAGTTTCCAGAGAGTAATACTAGGCACCAGATGTAAAGAAGCTTATGTATAAAGTCTCTTTTTAGTTATTTAGCGATCCAGGAGCTGATTCAGACACAAGGACACTGTACATTTTTTGTACCTCACACATCTTTCAGTTTTTGGTATTCAGACTTAATTTCAATGCCCACATATCTATTAAGTGGCCTGTGGCCTCAGGCCTGTGGCCTGAGTTTCTGGCTACTGATAAGAACAACTTTCTCCTCTCCTCTTCATTTCAAACCATTGTAATCAATGGGGATGCTATGAGAGTCTCCTGAAAGGTAGTTGTTGAAATACAAAGAGCAAGGGAGACATACAGTCATACAAATGACTCCCATTCTTTTCAAAATACTGAGGTTAGGGAACTGAGTGATGTGGGGCATAGTTCCCCCTCATCTTCAGTTAACTGTCAGACCCAGCATACCAGCTGGTCACTGTCCTCAGCTTCTTCATGATGTTTGGATGTCCTCCCTTCTCAGAAACCTGCATTCCAGTTGTATCCTCTGTTGTGGAACAAACTTACTGTTGTGGTCATCTTTTGTTGAAGAACAAAAGCCCCCTTATCCAAAAGTGATCTTTTATTCCCCTTAATAATTATGCATCTGGGTGTGTGTCAGCACTGTAGTAGATGGAATGGTATAGTACAACGGTCATATATATTGTGTTGTACTTCACACACATCACTCGGATAGACACAAGTGAATACTAACTCACTCCATGCACTTGTTCCTAAGATCCCTCCTAAATCTACCCACTGAAGCAAAAATACTGCAAAGCTCCCACATGGATGCAGTGACACACGATAGACAACACAAAATACAAAATACAGTGGAAGATTTGTGGCTTGTACAGAGAATCCACCAGGCAGAGTGTACCTGCTATCAGTCTATGCAGCCCTCTAAAACCGGTCTCTCTCTCTATCTCTTTGCAGGAGGGACAGGACAGAATGTTTCTTGCCATTCCCCCACTGGATCCATGTGTAAATGGATCATGGGACTCTAAGGTGCTTTGCATCAAGGTGAATAAACAGCCAATCCCACCAACCTGTTTGCTGTTACTTCAATATCATAGTTGTTGATAGTCTCAGTGGTTAAGGAATATCAGTTTCATGTGGTAATTTGAACAGACTTGTTCTGAATTCTTGAATCCTGTGTTGGAGTCTCCCTTCTCCTTTATCTGAAAGGTTTTTGCAGTTACTGAATTAAGTACCATCCTTTGCTCAGAGGTCACCAGAATTAAACATTTAAGAGGAGCCTCCTAGCCAACCCCCCATCCTCCTCAACTATGGAATTTACCAGCTGCCACTTTGTGTTGTTTGTCCATTTCAAATACTACAGTAATAATGCATTAAACTATAATAAAATTAATACCTATTGTATTTGCCGGATACCTAAGTAGTTACAACAGATAAAATGAATTGACCGTTTTAATGGAAGGGTAAATTGGACCCTCCCTTCCAGACTTAAATGCAGGCATTAAATGCTCACAGGATATGGCATAGCTCATACAGCATCACTAGACGATTGCATGAGTGGCAAATTGTTTCGGACCCACCAGAAAATTGACTAACTAACTAGCTACACAATATTGCCACCAGCCCACCACATGGAACTTTTGTTAATGAGGTGCTATGACATACTCAGATGCTAGCTAAAATGACTACTAAGCCAAGATCAAGAGTATTGGTTATATTAATCATAACCAGGTTTACAGTGCCAATTTATATGTCTTCCAGGTCTTTAAATACAAAAAAAAGTTAAAAATCATAAAATGCCACTTTTGCTTTGTCGCTGAATTGCTGAAAATGCTGGTTATTCTCTGTGAACCCAGTACAATCTAAATTCGATGTGGGGATTCATGCGTGCCTCACCCTCTGCAAGCTGAGACTCCTCTCCACCACCTGTGTCACTTCCACAGAGGGGACGTGGTACTATTTTGCTGCCTGGATCCCCAGCTAATGAGTCTGTTCTATCTGTGCCAGCAATTTCACAGAAATCCCTGTCTGGTGCTAGCCAGCCTTTAAACAGGCAACTGAATTGTCATTCTGATTACCCCTTTCAAATTATAGCATTAGAATAGTGTTACAATAAAACTATTTCCTTTTGTATTTACTAGCTAGCTAATACAAACCGATTCAGTTGCCTCTGTAATGTAAGATTGTATAATATGGGACATATAGCAATTTATTTTCAACGAACACCGTATGACGAAGCGGGATATACTAAGTATGTATGTACATGTGTGTGCGCATGTGTGACCAATGAACAAATGAGGGTAGTAACATTATTGAGTTATTATTGAACATTCAGTGTCATTGTGACTAGTGTTCACTTGCTGGCTTTGCAGGCAACAATGATATTTTCTGTTGTGCCTCATGTACACTCCAAGTGCAACCAAGACACTGGCTGCTTCTGGTCTGCTCTAACTCATCACAGTCAATGTATACTTGGCAGATCATGCTTTGCTCATTGTGTTCTGCAGGATGAGAAAAATGGTTTCACCCTAGCCCTCCACATGAGACTCATTCCAAGGACCTTTAGCATCACTTTGTTCTGAAGCAGAAAAACAGACTCGAAAACATGCTAGATCAAAGTATTCCCTCATTCAACTTGCTGTGCTCACATTTTCAATATCTCACCTAAGGGTAAAGCAGATGTGTGCTATTGATTGAATGACACATTGCTCTGTTTCAGATTCCAGAGTACTAATTGTCACTCAACACTGCTCGACTTTTGTAAAATACTGCAAGTTCTGTAACCACCATTTGTAGATGTCCTTGCTTTTACTCTAAAACTACACCACCTAGATGCCCAGACAATCTCTATATACCACAATTGTGCAAAAATAAATAAATAGCATTGACTACACCCAAGAGGGGTTCATTTGCAAATGCTGAATTTTACAAATAGTCTAATTGTTGATCCGGTGCAGAGACAGTGATTCATTGCGCGTAGTGCATGGATGGAATGAACAAGACACAAATTAACACGTATATAGTGAAATCACATACGGTTTTCTCTTTCCAACCATCCTCTCCCAAAAACCACCAGCCAGTTTTACAGACATTAGCACATTCTTATTTAAATATTCTAATTAAAGAAAGTCCTGGAGCTAATGAAAGGACTTCCATAATATAGTTCTGAGACAATGGTCAAAAACTGATGTACTTAATAGCATTTACAGAAATGTTGTGTTGTGTAGCCTTAGTAATATTTATGTATAAAAAGACACCCCTTTATTATTTTTAAAAATGTATTTTTAATGTGCTTACTGCAACAACTAATATTACTAATATATTACTATGGCAACAACTAATATTACTAATATCCACCTCTGCTGTAGATGGTGCTAGAGGGTAGAATCCCTGAGGGAAGCTTGAGTTATGATGAACAGGAAATATACTTCAGAATAAACCTGACCATTAGAACTTAAACATTAAGTACAGTGTCTTCCCTCTCTATTCTGTACAGATCGGTACACTTCAAAAACCACTTATGCCAAGAGTAAAGATGTAAGGGAACAAATGTAGTCAGTTTTATGACGTTTGGGGTTGGTATGAATATTTTTGAAATATGCTTGAGAATAAAGCTGACCATCAGAGCTTAAAAATTAAGTGTTGTGTCTTACTTCTACAGAACCTACAATAGTTTGCTGCAAACCCAGGCACCTATAGGCCTGATGTGGGTAACAGTTGGGATGTAGCACTAGCAGATAGAGCAAGTTGGTCCTACAACAGAGTGATCTTTTTGTCAGTGCTTTAGGGAAGGCCACCAGCGTGCATGTCATCCAGAGAGCTGAGGCTTCAGGTATCCAGTTGAGATGGAAACTTCAGATCTACATCAGGTGCTGACATGGAACATTCAAAAGAAGCTGCCAACGTTAAGAGTCAGTTAGCTCCATACACCAGTTGCTGTATTAATGGATGGACAGGAGGGAGTGACTTCAAGCATTTCACAGTTAACTGAGCCGGAACTGTAATACTGCATAGTTAACTTTGCTAAAAGTGACAAATTGAATAATCTTGAGGATGAGGGCATATCATGCCTACTTGCCCTTTTTGATGAACTGTTGACTGACATGTAAGTAGCATAAGCTGTGAACACAGAAGTGCAAGCCAATTGTCTGGCCATACTGGAGCTGACTGCACGCACTGCAAAAACTGCATATCCAAAAAATATATCAAACGTGAGAGTAAACGGCTTAGAAATAGCAAAAATATCTGCAAGTGCACTGAGAAAATGGTAAATGAGAGAATGAGTCTTACTGACACCAAAATCCTCAAGTCTTATGGTCTGTATATACCCCAGCCCCTAGTATACAGTTCTCATCCCATGGTTGGAATCCAGTTTCAGTGATATACTGAACCTCCTGAAGTAAAATGTAGCTTTTTACTTACAAGGTTAAGATCTTTCAAGCATGGATATGCTTCAGTGATCTTTGAAGGCCTGTCTTGGTCCGTCAGTGCATCTGAATCAATGAATGCTGTGCTTGCCTCAAATTCCATGTCAAAGAGTTGGGCAAAGGCATCTTTATTTGGCTTGGATTTCTTATACATATCTATCAGAATTTTGTAGTGCCCTGAGTGAGCTTGTCTACTATCTTAACCAGTGAATCTGTCATCTGAAGAGAGGGGTAAATTGTTAGATACTCAATTCCAGTTTAAAATGATGTCTCAAGTTGTCCAAGTCAGGAGAACTTGAGGCATCAGGTTTTTGTCTGCTGGAGTGTACAGTACTGCAGTTCTACTCGGAGAGGCATTCAGTGTCTGCAGCTTGTCTGTGGCCATACTTCTAGCAGGAGAGGGTTCCAGTATCACAGCTGATGCAGTGCAGTTCGTATCTGTTGAAGTCTCCTGTTTAGCTCCGTGAAGTCATGTTTGCATGATACCTTTCCTTCCATTAGTCCATACTTAAGTCCAAAGTTAAGACTAATTTTATGATTTAGAATCCATGTGTTCACAAATATATACTTATGAAAAAGGGTGAAGAGATGGTACAAATCAATACTGTCCTTACACCAAAGAATGCTGTTAAACCAACTTGAGTATTTAGTTTATTAAAATTATTACATTTTAATAATTATTATTAAAATGGAGTTTGAATAATAGGCAATAATTTAATTCATGATTTTTTGCCACCAGGCTTGTCTTGCAATATTGGGTGATATTCCACAAGCCTCTTAGCCATCACATCTTTTGTTTTGAAAGGTATCTCAGGTCTTGGCTGCTCTCAGAATAGAGATCATGTGTGTCTTGGTATTCCTTAGTTCATTAGTTAATTATTGATAATTTTACTCTTGAGTAAAGAATCCCACATGCAAGATAACAATAGCCAACTCATTATCAATATATTAATATTAGACTCTTTGGTGGGAACCTTGCTAGCTAGCTAACTACCAATGATTAGCCAAATAATTTTATGCATGGTTGCTGGTTATAGCTAGCTGAATTTAGTAACGGATTAGTGGAGTTTAATGTCATCTAATAGTTTAAACTACTTTGAATAAAAAACTAGAGAAAAAAATACTTACTTTCATAAGCTCTTCGGTGAAGTATTGAACTTCAAGCATATTACTTCACTTCACAACCTAGCCTCGATGTCCTCTTATGTCCTGACTGAAAGTGGTGAGGCATCAAGGGTCTCCATATTCAACCTGCTTAGGGGGGGGGTCCATCAATTCAATACTCGGCTGCTTTTTTCTAATGTTTTTTTAATTCTTGTGGAACAAATTACCTGCACTTGTACAGTGATTAATAAATATACACCTAATAAACAACAATATAGACACATAAAAAATTTATTCACAGCTACTCTCAACAGCCCAAACCAACTCCCAATTATGGTACAACCCAAAGAAAGATGCAACAGAGCAGGACTGATATTGTGTCTTCTTCGAAATATTGCACACAAAAATTTTACTGCGGTTGCTGTTCACTGCACCAGCATTAGCTAATGATTATTTTTTGTTTTACAAGCCCAGTTGTTGGAAACCGGCAATAAACTGTCTGTGTTGAATTTGCACTAAAAGTAAGACTGTAGGGGGAAAAATAATATGTGTGAGAATAAACCTTAATATCAGAGCTTAAACATTAAGTATAGCATCTTCCTTCTGCATTCTGTACAGAATCTACAATGGCTTGCTGCCAGCCCAGGTACCCCCAGCCCTGAGGCAGATGACAATACCACACATACATACGCAGACTGTCAGGACTGCAGAATAATAATAAGATAATGAGCATTAACATCCAGTTCCATATTGGTTTGATGTCCTTTAAACAAAAAACCTAGTTGATTTTCCTTTACCTTGCTGCAGTCCCAAAAATATGCAGCTGACATGCTGATCTTGTGCAGTGTATCAAATATGACAATGTGAAAACTCTTGTTATAAATTCAAATACCACTACCAGTATTAATGATGATAGTAATGAAGTTAATAGTTTGTAGGAATCTTAAAGTTGGCCTCATGAGAAAATTTAAAAAGTTGTCAGGCTCTCCTTAAGCAGTTGCTCCAGCCTTCCTGGATCCCTAATACAGCAGATTTTGACAAGACACACTACTAGTAGGGTGTGCTGTCAGCAAATAATGACATGCTACCTATACAGATGGCTTTATAAAGGCTGGCAGATAAACCAGTGTACTGGGAAAGGGTTGGTGTGAGGTTCAGGGACGGGCTTATAGTAGCTGTCACTCATGCATCTTCATCACACATCATTGTGTAATATTGTGTAACTGAAGGTGTGGGACATTTTTAACATGCTGTTATGTATATTTGAGGAATCTGTCCTTTTTTACATTCACTTATAATATATTCATAAGTTAAAATCATTCTGTGAGTAGAATGCTGACAAATATATTTCAGAGATGTAGGGTATGGATCCAGGCTGGATTTATTATAAATACAGAGCTGGCACTCACTGTATTTTTGTTCTCTCTCTCTCTCTGGGACACTTTCACTGAAATTCTGTATCAGCAATAATTTTGTGGACTGGGACAAAATATAATGGTTCCCTTGTAACAGCTGAAGTTTTGTCTGGTGCCCTTGAATTCAAAAGGTGGAGGTCAGCTTTTTCATTTTAAGTTCTGACTAAATAGTAACAAATGCACCTGTCAGTGATCAGGTCATGGAGGAAGGGACTTTAATGGCCCACTTCTGCACAGGCCAGTGAGGCTTTAGGCTGGCTTGAAGAGTGAGTCAGAGATTGATTGCAGTGACTGGGCTGTGTAATTACTAAACTCCTAAAACAACAGTCTATATGTTGTAAAGTAAGTAAAACTTATAAAAACAGTCACTGATGACAGAGACTGACAGGGTGTATGAGAAACAGGTTTGTTGATTTTTTTCAGCTTCATTAGCACCTTCATTCACCCCAGATACATCATGATGGAGCTCACATCTGTAACATCTGTGTCAGGTATAAGGACCTTCAGATTTACTCTTGAGCAAAGCATCTGACATGCAAGATAACAATACATAACAATTGCAAGATAACAAAAGGTTTAAGGCAGACTCATACCATACACCACAGGTATGCATTCCTTTTCACAGCTAAGACATCTAATTTAGTCATTTGTTACTGCAGAGATGTATCATTTAATTGGAATTAGATGAATACTAAATAAATGAATATGCCTATTAACACTTTATATGCTTACCTATTTATTTTGATTTAAAATCAATTACAAAAAAACATATTAAACAGGTAGATTCACGCAGTATGTCACACTGTGGGATGTCCCAACAACCACCGCTCTTAATTCACTTGTGAACCCACCCAGCCCACCAGAAAACAAACTAGAGTGCAAGTGTGCCATCCACATAGGCACAGCTTGGCAGGACATGTCCCATGCCTATACAGCACAGAGGCCCCACAGAAATAATCACAATAACCCTGAGCTCTGACTCATTGAAAATGTCAGGAGCAGCGTTGGCTCGCCCCTGAACCCCAACCGGTTCTTTACCCTTTGGGATCCACCCACCACAAAGGATGCCAGGACAGGGTAGATAAAAGGGAAGCGTGACTTTATTTAAAAATGATTCACATAAACAGAGACGCCAAGACTCTCACTAATTCCCCCCCCCGGCCTGGTTTTCCCCCCCTCCCCAACCTGCTCTCCCCTCCTGGGACCCCTCCACCCCAGCCCGGAGATGACCCACAGGTATGGGCAACCCCCACACAGCACACCACACACACACCGCTCGGACCGCTCGGGTCTTTTCCCACACGCACGTGCTATTAGCCACTCCTGGTGCCCCCACTCTGTCCCTTCCTCACGCTCATCCCCCCCCCGGGGGAAGTCCTGCTCGGCCAACTCAACAGGAAAAGGGGGGGGTTGCACCCCCGGGGCAGGCCTTCACGCACGCACTCGCCCACATACAAACACAAAACAGAAAATACAATAATGGTTGGATGTAGCTTGGCCCTCGCCTCTCTGCCGGGCCTTACTACATCCCAAAATAAAAACCAAGAAGAAAAGAAAACACACGGAGGCGGAAGGCACACTCTTGTTCTCGCCATCAGGCCTCCCAGCTGCTGCCATCATCCCCAGTTGTCGGCTCCTCCTCGTCGACGCTGCACCATCAGGTGGCGTCCCTCACAACTAACCCTCGCAACCCTCATAAATACCTGCCTGGCGCCCTAATCAGGAACAAGGAGCAGCTGCGAGCCCGCACTCTAGCTGAAGCCGCCGCTCAAGGGCCAATTAAAGAATTGTTCAATTTGCCCTGGAATGTGTGCTACTGGTGCCTCACCACCTTACCTCCAGGGAATCCAGCCCGGCCAATTAACCCTGTCAGGACTCCTGACATAAACATTACCCATTGTCGGGAGAGTACCATGCATTTTATGGTTATTTGCCCTGGTCTGGGTTTTCTAGGATTCCTTTCCCTACTCAGGACCAGAACAAGCGCAGATAAGATAAGTCAACAAATACACACACATAGCAGGCAAGAGGGCAAATGGTCTACCACCATAAATACTCCAAAATCAGTGACCACAGATCACATACCTACTTAAAATAAGCAGTCATCACTTTAAGATTGCAAGAAGTCACCTAAAACCTAGTCAGATACTTAAAACCTCAACCATACTGATTGACTGTTTGGATTCACATTATTTTGCCAGATAAAAGCGGAAGTAGGGCGTGATACGCCCGCTTTGTTTATTGGTAAGCATGAATCTGCCCCTCGGATGTAGAATCCTTGGCTAAACGGTGGCTACAGTCATGTTTGGTAATCTGAAAGAGGTTTAGGCGCCAAATACTTCTAATATAATCTTAAAGAACTCTGCCTTTTTAGCTAAATTTATCTAAATTGCTTAAGCTGTAACATCCTGGTAGACCACAGCTGCAGGGGGTTACCTTCTCTCCCCCCTTCTCCCCTTCCTGAGCACAATCAGCGTGTGTGTGTGTGTGTGTGTGTGTGTGTGTGTGTGTGTGTGTGTGTGTGTGTGCCTATACATTCGGATCACTTACCCTTTTGTACCCCACAGTAATTGTACTCTCATATCATGGAAAAAGGTGGAAAACCCAACGTTGTGTGATAACACATGTATTTCTCAATATAGCAGCAAAACCACCATTTTACCAATTCCTCTCAGCCAACTCTCTCCTCTCAGCCCATGCCTATTAATGTTTGGTGTCATTGCGATGCTCATGAAGAGCTGAATGCAAACATGAGAATCTTGAAAAAATATCTTGTATTTCCAGATGTTTGGATCGAAAGGACATTAAGTCCTGGAGGAACTTCCAGGCACTCCTTAACCATAAAATTAATCATGCGTGGGTCAGGGAGGTGGAGAGAGCTTCTTCTTAAGTCAGGCCTAGAACAGGCCTCTTGGCTCAGTCTTTTGTCGTTGCTCAGTTTTGCCCCGCTCAGTTTTTGCCTCAGCTCAGATAGACGCTCAGTCATCCGTTCAGTCATCCAGTCCGTGGCTCAGTTTATCTTGCAACTTTTTGCATTTTTTTTTTCTTGGGAGTTTTGCTGCTATCGTGAGTGGTTCCTGTGTTCTTCCTTGGGAGAGGCAAACAATTGGCTTGGGTAATTTTCTCTGCAAGCATTCCTTCACCCATTCTGTGATCCATCCATGTTCTTGTTTTGTTAATGTCTGTATGTAATTTAGTGTCTGTTAAGGTAGTGGACCAGGTCTGGAGCCCAGACTTTGAATTTTGTCTTGTCTTCGTGTAACTGCTTAATAAACCTTTTTAATTTATTCCAGTTGTGATTCTATATTTCTGGCAAAGGTTGATCCACCAGACTGCTCATCTCCTATCAACGAATTTGGTAATTTAATTTATAATTAAGATCTTTGATAATAATTGTTAAATTAAATCATTTTTATTATTATTTTACATGTTGGTTAAGTGAGGAATTTTAGTAATTGACGTCATTTGTGTCCGGTATTCAGAGTGCCGGACGATAAACAAGGGCGTTAATTTCTAAGACCACTGGGTTCAGACCATTGAATTTTTATTAAATCCTCACTTCCCCGACACCATATACCCTTTTTTGACTTACAGAATTTGCATACAATCTCTATAAGACAACACTGATACCCAAACGTCTGACAAAATCAATGTCACCTTAGAATAATTATTTTTGAGTTTCGGCAGTTGTAAATAAAATTTCACACAGAGCAAAATTTTACTGTACCATTTGTAATTCAGTAAAGGTCTGAATAGTTTTGTAAGACACTCCAAGATAAATAATGATAACAAACTCAAAGTTGACAGGACAGATACAGCAGTAGATGTGGGGATGGGCCAGACACACACATCACTCTTGAGGAAGAGGAGCCACAGATCCAGAGACTCTGCAAATGGGCAGCCACACTCTACAAAAAGCAATCGAATTGCATCAAGTTTTCAGCTTACAAAAACACAAATTTACTTACATGAACAAAAGTACTGATATCAAAATGAAACCAAGCTGCAACCAGCAATTTGGTTAGCGATACTTAACACAAATTAAATAAGCACTAATTCAAAACAGTGCTGTCCTGTGTCCTTTTTTCATGAATAATCACTCCTCCTCTCTCCTCCTTGGTGGGGTTTATGTGTCACTGCAGTGATCTCATGCAAGTTGCTATAATCCATGCTGTTCTCTGGCTTGCCTGGTCACTGCTTCCCCATTTTCTTGCTTGGCACAATTTCAGGCACTTCCTAGTGTAACGGGTAGGACCTCAGGGCCCTGGAGTGTCTGATTGGGTGAGGGCTGATCAGGGCAAGGAATTTAAGAACATCGCACGTGGCTGGTGATCGCGAGATTTGTGGCACATCACGTTTTAAAATCTTCCTGTGCCTCGTCGTCCTCCGGCCTTAGCACGGTACGTGAATACAAAATTACTGTGGACTTGGACTTGTATGCTGACTACATGAATGCAATATTTAGTTGTGCTATTTGGTTCTAGCACGCCTCCCTTAGACGGAGAAGTAGTTCGTCCCGCCTCAATTTGAGAGTTTGAATAGCCCACAAAAGTATTGCTGGTTGCGAAGCGAGCGTTGCAGCTCCGTGGTAGCGGCTATTAGAAGCCACTTGGAAATCGAAGATTGCATAGAAGTAGTCGTACGAGTGACGAGCTGGCTGCTAAGTTGAGGTCTTGGACGGAAACGGACACGGGGAACGGAGGTAGTCGGCGGAGACAGCGTGGCACAGCCGCAATTGGCTGCAGCGGGAACGATAACCACTGTTTTTCCCTCTTTAGAACTGGTTTTAGGATTTTATTCCACAAGACGACCTTCGTGCATGCATTTTGGGTGTTTTTTTTAACTGTGTACTCTGCTGAGCATATCAAATGTTTAATGTATTTAGTGCTACATCTCAAATTAATTAGCCGAGAGTAGCGACTCTTGTGTGCAATAGTGGGCTGAGTGCAATACTTAAATCTAGCGCGTAATTGGTGCTGCGCGCTAATTCGTGAAGGGTATGGCTGTAGCATCCTGAAATCTTGAGGGGGTGGTGCAATAGTGGGACAAGTGTAATACTGAATTGTGCTGCATTATTCTTGTTTGTGTGTTACTGTGTAATTGTACTGGTGTATGATTGTATGTTAACTATTTTTTTTGGAGTAGTGCAATATCCTACTGCAGTGCAATCAGTGTGCATGTTGGTAAAATATAGTGTGGAAACTGATCATTTTTACTATTTTCCTTCCCACGGGTGGAGTGCAATACAACGGGTGGAGTGCAATTGAGTACCTCCTGGGGTGTACTAGTTGGATCCATCCCTATTGGGCAAGTCACACCCTGCCTCCCCTCTCCTGTTGTAGTGATATTTAGAGTGGCGGTGTATGTTTTTCTGTTTTTTTCTTTGTACAATCTTGGGTTTGATCAGTCATTATTTTTTGGAAGTGTGCCACAAATTGGTGTGTGCTGTGTGAAGGGGGGGCACAGTGTGTGAGTCTATTGTGTCTCTGGGAAAGGGGGGATCTCTCTAGACATACCCTTTGAACACTTGTTCAGCCCTTTGTACTAATATCTGGATTGTGATTGCGATATCTCCTCAATCTGTGACCACGTTAGTATTTGCACTCCATATTGTCCTTTTTTATGAACTTGCCTACATCCTGTTTTTTCATAATAAAATATTGTGTACATCAGTCTGAGTACTCTGTCCAGTTCTGTACTAGGGAGCTTGTGTGGGGAAGGTTCCAAACTTATTTAAACAATGTAGGGGTTCTCTCACCCATTAATGCGAGTGGCGTAGTCAAGTATACCTCTAGACAGTATTAACAGTACTCTGACATAATAGAGGCCACACTAGGGTTGCCAGATCTCCAGGAAATTGTTGTGCTAAATCTGTCCTCAGAAAAGTGAAATTAAGTAAAAGCCAGACTAAATTTCTTCAATGCCACACAGTTGGCACGAATGGCATACCCCCCAAACTTCATATTGAATTTCTTTTAATTATATATATTTTTTTAAGGTATGTAAGTATCCTTTTTTATTTTGTTGAAAAAAGGCCTGATTTGTCAAAGAAAGGGATCCTGGAATATTAAAGACAATAGAATGTCAAAACATATATCATTAACTAACTGATTAAAATATGTTACCTTCATTTTTAAATGAAACATTATCTGCATTCCTTTCTACATATTCATGTTGACTTTTTTTTTTTTAATAAATTTGGAATACCCAATGTTTTTTTTCCCCCTTTTTCTCTCAATTTGGAATTATGCCCATAGACACTGCTCCCTTTGCTGCAAATTAAACCCAAGTAATTAAACCCAGTTGTTTTGTGCTTTAGAACACTGCATAAATGTGTTTGATCTTAAAGATTCAAGATAATTTGGAGTTCAAACTGTTGCATGATAATTCTGTTTGCTTTTATTGCTGCACTGTGTTCTTCTGTAACTACTGTATTGCTTGAATATTTCTCCTCTTTCTTTGCCTTTATTTCTTCATTATCTTGTTGGTGTGGATTGATTCTGATCCAAAATCCTTTATTACAAAATAACTTGGGTTTGACTAAGGGCATTTATTGGGTATAAAAAGGTACCCAAATGGTCTCTTGGAGGATAGTGACACCTGGCGTTAACTTGCATGTAGATTGCATATAAGTGAAGTCTGCGTAAGTCTTTTTAAAAATAAATATATAAATATATAAAAAATAGTACAACAAAGGGATTATTTATTTATTGTCAGGCATTTTCTTTTTTTTTTTCCAATGAAAAGTGGTTCTAAGATTTTGATTTTTGCTTTGTTGCTATTAATAAACGATTTTCTTATTACCATTAAACTATTTAATGTGTTACAATATTACATTCATAGTTCTCATAGTGACATCTAGTGATTTTCCTCAAAATGACACCTATCTGAAAGTGTAACCATAGAAACAAGTGGCAAAGGCTTTCATTAAGATGAGGAAGACGTACAGAAGCAATTAGAATTTATGTCATCTGTGAGATCACAGATGAGATTAAAATGGCATACAAGGAATAGGTAATCACTGTAATTATCATGTACATTATGAGGTTTGTTTCATAAAAACCTTTTTCAAATACTATTTTCTATAGTCTTTATGGAGACCATGCAAGACAACAATTCTTTACAAACATGAGCCAGCAATGGTTGCACCTTTAATAATCAAGCCAAACATTTTGCCCCTGCATGTATATGGACAACTAAGAAAGGATACACATTTTACAGCTTTTTTCATCATTGCAGATTGTTTCACTGCAGTTTGTTTCATTGCTAATAAAGTAAATCTGTACATACTTTTCTGAGATTCGATTCATTTTCATGAAACGCTTCCCAATGAAGAATGCTAATTCCAATACTCTTGTTTATCAGAATATTAAGGACATTTATGCCTTGCACTGCTGAGTTTAAACGAAACAATGTTTTACTTGAGCTGGCCTGGGATCAGCGATATGTAATGAAAATGAATGGCTCTCACACCTCCAGTGCTAATGAAGTCTCGGTCAGTAATGTCTTGAGCATGTCGGTCAAATGATTCAGCCTTGAATAAACAGGTTTTCATTCTGTTTCTCATTTAAAATGGATTTTAAATAGCTGTCTGCCAATTGCTTTTCTGCTTTCAATAATGCTGTTGGCACTTCTTTGATGACCAGTAATGAGAACTCCTGAGCTGTGATAAGCGAAGCTAACTATAGTTGTTTTCAAATATGTAGTAGAGCTATTGGAGTGCATACAGTGACAATGTGGCATAGTGATCAAGAAAATTGATATTTTAGTAGAATATTGCAGGTTCAAACCTGGGACATTGCACCCCTAAACTCAAAGGAACTTAAGATTAAATGTCAGAATCTTGCTTCCTAAGTAAATAATATGTGAAATGTACACTTAAAATGTCCTTAGATAAAGGCACCTGACAACTAAATAATGAGATTATTGGTAATGCTATACAAGCTGTGAGGTAAAAAAAGCGTGAAATATGTAGAGTAGACAAGCTGTAGCACAGGGCCAGAAAGTCGGCAGAAACCAAAATACATTCTATTACAGCAGGGAATAGCACACACTTAACATACAGTTGAGCTCTCAAGTGCATGAGACTGAGGCTGGGCATATCTGAAGAAAACACAGTATTGAACTAGGGATTTCACCGCACTGAAGAAAAAAATATATATATGAAAAAGGCAGCATGGAGCAGAGTATTGACACAATGTGTTGAAACAAGTGTGACAGAGACATGATCATGCAGAGCACAAAATGGGAAATATGGAAAAAACCTCACAGTGAGAGACAACCCTTAGAAACCAAGCACAATGACTGAATGTGGCAATTAAAAAAAAGAAAAAAAAATGTCAGAATATTTGCCTAACAAAATTAATATTTTCATTGCTTATGGAAAATCTAGTCACTGTACATGATTATTTTTTAAAGATTCTAAGAGGGCTGCTTAATGACTATCCACAAAAAAAAGAAACAGTAGTAATAAAGCCCATATTTTTACAGCTTCCATTATATGTGAATCTTCCATTAGCATGGCTCTCTCATTTGCTTCTGTCTGGGTTTGCCATGCTGCCATTGACATACCAGTTTCTGTCAATATTAAAGTTACTTAGCTTTACAATACAGCAATCCACCGACATGTCTCATGCATACAGCTGCTTCAAAAATTGAAGGTTGTGAATAACAGTATAGTGATACCAGCCCGGGTATGCACTCTGCTCACCACTCCAGCTTGGCTTGGCAAGTTAGTTGGGGACCCCAGTTCAGGTAGCCTCTCTGTTATCAATGTAAAACTCAATTCAAGATTCCACCATTGCTGGCACAAACCACCAAACATAATACAATGCTCTCATGCCAATAAACAAAAATTTGGTTTGCGAGTCAGCTGCCTCACTAATGAAGCTCTCTCCTCTCTCCACAGACTGAGCTTAAATCAGGCCTCATCATGGTTACCATGCCCAGCTAAAGGTGCTGGTGTGTCTTGTTAGCAGTACACCAGCAGCTCTAACCCCATCTTCACTCACCCAGGTATTGCCAGCTCCTGGTGTGTATAACATATACTGTACTTCACAATGCAAGTCTTTTTCAATACATTTAACTGAAATTGGCAGATGTTACCACTGCTATTAGACATCTAGTAATGTCATTGGTGTGTGTATTACATCTTGCATCCACTAAGTGGAGACATTCTCTTGAAGCTGAAAAAAGTCCATCCTGCATTTCTTTTGGATAAATACATGCTCATTTTCTTCCAGTCTAGACATTGGAGAGTCATCCACTGCTATACAATAAATTGTTAGTTTTAGAAATAAAAGAAAAGAAAAAAAGCGCACCAGACAAAAATGTAGGAAACAGCCATGAATGGACAGTTGACTGTGACAAAGTATGGAAAATTCTACAAAATTATGCCTGCCTCAACTAGCAAATGTTTTGTGTCTGAAAAATGCTATATAAACTTTCAGCAACTAAAGGAACATGACACACAAGTTCTCTCAATGTAGGCTGGTGAAATTTTATGTGTGGCTAAAAGAACAAAAGGGAAATACAACATTAAAGCTTGTGGACTAGCAACATTGAAAAGACTGTATACTATTAAAAGTGTACTATTAAAGAGGTCATTTCACCAAACCTCTGACAATATTGTGGTTGTGGTGTCTTGATAAATGGTATTAATTATCATAAGATATTACTAAATAATGTGAGTCCATGAGGACTAAACTTCAATTTAAGAGGACTTTCATAAAATGTTAATTAAAAGGCACCGTGTGGAACAAAAGAGCCACATGAATATGTGCCCTGCAGCATTTCTTAGCTTTTTGGCCTTTGAAAGTGTATATCCATAAATGTATACACACTGTTCCTCAGTCATGCCACCTTTTATTGATTTTTTTTTATTGATGTTTATAGATTTATCAACTTGTACATTTTGTATGTGTGTATATGTGTACACACCAAAAGCTGTGTATCAATCAGAATGTAGTAATGTCAAATAGTATATAGTTATTGTAATGATTTCCTGACTTTTGCAAATTAAGGGTGACTTAACAATTGTTTCCAATAAAATAATTAGTTTAATAGGCATGTAGTTTGCATTGTAAAAGGATTAACATGCTTGTCTGTTTTAACTTGTGATAAATAAACAATGCCTTCAAAGACTATAATGCCTATAAAGACACAAATCATTTGAATGTATTAAACTGTACTACCAGTGTATGGAGCTCATGACTGGGACCTCCAAGTGCATGTCTTTAGGTTGGTTGATTGTTTTTTTACTTTATATTAGAGGATGAAAATGCTTGTCCTTGGGGAAGCTGACAAAGAGAGGGCTAGTCTTAACACGGCACAGCTTGAGTAGAATATACTATAAAATTTAACGTCTATGTGTCATCTTTCATCATAACACATACCCTATTAAATGTACAGTAGATCATTCCAGGGGCTGGGAACTAATTCTACATATCACATTCACTTTCAGGCCAAATCAAACAGGCTTGTGTACAGTTTTATGTCTGTAGCAAACAATTAAACATCAGTAGTAGATCCATCAAGTAGCAGCTGATTGCAGTTGGTTTATTGAGCTTGCTTGTTTCAGGGGTTGGCCCACGCAGTCATTACAAAAATGATAATGCTATTTATAATGATATGTGTATTCATGTATGCTGGATATACAGTACCATAATTGCCGGTCAATCATGCTGAAAAATGTGCTGAATTCAGATGAAATTGAACAAAATTTTCAAAGGTATTAGTGCTTTAAGTGTATTTTACATCTGTGAACCTGTTTCTGTATTAAAATTGATGTATGTAATTTCTCATTTGAGACCATGCATGTGGAATTGTCAGCAAAAAAGTGGTGTTGAATGAGAAAGTAACATACATTCCATTGTAGAAAACACTTGGAGGATTTCTGCTGTCTCTCAGTTGTATAGAAATTATTTCTCATGTGCATAAGCTGCCATTGTAAATATATTCCAAATCTCCTGGACAGATTCCATTCAATCTATGGTCACAATTGTCATTATTTTGTTTATATGCCAATGATAATATCTTTCACATATGCATTGATTTCACTGGCACAGAATGGTGTTATTGGACTGCAATTTTGAGGACGGCCATTGGTATAACTATAGTAAAATACAAAACAAAAACTGCAGTGAAATCTAAAATCTAATGTAAATAAAAAAATAGATCAAGCTGCTATTTTAGATGAATAGATTATGGTGTGGTTAAATAGTTGTATCTATCAGTCTTTTTAGTCTTGATGTGTATGTCACATTAATAAGAATACACCTCTGGTTAATTGAGAACTTCAGATTTTGTGGCACACTGTCACAACTCCATGGTGACAAAAAGGGGGATTCATATTATCCTTTTGGGTTACAGATAAGCCTGTGATTCTGTGAAACTGTGCAATATCCAGATAAGTGATTGCATCAAAAAAAAACTTTATTTACAGCCCATTATTCCCAGTCAGCCTTAACTACATGCTAAAAGTCAAAACTATTGAATGTTAAGCATTTAAGCAGAAGCACTGTAAACAACTCATACAAACATATATATATTACATGGGCACTACTGCACTGATGATTCTATTCTTATTATTAAATCATCATCATCAAAATCACCCCCACTCCTTGACAGCTCAATACTAAATTACATATACATTTTATAGAAAGCAGCATGAATAAAGAAAAAAAAGAAGAATGAATGAATGAATGAAGCAAAAAAAACTTTTTACTTATTCATGAATGTATCCTTGAATATTAATGGAATAGTAACAAGAGCTTATATGCGTTACAAGAGCTTATATGCATGAGAAATAACTATACATTACCCTAGCTTATTTATTATGCAGTGCCATTTTAAAGTTTTGTAATGGTTAATCATATTCTGTCCACATTTTTATGTGATAATGACACCAAGGTTGTGCAAAGAAAGAAGGCATTTAAATAGCTTCAGTGACATTTACAAAGGTTTTAACAACTTCAATTTAATATTGTCTTGTTTTCTCATCCAGAGGCAGAACAAATTGGAATATTACTGTCTTGATGTACAGGCCCCCATAAGGCATTATTTGTATTTTTGCAGTGGTCAACAATGGGTTGGAATTCAAACATGTAAATTTAATTAATAAATGTAAATTGAGGTTTCTATATTTCTTTCACAATCCATCTGCCCAATATCTCAACCCCAAGCGAGGAACTGGACAGATGGAAATAAGGGCTCAAATCAAGCCATTTGTTTTCAAAAATATAAAAATATAAAATATTTAACACAACTATGGTTGCAATTGTCACAGGCGACTATTTCTGCCCACCCATCACAACTAATAGTGAGTCTTCCTGAGCACTAGAGTGGTATTACATTTATAAAAAGACAGATGATATCTGTCTGACAGAGATGATGAATTAATTAATTTATGGAAAACTACCTCAGACAGTTTTTGATAGATCCCATCCCTGCCTCCCTGATATTTTCCCTGTGCATATTTTAAAGAAAATCAATGTTATCAATTTTCCAGGACTGTCTTATCTATTTTCATCTTTGAACTACAGAAGCATCATCATAAGCAAGCAATACTCTAAATGGCTTGTCTGTTTTATTTTTGCATTTCATTATAATGTGTGTGTGTGTGTGTGTGTGTGTAAGAGAGAGTGGGTGAGAGGCCGGGAGAGGGGGAGAGAAAGAGAGAGAGAGAGAGAGAGAGGGAGTAAACCTCTCCATGAAAATGAACAGACAGCTGGAAATATTTAGAACATTTTTATTTTAATGTGGAAATAATAATAAAGAAAAACTATTGTAATCTACTTAGTTTGTGCAGAACACGGGGAGGTGTTTAGACCATAGTATCTGCTCCACAAAGCTTCAACATAGTTCTAGTGACTTGATCAACCTAAGTTGCTTGCTGCTATCTGTAGCTAGTATAATTTATTGCTGCTGTTCATTTTTTGGACACCTTGTGTATCACCCCAGGAGGATTTGCCTAGTGAGAACACAAACTGGTAAAAAGATGGTATGTTTATTTCACCAGCAGATGGCAGTGGTGCTGCACTTACACTATGTGGTTCAGATGTATTAACATTTTGTCATTTTGTACACACACGACATTTGCATGATCACCCCAAACCAAAAAGACAAGGCAAAACAACCTACACTTAATGACAGCCTTTGAGACACATACATGATTTCTTGTTAGGACAGCAATCTTCAAAAAATAGCAATATACAGAGTGCAGAGAGAGCCTCATGTGCCATGGCACCACTAAAATAGACAGCAGCATGCACTGAGGGAGAACTACATAGTGTAATAACATTGAATATATTTAAGAAGAAGGTACACGGACAACAAAAGAACAATCTGCCCTCGGCATAATGCTCGGCCAAAACTCCAAAAGAGACTCTAAAATGAAAATAGAGATGCATTATAAATTGAGGATTGTGAGTATTGTTTTGTTCCTCACCATTGCAACATTTACCCAACAATAAAACATATTCATCTTTTTTTTCTTCCTTTAAACTGTTTAAGAATGTGACTTTCAGTAGGCTGGTGCATCGAAAACAGTGGTTTCTGATCAGAACACTTCTGAGCAGTTCTGACAAAACTGCCCATCTACTTTGGTTTTATATACATATAGCTAAATATAGCTAGCCTTTTAGCTAATGGCACGTTGCATACCTTGTTTGCTAATTAAAAAAAAAAAACTATAGCAAACCATCAACTGGTATTTTAGGCAGACTCAACATAGAGGACTCTAGTTTGCTGTTGTCATTCAATGCACAATCAGATGTTTAGCAAATAAAAGTAGTGTAATCACAATAGCAATGGTTTCACTAAAGATTCTTTTTTCACAGATTTCTCACACTTTTCTTTTTTATCCTATGTATTTGACAGGCCCTCTCTTTGAGCATTGCATACTGAAGATCAGTTTTTTATATGTCAATGAAGGATCTATTCAGCTGACTGTCCAATGATACAATGAAGCTCAGATCATGTTGGTAATGTTTTTGCAAAGACAAAATCCATCTTAAAAACATAAAAACAAATTAATAATGACAATTTATCTCATTCTACAGCTACAAGATTTTACATTTCAAGTTAGATATATATGACAGTTAGATGGCTAGACAAGCTAGAAAGCTATATTTGAGCAACTCCTGTAGTAATGTTGGGGTATATATCAAGTTTCATTCAATATATTACGAAAATGTAAGTACTTAAATAATATGCATTTCCTGGTTGGCACCCCATATGTATCCATATATGTACACATTGTTTTCCCCATTTTATTCTTGCATTTTCTCAGGATTATCCCCACAAATTAATTTGCGCTTCTTCCATAATTGGCATGTCCACATTATTTTTGAAGAAGAAGCAATCCACTTTGTGGTCTGTTTCAATGCATTGTATTTATTATTGCCTCAGCTGTAGATTTGTGGTTTTTCTAAAGAGTCACTCATGCTTATTGTTATTGCCCACCAAAGTACCAAAGGGACTCTGAATAATGACAATGAGTGCACCTCACCTGTCTGACTGTTACTGTCAAAGTGAACCTGTCCAGATGGAGAGAACTGTACATTCTTCATAAGAGCTGGATCCCTCTAATTTAGGAATGTTTTGAATTTTTTAAAGCCACCGTGTCATTTGTTGGCTAGTGAAGGAGACATTCTTGAGTAGAAAGGACCTGGCATATATGCAGTGTTAACCAGTTATTTTTGTTAACCATTGTTTCAATATATGCACTATAAATCACACTACACATTTATCATAGCACTTACCTTAAAATGAGAACTAGGAAAATGTGTACTCTAATATATGGCCTCTTTGAAGCTAAGCACAACGCGCTTTGTTCCCCCGAATAATCAATGTAAGCAAATGTTATCTGATACTCAGTGAATATTATGATGAATTAATGAGAAATGATATGTAAGAATCTATGAAAAAGGAAACATTTTCTCAAGTGCATGGCTCAAAGTTGAGACCAAGGCATATTGCAGTTGATTGAATAAAGGCCTACGATTTAATGCATTAGTGTAATGTATATTCAGAATTGCACATCACCTTTGGAACCTGTGTTTTTGATTAATTTCATGTTTCCTCAAAAACAGAGATCAAAGCTAGATTAAATGCTATCAGAGTGACTATAGTGCTATCTTAAATGGAATCAGTCACCCCTGGGTATTAACCAGCAGACTTGTCTCATGGTGTTGGATGTGCCACGCTACAACAGTAGCAGCTGGCACTGTGCCATGGTACCCTGTTTTGATTTTATTACATTTTCCCCATAATACTGTGTGCTTTCAGGCCTGGCCTGACAATCATTGGCCCACATGCAGCTGAAAATATCATCTCAGGAGTGGGGTTTTCATGAAAGATAAGCTCAAACCAAACAAAAGAAAAGAATAAAGTAATCTAAAACATCAGTCTCACCAAAAATATCTAAGTGAAAATCAAATGCCTCAGTTTTTCAACAAAGTATTAGAAATGAAAAATTTTGAATGTGTTGATTTTGCAATTTTCTCCCATTCTCCTTTGCAGAAGAGTTTGAGTTCACTTTAACAGCATGGGGATAGCTTATGAACAGCTCTCTTCCGGGCAGTGAAAAGATTTTCAAAGGGGTTGAGGTCAGGGCTCTGGCTGGACCATTCCAGGACATTGATCTTTCTTTTTTCAGCCATTCCACTGTGGATTTGGCTGTGTGGTTTGGGTCACTGTCACACTGAAAGGCAAAACTCTTCCCCATCTTCAGCTTGTTTGCAGAGGGTAGCATGTATTTTGTCTAAAATCCTTTAGTATTTTGCACTATTCATTTCCCCCACTGTCCTCACCACATTTCCTGTCCCTGTAAAGAGAAACAGCCCCATAGCATGATGCTGCCACTACCGTGCATGACAGCAGGGACTGTGTTCTTAGGCTGATGGGCTGTGTTGGTTTTGCACTAAACATATCATTTGGACTTAAGGCCATAAAGGCATCAGGAGATACAGTGTCTTTTTAGCATAATTCAGACAAGACTGGATGTTCTTCTTTGTGAGAAGTGGCTTCTGTCTTGTCACCCTATCCCACAGCTCAGACCTGTGAACACATGAAATTGTTGCTATGCGTATATGGTGGCCAGTCCTTGCCATGAAGTCCTGCAGCTCTTTTAATGTTGCTCTTGGCCTCTTGGTAGTGTCCCTGATGAGTTTCCTCCTTGCATGGGCATCCATCTTAGAGGGAGCGATTTAATCAGACCCTCGAGAACATGCTGAGGAAGTTGGTCGCAGACATGGGAAAAGATACAAATGGCTACCCTTCCTGTTGTTTGTTTACAGGGAGGTGCCCCAGGCATCCACAGGTTTCTCCCAGTTTGAGCTGGTCTACGGGTGGCAAGTCCAGGGCCCTTTGGACCTACTAAAGAAGACCTGGGAGGTGCCCCACGCTTCTCCAGAGACGGGCATTGTGCAGTATGTCCTGCAGATGAGGGACCATCTCGAAAAGTACTGGGAGGAGGCTGCAGTGAACTTGCAGAAGGCACAGAGGGCCCAAAAGCAGTGGTACGACCAGTACACCCGGCACTGTGAATACCAGCCCAGACAGAAGGTCCTGCTGCTACTCCCGTCATCCACCAGCAAGCTTCTGGCAAGATGGCAGGGGCCCTACACCATAACAAGAAAAATAGGTCCAGTCACATATGAGGTCCACCATCCTGATAAGGGCAAGGACACACAGGTGTACCATGTTAACCTGATTAAACAGTGGAAAGAGAGGCAGACCGCTGAAGCAAAGGTGATGATGATGCGAAAGGTGGATGAAGACAAGGAGACTGGAGATGACCTAGAGGCCTGGCAGCAGCAGAGGAGTGTGAGCCTGGAGCATCTGGAGAGTGACCAGAGAACTGAGCTCCAGCAAGTGTTCGCTGACTTTCCAGCCCTGTTCCAACAGAGGCCTGGCTGGACTGAGGTGCTGGAGCATAGAATCCATCTTAAGGACTCTACCCCCATACAGCAGCGGCCATATCAAGTGCCAGAGCGCCTGTTGCCTGAGCTAAGAGCAGAGATCCAAACCATGAGGGATCTGGGGGTTATTGAACCATCGACAAGTGAGTGGAGCAGACCAATTGTCATTGTCCTGAAGAAAGATGGGTCCCTGAGAATATGTATGGACTTCCAAAAACTCAATGCAGTCTCCTGGTTCGACGTATACCCAATGCCCCATATTGATGATCTTCTGGAGAGGAATGGCAAGGCCAGCTACATTACAACCCTGGACCTCTGCAAGGGGTACTGGCAGGTGCCACTGGAGGAGAAGTCTCGGGGGTACACTGCCTTCAGGACCCCCATTAGCCTATTCCAGTTCACCGTCATGCCGTTTGGACCGCATGGGGTGCCGGCCACCTTCCAGCAACTCATGGACCATGTGCTGCAGGGCTGCAACGACTGCTGTGCAGCCTACCTGGATGATGTGGTCATCTTCAGCGGGTCCTGGAAGGGGCATCTCCAGCACCTCTGCAGGGTCCTGCGACAAATCCAGGAGGTGGGCCTGACCCTGAATGTCCAGAAGTGTGAGTGGGCAAGACCTGAAACCAGATACCTGGGTTACCTGGTTGGCAAAAGAGAAGTCCGGCCTCAAGTGGACAAGGTTGAGACGATCCACAACAGCCCATGTCCCCACACCAGGAAGCAGGTCAGGTCCTTCCTGGGACTCGTTCGGTGGTACTGGCGGTTCATCCCCAACTTTGCCTCAATTGCTGCACCCCTGACTAACTTCACCAGCAAGGCCGCCAAAAACCCAATCGTATGGACAGAGGAGTGTGAGGCGGTATTTGTCTCCCTCAAGAGGCATTTGTGCGCCTCCCCAGTACTCCAAAGTCCAGACTTTGGGCAGCGGTTCCTGGTGCAGGTGGATGCCTCAGCTGTGGGCATCGGGGCGGTACTGGCACAGGGGAAGCCGGGAGAAGAACAGCCCGTCTTGTACCTCAACCAGCAGCTGCTGCCCAGAGAACAGAGGTACTCGACGATTGAGAAAGAGTGCCTCGCGATAAAATGGGCCTTGGACAGCCTGAGGTACTACCTGCTGGGGAGGGAGTTCGACCTGGAAACCGACCACCGTGCGCTGACATGGATCCAGACCATGAAGGATCACACTGCACGGATGACTCGGTGGTACCTGGCACTGCAGCCCTACAGATTCGTTGTGCGGCACAAGGCGGGACGGCACAACCTTATGGCTGATTACCTTTCCAGATTGCCGACCCTCAGCAATCCAGAAGAGGAGGGAGGTAATGTGACAGAGGGCTCTGTCCCAGGCTGCGAGCGGCACTTATACCCCCACACCAGCCGTACCAAATAGGATTACAGTGCTCAGTTGTCTGTGCCCCGTTCATATACATTTTGCATACACTCCACTACCGCAGCCGTTCGACTAAAATAGCGCGTTAGCTTCAGGGGTGCACACCCGGAGCAAGCGGCAGGCTACCTGGGCGCATACACACAAACATTTCCACTCCGGATTCACTACTCAGCAGTCGTACACCCTAGCTAGCATCACAAACACCCCCCAAACACGTATACATGTGTGTTAACATGATACCTATCCTATGCTAGAGCGCTCTTTTCCATGTCGCAATGTTTCGTCTTGTTAGTCGTCGCCGTCTTTCTCCGTCGTCAGTGTTTGTTTGTTTGTTTGATGGTGTTGCAACCCAAGAACACTTCCGGAGCAGGGAAGGGGGTACCAAACAGAGGCACAGTAACGCGGGCTAGTTTATCTGTGCCGACCCGAGTTGCACATGCATGGTGTGGCATGGGAACGGGCTACACCACTGGCAAATAGGATTCAATTGTAAATGTTGTGAATTGTGAAAACTACGGGGAGAATGCACAGTAAGGATTGTATAAAGGGGCAGAAGGAATATGTATCTGTGATTGTGACGGTCATTCTAAGTTAATGTGCACCCTAGTGACGGTGCATATTTCAAGGGAGCAGCTGGTCTGTTCCAGGGGGAGGGGCTTATGGTTGAAAAGGGGGGGGTCAGTTGTTGAGGGGGATGAGAGGGAAGGTACTGTACTGATAGAGTGTAGCTGTAAGATTTATGAGTAGTTTTGGTTAGTTCTTCTCTTTGTTCTTTTTCGGTTTTGCTTTGTTCTTTTGGTTTGTACTTTTTGTGTAAATGTAAATACTGAATGCACTGTACAATTTGACAGCATTCTTTTTTATTTTTTTGTTACACCTTGGTTGGGATCGTGGGCTTTGGCACTGTAAATAAAATACCTTGCACTGAAGTACTATCTGCGGCGGAGCCAGTTTGTGTTCTGGGGCAACCCAACCTCCTTTTACGGCCTATCTTTGCTACATTTTGTATGAGGGACCCCCAGGTTAGGTTGACCCTGGTGTGAGAGACCCCAGAGATGGGTGAAGCACAGTGTGAGGGACCCCAGAGATGGGTGAAGCACGAGTGAGTGGGGCACCCTAGGATGGGAGAAGTATGGCATGGGAATGCGTGAGGGACGCCTTGGTGCATGAAGCGCATGAGCGCGCTTCCCGAAGGAGAGGGCAGTGTGATGGAGTGCCGTCACTACGGCTGAGTATGCGCTTTGACTGCCATGCCAACAAGCCTGGCTCTTTGGTGTCGCGGTCAAGGTCGCATGTTTGGTACCCTGTAGACCTGGGTTCAAGGCCGGGTGGGGTGACTGCTCTCGCCCTTTGCTACACCTACCTTTCAAAAATTCTATCAAGGAGTTGTTTTGGTAGCTCCTTTTTGCTGTTTCCTTGCAATGGCATGCACTTAGAAACAAGGAAAACTGCTGAGAAAATCTATAGGAGCAGCTGATTTTATCCTGAACTAATCAGAATAACTTCAAGTGGTCACAGTTCACTTTGGGCATTATTTTGATGCTGAACATTTTGACCTGACAATTAACACTCCCATTACGGGTGGGTAAACTTATGCCTTATGTAACCAGGGTGTTTTTGTTTTCTATTTTAAATTAATTTTCAGAAATGTGTTGCCTTTTCTGTTTACTTTGAAAATGGACTTAGAAATTTACTTTTAAATTTTGAAAGGGTGTGTAAACTTGTAGATCTTCTGTATATGTCTGTGTGTTTTGTGTGTGTGTGTGTGGTGTGTGTGTGTGTGTATGTGTATATGCATCACCATCACACCATCACACACATAGACATATATACATATATGCATCACCGTATACTCATATGTAATCTATGCGAGGCAAGCTCAGAGAATGAAAGTCATATGAGGGGGTTTGTAAGCTGACATTTGTTTTTCATATTCAAATTTGAATATCAGTTAAATATGAAAATGTGGCATTCAGACATCAGTGATCTGTATCAGTATGTGTGTATGTGTGTCTGTGTTATTGTGTGTGTTTAGTGCTGTACTTTTTATGCAATATAACTGTTCAAACATTTATGAATTTATTTTAAACGAAACAATGTAGGGTGCATGAGCATATGGAGGGTAGCTAATAAATATCAGATTGCCCATTCTTTATGATGGTACCCGTGATGGACACATACACTCACAAACACACACAAATACTGTTTTATTGGAATTTAAATGTGTAGTGCTTGTAGTAATTTTAATCCTCAACAGATTTGCATGTGACAGGGAAATGTAGATGCTGTAGGGACTCAATGTTGCCTGACCCCCTGAAGTGAGCATTAAACTATTATAAGGGTAGTCTTAATCTCATTCAAGTTTCAGAATGTAGAAGACTGGAAGGGGCCCCACTGCTTCACTGACCTCCCTGAAGGTCCTCAGCAAAAAGAACATAACAAGGTGTTAAATACCAGGACAAGCTCACTGGGAATAAATGGGAGAAGTGTATCAGAACACTCCACAAGAATTCAAGTCATGTTGTGGGGTTACACTTTATTTGAATGGCCTGTATCCAGAATCAGATAAGAAGCATCTTACTACCAATTAGCATTCCCCTTGAAACTGATCTCTTTTAATTAATAAAGAGTAAAAAAGTAATGTACTGACAAATTAAGAAGATATTATTTAAAAATCTGTTGTTCTGAATAAATTTAGCATTTTTTAATAACTGTTAAGCCATATCATGACCATGACAAGATTAAAATGAACATTGAAATTGGCCATTTACCCATTAAGAGGAATAATCAAGTGGAAATACATACATTTTATATTAGGATTTAAAAGAATCCATTTTATCTTCACCTCTGATATCGTTTGAGATTGAGTTCCAAACCATAGGTGCAGCACAGCTAAAATCTACTCCCCTCCCATTTTTAGGTAACTGTGAGTAGATAGGCACTTAGATGGAGACTATGACTGGGAGCATAGACCTCCGTCAGATCCCGTAAGTACTGCTGATGTCTATGAGGGATATATAAGTAGCAAGTAAGATGTGAAACTCAACCCTCAATTTCAATATGGACCCAGTGCAGTGATCTAACTACTGGAGTGAGCATTCTGGCTGCTGCATTTTTTAACAGCTGTTTAAGTGTTGTGTATGACCCTGTTTCCGTCATTTTTATTCAGTCTAAAAGCAATTCAGTAAAGCAAATTCTGGCAAGCCAGTCAAGGTGTCCATCTTGTCATTGCACAAAACAGAAAGTCAGGGGCTACATCCCATTCAATCCCATCCAGTCCACTACATCAGTACTATGCTGTATACAAATTTCAAATGTACCTTCACTTCACTTCTGTCTTACACAAGATTATTGCCTCCAGTTTGTAAATTTTTTGGTCGTTAAACAAATATTGAATGGACTAATGTGTCTTCATTTGAACACAGAGGTGGCATGATGATAGTTTCTCTATGGAAATATAAAAAAAAAGTCACAGTCAAGAAAAATCCAGGTTATTTTCACTTTTTAACAGAACGAAAAATGAACAGCTCTACCTGAAAGCCTGTTATAGTGTGTGGCATGTAAATCGCACCCTACATACACACCATGCCACCTTATCTGTCACTTTACAGGGAATTCACGCTTTGTATTGTCATTTTCAAAGAGACAACCGCAAAGTATCACATTTGTGGATTAGACTGGAATTTGTCATTTAAAAAAATCTCAGATCACTTTTGGATGTCAGGGGAGAGATGGAAGCTGGGTTTAGCATAAAACCTCAATCCCATTAGAAATGGACTCTAAAAATGAAGGGACATATTATGTCACCTTAACATAAGATGAGAGCGGAGGATTCTTTGATGGGGGTCAAAGATAGTGTCTCGTGCTGAGTACATTCGTTTCACTCCCTCTCATTTTTGCCTGAAGCAAAATGTATTATTATAAGATCTCTACTGAGATGAGAGCCATGCCAGAGCTAGTGACTGATCCGTTTTTGTCATGCGTCTATCGGGTAATGAAGTATGCATGAGAACCTCTGTTCCCCTCTGTCTGGGACTGTCATTCACTATTCCCTCTGTGCCATCTTGCCTTACAAGCTAGAATTAAAGAGCAAAAATAAGAATTCCATCCATTTGTAAAATGACTCATTAACACCTGATTCATGTAGTGCACACACAGTGCTTTAATGTATGTGCCGTACAAGAGCTTGTTATTTGTAGGTTATGCCAAAGTAAAGTATATTCATCCAGAGCAAACAAAAGGTAGTACAGAATTAAGGGCATAACTGTTTTGATCACTTGCATAATTACATTAGAGTAAATTGAGAGAACATGGCAAGAAAATATGCACAAGGTACATTTGCATCATATTTTTGGCAACCTTCATAAGAAGGTTGCCAAAAATATGATGCAAATAAAATAAATGTTTGGGGGCAAAACAAAAAAGCCAAACAAGTCTCTCCTCTATATGCCATTAGTTTTACATGTTTTAATTGTTTGCTTTACAAAATTGTATCAACAACATTCTGAAAACCCAGTATTAGAAAGATCAATATAACCCTATATTAAATCCTAACATATGGAGAAATACAATATTGTTTAATGAAAATGAAGTCATCAGGTCATCCTGCTATGAAAAAGGGGTATTAGATGAAAAGTTTAATCGATTATATCTTCAATACACATACACACATGTAATTGCCAAAATAAAGGAAACACCAGCATAAAGTGTCTTAACAGGCCATCAACAATAGCTTCAATGTTCAAATGCTTCTGGAACATTGTTGGAGGGATGCAACACCATTCTTCCACAAGAAATTGCATCATTTGGTATTTTGTGTGGTGGAAAACGTTGTCTCAGGCACCACTCCAGAATCTCCCATAAGTGTTCAAATGGGCTGAGATCTGGTGACAGATGACCGAGGCATTTTTTTTTTAACATGAAAACATCCCAACATGTTTTCATGCTTATCAAACCATTCAGTTACCGCTCATTCCCTATGGATGGGGACATTGTCATGCTGGAAGAGATCACTCCCATCAGTATAGAAATGTTTCAACATATGAAGAAGACAATCATTCGGAATGGCTTTGTATGTACTGGTGCTTACCTTGCCCTGTAAGGGGTTGTGTGGACCTAACCCATACCAGCAGGATGCACCCTGCACCATAACAGACCCACAAGAAACCTTCACCATGGAAAACAAGCATTTGGGTTTGTAGGTTTCTTTTGGTGTGAGCTTTATGCTCATTCATTTATTGAGAACAGGGTGAAGGATGACTCTGAGTATATGACTTTTTTTCACTACTCAGTGGACTACTGCCTGTGTTCTTTACATCACAGTGTGCACTACAGTCAAGGAGTATGCACTTTTGACAACAGTTCTCCCTAACTGATGATGTTTTTCCTGACTCTGATGCCAACATCACCTCAGCCATGTTCCTTGTAAAACATGAGAGAGAGAGAGAGAGAGAGAGAGAGAGAGAGAGAGAGAGAGAGAGAGAGGGTTTTCATGTTCACTGCAGTGATAAACAAGTAGTTTGTTTTACTCTTATATTATGAATTATTCCACATATAAGCAATACCGCCAGCATTGTTGCTTCACTGTCTCAGGTGTTTCATCCATTCTTTCAAAATTGACCACCATTGCTTGTTTTATATAAAATAGCTATTAGCTATGGTTTCAACAAGCCTATACATTTTAATTTCCAGAACGTATTTAACACATTAAAGCACATACACCCATCTTACTTTTAATTAATTCAATAAATCATGATTAATAACCTTTAAAGCTTCCCAACTACATGCTTTTAATCACCATAGTCAATCTTTGGTGTCAGGTTTGATTGCCAGTCCATATACTCAGTTAAATGACCTTGGCCACTAAGGAAAGAAAATACTGCTTATTTCTTTGGCAGTATTTTTTTTCCTACTTCATTTGAGGGCTGCTGAGAATTTGTTCAAGCAATCAATGTTCTTAATGACAGAGCATTCATGGTGTTACTTGAAAGCAGAATATATTTCTGTAGAGCCTCCATTATTGTAAAATAATCAGCATAATAGTGAACATAATAGTGAACACACACGTGTGTGTGTGTGTGTGTGTGTGTGTGTGTGTGTGTGTGTGTGTGTGTGTGTGTGTTAAGTGATCTGATGAGTCATCACATTTGTTCTTGACATCTACACAGTCATCTGACTCCACTCACTTTGCTTAACATGATCAATCAACCAGTTGGAATGACCAAAAATATATTGCCTACTTTGCTCAATATCTGACTATATCATTGGTTGAATTGTAACAAATCTTTTTGCAGTTATTTTTCACCAGACTAATGTGCTGTGTATTTAAGTTTTCATTATCAGCAATAGATAAAAATGTTTAATCTACTTTGCACAACAATGGGGTGTCTTATCTATTTGAGAATTAAACTGGCTACACACAGAATCATCCTTCAAATCTTGAACAACAGAAGATGAGACCTTGAAGCAGAGGCTATTCATAATACTACATCTCTACACATATCTCCCAGTTTAATGCCCCTACCTTCTAGGATCGCAATAAGTCAGTGGAAAAGTTGTGCTCCTAAAATTTACATTTGAAGCTGAACCAAAACTTTTGAATGACACAGTGAACCTTTAAAAAATTGTGTACTTTAATAAAAAAGTGTTTTGATCCCTGTAGTATGCATTTTGCACTTCCATAAGGTTATTAATCTGGTAAATAGTTCTGCGGAACCCAGTTTCTGTCATCTTTTCTGGCATGATTTTAAAGCCATTATAGACTTTACAACTGTCAAGACTGCGAAAAATAAATGTCATTTCCTACCCTTCTGTTCTGAATGAAATTTTATTCAGTATGGGGTTGTTCAGGTTACTGTATTCTGATGGCGGTGTTCGTACAGGGTTGTTTTATTCCAGATTAGTGTTTTCATTCACACTAATAGCAGATTATTAGGATGTATGTCAACAGAGCCAGTCAATCATTAAACTTGGTGCAGAGGTGAGACTGAATTTAGTAATAATGTCAGAAAAGCATTTAAACACCTGTGTAGAGTAAGGAACGGCTTCTCATAAAGTCAGAGTGTGTGTCTTCTCTTCCACTCTGATACCAGTCTGGTCCATGACCACTGCACATGCAACCACCCATCATGCAATTACAGTGTCATCATTCAACACGGTTAACATTAGATGCAGGAAAATATGGATTTCAGCCAAGGATTACAAATGAGTCAATGATCAGAAAAAAATGTTTGATTAGGGTTACAGATATAGAGGGTGAAAAAGACTGAGAAGAGGTTATTGCCATGCGTAGATTCTTTGTGGAATCTTTCATGTAGGCTACCATCACTCCCCTCTTAGATGAGCAATGAATTTGGAGACAATGGCTTTAATTAAAACTGCATGTAGCCTGTTTAATTCCTGACCTGTAGGCAAGGCTAATGCCCTTGGCTTGCAATGGAAATCACACAAGCATCACCATTAACAGTGATAAAATCAACTAAAACCACTATCCAACAACTAAAATTAGGTAAGTAATAATAATAATAATAAACTTTATTTATATAGCACCTTTCATACAAGAATTGCAGCTCAAAGTGCTTTACAATAAAGAAGTTACATGCATCGAGTGCTTCACATCGAATGAACATAAAACAGGGAATAAATGCCATAATTAATGTAAAGTAAGATAAAGTAAGATAAAGTAAGATAAAGTAAGAAAATAAAATAATAATAATACTAATAAAAAGATAATAAAAGTGAAATTAGAATACATAGTTGCATAATAAAAAAATAAAGTTAAAAGATAGAATACATAGAGTACGTAAAGTCAATTGAAATACAGCATCTTAAAAGAAGCACAGTATTGCAAATAAATAAATAAATAAAAAGTTATAGCTAGTTAAAGGCTAATGTGAAGAGATATGTTTTTTAGCTTCCTTTTAAAAATATTTAGCGAGCTGGCTTCCCTAATATCTATAGGTAGCGTGTTCCATAGCTTTGGGGCGTAATTGACAAAGGCTGCATCCCCGATTTTCTTTCGGCTGTTGCTGAAAACAGTCAATAATAATGCAGAGCTGAATGCTATAAAACAGCAGGTGAAAATATTGTCACTATATATATATATATATTTTTAATAATGTCACAAATATTGTTAATAAATAATATTGTTATTAAATTTATAATCTATAAATATATAAATATTATGTATAAATTATACTATTGTTATAAATATTGTTAAATATTTATAAATATCAAATATTTTATTTTCATCTTCATTAATTCACTTTATACTGTCAGTACTCCGGCCCCCTAGCTGTTGTTTTTTGTGTTTTCCTTTTCTGTCATTGTTGTCCATGTGCTTTTTTTAATTTTCCTTACATTCCAGCCCTGTCCCGATCCCCGCCTGGTCCCCGTCTGCCTGATTACCTTATCACCTCCACCTGCCAGCCTGCTCACCTGCTTTCCATCATTTCGTCTGCTCAGCCCTATAACTGCACTGCTTGTCTGTCTCATTGCTACTTTGTTGCAGTGTGTTTTGTGCCTGTTTCGTCCCCGTCATTTCTTGCCCAATTGATCGCCTGTTTTTCGACCCTACCTGTTGCCCCGACCTTGTTTCTGCCTTCCGCCTTGCCCTGATTGCCTGCCTGCCTGGTTTCTGACTCTGCCTGCTCCTGTTATCGCCCCCGGATTTGCCCACGGACTGCCTGCCTGGTCTCTACCCTGCCTGTTCTTGATTTCGTGACTCTGTCTAACGATTTAAATACAACCACTCAGAATCTGAAGATCTCGTAGTCCGTGCTTGAGTCCTTGCCAGAGCCGTGACATATACACTGACACATACAATAATATAACATAATACAATATAATACTACAATACAATAGGCCTACAATTACAGACCGTAGTTGATCCATGATCTGGATTCCCAGCCCCCCCGTTCAGCATGCATGTGAACCGCAGATTAATTGCAAAGTTTAACCATAATAGTGTGAAATGAGTGTTTTACTGCCGCGGTTACTTTTTAAAGTAATAATTCCCTAAATCTCAATGCAGAGTTGCAGTGAAAAGATACTAGCGCGATTTTAAAAACCAGAAACCTTAGCCTACTTAGCAGAAGCGTTGCGAAGACGAAGGCTGTGTCCGAAATCACTCACTCGTTCACTCACTCACTATTCACAGTCATACAATAAATTAATAATTTTCTGGATATAGTTTTATGTTTGCAAGTTTATTCGAACATTTGTTTGAGCATCTTTGTGTCTAACTGTGCCAACTAGCTAGGTAAGTGACTAGCTAGTTACAACTGACATTAGCCTGCTAGCTAGATAATACCGCTACCTATCTAGCTATCACTAGCTAACTTAATGAAAGAACTACCACCCAACTTCATCTGTTCAAATTAGCAGAAACTAATGTTAGGTAGCTAGCTGGCGGTTAAGTCCAACGATCAAGTGTAAAATGTATACATATGCACTATATAGTGAATAGGGAGCGATTTTGGACACAGCCGAAGAATAGCAGAAAAGCGGTCAGAATTAACGTCGCGGTCTAAGCTGTCACAATATGTTGTTTTAATTTAAGACCATGGGCAAAAGTTCCTTGCTTTAAGTGTTCTTTAAGTAATAAATGGAAAGCAAAATTATATTTGTCTCCCTTTTTTTTTTTTTTGCTGATCTGAAAAATGATCCGATCCGTGACTCAAAAACCGTGAGTTTTGTGATCCATTGCACCTCTAAATACCACGTTATAATATAATAATACAATAATATAATATAATATAATATAATATAATAATACAGTACTACATACAATGTAGTGTGTCAAGTGTTTAAGACCAATTTTCAGATATACAGTGCAGTCACATGTAAACATAAAATAACTGGGCTCTAGAGTAACTAGGTAAGAGTCAAAGTAGTTCCCTGTCTTGGACAAACTCATTCCTCTCCATCTCACACTTTTCAGCAACATGTGAACACCTTTTGTTCTAAGGATTAATATCCTTGAAATAGTATAGTTTTACAGAGATACAGAAATCTACATTTTTGGAGAAACTCACAAAAGCTGAAATTCTAAATAATTTACACTTGTTGGCTATTCATAGATCAGAGCCCGCATGTCCCAGAGGAAGTTGTGGCTATTCAGAAGGTTAATGTTTTGGCATAGAGCTGATTAGATCCGCCCCCAGTAACTGACTTTAATTCCAAGAAGTAACCTGTATCATGTTCAATTTCTCACGTTTATAACAAACCAAATTTCATGAAAATTGGTTCAGAATTAAACAAGTTACAGCCGATTTTGTAGAGAAGTCTGCATCTCTCAATACACATTGTATTTATTTACTAGCAACCAACATGGCAGACGTGCAGACGCATAGCGGCGACATACAGCAGCGGCCAGTGAGGTATCTATGTATCTATGTGACCGACAAGCTCGTGGGAGCAACTTCCGGGTCACAACAAAAAAATCAATGCAAAATTGAGAAAGAAGATTTCCACACACATATGTTAATTCCTGATTTCCATTTATAAGCACATCAAAGAAAATCAGATAACAGGACATTTTTTCATTTTCCGTTTTCTATTATCTATTTTCAAAAATCAGAAAATGGGTCATTGTTTCCCCATTTCTAAATGGTAGTCGGGAAACAGCTCGTTTCCCAATTTTGGTTTTCTCATTTCCAAACGAAAATCCGTTGGCCGCCAAGTACACGGACCGACAACTGAATTTGTGTTTGCATTTATGTAACACCATGTTACCTCTTTTGGACAGTTTTACTCTTTATAAATGAGATTCCACATCAGATTTAAAGGTTGTGTACAGTCTGAGGATTGAAAACAGGTAAGTGGCCCTTATGATAATTATAGAATTTCATGTTCCTACAAGGTAATGTATTGTGAGCACTTGTCTGCCAATGTAATGTGTAGTCTCAGAGGATTTCAGCTTATATTATATTACTATTCAATGTGTTGACATTTACTACACATTAGTACTGGCTGTCACTGTATATTTATCTAAAACAGAACATTCACAGTTCATTCTGAAAATAATAATATCATTATGTCTAAGCAGGCACCTCTCCTCTTTTTTGCTGTACCATGTTACATGTATAAATATATTTTCATTTTCTTGTCCTGTCATGCTGGTATTTTCATTTAAAAAAACAATGTTACTACCCTTGTTTGAAGAGCTATTAAAATGTGTGTATAATAAGAGTCCTTATAAACAAAGTGTTAAGAATTTGGTGTTTGTGCATCAGACAATGACAAATTCGGACAAGGAATGAATGCCTGTGCCAAACACCCTACTGACAGAAGCTTTAATCGAAATGTTAAACAATCAATTAAATCAATTTTAAAAGTGCACATACATACAATTAAAACATGCAAAAATGACACATCATTTAAGTTAAAATAGGTGGATATATATAAATAAATAAGTACACTTGACAGAACTGTTTTCAGATTATAAATGTACTTTCATTTTTAATTCCCCATGGCTATCACTTTTGGTTATTGGTCAAGAAGGCTTGCTTGGCCTCATTTGCTGGCTAATTGGGTTTCATACTTGAGCTAAACACCTGTCATCTATTTCTGTGGTTCCATTTATCTTACAAATAACCTACAAAACAGGCATTATGGTCATAGCCCCAGTAGGCTTGTTCAGCATTTTTAATGTTGTTGATGATCCTTATGATTCAGGTTATTTGCAAAAATACATAAATAAAGTCATTAACACAAAAATGTCTTAAATTTTTAAATAATTTTTGTCCCTCAGCTACCAATTATCTTAGAAAATATTTTCTATTTACTGTTCAAGTCCTGTATGTTTGTAAATGAAGCTCTCCTCAACATTAGGGTATGACAATGGAGCCATTAAATGAAAAAAGGACACATATTAAATTATGATTAAAGAGCAGGCTACATGTGTTTAATATTAATGTCAATACTAATTACCAGTATATTTCTGCTGTAAAAGACATTTTAAGGCAAACTCTCTAATTCTATCCCTGAGTTTCAACCAACATGAGCGATCAAACACATTTTGATAGTGGTCAGATAGCTTGTGCTTGAATTGCAGGTGGATAAACCAAAGAAATGGCAGAATTATTTAATTTATTGAGGGGTCAGTGTCAAAAATCACCAATGGCATATACCACACAAGGAAAACTGCATCACTAAAGAGGAGCAGTGGTCGCAAGTCAATGCTCACTGAAAGGGATAAACAGACACAACAGGATACTTGCTACAAACTACAAACTTGAAGAACGGTCCAATATCTCTCTAGAAATAGTTCAAAACTTATATAACAGCATTCCAAGAATAACTGAAGCTGCTTTGGCAAAGGAAGGCCTAGCTCCTTATTAGTTAATAAACATTCATACAATGTTTAGCATTTCCATTATTCATCTGCCCCCTGTAGGTGAATTCCCCATAAGTATCAGTCTGCTCTGTGTGTGTAATTTAACTGGTGCACTTCTTGTTCCAAAATTATTCAGTCACTTTGTAATCTCATAATACATTTCCTTGATGTCTTGGAAACTGAAACACTCTGGACAAAACCAAAACAGAACTATATTGCAATGAAAATGTCTGGTGAGGTCACAGTGTGAGAGGACAGAAGTTCATTCATAACTCCTGCACAGCACAACCCAATCCATCAACCCAGAACACAGCTCAACAATCAGGTTGTTAAATACAGCTGGTAATGTTCTGCTTTCTGAGCTGTCCTGACAGCGAATCATCCTACTGCGCACACTGTCCTCATTCCGTGTAATTATGCAAATGACACATTAATGAGCTGTAATTCAGAATTCATAAAGCAGCAGGGATAAACTGTAAAAGGCATTGCAAAATAATGAGGGAGAGTGGGAGCTTCATCACTGAGACTGTAAAATGCTAATTGTTTACCTACTACTGTTCCTTAAATGTAGCACATTTATTCAAAGCTCATGGTGGTACTCAATGATAATTTGTGTGCATTGATCAATAAGGTTAACAGTTCATTATGATAAACACTACATACATTCTATTTAAAAAAAAAAAACTCATAGTAGTCATGACATGATCTAGTCTGGCTGACAATCTTTATCACTCATTAAAGTCAAAATCAGTTCAGATTTTTCTTCTTATAAATCCTCCTTCCTTTTTGAGTAGTATTGATATACAGTACATTCATAAAGTATTCAGACCCCTTCGCTTTCACATTTTGTTATGTTGCAGCCTTATGCTAAAATCGTTTAAATTCATTTTTTCCCTCATCAATCTACACTCAATACCCCATAATGACAAAGTGAAAACAGGATTTTAGAAATTTTGCAAATTTATTACAATTAATTTGCAAAAATTAAAAATAATTTGCAAAGTTAACTATAATATCTATAAAACTAAATAGGTAGCTCATTACACATGTAACTTTCTGTAGGTCAATCAGCCTCAATGTAGTGTGATACAATAGTAGATGTGTAGTATAGTAATAATAGTAGAACTGGTCTTCTGTTGTTTGATTAAAATTTTCACTTCATGCTACAGTACACCATAAAGATTATCAGAGCAAGTTTCTTCACATTAGCCTCCAATTCTTAACCCAGGGGTTGAAAAATACTCTGACTAGGAGGGACCATGAGGGCAACCTTTAAGCAGCCGTGAATGGGGTGCAGAGCAGAAAAAACTGAACCCATTTTAGCAGGCTCACGCTGCTAAAGTGGTTGATTTAGTCCACTCGCACTGGCACAGGTAGCTAGTTATGGGTAAAGAGCTGAGGGATGATTTGTCACAGGAGGCAACATGACCTGCCTCATTCCTTTTTACACAGACACACACATACACACAAACTGCTTATGACAGACACAGACAAACTGACAGATATTTTGCAAACTAAAGCAAAATGAGATAAATTAGCTCTGTTTTGTCATTTGCCATAATGAGCAATTCACAGGATGCTTTTACTGCCCTGACACATGTGTTTATCTACCCCAGGCAAGCAGGCAACTGTTAATGTTGAATTGGATTTGTGGGAAAAAGGAAAAAAATCTAGCTGCAGTGTATAAATGTGGGTAGTTCAGTGTACTATGGACCTGAGGGGTTTAGGTTTGAATTCCAGGTGTCGAATAAATACATTAAATGGAGTTACAGAATAAGAAGCACCATTTTAAATACTGAAAGGTTCTCATTCAATATAACCTAATTTCGCTTGTCATTAAACTCATTTAACCAAGGGTTCCTGCTCTTACTATGTGCAAGACATGAAAAAATAAACTTTCCAGTTAGTTATTTAGAATACAGGATGGATTTCACCATTGTTAGATTGACCATGGGCCATGATCACTGAGTTTAAGGGCACCTGCCAAATAATGCAGTGCAATTTTACAGATTAGTTTCTTCTGTGTCATCAGCTGAGAAAATATGCAAAATGGAGTCATTCTTAATGAGCTCATCCTTTTTTGAAATAAAAATATTCAGTCTTCTTCTTAGTTATCGTAGTATAGTTGTAGTTATATCAGCTCTGAGCTATAAATACAGAGAAGCTGTATGGATAAAAGATCACTCTCATCATCTTGAATGCATATAAATTGTACAATATTTCATTTGTATTGCTAACAGCAGTGAACACAATGGTAAATCATTTATTTTCTCTACTGTCATTACGCAAATCCAAAGTAATAACAGTCTTGTTATTTTGGGGCTGGCTTTAGACTCTAATTAAACAAGATTAACAAATGGTATGTGACACTTGCTCTATCCTCCATTTCAGGGTCTCATTTGCCACGGGAAGGTATTCAGTGTGATGCCAAATATGCATTTTCTCATTTGATTAATGTGGCTGTGTCAACAGTTAATTTTGTCAGGGTCTTGTCCAACACATTTGAAAAGTTTAATTGTATTCATAGCAAGCAGAATTTCCTTTAAATGAGCATATTTAAATTGCAAATTGCAGTGGCTAGTTTAAATTAGTAAACAAAAAAATCCAAGTACCAACTCACTTGTCACTGTATTGAATTGTGAAAAAAAACAAAAACTGTAATTAAAGAGGAGGAACATGTCACTTTGCCTAAACAAAGAAAAAAAACATGGTTTACAAATGCTACTCTTGTTCCCATTTATTTTGATGGCAACAGCTTTAACCAAATGCACTAATACAGATGATCACTATCAATCAAGCTTATCAATCTACTGTCAATCTACTAATATTTCTTGAGATCTAATTAAAAACTACATGATGGAAAGAACACAGATTTTCAGTGTACTAAGAGCACTATAATTTGCATTACTATACTCACTCCACTTTCTGTAGGCTTAGTGCTGGCACTCATAGTGTGAATTGAACTATTTGCCTTTGCTTGCATTATATATACTTACACAGCTTTGCATTGAGTACATAACTGAGCTTTACCTTACCAAGCCAAGTGTCTAGACTGGAAAAAATGGAAGATCATGCTTTCTTGATTGTACCCCCCAGGCTCTATTAGGATCTTTTGGAGATTAGTATCTGTATCCTTTAAGGCTAAACTTAAGAATCATTATTAAGTAATAGGTTTTTATATCCCTTAATCTAATTTGTCTGTCGCTAGTGCACCATTGTCTCTGTTCTACACCAAGTTGAGTGCATGCAGGTGTTAGCTAATGTTGAGCACACTGGAAATGTTTGGCTATCTCAGATGACAATGCTTAAAATTAAAATCCCAGCAAAATGTAAATTCTACCATTCTTGGCAGGATGTAGAGTACAGTGACTGAATCCTCATTGAGCCCGCTGTAAGCTATGTGTAAAGGGACACACAGGTGAGCCGGTCCTGAAGAACCATATGAAGTCCAAGAAACATACTAATGCTGTCACTGTTGGTTTGGTTCTTTTTTTGGACCCAAACCAAGGAATCGACAGGTAAGGCCATTAACGATCCTAATCGCTTCCCGTTACATTATGGAAAATTTATAATAGGATTTGGCAAGTGGTTGGCCTAGTTAGCTAACATTAATGATGGATAGCTAATGATAACTGAGATCATGGTAACAGCTACATTGTTCAAACACAGGCTGGTGTTCATTTTTGTAAAGTCTTTAGTATTTAGATTTAGAATATTTAGATTTTCACCGGCTACATTAAAAATACATATGCATTTTTTTCAGTGCTTGCACTCTCTCTTACAATTGTGTTTGAATCAGAGGGGGTGGCAGGTTTTAGCGTGAAGAAGAGATGCTCTCACAACTTGATTGTGTAACACTAGGTGTGGCAGTGGCGAGTGGTCCTAATAAGCTTGGGAAGCAGTGCTTCCCCAGAAGTATTTCAAAACAACAAGATGATTTTGTTCTAAATTTCATTCTCTGAGCATAATCATTACTGTGTTTTCTACACAAACTAGTCACATGGCTTTGCTTTCCCATCAGAGTAACGTTAAACAACAGCTGTAGCAAGAAGCCACAAATGCAGCATGTTTTAGCATGTTGCAGTTTGTGTAGCCTAGAAAACAATATAACTATTGACTAACCAGATACTTACAATTACCTTGTGTTTAAGATAAATATGGTGATCATACTCAGATAACGAAAATCACATTTTAATTTGCTCCTCACTTGAATGTGAATTTGTTCCTATTATATCATGAAAATAATAATAATGGATACCGCTAATCACTAATAGTTGTGCGTTTAAAAGTTGCAGACTATTTATGCTTGCTGAGTCAACTGATCAGAAAATGGAGCTTTCAGCTTTAGTTGTTTCATGATACCAATTTTAAGAGTTTGACCAGCACTGTATGTACAGTTTTTTTTCTTTCTTTCTTTTTTTTCTGTGCATGAGGGTATGGACCAGCAACATTTCTATTATCTCAGCAAGGTTTTCTGCAACGTATGTGGGCATGTGCAGTATATAGTTTTACACCTGTACATAAATATCATTAAATGAAGTCCTCACATGTACAATTTTTAAGCAATGGTAAAAATGGTTCTTTGGAGGTTTTGAACCATAGTGAATAACCATTGAGCTTAGTGAATAGAGATGATTGTGCATTTATTTCAAGTTTTAGTTGCAGTTTTGTGCTCAGTGAAGGTTGAGAATTTGAGAATTTGACATTGTGCAACGGAAAAAAAGAATACCAAGGCAATATGGTACAATATTATAGCTACCTTTATATAAATATACTGTGATGATTTTAGAAAAAACAACACATGTTGGAACTAGGGAAAAAATGCTTGAAAAAACACTTGAAAATCCTTGAATTTAATTTCATTATGTCTTCATGAACGCTGATTATCTGTCAATTGATTATTTGTTGAAACACTTTGCACTGTCCTGCTTGCAGGGTGCAACATAAGCAAATAACAGTGCAGTGTGAGGATATAATGTTATTCACATTCACTCATCCACTTTCATGGATACAGAGGTGACAGGATCTCTCTGACATTGTCCCAGGTTGATAACATGTGTGCCTGGCCAGGAAGCCAGAGGAAGCAAACCTCCAATGACTGACTCTGGATGTGCGTACCCCGCTGTCCAAGATGGAATTCTGTGATGGTAGTTGGGCAATGGATCTCCCCTGCATGCCTCCCCATGCATGCCTGCATGCCTCTTTCTCCTGTGAGCCAAGAAGCCTACGGAGGAAAAAAGACTGTGGCCTCTCCAGTAGGCATACAACAAATGAGCTGCCATCCCTACGGATCTAATGGACTCTCCTCAGTAACTTAATGATTTTATTTAATACTGGCAAAGTGAGAAGTCTAGCTGATTTAATCTTGTACAAGATGTGCTTAGACACATTCGTGATTCATACAATGATATATTTTGCCCCATTACGATTATGTCATGAAACTGATTTAAGTAACTTAGTAAGTTAAGCTTATACTAAAGATAACTTGTACAGTTAGGAAAATATCTAATTAATGTTTTGTCAACATTTTGTCCACATTGAATAAATGGCTACTTGTAAGATACTGTACTATACTTTTCACTGTTTAATCAATGCCAACCATTGGCAATGTGCCCTTGTTTGAGTGTAATGTCTGAGAGTGATTTTTTGCCATTGCATTGAAACTAAGCAGTTATCAGATTTATATGTAAACAAAATTACCTTTCAAAGCTGAAATAGACAAAAACAAAATTCACTTTATAATACACACACACATTGTAGATAACTAATCAAATAAATTGGATTATAATCAACTTATTTGGCAATGTGTAATTGTGCTGACAACCGAGTACATACATACAGTTGTTCAGGGTTGGAATACAATATTGGTGTGCTAAAAGGTCAGTGGATGGGTTTGGACACAGCAGACAGCCTGCCCTTGTGCACTCCTCAGAAAGTGTGTAAGATCACTTTCCTGCTGTGTCCTACATGTATTTTATGATACCTCAAAAACATTATCACAAATCTATTAATCATCATGTAAAATGTAAAATGAATATCTACATACATTTTCAAGTCACATCTTTCCAGAGATAAAAGTCTTGTAGCATTTAAAACTGAATTCTATATAATATCTAACTTTAGTTATTCATTGACCACCATGTAAGTCGTCACTACAAGACATACAAATGCTTTGTGTGTCCAGTGAGACACATTTAGTTGGGTTTATTTTATTGCCACAGCAAACTTGTAAGATAGCAAACAAATGGGGTGTTCCTTAAAACTACTCATGCTTAAGTGTACTGAGTGCAATATATAAAATAGGCAATTTCAGTTTCTGTAACTGTGGCAGTCTTTCTCAATATGCCAAATCATTCATAGTCAGCAGACATTTAATTTGCATGTAAATGAAGGTAAAGGGCAGAAGCCACTAATTATGGTCTAACAAAGTCTTGCCTAATGGTCCACCAAAGACACAGGAAGGCTCTTAATTCCAGTATGCAAATGGAGTTTCCAAGTACAAACCCTGACCAAGGTGTAGACAAATCCTGGCTTTTCATGAATTAATATATATATTTTTTCCCAAACAGCAAAAAAGATGCAATTGACAGTACGTAATGTATAAATAGGGAATGTCAGCATGATGTGGATTATTAATATTGTTTTGATAAATTCATTCATTTTTTAAAATAAGTATTTTTCCCCAACAGGTTTGAGTGGGTCTATACCTAACTGCAAAGCATTAAATACATATCTAGACATTATGCACTTTGTATGTGGAACGACAGTTGATTTACATTATATGCCTTTCTGTGTGCATATGTGTAGATACCACATAGGCATTATTAGGAATTCTCACTAGGGCAGTGACATTTGAGATTTGGCTCCCGCTGCATGTCTTCATTACTTGGGCACACAAAGTGGCTGCTGTTTCCAGATGTCAGGAATGGAATTGATAGGATTTCAAACAGACTGTCATAGGTCCATTTGTTCTATGAATGCAGCAGCATGCAAATTAATCAGCAAAATAGGCAGACTTTTTTTTTTAAGATGAGACATGGATGTACATGATACATCTTGTAATAAATACTTTTATTTTACTATATTGGTCTGATATGCAGTCAACCAAAACAAAAATCACCTTGATAGCTACTGTACTATTAAAGTGAAATGTTGCTGCCACAGCAATATGTGTGAAAGTGATTGATCACTTTGTTACATTTTACATTCATTTGGCAGATGCTTTTATCCAAAGCAATTTACAAGAGAGATAGAGATAGATACAACACAAGCAAAAAACCACAAATTAAAAAAAAAAAACTTTGTGTATGCAGACGCAACTCTATAACGTGTATCATGAACATAGTTTGTCTTTTTACTTAAAGGGTTCAGTGCCAGAGGGGGGCAAAAATAATTTGAAGTTTATGATAGCTTGACCAATGATATCGCTCTGTGACCTGTTCATACAAACCACACCCCACAGAAAAATTGTATTAAGGGTTTAGGTTGTTCTTACACAATTAAGAAAATTAAGACCACACCCAATCTTTTGAGTGTGACTGTTTCACTTTATAGGCTTTGCACTAAATAAATAAATTATGATTTGGTATAATTGGATGCATGGACCATACCAGAGATTCAAATGAGAATGACCTCTGAATAAATAATAAAGATTATTCCAATATCTGTCTTTGTGCTTTATGACCAGCCATAAAGAAAACATTGTCCATTGTTTACCCATATCTCTGTGGAGGGACTGGTGGAGCTCAGAACCCATCACTTTAAATATCTGCTACACAAAAGGCAGATGTGACAAATTGATTGGCTAGTCACTATCTGTGTGCCAACCTTTAATGATCTAACAAATCACAGCCATGAAAAGAGAACTTTAATGACATCATGTCCCTGTAACTGGAAAGAAAAGGGGTCTGCCCATTGTGTGAATTTATACCAGGACTTTTTCTTTACTTTTGGGACACACTTGTCATTTCATTCTGAAGTTAATCTGAGAAAGACATTCCCAAGATACTAAACTTGCAAACCATACAGCCAAACCTGAAAACACAGCAGCTTCTCTCACCTGTGTGTATATCAATGTAACAAATGTGTCCCATGAGTTGAAATTGACTAGTTGACTAGTTGGAGTTGTTGTATTGTACCTCACCTATAAGTCACTTTGAATAAAAGTGTCTGCCAAATGAATAATTGTAAATGTAATGTAAATATCTAGACAAAAATTACAAATAGGTGACAATACTGCATCTTTCACAGTGGCAGTGTATGATGTGTTACAAATAGGAAGACTGTATACAGTTTGCCGAAGTTTCTGCATCAGTCACAATTCTACATTATTGCATTTCAACGGAAATCTTTGAAACACTTTGGATTCTTTGTCATTCTGCCCAGTGATAGTCTGCAAGGACTGCACTGCTAAATGGAAACTTAGGGGTAAGTATCAGGAGGATGGCATTCTAAAACTCTTTCAAAAATGTACAAAGAAAGAAGCAGAAAAACACCAATTAATATCAGCCATTTGTGCTATATCCCCAAGGGGGTGTTAGGAAGAACATTTGGGAGTGTTCTTCTCATGCTCTCCTGCCCTTTTAATGGAATGCCTAATAACTTGTGATGAGAGTTTGGGCCCAGTAGTCTTGAGATGTCAAGAGGGGATACATGTCAATCTCCAAGCCAAGCACTCAATGAGATGTTGTTTCAGGGATGTGAAATTGTCTAGTGTTCTCTCCTTCTCAGCATCACAGAGGAGTCATGTTCTTGCCAGGGTCCCAAGAGATAGTTTGGAGGGGTTGGGGAAAAGCTTTGGTCTGGCTGAGTTTTTATCTGAAATTAGGAACAAACCTGTGCTGTGCACAGCCTAAATATGTTTTTATGATAAAAAAAATACTTTTGGTTAATACAACATTAACTGATACTCAAACAAAATATTAATATTTCATTTCAGTTACAGCTTTATGCATTTGGAGACAATACAACGTCAACATTTATGTGAGAGTAGTATGCAACGTGCCTTGTTGGCCATTGTGATGTTAAATTTGTACAACTCAGAAGTATGTCAATAATAAATTAACTACATGTTTCCTTCAGCAACAAAAAGAAAGACTACATAGATATTCCTGTACTGGTTTACAATGAAGAATGTCAAAATCATTCATTTGTAAATGAAATCACATCATTATATTGAGATAATATGTGGCTATGAGCCTTTACCCAATACCAGATATGGTAAGAAATAAACTTCCCAACATCCAAACTCACATACACGCTGATAACTCCCACTCACCCACACAGACAAGTCCTTCAGTGCTGCCCAGATGCAGGAACTGCTCCCCCATGTAATGCAAATAATTTGATAGTATTTACTGCCTGGAATTTTCCCGATTGCTATATTTAAAATACCTCTGTTTCAGATACATATGTTTATGTTTTCAAATATAAAAATGAATAACTAAATCAACTCTCCGGTAGTGTTGTAGTCAAGACCACCTAAAGCGAGACTGAGACAAAACCAAGACTTTAGCGTTTCGAGTTCGAGTCAAGAACAAGACCGAAGGGGGGTCAAGACCAAGACAAGACCGACACCAAAAAGGGGCGAGACCGAGTCAAGACCAAGACCGAAACAATGCAAGTCCAATTTAAGACCATGATTATTATTTTGTAAGACTGCCACTGTGATAACAGTTATACTTGGGAGGAAGGACCACATCATCATATCATTATTACCACATTTTATTCTGTAATAAGTACAACAAAAGTGTAAAAAGAGATATCCCTAAAACTTGTCTCTCCTATGAAAACTAAAACCAATCACGGTCGAAAAACTACTCGTCCCATGAACCGACAGCATTGTGATTCTCGTTCTCCGGCCTTGTTAGCTAGAGTGTAGCTAATCATATCCGCTATAGTTATAGCTTAGCTAGCAAACTAGCAAGCAGCGATGGTGTCGCTGCAGACCGGGAAAAAGCAGTGAACCATTGTTGTAGTGTCTTTGACCATAGATATTGTAACGTAGATACTGCGTTTGAGATTTGACGTGCGTCTGTGTGGTCGCCATATTGGAGCGGTCAGGATCCGCTAGTAAACAAATACAATGTGTATTGAGAGATGCAGACTTCTCTACAACATCGACTGTAACTCGCTTAAAACCAATTTTCATTCAGTTTGGTTTGTGAGAAATTGAACATGATACTGGTTACTTATTGGAATTAAATTCAGTTACTGGGGCGGATCTAATCTGCTCTATGCCAAAACATTAACCTTCTGAATAGCCGCAACTTCCTCTGGGACATGCAGGCTCTGATCTATGAATAGCCAACATCAAGTGTAAATTATTTAGAATTTCAGCTTTTGTGAGTTTCTCCAAAAATGTAGATTTCTGTATCTCTGTAAAACTATACTGCTTCAAGGATATTAATCCTTAGAACAAAAGGTGTTCACATGTTGCTGAAAAGTGTGAGGTGGAGTTTGTCCAAGACAGGGAACTACTTTGACTCTTACCTGGTTGCTCTAGAGAACAATTATTTTATGCTTACATGTGACTGCACTGTATATCTGAACATTTTCTAGGTTTCAAACACTTGACACACTACATTGTATGTATTACAGTATTGTATTATTATATTATATTATATTATATTATATTATATTATATTATATTATATTATATTATATTATATTATATTATATTATATTATATATGTCAGTGTCTAAAGTGAAAAAATGAATATGAAAATAAAATATTTGAGATTAACAATAGTTCTGCCATTGTTTGTGTAATGGCAACTGTCCAGCCTGCAGAAGTGGACTTATCATATGTGTCTCGGGGTGTACGGATGAACTGACTGGATGTTCTTCTCTTAACTGGAGTCATATCAAGTATAGTCAATATCCTTGAAACAGTATAGTTAATAGTATAGTTCAGTAACTGAATTTAATTCCAATAAGCAACCAGTATCATGTTCAATTTCTCACGTTTATAACAAACCAAATTTCATGAGAATCGGTTCAGAACGGTTCCCCCGCATTGCTCTATGGGATAAGTCGTACTCAAAATGGACTAAAAAACTAACTACAAGTCTTAAATCTTTACATTTTCAGAAATATGGAAATGTTTGATGTGTCAGAATATATCCTCACACTGAACAGGCTTATCCAGTAAATTCCCAGCTCCTAAAATGAATCTGAATTAGAGTAAAAATGGATAGTATGCAAAGTCCATTGTAATTTTCCATAGGGAATTTACTTCTGACACCATGAAGTACCCACAAGAAGCATTCCAAGAGTGGTGGTAATCCATCATAACAGCACTCGAGCGTTTTACATATGTTGCTATAATTCAACTTTACAGTTCTATCCACTACCTACAATCGCAACTAGCGTTCACATTAGTTAATGAAGCAATGTACTGTCGCACCAAAATTCACCAGAACCAGACGTGCCAGCAAAGCGATAATTAACAACCATATCTTTCACTGGCCGCAAAATCAACGCAAAAGTTTAAGTTAATGTACATGATAAACTAGCAACTGGGCTAGTCAGGCTAGCAAACTAGTTTATGTATTGCTTGGCAACCCCTTTGTTAGTGGAATCACAACAGAAGTATTTTTGATTGCGGGATTGAATAAACGATAAAAACATGGTATTTTGTTTATGTTTTGATAAATGTTGTTTATCGAACTGTTGTATAATCGCAATATCACACTCGAGGTTGTGATATCAGCACGGCTGAGATTATCTTTGGCACTATACTGATATTCAGTAAAACAGCACTCCCTCTTGTGTGATATTGCTTAATTATTGTAATTAAGGCACAGTCATTAGTTGCTTCTTATGGGAGGGTTACATTCTGTGTTTTTTCTGTACCCATGGTCTCGACTGGTCTCGAGGGGAAAATCCGAGTCCTCAATGACCGAGACCAAGTCAAGACCGAGTAAAAATTCTTACTTAAATTAAGTACACAATGGGGCTAGGTGCATTGATTTCAGGCAGTAGCCAGTTTTCAGGTATATTTTTGTTCCATGTGTAACCGGCAGAGTTACCCTTTTGCTTCTCACAATTTGTCCTCCTTGCAGCCACCGTAACTCCTTCCCTTCTTGGCCACGCCCCCCGGGTAGCACCCAGGTGGCTAACTACTAACTAGCCAAGGTTCCATTTTGTATTTAAAGCGGCTTCGTCAGGTACGGCAGTTTGAGTCCCCTGGTTTATTGCTTTCCGGTTTGCGCTGCGATCTGTGCTGAAAGGTATGTGCTCCCTGTTTGGTTTTTAATCGCCGTTAAATCGTTGCTGTTGCTCATGCGTGCATCTAATACTGAATTGTTTGGTAACAGGTGTTTGCGGTTCTACAAACTAGTGATGGGACAAAGCCTTGTGAGGCTTTTGAAGCTGCTTCCTGATTGTGCCGAAAAAAGAACCGAAGCTTCCAAAGAAGCATCAAAGACAGACACAGTGACATCTGGTGGTTTGCAGAAATTACAGCAGCCATGAGCTCAACACTCCGGAGGAAGACTGCACACAACACCTGGTTGATTTCAGTTTCAGAACGTTATGTACTGTGAAAGCCTAAGAACGCAATGTGTCTTCAGTTTGATCTTCGATCACTCATTAAAGTCCTGCAAGAAATGTGTGTTGCTACCTGTCTCTATTTGCTACAATAAAATGATGTTTAAATGTGTTGTCCTTGAATTATAGCTGCCATGACAGTATACAGTATAGCTACCATTGATACTTGTGATGACCGAGGCTTCATGCCTATCGGCTCAGGTTGGGCATGTGCCCGCCTAAGTGATTTGACCTAGGCTAAAGAAACAAATTAAATATTACAAATATTTTTAAACATATAATTGTGGCTACAATGTCTGAACATTACAATTAATGGAAAGGCGAGAGTTTTCATGCATAGGCTTAGGCTACATCTCGCCCCCTCAAACAGCCATTGCGACCCACAAGTTTGTAACTACGCAGTTCATGTATAAGTTGGTATATAGTTATAAGTCAACCAAATATATTTTTAACAGTGGTAGGTATGGGATTGTGCTTAGCAACAGTTCAGACAAACGGTGTAAGAGGGTTTGGGGAATGTGCTTGTGCGACACTTCAAACAGGAACAGTGAGTAATAGGGTTTGGGGAACGTGATTGTGGGGCTGTTGAATAATAACAATAACAATAATAACATAAATCGATACCAAAGGAAGGACCTCCAGCATTGCCTTCATCACTTTGGTTCGTTGGGAGTGTTGCATGTTCATGCTTGGCACGAAGGTGCCTCAACATTGACGGGGTATTGTTGTTATAGGCCAACTCCTGAGGACAGAGCTGACAACGAACCTTAAAATAAGGAAAACACAGTAACAGTATTGAAATACGACCCAGAGCAGGATTAAGTGGTTTGAGAATGAAAATTATATGCTACAGTATTAATGACAAGTGAAAAGTTCTACTGCAAAAGAATAGTTTTGTATTACCTTATTGGGGGATAACAGGTCGAAATGTTCCCACACTCGCGATCGACGCTTTCCACTTGTCATCTCCATATTTTACGTATCAATTTAACTCGGCTCACTATGAAACACCTAAAACCTTCTCTCTCCATTGTTTTTAAAGCTAATGGGGTATGGGATAGCGCCAAAACTTCAAATCGTTCAGTGACGTACGAAGCTTCGGACGTCATCAGTCACATGGAAATGGCAATTTGATACAAGCTTCATCACACTGTTTCAAACCAGTATGTTTTGCGAAAGTGAAGCGAGCTTCGGTGCCTCGGTGTCGAACATCTCATCACTACTACAAATGCTCCCCGTCGGTGTATGTGTGTGTTCCACTGAAGGTATCTGCGTTTTAATCAATCTGTTGCACCCTGTTGCCTAGTTTAAATCCGCGTTGCCAATGAGTGATTCTGTATTTTAAATATGCATGTATGTAACGTAGTGTTACATGACTTAATGACTAAGACGAGATGATGACGGAACCAATGTCCTTGAACACTGACTGTGACTATATTCACATGTGATATTGTTGACGAAAAAAGACGAGACTAAAATGTACATCATAGAATAAAAACTGAGATAAAATCTCTCTTTCTTTTTCATCAATAAAACAAGGAGACAAAAATATAGGCAATGGTTTCTCCCTCTAAATGACAATCCACTGATTAGGCTAGATGGCATGTTAACTTTGTTTTGCTTCCTGTGCTGTGCACATTATGCCAGGGCGACACCTGTGCAAGACACAGTTCTGCAACTACAGAAAGGCAAATGTACACCGTGATGACAGCAACATGCTAGGGAGAAAGAGACGAGTGGATATTTGGTCCCATTTCAAATATAATGAGACTGATAAAAAATCTGAATGCCTAATTATATCTGACAGGAAGCCATGTGGTTTTAAAATATGTGGAAAGAACACCACAAACCTTAAGTGGCATATTAAGGCTAACCACCAAGAAGTTCAGGTAATGTTAAGTTAACGTCTTGATCATAATATGAAAACTAAGATGGTTTTTTAAGCTATAAACCAACCAGTTAGCTGTGGTGTTTAGCCTACATTATACAGGCTGTGCTTTATAACCAAACCAGACTCATTAAGCTAATTGGCTTGCAAGTTGTGAAGGAGATGAAAACGAGTGACAAAGCTAACGTAGGATTGAACTGAGATGTTAGCATACAACACTGCTAACAGGCTATGTATCGTATCATGTTTTTTTTTCTACTGAGAAAAAATGAATCCCAGGCAGCTTAGCCGGCAAACATTTTACTTAAACCTATGTTATGCACACTGTTATGTTTTTGTAGGTAGCTCACATTAGTTTGTCTAGCTAATATTCTCTGCCCACAAATGTTGTTTTACATTTGTGATGGAGCGACATTCTTACCGTCACTAAAAATAGGGCTCATGTGTGCGAGGGACATTAATGTGAGCGCTACTTTAAAATAATGGACTGTTTACTGTTATTTTCGCGTTCTAATGAATGTTGGGTGTCGGGAATGTTGTGAAAATATTGTCAGGGTTGTTTGTAAATGTGCCGCAGTATGGACTGTTTAAAATAACGCGGAAACAACTGGAGAGAGTGAGAACTCTTTTAATGGACATTACGAGTTGAGAGGAGGAGATCACGGGTGTAATGGCATGAGGCGCGCCATACCGTCAGCCCAGGTCTTCACACACAATTTTGGACCGTTTCTACACTCACTCTAATAATGAATTAAAGCACGGGGCTTACCTGCAGTGTTACTGATGCATGCCAAAGCAGAGCGCATTTACCGAAACTTCCTTATTCGCGCAGGAGCGCCAAACAATGGATGGTTCTAGCTGAGAGAGGGGTGTTTTTCTCTGGTAATGTCTGTTGACTAGTGTTCAGGTTGTATTAAGTGTATGTTTAATTTGGGTACATGGATATGTTAATATGTAAGACTATGCATTATATTTTTTTTTTGAGGTGAAAATGTACATTTGGGGTATTATTTGATTTATGTGTGTTAGTTGACTCCTGGGGGGAGGGGTTACCACTGTTATTACCTGCATCCAGGTAATGGTGATTCAGTTTTTCTCTGGGCCTCTGACGTGAGAGGTTACCTGTGCCATGTAGTTATAGCCAGTCTGCATAGCTTCATTGCATTTAGATGTTATTTGTAGTCTGTTTTGTTTCGTCTTGTTTGTCCACCTGCCGGCAGCTTAAAATAAATAACTATCTTTGCACTGGGAACATCTCGTCGTGGTGACTATCTCTGCCGCTCAACACACTACCTTCACATTTGGTGGCAGCGCAATACTCCCAGTGGCCAGGGGGTAGTATAACCATGGACGGAGTATAGTATGGGCCCGAAGAAAAAGCGAAAAACTGTGATGGCTGAAGGTGGAGCTGCTCATGTGGGTGGCGATGTGCTGCCACCCGGTGGTGAAGATGTCAAATGTAGAATAACGTTAGCCTACATCATTTCTAAAGCTAGACCTTTATCAGTGATAACAGTGCTGATATTTGTGAGACAAATATAAAGTAGATTGCAAGGGGCAGCTTCATTGTAAAACTAGCAGTTTAACTAGTTAAAAGACATGTTACAACCTGCAGTCATAACAGCACTCTGTGAACACTTGAGCAGCTACTGGTGCAATACATGAACGCACAGTTAATCACAGATGTACTTATTTTGCTATGTGATGTGTGAATCTGAACTATTGTGCGCAAGTTTTGATGCAGAGCATTGTATCTTGCAAAGCCTGCATTGTGTACGTATGTAGGCTGTAAACTACATGTACAAAATTCACGGATACCATCAACTCTTATTAAATAAACAAATTATATACCTGTCGGGGAAGTGAGGATTTAATAAACATTCAATGGTCTGAACCCAGCGGTCTTAGAAATTAACGCCCTTGTTTATCGCCCGGCACTCTGAATACCGGACACAAATGACGTCAATTACTAAAACTCCTCACTTAACCAACATGTAAAATAATAATAAAAATGATTTAATTTAATAATTATTATCAAAGATCTTAATTATCAATTAAATAACCGAATTCGTTGATAGGAGATGAGCAGTCTGGTGGATCAACCTTTGCCAGAAATATAGAATCACAACTGGAATAAATTAAAAAGGTTTATTAAGCAGTTACATGAAGACAAGACAAAATTCAAAGTCTGAGCTACAGACCTGGTCCACTACCTTAACAGACACTAACTTACATAAAGACATTAACAAGCAAGAACATGGATGGATCACAGAATGGTGAATGAATGCGTGCAGAGAAAATTACCCAAGCCAATTGTTTACCTCTTCCAAGGAAGAACACAGGAACCACTCACGATAGCAGCAAAACTCCAAAAGAAAAAATGCAAAAAGTCGCAAGATAAACTGAGCCACGGACTGGATGACTGAACGGATGACTGAGCGTAGGCAAGGAACTGAGCCGTGGCAAAACTGATCAACGACAAAAGACTGAGCCAAGAGGCCTGTTCTAGGCCTGACTTAAGAAGAAGCTCTCTCCACCTTCCTGACCCACGCATGATTAATTTTATGGTTGGGGAGTGCCTGGAAGTTTCTCCAGGACTTAATTTTGTCCTTTTGATCCAAACATCTGGAAATACCAGATATATTTTCAAGATTCTCATCTTTGCATTCAGCTCTTCATGAGCATCACAATGACACCGAACATTAATAGGCATGGGTTGAGAGGAGAGAGTTAGCTGAGAGGAACTGGTAAAATGGTGGTTTTGCTGCTATATTGAGAAATACATGTGTTATCACACAACATTGGGTTTTCCACATTTTTCCATGACATGAGAGTACAGTTACTGTGGGGTACAAAGGGTAAATGATCCAAACATATAGGTACACACAAAGAAACACACACACACGCACACACACACACGCACGCTGATTGTGCTCAGGAAGGGGAGATGACTGCTTATTTTAAGTAGGTATGTGATCTGTGGTCACTGATTTTGGGGTATTTATGGTGGTAGACCATTTGCCCTCTTGCCTGCTATGTGTGTGTATTTGTTGACTTATCTTATCTGCGCTTGATCTGGTCCTGAGTAGGGAAAGGAATCCTAGAAAACCCAGACCAGGGCAAATAGCCATAAAATGCATGGTACTCTCCCGACATACCGGAGAAAACGAAGACGGCAAGTTGGCGTGAGAAGGCGCATGTGGCGTGAGAGCTGTCAATTGCGTGTGTCACACGGTCAATGCTTGAGACTTGAGAGCCATGGCATATGTAATAACCTTGCCTTCAAAAATAATGAAAGGTGTCTGCAGAGACATGCAGGCAGCAGGCATAACCTGTATAAAGTAGGCAGTTTACTCTCAATATAACACCACCTAGTTTTGATTGTGTAGGCTTGTGTCATTAAGTTGAAATCAGAGCAGTTATTCACCTATAGTGCAACACTTGTATTTCCTGATGTTGCATCTGGCCAGGCATCATTGTATATTTATTCTTATCATAGATTCCAGATGTGGTAAAGAAATCCAGCAAAGAGATGAGGCCATCCATCTTGGCGGCGTTCTTTTCACACATGAAGTACAAACCAGACTCACAGTAACAGTGCAACAAAGAAAAGGCCATAGCGCAGTGGATAGGCAGGACAGCCCTTCCTCCACGAATAGTGGAGGATGAAGATTTCATCACTATGATGGAAAAAATTGACAAAAGACTGACTGTCCTGAAAAAACCAAAATAACAAACCTTGTGGACAAAATGTACCTCGCTGAAAAGGTTAAATTCAAACATAGACTGACTATGGCCCGAAAAGTAACTATTGACTTGGACATATGGACAAAGAAAGGGCTCACAGCTTCTTTTCTAGCTATCAGTGCTTGTTATTTTAACACACAGGATAATAAACCAGAACACATACTCCTGAACCTGAAACAAATGGTTCACCCACACACCGCCCAAGCCATCAGAGCTCTTGTGGATGAGTCCACTGAAGAATGGGGAATCCCGAAAGAAAAAATTCTGACTATAATAACTGATAATGGAAGCAACATGGTTGCTGCTTTTCATTGTGAAGAAGAGGACACCAGTTCTGAGGAGGACAATATCCAGGATAGTGATGAGGAGGGAGAAGCTGACAAAGGGTAAGTCTGTGAATGATTTTTGTCATTTATGTATAGAATGCTGATTTACAGTTTAGATATTAGATATTCAATTTGCAATCAAGCATGTTCATGTGATGATAATGTGTCTAAAATTAGTAGCTCTTGGAGGAGTAATGAAAATGTTTTTTGTTGTTGTTCAATTTTCCATTAGATACGGACCCTTGGAGAGGACTCTGTGTGTGGTACATACCCTTCAGCTTGTCGTCAACTTGATCCAGAAGGAACACACAATCAAACGCCTGCTGGACAAAATCAGACATCTGGTGAGACAGTTTCACAGATCATCTGTTGCCACAGAGCAGTTGCTGCAGCAGTGTGGACTCATCCTCATCAAAGACTGTCCAACCAGATGGTCCAGTTCTTATTTGATGTTGTCTCGTTTACTTGAAGTGAAGGAGTATCTTACATCAGTAGCTGACACCATGGGCTGGGACTCTCTGCTGCCCAGTGAGTGGCAGAAGGTGGCCATCCTCAGAGACTTGCTACTTCCATTTGCAGAACACACAAAGGTGCTTGAAAGTGACACCAGTTGCCTGTCCCTTGTTGTGCCTGCACTGCTGGACTTGAAGAGTCACCTGTCTGAGTTCTCCCTAGCTCATGCCAGGAGCTGCAGGGACATGGCTACACTGGCACAGAAGATGAGTGCAAACATGGATGAACGCTTCAGCTGTTTTCTTGATGTCACAGCAACCAAGTTCTGTCCTCTTGCTGCTGCTGCATGTTTTGTTGATTCTAGTGTATCAGCAGAGCCCTTTATTGAGAATGATGATGATGATGACATTCAGAATCTTCTTAAAAAAGCTGAAGAATACATTATGCACAGTGTGCCACTACAAGAGGAATTGACTGATGAGGAAGAGAATGTTGGAAATACAGAGGCTTCAGAGACAAACACCTCTGGCAAAGCGGCCTAGATTTAGGTTTTTCAGTGCCAATCGTTCATCAAGGCCAAGGACCTCCAAAATCTCAATTAGGCATGAGATCCAGAAATACAAAGAAGCGTTGTCCCATGCCAACACTGAGGAATCTGGGATGGATTTCTGGTTTTCTCAGAGCGCCACTGTGTTTGCACTTCTGAAACCTCTGGCATTAGATCTCCTGGCAATGCCAGCTTCACAAGCCTTTGCAGAATGAGTCTTCAGTTTAACTGGGGACCTTACAAGTGGTCGCCACAACAGAGCAAGAGTTACATTAGAAAGAAGTGCTTTTCTCAAGCTTAACAAAGTCTAGAGTTATGACCACGAGAGAGGTTATAGTTTTCTTTTTTCTGTTTTCATGTTAAACAACACAAAACACAGACACACACATTGTTGTTGTTTATTGTTGCAAACAGTGCCTTCTTTGTTCTTAGATATTAATGCCATGTGATCTGGCTTGCTAGACAGCAATTGTTTAACCTTGTTTTAAAACAACATAAACATTAATTGTTAAGCCTACCTCATTTTTTGTTGTCAACACCAGCTTTATTTTTATTTATTTTTATTTAATGCATGTGGACTGCAAGTTGTGTCTACTATATTCTTTTCAGTTTTGTCAGGCTACCTTTATTGTTATTTACTTTTATGTCTGATCAGAACAGATTTTGTTATGTACTTAAGGCAACCAAAAAAATGGTTTCAATATATTTAGTTGTAAGTCCAGATCTCATTGGTTTATAGGAGTCTTAAAGAGGGTGTTGGGCACAAGGTTTTGAATTGTGTTCAAAATAAAATCAGAACATGTTCAGTGTATTGATGTATTTCTTAAACCATCAGACCAGTCACTTTTTACAAAGTTGCATTCTCAGTCATTCAACATGTGTATTTCATCAGGTAATGGTAAAACAATTCTTATGGGAGATGAGTGAAAGATTAAAATAACTATCTCTTTTGGTTAGACTGGATTGACTGAAATGTTAATTAAAATGAATCTAATGGTTTAAAATAGAAAAGACTAAAATGTGACTAAAATGATTTTCATTGACTAAAAAAGACTAAAATACTTCTGGTTTTCGTTTGACTAAAATAAGACTAAAATGCCCTGACTTTTAGTCAACTAAAATTTGACTAAAAAAAATAGTATATGGTTGACTATATTAGACAAAAACTATTATGGACATTTGACACAGGACTAAGAGGAAGACTAAATTTAAAAATAGCTGACAAAATTAACACTAATCTAACGGCGATGTTTTAATTTAGGTCTGTGCTGGAGACTCCGAGTAAGCACCAGTCTTGCTCACGTGGACTGGAAGGCACGTAGAGGTAAAATTAATCTGGGGTTGCCTCTTTCTGTGTGTGTAACTTGTGGCAAACGGGTGTAACTTGTGTTGTGTGCTCATATTACTGATATGTGAATGTACAACCGTGATGAATTGTTTTTACCTCTTTAGGATGATTTTTCACTGCTGCTTTGCCTCCTTTAGATTTAGCATAGCTTTTGCCTTGCTGGTTTTTGTTTTAAATATAAGTGGCCTGAATTGGTGTGTTTGGCCACCTGTTGTGTGTGATTTTTATCTGTGGACAGATTTTAGGCGTGGTACTGGCTGCCCCAGCGTTTCTTTTCCCTTAGTTCATTGTTTTTACCATGTTGTGCCCAGTATTTCTTTGTGAAGGTTGTATTTAGCCCATAACCAGCTGGTTGCGGCTCTAACTACCCCCCCTTTCCCCCCTCCATAGAGTTATCAGGGAGTGTAGTTGCTGGTCTGCGGGGCGGGTCGCTGGATCTGGGTCCCTTCCTTCACGCACTGCATGCAGTGTTCGTAGTGGTAAAGTGCACATCACCATTTACTGTGGTCACTATTTGCTGTGCGTGTGTATATGTGTGTGTGTGTGTGTGTGTGTGTAAGCAGGCACCAGGAACAAGGGCACGCGTGGTGTGTTGGTCTCCCCTCTCTCCCAGCAAAGGTAACCTCCCCAACGGTCAGCCTACTCATCCCCTTCTATCTTTCTAGTTTCTCATCTCTGGTGGCAGCCATTACCCCCTTCCTCTTGCAGCGTTGCTTATCCCCTACTACATTTTAACCTGTTTTTACAAAGTTTTAGAAATGACTTGCAGGCTCGTATTTTAATTGATTTATTTGTCAATAAACTTTTGTATTCCAACCAAAGTACCATGTCTCTGTCATCACTTATAACTTACCTGCATGTGAGAACCCTCTTGTCTCCGTGCATTATTGTACGAGTAAGTTGGAAACATTTCTTGGGGTGAAAGTCTCCAGGTGGCGTAGTCGAGTACCCTAGAGCCAAGACCTTGGCTATACGTCCCACCAGGTCACACGTGGTTTCCGCACTGACGCAACTGAAAGTCTCTTCCTTAAAATTTCTTTTTGCAAGTTTCATTAAAATTAGTTGGATAATTCATATGTTGACTAGCTTGTATTTGATGAAAAAACATAAGTTTAAAAAATGGTCAGAACTTTTTTGCACAAAAAATTCATTATGCATGTATGAATGAAACTTCACATATGTCTAGGTATTTTAAGTAATAGAAGTCATTTGTGGAAGTTTCTGTGCAATAATTTTTCATTCTAGACTGAGATGTATCATACAACTCAATTACTTTCTACAAGGGCCCAGTTAAATCTGTCTGACTGCTCTGGTTTAAGAATAATCAGTGTTTCTTGTAAGCTTGATTTATTAATCAATGCTCTTTTTGTGGACACCAGGGACCATATGGTGTTGCTCTAAAGTGGATTCAGAGATATAGTGCAGTGTTGCACTGCCAGGGATTCATGTGTTATGCCATGACAGTCACAAACCCAAGTCCATGATCTTGTGCATCTGCCTTCCAGAAACACATCTTTCATCTGAACAAGCCCATATGGCCACTTATGAAAGAGGTCCTAAGAGGATATGAAGATGTTATTTTTTAATTAAATTCATCAACTAATTTGTGAAAGAGTTTATTTCTCTGTCAAAATGAAAATTGCATTTATAATTTCTTTGGTATTCTTGTTTCTTTATTACAGCGTTACTCACTGTACAGCCTGATTATAAACAGAATACCTAACCATGCAGTTTGCAAACAACCCCCCAGTCCTCATTTTGCCATCATCAACAGATAATGTTGCACATTGACATTATTGATGGGTCAAGCATACAATGTGTGTCTGTAAAGAGATATATGTAGCATACTAAATGAAAATAAAAATAGAAAATTGAAATCTATAGAAATTGACAAAAATTTCCACCTCTTGCCAGATTTTGCATTCAGTATTTTTGTATTGATATATAAGTACACATTCTTCCTGAATACTGATTACACAGTGGCTCAGGAGGTAGAGCTATCAGCTGGGGATTAGAAGGTTCCTAATTCAAATCCAGCTCCTCCTGGCAGAATGTCAAAGTGTCCATGAGCAAGACACTGAACCCCAAACTGCTCCCAGTGGCCAGTTGGTACCCTGTATGGCAGCCTCTGCCACTGGTAGGTAGATGTGAGGCATATAACTGTAAAGTGCTTTGAGTACTCAAATGAGCAGAAAAGTGCTATATAAATGCAGTCCATTTACCATTTACATAGTGTATGGGCACATCTGCTCCCAGTAGGAGATTTCTTATTTCTCCTTCCAGGGTGTTCTTATACATGCTGCTGGTAGGGGTACTGATTCTTCCTCTGACCAGAGTCACTTCCATCATTCATTATTTCAATCAAATTCCTGCCAAGCATTTTATTTAGCTATTAAAGCCCATTGTACAGTGATGAGTAGGACAAAAAACATATGAGTTCTCTTACAGACTGCAGTTACACATACATATGCAAGAGTGAACTGATGTCTCATGTTTTGGGTAAATGTTGCCACATTGCTTGAGTAGACCAAACAAACTGTCCAATCGGTATGAACCAATAAATACACACAAAAAACACGCACAAAAAATGAAGTACTGCCTGAAATGGTTATAAAAGCTGCAGCTCACCTACGGTAAAATAGTAAATCTTTCACATTACAGCTATGGATACATCTGTGAAATGTCTGTCATCATAAGACACATTTAACCTTGATGAGATTATGTGCTTCTGGCTGAAACTTAAAGCTGAATTATGACACATTTAAAATGCAGTTGTGTGGCTCTGCTACTTATTCAAATTCTGTACACTCCACCTTCATGCTACGTCAGTCTAATGTAAGGTGTTTTAAGATGTGCCACACATTTCTTTCTGTACATCCTACACAGTGTTGGCATTTTTATTTATTTATTTATTTATTTATTTATTTATTTATTTATTTATTTATTTATTTATTTTCTGTGAGGCTTCTTTTCCCAGCAAATCATAGGTTATAAGACCACTTTCACTTGAAGCCTGCTCCTGGAAGTGCAAAGGAATCAGATGCTGTCTCTCAAAGTGTGATTTTGTTTTAATGACAACCTCCTCAAGCCTCTGCAAGGGACTCCCTTGGCAGGGTGGCAGCAACTGCTGCATAAAACTGACTTAAGGTGAGAAAATGGCAAGTGTTCTCCAACGATTTGGGAAAAATCAGATGACCAGCTGCTTTGAAAAGCAGAGCTAATGAAAAATGACTGGAACAGCTGTTATGCTGCCCTGGGTTATGCTGCCTTAAGCTGTAGTTAACTCTCCCACCAACAAAAAAATGGTATTGTTCTGTTGGGGATGGGGGTGGATAGGGTGAGCAGGGTTTCCTCATCTCACTGCTTTAAGGCTCCCTGTGATCTGCAAGTTGCTCTAATGACGTCAGTGGAGTAGTGTCTGTCTGCCAGTGGGCTCCCACATTACTGTAGCCTTTGGGTGTGTGTGGGTGCATCAGAAGACTGTATTTGCCTCATCTCAGCTCACCTGCTAGGCTGCAGAGATTCTTGCGGTGAGACAATTCCAAAATAAGATTGCATAAAGGAGAAATAGCTTAATACTAGTAATAATAGTAATAACAGCAATAATAGTAATAACAGCATAATAACCTGCCCCATCAACTATGATCTGATCAACCTGTTTGCTCTACATCTACAGATAGAGCCTCTTTAAAGATTACCTGGTAGTGAATAGATGATGAAAATTTAGGGCATTCACATTTTTAAAGGCAGGGTCCTATATAAAATAGGCCAGGATTCTCATGGAAGACAAACTAAAAATGACTTTCAACCTGTACTCTCCATGAAAAAGCACCCTTTTGTAAAGATTTTTGCAAAGATTGGAATTGCATGATCTCTTGTGTAAAATATGGGAGTTGTCACAGCAGCTGATTATGGGCAACTCCTTCAAGAAACGGAAAAGCAGAGATATGCATATATGTGCACATCTGGTAATGCGAAACATGTGGGTGTTCAATAGCTCTACCTCATTTACATCGTGTTTTCACCCTGCTTAAGGGAGCTCCTTCAGGCACCACCTGAGAGACAGAAGTGGGACCATTGCACTGGCATGACATTCAAGCAGCAGATGGCCCACACTTACCGTAATTTCTACTCCTCTTGCTTTAGGAGCGTGACAGCTACAGGCTCCACATTTTCCGTGACTAAACGAAGCACAGGCCTTGCAAAACACATAATTATTCATCAAATCTGAGAGCCCGAGTTTCACGGGGGTTGCAGGTCAAACCGAAGTCTAATTAACAGCGTTGCAGCACATACAATCACCACCTGCCTCGTTATCCACAGCATTGGCGCCAGAAAACTGTTCTCTTTGGCCATTTGAATATTGTCCCTCTTGTTGCCTCTCCCAAATTTCCCATTCTTTTTATGCATTGCCCACATGCCAGATGGTGTGGATAATCATTACTACTCTAGCCTCTGCTTTGCCTTTTCAACAGGTAGAGTGTGACCAGTCTTCAGGGCAGTGCTGATGTGTAGTCAGTGATTATTGAGCTGACATAATAGCCTATGTGGAATGGAACTGGACATAGAATATATTTGTTTCATTATCATTATTTACTTATTTGTTTGTTTATTTTTAGTATTACTATCATTGCTTGCATTTTCATGCACATTTCATATAATTGACCATTCAGTCATGTCACAATAAGATGAGCAGCCCATCCAGATGGCGTTTATCTGCTTGTTGTATTTTCATTTTTCTTTTGAATCACTGTCAGAGAATACTGATTGAACAGCATTTCTGCATAGAGTGATTGTTTGGAAACAAGAGCAGAGGATTTTTATAAACAGGAAGGTACAAATTAAATATATTTACATACACATAAGAAAGAAAATATGATTAATCGGTTTTATGTTACTGAGATATTTAGTCTGATTGCTGATAATAAATGAGAACAGTAGCTATAATTACTGTAAATAAATGAAAATATTCAAAGTGAATTGCCACGGTGAAATAGTCTCCAGTATTTTTAACTGTTTTTACTGATTTCATGACAAAACAATAAATTGTCAATAAAATTGTAATTGTATTATATACTTATATACTGTATTACATAATTATATATAGTATAATGTATATCATAATAATGAATGTATTATATATTGTGTATTATTATGTATGATGTATACTATAATACTGAATTATATAATACTGTAGGCCATATTTAGTCTTCTTATGTAGTTGCAGCCCAGCTTTAAGGAACGGGATCCTTCTTTTGTAATTTGTTGAGACTGACGTCACGATTTAAATTATAGTTTACAATGACAATTTGTAGTGAGAGATGACCTTTTAAAAAGTCTTCACATACCAGGAAATTCTCTCAATCCCACAGTTTGAGGGCTGATTTAGTCTTTATGTTTGTGATTTCTTTTTGGGCATAGTGGTGGGACATCCACATAGAGGAACAGCCAGTTGCTGAATATAAATCATTTTGGAAAAGAAACATTGGTTTTCCTCCTGTGTAAAAAGGCAATCTAGGGAGCCAGTCATGTGTCTTCACAAATTGAAAGCTCATTAACACCTCCAACCTCAAGATCCTTCTGCCATTAATTTTAAATATTGTTTAGACCTAGATCTGGAGGACTGGAGGGACAGATTGGCTGCCTGAACCTGCATTATTGTAACACTAACATCAATAAAAGGTACCGCAACTCATTTTATTTGAACAGCGGCAATGATGAAGATGCTGTGAGTTTAGCTGTTACTCCCGTACACTGTCTCTAGATGGCACAGAAGTATGGGAAATGTGCTAGCAGGCATTGTTGAATTTCCTTCTGCTTTGACACAGTTGGACTCAAAAGTGCAGTGAAAATGAGAAACACAGCATGAAATAATTGTTACTTAGTGTTATATGGGGTCAACAAGTATATGAAATAAATTCACAGAATTTAGATATAAAATGATTTAACGAGATGAATATGTTTTATCCCTTTTCTGCTTGTGTTTCTTGAAGCTGGAAATTATTTGTCAATTCCCAGAAAAAAAAAAATTAAATTAATTCAGGGAAAGTGGTTTGGTTAGCTTCAATGGCTCTTAATGGCTTTTACAAGGCTGATTCATAAATATTTGAAAAGTCTTGTGTATGTCTACTGTCAACAGCTGATTACTGTGAGTGACTGACACACCATACTTTCATTGCAAGTCACCCCCTCTCAAATCAACGATATTTTCCTGTGGAAATTAATTGTCATTCATGAATGGCAGAGCGGTGCTTTCTTGGCAATCCTTGAAAGAAAAACTGAAAATGCATAGAACGTGGGTAAGTGCACTCAGGTGTATGAGGTTGCTCTCCTCAGAAAACTGAAAGTGTCTGTTCCCACAAGTATTACATTTATTAATTTACATTTATTCATTTGGTGACGCTTTTATCCAAAGCGACGTACAAAAGTGCAAGTAGTGGGCAAACAACAGGCACGAGAGCAAGATGTGTACAGGTCATATAATGCAAGTAGTGCTGAAGCTGAGCGCAAGGTCAGTGTCGCGAGCCAACTAATCTGAACTAGGATTACATATCAAATACAATTACAGGGACAATAAAGTACCGCTATACTACCTAGGTAAGTGAGCAACAAGTACAAGACAGGAGTCAGATTTACGACGTCAAAGTTACAAGGTCAAAGTGGCAGAGGTATCAGTCCAGGTAGAGTCTGAAGAGGTGTGTCTTCAGCGCACGTCTGAAGGGTTGGGGTAAAGGAGTTGTTCTCAGGGGGGTGGGGAGATCATTCCACCACTGGGGGGCGATGATGGAAAAGCGTTGTTGTGAGGAGCGTGGGCCTTTCGTTCTGTTGGTGGGTGGAGCGAGGCGTCCGGATGTAGCAGAGCGAAGTTAACGAGCGGGTGCGTAGGGTAGGATGAGGTCCTGGAGGTAGGTTGGGGCAGTCTTTCTTGCAGCAGAAAATGTGAGAGTCAAGGTCTTGAAGTGGATCCTGGCTGCGATTGGGAGCCAGTGGAGGGATCTCAGTAAGGGGGTTGTATTATTGACTGAGCAGCTGTGTACTGTGCCACACAAAAATACATTGGTCTTTAAGGAGCTATACAGTATGACTCTACAATGCAGCACAATATTTGAAAAGTTTCATGTAACAATATTTAAAATATACTTGCAGATGGATTACAGCAGCAATGATCATTTGTCTGAAATCACAGAATAAGGACGGTTGGTAAATAAATCACTGAATATTTTAGTACAACTCTCCATTTTTCAAAAGGAGATATGTGATTCCCCCCCTCCCACACACACACACACACACACACACTTATTATCATAAATATATCTATCTAATGTTTTGTTTTCTTACGCCAGCAGGTCATGTTGTAAAACCAAAAAAAAAAAAAAAAAATCCTTTATATTGGGTCAAAAGGGTATATTCTTGTCTTGACTAAAGATTTATATGTATTGGCTTGCTCTGCACGACATCACAGAACTTGCTGTCATAACCAGACAGAAGTAATTGGGTTTCTGCTGGTAGGCAACAGCAAACATGACTCTAGTGATGCAAAGGGCAATGCTGAATGACCTCCGGATGGAATGCCTAAGGCACCTTGCTGTGCTGGCTATCATCACCGCCAGGGCCTCAGAGAATAATCAGATTGCAAAAAGAACGATTCATACAGAGGGCACCTTACAGAAGATCACAGGTTCCTCATCTGATCAGGGTTGTCCATGTGCCCATACTGATAAGACCAGGTGAGTCTTACCTCTAGGTGCAGTGCATGTGAAAACACCGCTGAACATGTCCATAAAGGGTAAACAGCCTACAAAGCACTTTTAGGGGAAAGTGAAAATGGAAAATAAAAGTCAAAATACACAGGGGGAGGGATGGAAAATGATTTTAGTATCAAAGCATCTCATCTCTTTGAAAAATCTTTGGATCCTTGGATCTGTCTCTGACAGAACATTTTGTTTCCTGTTCTCTCAATGTGTGCCATCTTCTATGATGACCTTTCCAACAATTGGACAGGGGATTGTGTTGCTGTATGCACAGACTGTCTCCAAAATCTGAAGTGCATCTTATGACCATTGTAGTCACCACTCTTAACTATTTAATATTACACATTTTAATTAATTCAACAAATAAATCTATAACGATCATCACTTCTTCATGCATAAGAACTTTTTTTTGCGATTATGGTCTTTATTATTTTTGGAACATAAAACACAAAAACTACAGACAGATTGCTATGACAAGCAAAATGGTAGGTCTAAAAAAAGGAGAAAAAAAATACACTTATTTGGCAGTACAAAAACAAAAATGCCATCACATAGCCAATTACATAAGGATGTAGTCTTATATTCCACATCACAATAAAACATAAGCTTTAATTGCTGAGGCAAGTCCCAACCACGTCTGTACAGTAGATAGCCGAGCTCCATTTAATTTGGCAGTGGAGCATTCTAGATGAACAATATTCTGAAAAGAATTGATCCAGTATTGTTTCAGTGCAGTAGCTGGCTTGATCCAAAGCTGAAGTATAGTCTTTTTACAGGCAGTAAAACCAGCTAGTAACATTTGTTTTTGAGAAAGTGTGAAGTGATAGGATGAGTCATTGTTTAATAAACAAAGGCAGGGATCTAGATCAAGGCTGATACACATTAGCTTGGATAAGACAGAGACCACGTATTTCCAAAAATCAGTTATGGTGGGACAATCCCAAAACATGCATAAATGTGCCTGTGGAGTTGCTGTTGCAGAAACTGCAATGGGGCCTTGGGGTCAGAATCATTTTGAAGCATATATACAGGGTGGTATAAGCTATGTGAATAGTCTTGTATTAACTGATGAGCCAGATTTTTGGATGCCAAATTAAAATTAGACCATGTTCTTTTCCAATTAGGCTGAGATCCCATCCATGCAAGTTCATTTTCCCAGATTGGTAAGGGTTTACCAGAATATTCAAGTAATAAGTTATATAAATTGGTCACTATGCTCTGAGGACCCTTTTTGTGATCTACACATCTTGCTAATGGATGATAAGACAATGGAGAATTCCAGGGTACTCCGTAAGCCTGTATTGCAGATCTCAGTTTTAAGTACATAAAGTAGGATGATCCTGGCAGTGAGAACTCTATTCTAATGTCCTGAAATGTGCGTAGACCACTGTCATTAAAAATGTCACTTAAAACAAAGATGCCCTTTGTAGTCCAGGTGGGACAAGTGAAGGGCTGCCCCCCTGAAAGCAAATGAAATTTATTCCACAATGGAGACAATGATGTGAATTTGTATGGGCCGCCCATCACCTTTTCAGCAGAATAATTTTCAAAGTACATTTTCAAACATTTCAAACTACATTTTCAAACTAGTGGAAACAATACTACCAAATGTATTTATACTCTTACACCCAATACCGTTAAAAGCTAAGTCTTGAAATCTATGAAGGTACACCAGCGCAGCTTAAATTGAACGCCATGGTACATTAGATTCTTGGTCCATCCAGATCTGGACCGACCTTATCTGAAAAGCCCAGAAATAGAATTTTATATTTTGTTATGCCAAACCACCATTACACTTGCTGTGCTGCAACGTGGGCAAGCTAATCCTTGAACGTTTTCCCTGCCAAATAAATCTGGAGATCATAGAATGAGCTTCGTCAAAGAATCTGGGGGCAGAGATGGGCAACATAAAAAAAAAACATAAAATTGAACCAAGGTAAGATGTTCATTTTAATTATTGAGATTCTGCCCAACAGAGATTTGCAAGACACTCCATCTTTGTAGATTACATTTACATTTACATTTATTCATTTGGCAGACGCTTTTATCCAAAGCGACGTACAAAAGTGCAAATAGTGAGCAAACAACAGGCACAAGAGCAAGATGTGTAAAGGTCATACAATGCAAATAGTGCTGAAGCTGAGCGCAAGGTCAGTGACGCGAGCCAACTAATCTGAACTAGGATTGCATCTCAAATACAATTACAGAAAAAAATGGAGTACCGCTATACTACCTAGATAAGTGAGCAACAAGTACAAGGCAGGAGTCAGATTCTCAACATCAAAGTTACAAGGTCGAAGAGGGAGGTATCAGTCCAGGTAGAGTCTGAAGAGGTGTGTCTTCAGCGCACGTCTGAAGGGTTGGATTGATGGAGTTGTTCTTAGGGGGGTGGGGAGTTCATTCCACCACTGGGGGGCGATGATGGAGAAGCGTCGTTGTGAGGAGCGTGGGCCTTTCGTTCTATTGGTGGGTGGAGCGAGGCATCCGGATGTAGGAGAGCGGAGTTGACGAGCGGGTGCGTAGGGTAGGATGAGGTCCTGGAGGTAGGTCGGGGCAGTCTTTCTTGCAGCGGAAAAGGTGAGAGTCAGGGTCTTGAAGCGGATCCTGGCTGCGATTGGGAGCCAGTGGAGGGATCTCAGTAGGGGGTGACGCGGAGAACTTGGGGAGATTGTAGATCAGCCTAGCAGCTGCGTTTTGGATGAGCTGCAGCGGCTGAATGGTGCAGGCTGGGAGGCCTGCGAGGAGGGCGTTACAGTAGTCCAAGCGGGAGAGCACAGTGGCCTGGACGAGCAGCTGGGTGGAGTAGGTGGTCAGAAAAGGGCGAATCCTCCTGATGTTGTAGAGGAGGAATCGACAGGAGCGTGCCGTCTGGGAGATGTAGTCGGTGAAGTCCAACCTGTTGTCGAGGGTGACGCCCAGGCTCTTCACCGAAGTGGAGGAAGTTACTGTGGTGCCGTCAACAGTAACCAAGAGCTTTTGAAGAGGAGAGGTCCTGGCCGGGATAAGCAGCAGATCGGTCTTGTCCAGGTTGAGCTTGAGGTGGTTGGAGGCCATCCATCTGGAGATGTCGGCCAGGCACGCGGAGATCTTTTCGTTGACCTGGGGGTGGAGGGGGAAAAGAAAAATTAGTTGAGTGTCATCAGCGTAGCAGTGGTAGGAGAAACCATGCAAGCCAATGACTGAACCAAGAGAGTTAGTGTAGATGGAGAAGAGTAGGGGTCCCAGTACAGATCCCTGGGGACACCTGTAGTGAGGGTAGTGGGAGTGGAGGTGGAGCCTTTCCAATAGACCTGGGAAGATCTACCGGTCAGGTAGGACCTGAACCAAGAAAGGGCCGTCCCAGAGATGCCAAGCTCAGACAGCTTGGCGATGAGCAGCTGGTGGTCGACGGTGTCAAACGCAGCGGAGAGGTCGAGGAGGATGAGGACCGAAGACAGGTCGGAGGCTCTGGCTGCGTGGAGGGCCTCTGTCACCGCCAGGAGTGCCGTCTCGGTTGAGTGCCCAGGTCTGAACCCAGACTGGTGGGGATCCAGAAGGTTGTGCTTGTGAAGAAAGGGAGACAGTTGATTAAGTACAGCACGTTCAAGGGATTTGGATACAAATGGCAGGAGATCTGACCTGACCTTCTGCATAAGACTATTAGGATTATCCTGACCAATCTTTGAAAGGGAATCATGGATTTTGACCCCTAGGTCAAAAAGTAAAGCTATTGTCAAGAGGCATCAATGTCAATTTCGCCCAATTAATTTTATAACCTAAGAAATTATGAAAATCTTCAGATAGTTGTAAAATATGAGGAATTGTCTCAGCAGCGTTAGAAACGTAAAGCATGATATCATCAGCATACATTGAAATATGCTGATGAGAACCTAATACTGTAATGGGAGAGATGGACTGACTTTGTCAAATAGCTTGTGCAAGGGGCTCAAGGAATAGGGCAAATAACAGAGGGGAAAGAGAACATCTTGCCTGGTTCCCCTCGGCAATTCAAATGGAGTGGACCAACAGGAACCAGTTATGACAGATGCGTTAGGAAAGCTATACAGTGTTTTAACCATAGCAATGAATTTAGACCCAAACTGAAAATGTATTCAGTATTATCCATATATATTCCCATTCAAGGCAGTCAAAGGCTTTTTCTGCATCTAATGAAAATACAGCACAAGCATTCTGAAATGTGTTTGCCAAATTAACTATGTGTAACAGTCTTCTTATATTGTCAGCTGCTAATCGCCCTTTAACAAAACTAGTCTGATCCAAATGAACTAATTTACTAATAAAGGGTTCTATTCTAGAGACCAGTACTTTAGCAAATATTTTCACATCAGTACAAATGAGAGAAATTGTTCAAACACTGGACCATTCTAAGGGATCCTTATTCTAAGAATGAGAACTTTTAAATGAGTTAAAACATCTGTAAACATCATATGTGTATCTTATGATTATGAGTTATTCTGTTCACCTGATGATCCGCCAAATTTTATATCCCCTGTCTGTAAACCTGAGAGTTGTTGTACAGCCCAGGGTTGCTTCTTAAAATAAAGAATATAGCACAAAAACCATCTGTATACTCATGAAGTGCAACACACATTTGTATGAATGTTTAGTTTTCATGTTTCCTGTTTATGCAATTTTATTTTCAAGCTGTCAATTGTATATTAGGTTCGTGTTACCATGACAACATCTGAACTCACACAGGAGTGCTGAGTAGGTGCTACTCTGTTGACATCATCCAAGTAACACACAGGTGCCTCAGTATTTGCAGTGTGCCTAAGAGTGGTGAGAAGAGGGGTTCCTGACTGACCTACACACCCCTGTTCTGGTGGAATGAAGCCAATTTGTTCCACCTCTGTGGAATCCTGGTCATTGGCAAACAATATGGCCTGTTTTGAACCTGAGACTAGAGTTTGGCAATACAGATATCTGTGATTGTGTTTCTGATTAACTCTGCATGAACATCTTTTTAGGAACTGTCTTACATGTCTATAAAGTCCTCATTGACAGCATAGTCACTGAGACCTATCTCACAGAGACAGTTATTCATTCCCTACAACATTTCTTGTCTTATGCACAATGATACTGTCCTTTTCAGCACCTTTGATAGAGGACAGTAGTGTGGTGAGTCACCCCGTACATGTGATGGATTAGTTAATTTACTCGAATCACAAGATTCGATGAATCTTTTGAGAATGGGATTGTCCATACCATCAACTCAAAACCTTGTGGCAAAGGCTCTTTCTGTCTTTGTGTCCCCTGATTGGAGGAATTAACTAATGCACAGGGTTGCAGTGTGGCGTACTGGTAAAGAGCAGCAACTGTAACCGAAAGGTTGCTTGTCTGATCTCCCGCTGGGACACTGTTGCCTCATTAAATATCCAGCTGTATATGTATATGGATAACATACTGTATAAGTTATGCCATTTTCAGTATATATTAAACAAAGTCTATATGAAACAAAGCAGTTTTGTTTGTTTCACATTATCAAACAGAAAACCATGAGAAAATGCCTTTGAGAGCCAGGGTCCCCTCATTGTTTCACTCTTGACACACTGGGACTTGTGTGGGGCATGTGAGTTACTAAGATAGCATCAGGAGGATGTGCCTTTCCTCTGACAGCATTTGCTAGTGCACAGTGAAACATGGTCAGGGTAGGCATGCTTGTGTACCAGGATTGTGCAGGTTGTGTCCCACATGGGTTAGGCAATTGTCATTGTGGTGGTGATGAACTTAAATGTGTAACCTGGGTAGGTTGTCCCCTTTTATTTTACGTGGCTTGGATAATTGAGGGTGTGGTAACTCACGCATAGCCACTTAGCTTCTCTTATTTAAGCTGCGTATACCTGCCTGTTTAGCGACCTTGCTTCTGCTTCTGGATCCGTGCATCTTCTGCTTCCTGTTTATACAGTGGTGTTGGACCGTACGCTGCAAGCGGCCCTGTGCTTGCCTACCGAGGTAATCTTGGCATTAACGGTGGTATTGGTATGTATAGTCTGTAGCGTTGTTAATTTCGAAGTGCATGCGTGCATGTCCACACGTGTATTGGTAACCTGATGCTTTTATGTTTGCTTAGAGTGTCTGGCGGCCAGTGCTGGAGCCATAGCTTTTGCCCCTGTGTGCCTGTGAGCAGTACTACATCTACTGTTTTTATTTGAGGTAATCACTCCTGCCGTGAGTTCGTCTCACCAGCACTTAAGGTAGCTTTCGCATTTGTAATGTGCGCAACAATGCGGTATTGATTGTTGTGTTCTTGTGTTTTAGGTTGTCCCCCCCAAACACTAGCTGCTGTTTTGCCTCTAGATAATTCCGCCCTCAGCGGAGTGGGCTAGGTCAGACGGCGTGAACTTTTAGTGTTTTATCTGTGTTGCGGTGTTTGCTGAAACGCAAGCCAACTGGTCATAGTGTAGCTGTTTTAATTCCCTTTTTTAGAATGGTTTTAGTATAGTGGGCAAGGAGCTGTTTGGTGGGGCGGTTAGCATATTGGTTTTCCTTTCACTGTGTGTCTTAATGCTAACTGCACTTTATCACGTAGGCACGCGTTTGCTGTGTGAGAGTGAGTGTGAGAGAGCTTTCACATGCGGGAATCCCTAGTGGTGGGTATACTTCCCCCCAACCAGCTCTTAGCCCATTTTTAATAGTATAGTGTTTTTACCTATTTAAACTAGGGTGTAATTGTGCAATAATTTAAATAAATGGACTTTTTCTTTTAACCTCAATAAATTATTGTGCCTTCAAGAATCACGTCTCTGTCTTATCCTTATAAAAGAACTGGAGGGAACCCTTACTTGTAACGTAGGTGTACACTTGGGGTTTACTTACACAAAACTATTTCCTTGGGCGAAATTCCCAAGGTGGCGTAGTTGAGCATTGCATTTGCCCCGCACCTCATGGTTACAAATGCAACCACTAAAGTTGGATGAAGAGGGGGAAAAATGCAAAAAAGTGGTTGTATAACATCAGCATTACCACCCAGTGGGCCCAATCAGTGCTCATCACACTTTTATATCTGCCTTGGTGAAATGCAGTGGGAGAGGTACTAAAACACTGTACTAAAACAAATAAACAACTCTTGTCACACAAAGGTCATATTTATGTTGCTGTATTAAGAGTACCTGTATTATGGTGTCCATTTAGTGCATCTTCATCCTTAGCTGGGCACGGAGACTTCCCTTAATGCTAGCTAGGGTTGTGCTCCAGTGAAACATGAGAAACAAAAATAAATAAACAAATCATTGTGTGAAACATGTTTTTTCCTAGTGAAAGGCTATGAAACTCTATGGGATTTTCTTTTTTCAGGATATTTAATGTTATTGTAAGAATTTATTTTAGTTTTCACATCATTGTTCAGAAACTTTATTTAATGCATCCTTAATTACATATTTCATTCCCTTTCAAGCATTCCGATACTAATATTACTTGTACTGCCTATCCCTGTATTGTGATAGACATGTATGAGCTTGACATCAGGTACTAGATTTATGAAGGTCTCATTAGGTTTACTAAAAATCTCTGACTTTTGCATCTAATTTCCTGTTGCTTACCACCTACATGGTGTTTCACATTAGCATCACTGTCATGAAAAACACTAAACTCTTTTTCTCTAGGCCTTGCCAAAAATGTGGTTGTATTGTTAGGTAATGGTCTAGTTTTCTTCTAATTAATTTTGGTCCTTACACTGTCTGCCTCGATTTTTGCGTATTTGCATGTTGAATGGCAATCATGCTGCAACCCTTGTTATATGCAGCTTATAATTTACTGTGGATGAAATATTTTGATAAACAGTGTCACCATAAATAAATCAAACATACAATGCCTGCCTCCCCAGCCTGCCTGTCTGGGAAAGACACTCAGCTCCAAAAGAAGAGCGAATCCCAAAAAATGAATAAAGATGAGTATTGCCCTTAAGTTTCATCACTAGCATCAGAAAATACTAATCATTAAACAACAATTACACACCTGGTTTAGGACTCAAAGGGTGAGTACAGTTATGTTGTTTCAAGCTCAAGAGGGATGGTGCCCCATCCCACCATCCCACCCTACACCTGCCCAAAACACTTGCGTCCAGAAAGCAACAGCTGGATGTTTTGGAAAACATTTGTGAACATTATTATTTACTTTGAAAACTGGGATTAATTATTACCTTGCTAAGCAAAGTTGTTTCTGTTGAAATGAATATTTAGTGAAAACAATTGCAAATGAAACTGCATTGAGTATCCTTGCATTAAAAAGAGCACGGTATTTTGTTGTCAGGTTTTTCTTCAACTTTGTTCTAGAATATCACTTTATTTTTTTATCATCTGTTTCTTTTTTCGTAATCTTTTTCATGCTGTAGTATCATTTGTATTTTCTCTCGTGACTCAGTCTAGTTTTTTTACACAAGATGAGAATGAATTCATTTACTTTAGGGCCAATTTAGACTGAAGTGATGAGTGTTTTTTTTTCCATGCCTTAATCATGTTTTGTTTTGTTTTGTTTTTTCAGTTTTTGGGATTCAGACATAACTTGCACCCATACATGTTTTAAAAAAGTCAGTGTGAAGCCAGAATCAGACCAGAATCAAACCATATCCGGTAGGTGGAATCTGGTCTATATGAAATGGACCAGCACTAGCAAGTTTGATTGGTTTTATTTATAACCCCAGGTTTCATGCATTATATCTAGTTTCATTCATCATGCTGAATTTAGCTATTCACTGCCAAATCATTTTTATGGTTTACATTTCAAATTGACACAAAGTAGACATACAGAAATATTTTCAAATTAACCTTTATTGGTTTGATTACCAGTATGGAAATTGCCAAACAATTGTTAAATATACTCAAGAGGGATATATATTATTATTAAATATAAACAATCAGTTATTAGGAGGAGAGTGTGTCAGATATATGGTTGAAACCATACAGGGATTCAAGGAAGTAACAAAAAACTTATTAGGACAGAGTAGTTGGAACGAGTAAGCTCATCAAATATGCGATTAGTTACATTAAAAAAATAATATGTTTCTACTGTCTAAAGACATAGAGGGGCAAAGCCTTCTACATCAATTGAGGGGAGGGATGAACTCCTAATTCATAAATCAATAATATAAATAGCAGGAACTACATTAGCACTGTACTGATTTAGAAGCCAAAATGGAGAGACTGGAATGCACCTCACTCAAACAGTAAATCAAATCAAAATCTGCTTAGCTATCCTTATACCCACATATCAGTTAGCTTTATGTGAAATTTAAACAGCCTTAGCAAACCAACAAATTATTTAGAGATATATAGCCAGTAAACTAACGTAAATTAACTACTTTAGCTAGCTAATGATTATGTATAAAAATTTACAGATCAGGTCGCAAATATTATGAGACTCACAGGTTCCCTAAACCTTCTCAAACACCAGCCCACAAACAATCATAACATTTTAACATTTCAATTTTATTTGCCCAGAATATTAAAAATGATAAATTAATTTATCTAACTATCAGTAAATCTGCTGATACTTACCCAAATCTATAACTTGTTTTCATAGAGTGAGATTTCACCCGGTTTCAGTTGAAATTGCAAATGTCCTTGTGATCATATACTGATCTCAAAGGGCACTCCTGTCTGAAACTATGCCCATAGAATGACACTGTCAAATATTTATTTCTCAACACTTTGAAAATCTGTGCATTTATCACTCCTAAAATAAGGACAGAACAGAACTGTTTGATTATGTGAAACAAAACATAATGTTACACAGAAAATGCTTCACAAAAGGATTTTCAGCCTGTGGCTAGCTGCTAATTAAGTAATAAAATAGATCAAATGTACATAGGCACATTTGCAAAATGTTTATTCACTAATGTTATTTTTAGCCAATAGCCAACGGTTTTCATTGCATGAATATGTGACTACTGCAACTCGCTGCTTGCTGGCCTCCCTGTGTATGTCATCCAACCGCTGCAACTTATCTAGAATGCAGCAGCCCGATTGACGTTCAACCTCCCCAAGCAAGCCCATGTGACACTTGTCTTTGAATCCCTCTACTGGCTACTGGTTGCAGGGAGGATCAAGTTCAAGACCTTGCTACTAACCTTTAAGGGACTTAACGGATCAAGCAAGAGTGCTGCACTCTGCTACCTCGGGTTGCCTCTATGTCCCGAAATACAAGGGCAGCATCTCTCGAACCCACCTGGCCGAGATTCGGACAACAGACTTCCTGGGCACCTTCAAGAGAAAACTTAAAGCTCATCTTTTCAAGCTGTATCTCTAGTCTACCTTCCTCTGTATCTATCTCTATCTATCCTATCTATCCCTATTTTCAAAAAAAACAAACTCTACACTATCTAAGCACTTAGCTTTGTATGTTACTGACCTCTTGTAATACTTTGTGATAACTACTCTTAGCATAGTGATGCACTTATTTGGAAGTCACTCTGAGTAAGAGTGTCTGCTAAATGCGGGAATGTAATGTGTAGCTGTGACCGAGGCACACATTTCTCTATGGAAGCAGTTAAGTGCCATGGCATATCACAAATCTGAATTTGCCCCTTTTGTCTTAAAGTTATAACTGTTGAACCATAATAATATCTGACATGGTAGTGAAATTAAAAAAATGGTAGGACTTGGACAGACATTGCATAAAGCCTGTTGTGTTGCCATTTTGCAGAAGTTAAAACAGGAAATGGAAATACTGTAAGTGGCTTTGCATTAATATTTTCAAGAATATGTTCTTTTTTTTGAGGAGAGATTATATGTCTTCCTTGTGATGTAAAAGGATTAATTTGGGAGTGCACTTTGGATGACACTCACAGCAGAGTGTATGAAGGTTGTTCTTCAATGAATGGATAAAACTGTCTACACCACAATAAATAGCATCAATGAGACTAAAATGTAGACTTAATCTTGTATGCTAGATCAACTTAACATATCTCAAGCAAGAGATATGGACCTATGACCATTAGGAGAACATTACCTAACAGACCAAACAGGAGTGCTGACAGCAATATGGCATACCTAATAAAGGCACAGGCTAATACCTCAGATGACTAATCTGCTCACCTATATCTGTGGTACATGTCATCTTTGGTCCGTTGCATTATGCTGTATGTATTAACTGTGCATGCCTTACTATTTTGTACTGACAGGTTTTTGCAGTTAGTATGGACAAGCAGATCACTTCATCATCCCATAGAAGACTTCAAAAACATGGCAATTTAGTCATTTTTCCTAGAATAACTCTTTGAAGCACAACAATATGGATGGGATTCTACAAGTGACATTCTACATATTTAATGTGATATTAGATTCTGCAGCTGAAGAGCTGTTTTTCCATTATGCCTCTTTTATTCTCAAAATACAAACCAAATATTCATACCTGAATTTTCTGTCAGTATATAGAGGTATATTCTACTGTTTTTTGGCACTAAATACCACAAACATTGTGATGTTATTTCTGATTCATACTAACTTATATGAGGAAATATGATTTTTACATCATTATATTCATACTTTGCTTGCACTTGGCAAGGCAATCAATTATTACATTTCAGACAAAAGATGCTATTGTTAAAAAATTACTGGGAAAGCACATGCCTTTCAAGTTAAATTTCAAGAATTAAGTTAATCCAAGTGAATTTTCCTAAGCATTTTAAATTGCCATGTAGAGAGGACAAAAAGTTCTGTAACCCATAGTAAAAAGTTATTCAATGAACATGTGTGAAGGACACATTTCTCTGCAATCAGTATTGCTAAGTATTATAACAAAATAACTAACAGCATTTGTCATAATTTTAATACAACCTTACAGATTACAGTAGATAGCATACTGGGCATCATTTGGCTAATGTTGGCAATATTACCTATGACTTGTAGGTTGTTTAAGCACATGCTAGGTAACGATTTTACAGATACAGTTAGCTTCAAAAATATTTAGGGACATTTATTCATCACTCCTTTATATAACATAAATATTGAATGCACATTTTTCACATTCTGAATTTGTGACCAGGTGGAAAAGGCACCAGGTGCAAGGTGGAAAAGCTCATTTAACGTCTCCATATTCCCAGCTCACATGCAACTTTACACGTGAAATTTACAATGCTCTTGTAAATCCAATAAACTATAGGTTGTGCCAGGGGAAAAGGGCTAAAACAACCTTAATATTTCCATAAATAAATAAATAAATACATAAATTACCTGATTTTACACGCATGGAAAATGATATGCAGGTATCAAATTTTAATATTCAGAATACATCATTGCTACATGTATATCGTTGCTCTCCAACCTTGTTACTCCTCACGCTATTTAGATAAATTGAAAAAATGGCATGCTAATACATGCCTCAAAGTTTCTTCTATCCATTGACATAATCAAAAGATATCTTTCCATGTGAATTCACCTTTACAATGACACTCCCATATTTTCCTTGAAGTTAACTGCTCAGGGGAATTTGTCAGATCTGTATTTTAAATTTTTAAGCTACTCCTCATTAGAGAAATGATCTCATCTGAAGTTGAGTGTTGAGTGGCTAAATGATCATTGTTTGGTTACAAGAGATGGTGTGGATGAATGTGTTGACTGTTGAGTAGCCATGATGTTGCCATCAGAAGAGATAGCTGAAAAGCTTTCTCTTTCATTCATAACATTCCGTTGTGTTTACTTCACCTCACTTCACTAGTGATGGGTTTGCTCCAAACATTCTCAACTCTTGTATCACAAACTAAAGGGAAGTATAGCAATAAACATATATTGTTCTTTTAATCTGTCAGCAACGGCACCATGCTGTGAAGGAGACTGAGGACAATGTGTTTGAAAACCAACTGTTCTGCTAGATAATTTAGTTAATGGACTAAACTAAACTTTCTAAATGGGGTTTTTATGAGGTAGCTCTGAGAAAACATTCACAGATGTCATGTATGATAAGCAGGGAATTAAGTAGTTACATTATTGTGGATAAGAGGATTTGTCTTCTAGCAGAGAACAGTGTGCATTCTATTGCTGTTAATAGTTACCTTAAAGTTAGTCATCATTTCACGCTGAGGCTATTTTTAGGGTGTAGTGTAGTTTAATATTTCAAATGGGCCATCAAATATTTTCCAGTTGATCTAAATTATGCAGAATCTACACTGCAGGAAAAATAGCATAATGAGGCTGATACACAATTTACTTTGATTAATAAATAATGTATATGCAATACTGCATTACAATGTAATAGCCCCTTTGTAAACCAGATTAAACAGAAAGTAATATCATGAAATGAATGAATGTTGGTGAGCTGTTCATATACATCATTGAGGGCATGCTGTTTTGGTTGGACTGTGGCAGATACTTCCTTGATGATGTGTAAATGTTTGCTTCTATTGATTTGAATAAGACAATAGAATATATTTATTTCTGTCTGTTCCTCCCCATACCTATCTATTTTATGAAACTTCCCTCTCTACAATGTACCCGATGCCTATCAAAGGCTGTTAAGTAGATTGCATTCACTTCCACAAACTATACCTATGATTCCTGCAAATCTGTTTTCTCTGTACATGTCACTAAGCATTTCAGCACCTGAAGGGATTTGCATGTTTGCTGAAGAATGCAAAGTAGTTTACAAAAAAGGAAGTCTCACAGTTCTTTTCTCAACAGCTTTTCTTTGCATGGGATCATGAATAATAGAAATGCTGAAATAATGGTAAACATGATTTCAGTTTTTACTGAAATCCCCAAATGTCTTGGGGCTTGTTGACAGGTGCATTGCAATAAATTGCACTCACCATTTTTGGACATGAAAAAGTGTGAAATCATCTTATCTGAAGGTCATTGCAAGCCTCCATATGTTTTGCTTAGCTGCTGACTCAGCATTTTGCAAATCACTATCCAGACACTTTAGCTATCAAGCTCTGACTGACAGTTAAACATTGTGTGTACATCAACACAAGAAAAAGGCTACCCTGTCCTTGACCTGATGTTTACCTGCAGACTATGTTTTCTGTTTACCCTTAATTTGAAAGCCATCGTTCAGACTCATTGCAAAATGACAAGGTGTCATTTCTGTTTCGGGGGACTACAGTCTGCAAATATTGAGAAATACTGCAAATACAAATTTTTTGTATTTGATTAAATCTTTCAGAATAATATTCCTTTTTCTTGAGCTTTCACACTAAACCTGTACATTGCTTATTACACAAGTGCATCACTCACATTTAGATAACATTTTCTGTGGTAATAATTGATGTTAAATGCATTCTAAAAATATGAACGCAAAATTTGGAGTATACCATCAAAGTAGATACTGTACGTTTGGTGTAATTTGCACTGTGTTTTATTGATGAAGGTGTCCTTATTAAACAAAGTTGCTGGTACAAAATAAAGACAGTAATGTTACATGATCAAAATGCAGAACCACACAGTACATGTCTTTTGCTGTCAGCATGGTAAAATGCAGGTGATCCTTTTAGTTTCATGACTCGTGGGGACCCAGAGATCGAGAGCAGGATGAATGGAAGCTCTAAGATGTGGCATTGTGCTGATGGAAGCTGTGTCTGTGATTTCCACCACTGGAGCATCTCTCCTCCCTGAGGGAGGGGCGGTGGGGGGGGTTGGGCAGAGTGTGCAAGCTTTCCTGTCACTGCTTTTCAGCACCCTCCCACTTACATCCTCATGCCTCCTGCTGCTAAGGAGGGAGTCCTATCTGTGAAACACATCTGGTTTATTAAAACAGACTGGCTAAATGAGAAAAGAATTTCCAATGCATCTGCCTGCTGTGAAAACATCTGAACTCTGCGCACATGTGTGTGCATGAGTGCATGTGTGTATGTGTGTGATTCTCCTACTCTTCTGAATGTTTGTCATTCATGAGGTCTGACAGAGACATTGCAATCTTTCTGTACATTACTGGACTGCATTACTAAAAGCCCCTCATTTACATTTAGAGTGATTACCACTCTAGCAGCCATCATGCACAACTCGGACAAAGCTGCTGTTTACAGTTGTCACACTGGTGGACTAAACCACAATGATTTACATTATGTGACTTGAATTGAACATTCTAATTTACTAGCTTTTTGTGTGGTTCTCATGGGTATTGTCCACTGTGCTGTTCAAATTAGATTTCATCCATGTTAATGCTGGAGAGGGCACAGGTGTTCAATTGTGCTTTTAATTATGGGTTGTCCAAGGTTTTCCACCACTAAAAAAGTGTGTGAGAGCAGGAGAAAGTGATCCTTAGTCTGTTTCTAATTTTAATGCAGATGGACTGTTTTGTTTTGTTTTGTTTTTGTTTGTTTGTTTTTTACCCACTCATTCGTTTGTCACGGTGCTCCTTCCATATCAAAGTTCCTGGAGTTGTTTTCCTGCCATTGGTAGTCAATCAATGCATCCCTCTACTCGATACAGCATTAATGCTGCACTTTATTTAACTAGCTGTTGTGGTCATTTCTATTTCTGCATTCCTGTATTTTGAGGAGTTTTCTTTATTTGCTCCATGCTGGAGCACAAGCAATGGAAACACCTGGCAGGATGTAGAGTTTCTGTCCTTCTGCTTTCCAGGCAGATTAAATGGAAATGACTCCAGGGAAATCAAAGCACCAGCCAGGCTGAGCAAGGCAGAATCAGGGAAACTTATCAGGGTCACAATCAGACAACAGAAAAGTCCAGCCTTGAATAGGTCCAGGCTGTATTTTAATTCAAAGTGACTAATAGCTCACAGTAGATGAAAGCCCTGTTTTATTACAGCAGCATTAATAATGTATTCAAAGTCATTTCTATTATAATTAGTCTGAAAACCTTTGGCTATCTTCCTTGTTATTGTTGACATAACAGGCAGTATTTGTGAAAACAATTCTGTTGTGACAGGAAGAATGTACTAATTACTTCTTTACAGAATGGTAATTCTATTTGCAAGAGAACTCTTCATTTTGTGTGGAGCTGTTTATTACAGCAAGTATAAGGCCATGAAATGATTGCCATAGGTTAATTTGTCCTAAGTCTTAAGTCTAAGGGAAAAGTTCTGTTTGTACTGTTTTATCCTGCTGTTTCTTTATGACTGCTTGCCTTAAAACAACATCTGTTTATCCAAGAGTTTGTCTTTTTTATTTGTGGTTTAACAGTGGAACAATGCCTTAGCTGAGTAGACTCATGGATCCTTTCAAATGACTGCAGTAGACTGTAAATGACTACCATTTGCTTGGTGCAGTCATTTGTGGGGAGAGACTATTAGAATATTACATCCCTTTCATTAGATGATATTTGTTTATGGTGGGCTGTAATTGAAGTAGTAACATCCATTCAACTCCAATATATTCAGAATTTAATATGTTTTCTAATAAATTAATAAATGCCAGACAGATGGTAGATAAGCAGCAATGCATTCAGTGACAAATAATATGCTTTGGATTTTATAATAGAATGATATTACTTTTGAAGATCATTGATATACACACACACACTATGTATATATATATATATATATATATATATATATATATATATATATATATATATATATATATATATATATATATACAGTATATATATATGGGTCAAAGACGAGACGTGTAAATTTAGTGTCCGAAGGCCATTAATTTAAAATAAAAAGATAAATATGTATGAATATGGTATTAAATCACTCAGCCCTTACCCTTTTTCTCACCCAGAAATATTTGTGCATCAAAATATTAAATTAAGGGAGTTATTGAGCTCTAAATTGTCAGAATGTCCTTCAGTGTAACTATTCCGATTAAAATTCCAATAGCAAACATGTTTTTAAAATATAAAAAAATCATCCTAAACTATAAAGTAATACTCATGGCATCATTGTGTAAGTGTTTGCAACAATATATAGAATAGCGGGCAACATATTATATCTAAAAAATATTTAAAAACCTGAATAACTTCTGTCCCGACTTTTGCACTTCTTCAATGTCCTTCAGTATAACAATGGTAAAAAGCCATTTTAAAGCACATCACATGATGCTGATCATGTGACAGTGTGTGACACCAGAAAAAGGACCCTCTGAAGTGGTCCCCATGTGGTAAGGTGAGTAAATCTCTCTGAAATATTCAATAATTTTACTTTTTCACCCTCTAGTAACCTTTGTAACAAAAGGGCATGTCCTTCAGTACAACACAGAAAACATACTTTTAATATTATTCTTTTGAAAAAATCTGTATTAAACATGATAATTAATGATAATGTTTACAGGTCAAGGTCATATCTTTATATAGGTGGCCAAGGAACTGCCTGTTAAATATCCTATGCCTCTATTTCAGAGTCCCTCCGACATGATGAGCGTGCCGTGTGGGCTCATTTGAGGCCAGTTTTGGAGGACATAAAGGAAAAAAATCCATCCCTGACCACACTTCACTGCATGAGTGATGGTGCAGTCACACAATATAGAAATAAAAAGAATTTCTACCTCCTCAGCACAGTGCCATTTCTAATGGGTTTCAAAGAGGTCACATGGAATTTTTCTGAAAAGTCCCATGGAAAAGGAGTACCAGATGGAGTTGGTGCTTCTGTGAAACGTTGTGCAGATGAGTTTGTCAGAAAGGGCGGTGACCTCTAGAACCCAAAGGAGCTCTACACCATGCTGAAGAAAACACAGTCAAATGTGAAGTACTTCTGGATTTCCGAGGATGAGATCAATCGATTAGATGAAGCAGTTCCAAATGGGCTGCCAGCTATCAAAGGAACCTTAAAAATCCACCAAGTCATTGTGAAGCAGCCTGGAAAGATCCACCATTGGGAAGTATCCTGCTTTTGCTCCCAAACAGGCATTAGTTGTGAGTGTGATTGTCCAACAGAGGTGGACTTTCAGAACCAAAATTCAGAAACAGAAAAAGAAGGAAGCATATACACAGTGAAACCATCAGGGGACTATTTCAAATCAGATGTCCAAGCAATAATCTCTGAGCCTCAGCCAATAATGGCAAAACAAAGGAATTCAAAACTGGAAAACAGGAAGTGACGCTTGGGCTACAGCTCCAGGCAGGAGCCTGGAGCAGGGATAGCGAACAAAAAGAAAACAGTGATTATTGGTTGTGGTTGTTAATTGCAGGAATGGAAAACATAAAGGCATGAAGGCAGAGGGGGGAAGAGGGATGCAAGTGTGTAAAAAATCCCGGTAGATAAGCACTATGGCAGCATACCTAGGGGACGAGAGGCAAGGGGCCAGCACAATCATGAGGGTGACCCTAAGGCAGTCAACAGCAGATCACAGCTGGATCAGCTGAACACAGAGTACCCAGGCCATGATGTAGTGACAGCAATGACCACTTAGTCCACCAGAGACTCTAAGATCAATGTTAGCAACCATGCCATGTCCCTCAACTAAAGGATTTGAAGTAAAGATAAGTTTTTAGCCTAGACTTAAAGGCGGAGAGAGAGTCTGCTCCCCGAACCTCCTGAGAAGAGAGCATTACAGTAGTCCAATCTGGAAGTAACAAAGGCGTGGATTAGCTTTTCAGCATCGTATAATGATAGGATTTTCCTGATTTTAGCAATATTCCTCAAATGAAAAAAGCAGTCCTGGAGGTGTTTTTATATGTGTGTCAAAAGAGAGCTCAGGATCAATCGTGACACCAAGGTCTTTGATGGTTGCCAGAGAGACACCATCAAGACTTAATGTAATATTGGAGAGTTTGCTCCTGATAGACTTTGGGCCGATAACCAATATTTCTGTTTTGTCCAAATTTAGAAGGAGAAAGTTATGGGCCATCCATGTCTTCATGTCTTTGAGGCAGGCTTCCATGTTTGATATTTCTAAGGAGACATCAGGTTTGGCCGATATGTATAATTGGGTATCGTCTGCATATCAGTGGAAATTAATGCCATGTTTACAAATGATATTTCCAAGAGGGACCATGTATAACCAAAAGAGCAAAGGTCCAAGCACGGATCCTTGTGGTATTCCATGTCTTACTCTGGAGAGTTTGGAAGACTTATTGTTAATGAAGACAAAGTGATGTCGCTCTGAGAGATAAGACCTGAACCAGGATAGAGCCTTTCTGCTTATGCCAATCAGGTTCTCAAGTCGGTCTAATAGAATAAGATGATCGATGGTGTCAAAGGCTGCACTTAGGTCTAGGAGCACAAGTAGGGAGATACAGCCATTGTCAGAGGAGAGAAGTAGGTCATTAAGTACTTTTTGATGCAGCGTAAACCCAGATTGAAAGACTTCCAGAATATTATTGCACTGTAATAAGGAGCAAAGTTGCTTTGTTACAACTTTTTCGAAGATTTTCAAAAGGAGTGGAAAATTTGAGATGGGCCTGTTGTTCGACAGGTCATTCGGGTCAAGAGTGGGCTTCTTCAGGATAGGCTTAATGACTGCTAATTTGAAGGACTAAGGTACATGTCCGGACGTAAGGGAGGCATTGATAAGATTTAATAACGGAGTGCCAATTTCAGGTAGCAGCTGTTTTAAGAATCTTGTTGGAATGGGGTCTAGTAGGCAGGTAGCATTTTTAGATGAATTTATTAGGGAGGAGAAATCGCTAAATTCAATGGGTGTGAAAGAGTCTAGGCATGTGGCTGGCCTATCGGACATCTCTACATTATCTGAGGTTGGACAGGCCAGGCTGGAGGCAGAATTAGAGGAGATTTTTTTGAATTGTGTCACATATCTTTATGATTTTGCTGTCAAAAAAATTCATGTAGTCATCGCTACTATGAATTGCTGGAGTGCAGGGGTTGGCTGATGCAGGGCTCTTAACTAGTCTGGAGATGGAGCTGAACAAATACCTGGGATTGTCCTTGGTTTTCTCTATCAGGATAGAAAAGTATGCAGATCTGGCAGCTGTGAGGGCATGCTTGTAGCTTGCAAGACTTTCTTTCCAGGCCAGAAGATAGACCTGTAGTTTTGTGGAGCGCCATTTTCTTTCAAGTTTCCGCACAGTTTTTTTGATAGCACGGGTCTGGTCGTTATACCAAGGTGCAAGCTTTCTGTTTGGGACTTTCCTCTTTTTTAGGGGTGCAACGGCATCTAGGGTATTACATAGTGTGGACTCAATATTTTCAGTGAGTTGATTTATTTTAGCCGAACTAGGGTTTGAGCATAAGTTTAAGTATTCTTCGTTGTGCAGACTGTATGAAGCAGGGAGCTCATCAAGAAAGAGATCCAGCGTATGGTTACAGCAATGTGTGGGTTTATGCACAAACTGATAAAATCCAGTGGAGTCAATAATGGACAAAAATGCTGTTCTGAATGGATCATGTTCATTGTCCATATGAACATTGAAATCACCTACTACCACAAACCTTTTCTGTGTTGACAACCAGGTTGGATAGAAAGTCTGCAAATTCAGATAAGAAAACAGCATAAGGGCCAGGTGGCCTGTAGACAATTACAAACGTAAATACCTGAGATGCAGTCTTGTCAGGATGTGCAAAGCCAAGTACTAGCAATTCAAATGAATTAAAGTTAAAGGCCAGATTTAAAAGTGGCACAAAGATTAGAGTTACATACAGCAGCAACACCATCACCTCTACCAGTTGCACGAGGGACCTGGTAGTTACTGTAACTGGGAGGTGTTGATTCATTTAAAACAATAAATTCATTTGGTTTAAGCCAAGTTTCAGTCAGACATAGGATGTCGAATTTATGGTCAGTAATCAATTCATTTACTAGTATTGCTTTGGGTGTTAATGACCTTATATTTAATAAACCAATCTTAAGGACCATTTGTTTGAAGGTATTAATTTTAGGTTCACCAGATTTAATTTTTATCAAGTTGTCAGGGCAAATGCCCTTAATCGATTTCTTTAAACAGTATGGGACCGAAGTTCTACAATAACATTTCTTGTAACCATATATTACATTATTAAACAGAAACAAAAAAAAAACATTTTACATCACATGGTGTTGTGAACAAGCCTGGTAAGTAATTAGTTCAATTAGAATAAAACAGAAATATCAATTAAGATGGATATAAATAGCAGAGTGTTACCCATTCATTAATCAATTTAGCTAATAGTGAGTACTATGGAAGAGTCATGATGAGTGATTACTAATGAATTTTTAATAATAGGCTACTCAGCATGAGTTCAAGCATGGACATTGGAACATGCATTTTGTTGCACCTTTTCCTCAATAGTGCATTTTTATTAACCCTTTCGCACGTACGATCACACTGGTGTGATTAGCCATTTAGCACGTATGCTAAAACCGGTGCAATTAGAAAACTAGATTAGAAAAATTCTACCTAATTTTAGCTTTGATGAAACATGATTTAACATTTAAAAATATAGCAAATGCTAACAGAAAACTATGAGAAGCTTAATAACACTAATGAAAACATAACAAACCATGTAATGTAAAACAGGCACTACATAGCATAAAAAATAAGTTACATGCGAAAGGGTTAATGAATCTCCACACATCAACTGTGTCTTTACACAAGGCCCAGCACATGTGTCGTTTCGAATATTTACTTTATCTTTGGGTTTATGTCATACACAGAAGCAAATGCTTTCCTTTGAAGTGATTCGTAATATAGCTCTCTCTTTGCATTTATTTTCAAAATCAGTGTCTTGTTTATGGTTTGCATGGATTTCAATGACATTCACATGGTAAATGCGTAAGTTCACATTCCACATTTTTCCGACAGCCAAAATAAATAAGGTTGTGACTCAGTCTACTTCTATTTTAACCCTCCTATTGTTTTAAGAAATACTAACACCTATTACCTTTGGGTAACTATGACCCGGGGTCCACTTTATCTCATAACTCAACTAAACCTTTGAATACAAATGTGAAATTTGGCACAATGTTACAGCTATAAGTGTAGAATACAACCAAATAGTCATAAACAACATCAGCTGTTTTATTAACTCTCTAGCCCCCCAAAGGTCCCATGCACTGCAAAAGCATGGAAAGTGTTTTGGATATAGGTCAAATTGTCATAAAATTCCCCAAAATACAACTCTTAGCCTTTTAAGATGCAATAGATTCTGATATTTATGAAACTATCTCAACATAAATCTATAGGGCCCCCTTTTGAAGTAGCCGACTATAACATATGTAAGAGATGTTCAAATATAGTAAGAGAAAGAAGATAAAGCTATAAACTTATGAATGGCAATGAAACTATCTACAGACATATTTAAACTAAGTCAAGGAGGTTGTGGTTCTGTAATATTACCATAAACACATCTAAATTGCCCAATGGAAGCATGTGAATTGGAATTTTCTTTTTTTTTTTGCTTCAACCAAGACAAGTTGATTTCAAGACTGATTACAAAATTTTTGAGTTAATGCTCTTTCCAGCATCCATATAATCAAAACATACATGAATTCAAATGAATAATAGACAGAAAAAGAGCTGGTCTTAGTCTAATCTCTCACCTTTGGCCTTCCTGTTATGGTTGGACTTCACAGGGATTGGTACAGCCCCTATCAGAATAGCTGAAATGATCACTGACACACTCAAGCTACCCCACCTTGACAAGGTGCCTGCTCTGTATTGGGGTAGATATGGGTACGTAAGGTAAAGGGATAGTTTGATAAAGTTTGGGGGTTTATTATTTATATATATATATATATATATATATATATATATATATATATATATATATATATATATATATATTTTTACATGCAGTCCCTCTTATTATACAGTGTGTTGACAGTGTGTAGAAAAATCATGAGGTGTTATCTCAAACACATGACTGGCAAAAGTTGTAAGCATGTGTTTGCATGTCGCTTGCATCTCTGGCAGATCATTGGGGTTTTATTATCAGACCCTATGCAAAGATGACATCGCGCACGTTTTGGGGCTGGTGTTGGCACTAGCTTTGGTGTTTGGGCACATCTTTTTCTTGCCTGAATCACCAGCGATGCTGATGTTACATTACATGGAATGCGCTCCCTCTGTGCCATGACAGGTGCCATAAGATCTTTCCCTAACTGTTAAAGGAAAAGTCTACATTGTGCAAGGTCAACTTCTGTGCTGCTAATAGTTGAGCATGTGTAAAATGTCAAGTCAATCATTAGAGGTCAGGGGGCATCAGTGGTTTTGATACAGTTTGGAATACAGTATGGAAAAACATGGAAAGTGTGTACTGCTAGCAACCTAGCATGCTAAACTAGCATGCATGCTAATATCTTTGAAATGGGCCTAGTACCAGGCATTTATGAGTATGAGGAAATACTTGATGAGATTGTGGCACTCTGAGTTAGACAGAGCTGCTCATAAAGATCAAAAGTTATCTCAGGTTATATTGACCCTAAGACAATAGGCGTTACTTTTTTGTGGCAGCTACACTGAAAAAGATTTTTTTAAAAATTCGCCAAATTTACATTTTTGGGGTCATTTTAGGAAGCTACATAGGAGGCCATGTACTTAGATTAATGTTTTATATCATTTTTTTAGGTTTGAATATGATTTTGGGTCATTATGACCCCAGGACAATAGGAGCGTTAAATAAATCACATCACTTTCATGAGCCCACCTTCATTCTGAAGTTAAGCGCTGTGAGCGTGATCAGAGCGCGTAGGGGAGAATACGTGTAACTGAAATGTGCGTAACTGGAGGCACACAAAAAAGGACTCACGCGCTAATGGGAGAATACCCCCCTTAATGAATGGCACAAAAACATTGTGTGCCATGCAGAAAAATAATTCAGAATGGTCAGTGGAAATTCAAAATCAAATGTGGCTAGATGCAGAGTTATTGTTGATTATTACAGGGAAGGGGGTGTCCTTTGTGAGCATATCAGAGAAAATCCTGTCATTCAAAATTCTGCTGTAACAACAATTATGTAATAACAATGTTTAAAGAATGTCATTGTTTATTGGGTACTTGTGTACTTGTGTTCATGTGCGCGTGTGTGTGTGTGTGTGCATTCACACATTTGGTAAGAAATATTTTAGACAGGTGACTTTAGATACAGAGGCAAGGAGACATGAGATATTCTGTTATGTCTCTCAAAGGAATATTGCAGTTTTTGTCTGCTGCATACCCATGCTATAGAATAGCTGAGAAGGTTCCTCAGCTGTCATCTTACATGCCTGAAAAAAAAAAGAAAAATCATACCTGTGCAAACAGTAGGCAAGACACGAGTGGATGCTCTGTATCGGAACCCACTGCTTACTCTCCTGTCAAAATGCTGTGTCGTTGCCTTTATTTTTATGCGTGGGTGAGCTATGCAGGTTTCAAATACAGTATGAAGGCATTTGATATTCATGGATTATAGAAAAAAGCAAAAGCAAACACAATTTTCCCATGTCATATTATGATATTTATGAGAGAGATGCAGTCATAGAGAAACCATAGATATTCATTTGTGAAAACAACAATCTGTGAGATGATTGGGATAGAGGTGCTTTAAAATCCTTTACATGGGTCTGAGTACCATTATGTATAATAATAGTCTGGCAAATTATGGCATGGCTGCAATTTCCACTGGATACTGAAAATAAACAGCTGGTGAAGAAGAACGTATTTACTGTAGTATTACTTCAGCAGATGAAATACATGTTTTCCTATCAATGTATATAATCCATATCTGAGATCTGTATATACAGGGTGTGTCTGAATTTTTATCACTGAAACCAGTGCAGTCAATATTAATTTTGTTTTAAAAACTGTATTCAGTGACAAAGGATATAATAAAATAAATGGATTTATATATGATAGCATGTGTCTTTTTTCCTCATCATTTTCCTCAAGACAGAAAAAAATGGTTTTAAGAATTGAAATTTCATAATTTCTATCTAATACATGCTTTGGTGCAGGGTACTTCATTGCAAGGTTATATACACAAACTATTGAATGTGAGTGTCTTTGCTCTGCTTCCTCTTTGGGAAAATCATAACCTTATTTTACATTACTGCAAAAGATTGCAAAACATATCCCTTTATGTCAAAATGCTCCAAAAGAGCATTCACAAACATGGTCCATATAGATTTTATGCTGTTCATGTAATGTGATTTGAAGACACACAACTTGTCAAATGAAAGCCCAATCTCTGTTTTCAGCTCATAGAATAAATTAAATCAGTGTTTAAAACAAGCTACTCTGGGTTTGATGTCACCATACTGTTCCTTTTTTGACCACAGCTTTCTTCAAATGACAGTGGGCCATTACTTAATTGAAAGGATTTTTGCCTGTTGCCATGGATGTGCCTTGCCTCCACAGAGGCCCAGGGAAATGGTACACACATAATGAGATGTGACTTACTGAGTGATACTTATTCTGTTTATAACCAATGACATTGAATGGATGGAAAACAGCTCACCTGCAGCTTGATTAGATTTGGTCCTACACCAGCCCTCTGAGAATATAACAATTTGAACCATCTCCACTCAAGGAGAGTAGCCACATTCCAAAAACAAGTAATTATACATAGGGAAATTTTGCTGTAAATTTTACTGTAAACTTACATCTCCCACAAGATGAGTGAAAGCTGTTATAATGCAGCAGTATCTATACTGTTTTTTGGTGTGTGTTTAAGACTTTCTATAATCTTGTCTGAAGTAACAGTTCAGTGAAGGACTCCTGAGGAGTAAACTGTCAGTGTCAAAGCATCCTGTGTCACAGTCACTCTGGTCTGATCAAAGCTATTTTTACTGGATCAATGAAAAGCCCTGAGTTTTTAAGTTCATGGCCACTTTGGGATTACTGATCAGAGCCATGAACCTGGCTTTTGCTTGCAACAGACAATCAATAGGAATCATGAGGACACATGGGCAGAGAATTGTAGGGCTCACTGGAAATGCACTTAAGAGAGCTACCCTGCTAACTGCATGCATGTGTGTGATTTCTCCACCAGACAGAAGGGTTTACATTCATGGGAACTCTGATTTTTATGTGGCAAAAAAAAACTCTCTCAGAAATGATGAAGAATGAGAAGTTGGAGTAGAGAGATGGGTGAAGGACCAACAGGGGAAAGTGAAGACAAGACTGCAGCATGACAGATTACTACAACAGAGACTGAAAGTGACAGTTGGTATCAACATAAGAGAGACAGGAGGCACATCATAGACAAGGAGAGACAAAGAGAGGAGAGAGACAAAACAGTAATGTGAGAGGTCAAGGGTAATGCACCCTGCAGTTTATTGTGAATAGCTCCCTACCAGCCTTGAGTGCATGACTGAAAGAAAGGGATGGGTTTAAAAAGTGAAACAACAGGAGAAAGTCAGTGGTCAGTGGAGTACTGTTTTGCACATGAACACTGATGTACCTGGAGTTTCTCCTGACAGCGTTAAGTTGGTCACGCTGTACTCCCTGGGAGAGCGAGGGGGCTCAGGTGTGGGGCAGGGCTAATTCAATTATTGAATTATTGGGTTTTTGATGGGATTCGCTGCCTGGTGCATGCACTACACCTGCTGCGCGCTCCATACCTGCTGCCTATCTGGTCAAGGGGACGCCAGGACTATTTAGGCAGGTGAGTGGGAGCAGCATGCCAGAGACGCTGGGAGGCCAAGTGCACGGGTTTTACTGTGCGGATTATTATTTGTTTTTTTGAATTTTGAGTTAGTTATTTTCAGTTTGGTTTGTTTCTTTGGTTTGAGTCCCGGGAGTCGCAACCCAGGCAGATGTTGGAGTTTATTTCATTTGGTTAATTTCTTTTTTTTTTTCTTTTGGTGTGCATAGGTGAGAGTTTGTCTGCGTGTGTGTTTTTAGGCGGCTCCAGGAAATCGGCAACCAGAAGAGAGTATGTGGTGAGTCCCTGAGGGAGAGGGGAATCAGCAAACAGTTCCAGGGTGCAGCTGGGACCGAGGAGAGCCCCCTTCTCCGTGAAGGTGTGTGCCCGGGAGGTGGATCTTCCAGTTGAGAGGGAAGCAGCACCGCGAACCGGCAACTGTGTGCGTGAGTCCCCAAAACAAGGTGAAGAGGGAAGGGGGCGGACCGGCTGCTGAACTGTATCCCTCTGAGAGACCCCCCGGAGCCGGCATAAGTTGCTAGCGGGAAGACGATGTGGGTCGCTGCTGGAGCCGCTAGCTCGTCCACGGAAGTGACGTCAAGGGCTTATCTTTTGCGTTTCATCTTTTTTTTTATTTTGGGATGTAGACGGGGCCCTGCACCGTGGCACAGGCCAAGCTACGTCCCCCCTTATATTTCTTTTGCCTTCTGTGTGTGTCCAGCATGGTGTGCGTGCACGTGTGTGTGTGTGTGGAGCCTCCCCCGCAGCGGTAGGACTTCCCCCTGGTGTGACAGAGAGCGGTTCTCTCTCTCCCCGTGGCCGGGTGGCAGGGGTGCCAGATAACAGAGTTTACTGCAGTGGGGCACATGTGCAGAAGGCTATTGTGTGGTGTGTGGGTTGTAGTGTGTGGGGGTTGTGTTCCTGCTTATCTGGGTCTGGGAAGGGGAGGACAGGAGTGGATAGCAGGGTTGGGGAAGGAGAACAGCTGCGGGTGGGAAAACATATTAGCGTCTCTATGTTTTTATGAATTTGTGTGTAAATTTTTTTTTTTTTTTCTGAAAATAGAGTGTTGTTATCCCACTCATCTTGTCCTGGTGTTCTTGTGGTGGGTGGATCCCTAGAAGGGAGCGAACCAGTTGGGGCGGGGCTGGGCATTTTGTCCACTCCCAACATACCATCTTCTGTCAAAGTGAACTTTGTGCACTATAGACAACAAGTGCGGACAGTTTTGTGATATTAACAATTCTAAGAGTGCCAAATTAATAATCCAGAGCTACCACCACTGCTAGTGTATGTACGGAAGTACAAAATAAGAAATAAGAAATAGTATTGGCAAAAGAGAGAGCAATAGGTGTGTTAATGTTGCTTGTACAGCGTTGTCCATGTTTCACTGAAACTAGGAAACTCAAAGAGAAAATGCAGGCTAAAGCAGAAACTACACTGATGAGCAAAAACATTATGACCACTCACAGGTGAGCCAAATAACGGTGATCATCTCCAAACAAGGGCACATGTCAAGGTCTGGGTAGATTAGATGGTAAGTGAACAATCAGTTCTCGTAGTCACCGTGTTGGGTGCAGGAGGAATGGGCAGGAGTAAAGACCTGAGCAACTTTGACAAGGGCCAAATTGTTATGGCCAGATGACTGGGTCAGAGCATCTCTGAAACAGCAAGGCTTGTGAGGTGCTCCCGGTCAGCAGTGGTGAGTACCTACCGACAGTGGTCCGAGGAGGGACAAACCACAAACCGGCGGCAGGCCATTTTGGCATATGACTTGCAGGTCAAGACGCTGTCTGTAGGGGTGAAAAGATGAGAAGCACTGTTAGGTGGATCAGGATGGACTGAACATGGAGAGTGGCAAAAGTGTGAGTCTCATGTATCCCTGGTTGAACAATTAAAAGGGTAGCAATATGGTAAGGAGCAGGGATCTTAACCAGGGTTGGAAATTAGCACCTGCCACCTGCCAAATGCGGGTGATTTTGTGTAGCGGCAGGTGAATTTGCTCAACCTACCAGCCACGGTGGCGGGTAAATAAAAGTAGCATAATTATACAAACAAATAATGCAATTGTAACAGAGCGATTTGTGACATTCCACAACGCAGATTGAATCGCCAAGTCTGCTTGTTTCACTCGGACACTTTAACGAGGAGACACAGGGGGTTACCGTGGCAATTTGAGCATAGAATGCTAACAAGCAACCAACGGTTAAAAACAATCAGCTCAGAGGGCTGTACTACAAAGGGAGTTTAACCTACTCACATTTAACTCGGGGTTATCAGGGAAAGTCAGGGTTGACAAACTCGCCTAAATTGGTGTTAAACGGTACTACGATGGTGATTGAGATGTCGGTTAGTTGATTTGGTGTTAATTGGAGTTTGTGTGCATTTGCACAAAAGGGGCACATTCGGCAACGCAGGCAGAGTTTTTTCCCCGTACACAACATGCGTATATGAAAAAACCCTTTAAATTAGTAGTCAGTCATCTCTACTTAGATGTTCAACAATGTCTCTTGAGATCATGCTTTGGGAATAATATGCTACACAAAACACTACATATTGCAGGTCTCCACCATGAACATCAGAATTGTATCAGGGCAATTAATAATTCTAGAGCACACCATTCCTGTATGAACGGAGACTTAGATTACATTATATTATTCAATCACCATCATGAAATGCATACTTTTGTAATAAGCATTGGTTTCAGCTCAGTTTTTGGGATTAAATCCTTTATATCAAATAGAATTACCTTTTTGCTAGCAGAACCTGTTTACAGTTGTACTTTCATATTGTAGATGGATTTTCTTCAATGCAAGCTAAAAATAGTATATTAGCAATTCCTTTTGTAGACCATTAGCAGACACAAGCTAATATTTAGCTAATTAATTGTCATACTATGACCACAATTCTTGTGCATCTGTGACATAAGCCTTTGAGTCACTGGCAGCAAGATCTCAGACTGTAGAAGAGTCAGAGAAAAGTTGGCCTCTTTTAGAACAGAGACATTTGAATGGTTTGAAGTGGCTTTCCTGCTGATCTTTCATTTTCCGCCAGGGAGTGATTCACCATGGAATCTGTGCAGTGGGACAACCAATCTATACAAAAAACACACATCAAAGTTACCCTACTGTAAAAAGTCCTTTTTTCATTTTGGAGGAGGGGAGACTGCAGTGCCTTGTGTTGTCCATATTGCATTTGCTCTATGCTCAGATAAAATGTATCCTGACTATATATATGCTTATTTATTTTGCTGTATGTTTCTTATTTTATTTGGCTAAACACAAATGTAGAAAATGTTTTGAATTAAACATACAACATGCATATTTGCCAGCAACACTGTGATTACAGGAAAGATCATTATAGGTTATTAGATTAGATTAGATTAGATTCAACTTTATTGTCATTGTGCAGAGTACAGGTACAAAGCCAATGAAATGCAGTTAGCATCTAACCAGAAGTGCAAAAACAAGTATTATTTACAGAAAGTGCAGTTGAGTAATTACTCCAGTATAGGAAATGTTATATTTTACAGTATGTACAGTGTTAACAAATAATAAATATGTATAATATATTAATGTGTTGTACATAGGGGGGTGAAATGGACAGGGTTGGAAAGAGGAGAGTATATATAAGGGTTGTATGTACAGTATTGACAGATATTTACAGATGGTTGTATGTACAGCAGTGCAAATATGACATTAAAAGCACAGAGACAGTGCAGTCAATTAGTGCAATGATGCTTAGTGCTGTGGTGTGGAGTTCAGCAGGGTCACAGCCTCGGGGAAGAAACTCCTCCTGAGCCTGCTGGTGCGGGAGCGGAGGCTCCTGTAACGCCTGCCTGATGGAAGGAGAGTAAAAAGTCCCTGGTTAGGGTGGGATGCATCCTTGATAATGCTTTTTGCCCTGCCCAGGCAGCGTTTATTGTAAATGTTCTCAATGGTGGGCAATTGGGTGCCGGTGATCCGTTGGGCAGTTTTCACCACCCGCTGTAGTGCTTTGCGATCTGATGCAGAGCAGTTGCCGTACCACACTGAGATGCAGTTGGTGAGTATGCTCTCAAGGGTACAGCGGTAAAAGTCCACCAGTATCCTAGAACACAGGTGAGCTTTCTTAAGGCTCCGCAGAAAGTAAAGGCGCTGCTGCGCCTTTTTGATGAGAGTGGAGGAGTTCAGGGACCAGGTGAGATCATCAGAGATGTGGACGCCAAGGAATTTGAAGCTAGATACACGCTCCACTACATCTCCGTTGATGTAGATGGGGGCGTGCGCGTGGCTCCTAGCTCGCCTGAAGTCCACAATGATCTCCTTGGTCTTCTGGGTGTTAAGGGCCAGGTTGTTGTCGGCACACCACGTGGCCAGGTGCTGGACCTCGTCCCTGTAGGCCGTCTCGTCGTCCCCTCTGATCAGGCCTACTACCGTGGTGTCGTCTGCAAACTTGATTATGGTGTTAGAACCATGTACAGGAGTGCAGTCGTGGGTGAAGAGGGAGTACAGAAGAGGGCTCAGCATGCCGGTGTTCAGGATGAGAGTGGAGGAGGAGAGGTTGTCTAACCTAACAGACTGGAGTCTGTTAGTCAGAAAGTCCAGAGTCCAGTTGCAGAGGGAGGTGCTAATACCAAGCTGGCTAAGCTTGGAGATCAGCTTAGAGGGGAACACAGTGTTGAATGCTGAGCTGAAGTCAATGAACAGCATTCTTACGTAGGAGTTGGGACTGTCCAGGTGGGTCAGGGCAGAGTGGAGTGCCGTGGAGATTGCGTCCTCTGTCGACCTGTTAGTGCGGTAGGCAAACTGATGGGGGTCCAGGGTGGTGGGCAGACAGGATTTCAGTTGAGTTAAGACCAGTCTTTCAAAGCACTTTGCAATGATGGGGTGAGTGCAACCGGGCGGGAAGTCATTCAGGGCCGTAGCAGTGGAGTGCTTTGGCACTGGCACAATGGTGGCGGTCTTGAAGCTTGTGGGGACAACTGCCTGGGCCAGAGACAGTTTAAAAATGTCTGTGAAGACCCCGGCCAGCTGCCCTGCACAGACTCTGAGCACCCGGCCAAGTATTCCATCCGGGCCAGCTGCCTTCCTTGCATTCACCCTGCTCAGGGTGGCGCAAACATCAGAGATGGAGAGTGAGGGAGGCAGTTCACCAGGTGGGAGATCCGCTTTGTGGGTGACCTCCTTGTTTCCCCGGTCAAAGCGGGCGTAGAAGTGATATGCAGCAGAAGTTATGCAGCAGATAATTCAAGTAATTTAACACAATATCCAAGGTAGTTTTGCAGACACATAATATCAATCTCTTACAGTTAATCCTATCTTGGCTTCAAGGGAGAGGGTGTTGACATGCAAGTTTTGAGACCATTTTGAGACTCAGGTGTTAGTTGTCTAGTTGGCAACTTTGCATTCTGAGGTAGCTGGCAAGGCAAAACATATGACTGACTGATGAGTGAGTGAGTGACATTTATGGTGGACATTTATTGGCATTTAGCAGACACTCTTTTCCAGTGTGACTTGCATCAATTACAGGTTTTTCTTTTTTTTACAAATAACTCTTTATAAAGCTGGATAATTACTGAGGGAATTGTGGGTTGAGTACCTTGCCCATAGCAGCAGTGTCGCAGTGGGGAATCAAACTGGCAACCTTTCGGTTACAAGTCCTGCTCCTTAACCACAATGCTTCACTGCCGCCCTGTATGTAGGCTTTTAACCTCTTGCTGCAAATAGTAGTGCTAATTTTAAAAGTAGCGCTACTGCTATTTGATGCAGAAGATTTCATGAACTCAGTGTTAACCAATAAATCAGTGTTAACCAATTATGCATTGTGTAAGACCAAATACCTTCTGAATTTTTAATGTTTAATGTTGAGTATATTATTACCATGTTGCTAGTTGAATAGGCCTAATATTGAGTATTATAATTGTGTATCCAGAAATGGATAAACTTTATTTTGCTTGCTAATCCCAAGCAAGAGGTGAAGAAACCATGTAATGATGAATAAACTGAAGTCATACTGGAACCAGAATTGATTTTAGATCATGTATTCATCTTTGCCCAGGGAATTTATCTGATCAATGACTGACATACCATTTCATACTTTTGGAATGAATGTGAATAAAGGGAAATTGGAGAGAATAATTCTTTGGTAAATTCAAATATTTGCAACAATGTCATGGTATATTATCATCAAAGACAGAAATCTTGAGTGCCAGAGTCCCAGTTGACTTTGAATAGAAGCAGCATCAAAGTTGATGAAATAATTAGAAGTGGAACTAAAATGTTTCATGAGGTTGAATACTGGGGGTAGTGAAGTTGCAGGAAATGGTAAAAAGAATACTATATCATATGGATACAGGGTGGTTTTATGATGTGTCAGTTCTACTGAAATAGCAAGATCTGATCACTCGGTAGATTATTGATCAAATGTGGCTGAACATGCCAAACAGAAGATCAAAAAGTAGCTGTGATGCAACATCACTTGTGACTGATACAAAGGATGAATCATTTAAAATGTATTTATTGTCCAGTTTTTCAAGATCTCTAATTCCTAATTCTTCTGACAAAACAAAACAAAAAAAAAACACTCAAGTTTTTCTGTGTTGAAAAATGTTATTGGTGTTGTTGTGTCAATTTTTTGATAGGCAAGGTAGGTTAAAAGCTTTTGCACTTACCTTATGATAACCACATAGATGAATCTAGTTTGATCTGTGTGGACAGATACAAATTGTAAGCGGTCCATTTGTTCTACAGTGGTTCTGGAAACTTGTCTCTCCATTGGTATAGAATTTCCTTTGTTTCCCTAATGTTTTATGTATAAATTTTAACTTCTGTTACGTCTATTTCAATTATGTTACCATACAAATATGATGTTGCATGAGTTCAAACCATACATGCAAAGTGTACTGTATGCTTTGCATGAGCTTAGACCATACATGCAAAGTGTACTGTACGCTTGAAGTCTACACGTTATCTCAGTACTGAAGGCACTGATCCATGAAATAATTGAAATGTTAATTAAATTTAACATTTTAAATAGTCTCTGCATATGTTCCTAGTCAACTCTGATTGATCTCAAATGAAGCTAATTTTGATTTTGTTTTCAGTATCATTTTCAATGTATTTAAACAAAGTCAGTATGAGGTGGCAGCTCACAGTTTGGTGGTGAAGTGAGGATTAGATTGATCTCCTTGACCCTACAATGAAAAACTGTCACAAACTTTGTCAAATCACAGAAGTATCCAACCATAAAAATAATAAGAACAATCGAGCTGACTTGTACATTTTACAAGTTGGATCCACAGTTGAGTGTCACAACATGATAATACCCCCATCTATCACTGTGATGAGACAAAATATTGGCTCCTGGTGACAGGCTCTGAGGAATGGGCACAACATATGGCCAACATGTAGTGAAATACATAAATAGTACCGGGTACAATAGCATACAAATATTAATATGAAAAATTGTTAGTGGAAGGATATCTGATATTGGAACATGAAAATATTTCATTGATTAGACTTTGGAAAATTGGAAGCACTGAGATATTGTTCATATATATCAATTACTTCTGTTTTTTCTCATGTCAGAAGGTATTATAGATGGAACTCTCTGAGTATGTCTTATCCTTTGGTGTTCAGGTAATTTAGTTAATATTGGATGATCTCTCTCTCATGGCGTTCAGTATTGACAGACTGGGTATGCACCTCAGACAAAGCACTGCACTGCACTTCCTCAGGAGGAATCATTCCACTTGTCTCCTGAGCCAAAATGCTCAAAGGAGTAATAAATTAAGTCTTTCATTTATCCAGTAGTTAAGTAGATTTCATAGACAGCCAGTGCAATGATCTTTTCAGTACGGCTTTGATGATTGCTTTGTGGCAGATACTGAGAAGTATGCCTATAGCACACTTTCTGTAATCACACAGCAGGGGCACTCTGCAAAGATAGATTAAAGAGTGAGCTCAACCGTAGAATGTTCATACTAAATGTCTGTAGGCAGTACGTGGAAGGATACATGACCAGATGAAGGGGAAAGAATGATGGTTTGGATTAAAAAAGAATTCAAAGGCAATGCTCTACAGAAAACAGTGTAATAATCAAATTAGTCTCTGCAGATGAGGTCCTGTATTTCCTAATGTAATGTAACATACATGGTCCTGTCAACAATACATACTGTTCAACAACTTTCAATAATAATATTTTTGTTAGCTTCTTTCCCACTTCTTGTACCCTGGTACAAAAAGACTGGTACAAATGCACACCATTCTAGCTGGAATTCTACCATAAACATGAGGGAATCAAGACTTTCCCTCATCACTCAATATGTCTCTGTAAAAATGAATCAACAATGAAAATGATCCTGCTACCCCTATTTATTGGTAATAATTAGTAACTTAAGTCTTTGCACCAGTCTCTGGAATTTCCCCCTAGCACTGATTCCAAAGCTTTTGGATAACAGATGTTTCAAAATCCTTCTCGAAAACACCCAAGCTAACTGGAGAATGTTCCTTTACAAATTGCAGTAATAGTTGTTGGCCAAAGTTTTGTAGCATTTTATTTGATAGAAGTTTGAACATCCCCGATGTTAAATTGTACTTTGCTGCAAAGTGAAAACCTGCTTAAATCTATAAATCACATCCCTTTGCTCAGGTTTTGCTATGCTTCCATGTGAAATGTCAAGGTTGGTTGGGCTTGCTACTGATGTTCATTGCTTTGTGTACAATCTCATGATCAATTTCTGACTGAACAAGAATGCTGTCTTGTATGTAGGATTTAGTTTAATTTGTATTGTTTTATTTCAGATGTAATTATAATGAATCAGTCTGACACTATTGCAACTGCCACAATACAGACACTGGCTGACAGTTTGAAGTATGGTTATATGTTTCTATCAACCATTATAGTGGAGGAAGGAGGGTATGGCTTTCAAAGCAACCCAAAACATTATAGAAAGAAAGCATTGTAATGACATTGTGTTCACAACCTTATAAGGTTGTTAAATTAACATTAAAGATAATTTCATTATCAAATTTCATATACCTACATTCCAACATTTTTTGACTGACAAACTGCAATTATTATACCATTTTATTTGAATGAAACTATAGTCATTCTTACATTTTAAATAAATAAATAAAGTAATTATTTAATTAATTTTAACTGCTGTGACACCATTTCAGTCCTTGAAAATGACCATCAATTTGCAATGTTGTTTTGTCAGAATGCCAGCTGGGATCATTTATGAGCAGCTGAAGTGGAGGAAAGCCAGCACAGGGTCCAGTGCTGACCAGGCTGATCCTAGAGTTGTATTACCTTGGATGTGTGATTTTGACAGAGGGGGAGGAGAGAATAAATGGAGCTGATTGGAGTACATGGTCTGATAGTAGGGATGTGGTAGAATTGTGCATTCCTCTGGGAGGAGTTTGTTCATCACCAGTGTGGCTAAAGACATGGGATTTATGTCCATTAAATAAATGGCTATGTACCTGCAACAAATGTGCGTAATTTTCCTGATAACTAAATATATTTTACAAGTGTAAGTGATATTTTTTTTCTTTTGATGCTCACTGTGGTTGTGTTTTGCAATGCCTTCAGTTCTGCAGGTTGCCAGTGCGTTGTGAAAGAAATATGCTAAACACATAGATTTTAAGTGGATCTTATATTTGTTTTTTTTTTTTTAATACATTCTTTTAGATGATTTAACTTATCTCTCTTAAAAGAAATATAATAAAGCCTGTCTGAAAATATCACAATTGCTGTGTTTTTTTTTTTTTTTTGTTTGGTTGGTTGGTTTTGATTTCTTTGCAGGCATGCATATGAAATATAGCCTGCAGCAATGGCTGCTTACCATAAATCAGCTTTATGGATATAAAAACATATCATGGTCATGTAGTGCTCTATTCATTTATATTGCTATTGATAAAAATGGCTAAACTTTTTACAATACTGAGTTCAGCATATCTACAGGAAGAAGAAGACAGAGCAGTAGAGTGCAGTTTCTTCTGACTGAGAGCTATGGATTTTTCAGCAGCAGTAATGTTTTTTTTTGTTGCTTAATCTATGTTCATGGTGGGATTATCACAAAATAATATTACATAACGCCTACCATATATATTGTTACTCAGGCCAACCCTAACATCACACAAATATACTGCTCATTTCATTCCATATTGCATTCTTATTTATATTGCTTGTACCCCTAAATGTAAACAATTTATTTCTTAATACATTGAATCCACTGTCCATTCTCTCAGTTATCAGCCACATCCCACATCTTTTTTGCAAAACCCTCTGTTGCTCTATACCTGGGTCATTAAACAGGCAAAATAGTTGCAATAGTTATACATCTATAGTGTCAATTCTGTTGATGAGAACACATGAAAAACGTGTATGTACTCTACAAACAGTACATGTGATTATGTCACATTTAAGCATATCAATTTCGTTCATGAATACATACTGTAATGAATTCAGTGCTAACTAATGCAAAAATGCATTTCAGTGTTGAAATAATTTACAATAAACTTTTGCCTAGGTGTAAACATATAGTAGCCTACTGTTACCCCAGTAAATATTACCTCAGAGGAAAAACGAGAAAGCAATATTTTTAAGGGCACAATTAGGATTCAATGAAGCTGTTCCTTCCATATTGGCATTCTTTCCTATTTTCCATGTGATTTGTTGTAATTTGGCAGAAATCAATGTTAAGACTTGCTGGACATGAAAGGGCATTCTGTTATAGATCTTTGTACAGGAGGCTTAATTGAGGTGGACTTGACACAGAAGAAATCATGACATTGGTGTGGAGACAAAAATCTCTGACTGCTCAGTTGTCTCTCTCAGGGATTTTTTAAGGCAATATCTCATATGAGTGCTTACTTCCCCAACAAATTTGTGATATACTGACTCATTCTGACTTAAAAATAAAAAAAAAGAAAGCCACAGGGCCCTTTTTACTGGGCAATATTGCTATTTAGGAATGGTAAATATTAGGTGTGCCCCAAGAATGCTATTTTCTTGGTGCTTGATGTGATCATTTGTATGAGGATGCTTTAAATGTGATGCTTGCATGCCTTACACACATTTATATGAATTGCTCACACACACACCTGAGCCTTGTTGTCAGGACTCCGCCCCCCTGGCTGTGTGTTTGTGTTCTTCCCCTGTCCATGTGCTTTTGTTTTTCCTTGTGTTCCAGCCCTGCCCCACTCTCCGCCCTGTCTCCGCCTACCTGATCATCTCCACCTGCCTGCCTGCACACCTGCTTCCCATCACCTCATCAGCCCTACCCTATATTTGCCCTGCTTTTCTTTGTCTAGTTGCCAGTTCGTCTCAGTATTTTGCTTCGTCCTTGCCATTTGTTACCAGTTTTCTCAGCGTTCTTCTTTCTCCTGCCCTGGGTCTCTGTGTTGTCACGTAAGTTCTGTCAGTCTGTTTTCTGTTTCGTCCTGTCTTTGTGTTTCCCTGTCTGTGTTGGTCTGCTCTTGTCTCCTTGGCACCCGCCTGCCTTTCCGCTCCGGCAGCCTGGGCCGCCTGCTGTTCTGCCTCCGCTCCCTGTTGCCGGCCTGCCCGGTTCTGCCCCTGTCCAGACCCTGCTTCCCGCCTGCTCAGCCCCGGTCCAGCCTGCCGTTCTGCTTCGGCTGCCTGGGTTGCCCGTGGTTCTGCCCTGCTCCCTGTTGCCGGTCTCCCTGGTTCTGCCCCTTCCCAGACTTCACTCCCGCTTCTCGTCTGCCCTGCTCCGGACCTGCCTGCCCAGTTTGTGACCCCTGCCTGGCCTTCGGATCTCGTCTCTGCCTGCCGCTCTGTTCCGGTTGCCCCGCTGCCTGCCTGCCCGTTGCCGACCCTCGCCTGTCCAGACCACGTGCTTGATCTGTTTGTTTTTGGACTGACTTCCCCGGTGTCGATTCCTGCCTGTTTTTTGACTTCGCCTTTGTCTGCTCCTGTGGTGGTCTTCAATAAAGTCACTCTGCCACTCACCTCCGGGTCTGCGTGTGAGTCCTCACCCCGCATCCTTGACACTTGTACAGTTATGTAAAACACTGACATACATATGTGAAATCTTACACATCTAAAATTTCAAATGATTGTACCATGAACAGTGCAATTGGTTTTTAATAACTGAATAAGCATAGTGACTGCAGGTTTTATTAAAGTGAATGAAATGTAGTCTTTGCCTCCCCATTGGATTTGTGTCTGTTGGGCGGTGGTTTGGGCAGCCCGGGGAGTTGCATGTGGGCGAGGCACAGCATTTATTCAATAATGGAATAACGAGCAAGTAATGCTGGGCACCTGTGAGCGGGGCGTGTAGGGGAGCTTTGCTGCGTCATAAAAGGCAGCAAGTCGGGGTGGAAAGGGGATGGCCGCCAGGAGAAAGCAGCAGGAGTGTGTGTGGGGAGCGCTCTGTCTTGGTGTGTATTACGTTGCTTTTTTGAGTTTCCTTTTCTTTTTGAATTAGTTTGGAGGGTTCTTCCGGTTTCGTGGTGTGTTTTTTTGTGTTCGTGCGGGACTTCGGCAGGGCAGAGCATCGCCGGAGCAGAGTCGGGGAAGAGGAAGATTTTCGACTGCAGACTCGCCGCGGAGAAGCTGCTGCCCGGCTGGTCGACTGGCGCAATTAGCAGGAGCGACTGCCCTGCTCACCGTAAGGAAAGTGTTTCATTTTGTCCTGCACGAGGCGCGTGTGTGTGACCAGGGGTGGCTCCGCTGGCTTCTCAGTTCCCTCCTTGCGATTGCAGGAGTTAGAGCGCGGCGAGGGATGGAATCGGAGAGGCAGCGCAATTCCACCCGGTAGCACGACTACATGGAGCCTGGTGTCCGGACAGCAAAGGACTCTTTTACGGGACACGAGGGGGTTTTGGGATTCTTTGTTTTGGCGTTGCTACTTGGGAAGGTGAATAGCAGCAACGACTGTTCTGTAAGTGTGTGTGTGAGCGCTCCCGGTGGCAGCCTGCAACCCCCACCTGGTCAGCCCCGTTGCGGGACTGGCTCACCCCGGCCAGAGGGAGGCGCCAACTGCAGCTTGTGAGGGGAGCAGTGCTTGCTTTCTGCCAGAGTGTGAAGGTGTGAGGGGACCACTGTGTGCTGTGGATTTGGTGTGTACACTTACCTGTGGGGGGTGCTATCCTTTGGGGGAGGGGCTACGGTTCTGCCAGGGCTTACAGTGGGAAGAGTAGGCAAAGGGGGGTGACTTTGGGTTGGGCTGTCATTGATTTTTATAAATGCGAGTTTTTAACCCTGCTTGTATAGTTTGATTTTGCCATCTACCTGGTCTCGCGTTGTGGTGGGCTGACAGTGGTTGGGGCAGTTCAGTGTCTGGGTCGGCTAACCCGTGACATGTCCATATAGTAACACGTTAACATTTTTCAGCCTGAGCCCCTGCAGTATCAACCAAACAATCGGATGTAGCGCTCCTTTCTCAGTCAGATGCTGACTGCTAGCTCCCCCACCAACTCTATGGCTACAGTACCTCATTCTACACCAATGGCAACCCCTGGCAACACTTACCCCAATTATACAAAAAAGTTCAACATCATTGTAGGCCTACTGTCATTGTTGTTGCTAGCTTTATTTGCAGGTAAAAATCATTGTCCAGGTAAAAAAATACTTTTACATTAAGGTTTAATGCTGACAAAGTGAAAAACAGAATATTCATGAAATTTCCTCTGCATTAAATTATGCATTGCTACAACTTTTTATCACACTGATTTGACACATGCTAAGAAACTAGCTACATTGGTTTACTTCACATGTACTGACCACTGGACAGATTGTTGAAAACTTAAATTGTTGAATAAAGGAAATGACAATGTAAATATTTGGTTACTGTATGTACTTAGACATTAGTTTCTACATAAAATGAGTTGCTATACAAAACCTAATTGTGTGTATTGTTACTTTCTAATAGAAATGGGCAGAAAATGAAAATATCCATGTTTTACCACCAACTTTCATGCTGTTATGCTGAACTTTGAACAGCATTCCACTAGGGTTAAATATATTACAGTCAAAGTTTCACTGAATCCATGCCAGTCATTTTTGATTCACATGAAGTACATGACTCATACCAAATCTAAATCCTTTGAGTCTCAAATTTGGTGTACATGAATGCTATGGAGGAGGGCAGGGAGCATTCAGTGGGGAAAAAAATACTGGGTGGGGCAATGTCTTATCATATTAGCATGTATCTTACAATGACTTTTGTCCTTTTTGCAAACCTATTTTGGAATTGGCAACTTTCTAGGAGTGTTATACTAGAGTTTTTACAAGAAGTCATACTACTATTCACCTTGAAGGAAACTGACAAATCACAAGGTGTCTGAGAGCAGTGAGACAAGAAAATACTGCTACCACAGCAACCTATATCCCCTGTAGAACAAAACCAGATTGTTCCACCACTGCAGGCGCATGTTATTATTGGCTGATGACACAGCTGGGATAGAGCCTGGGCCATACAGCTCAGCTTGTGCTTAGGGAAGCTCCATAAACAGAGATATTTGGGAGTCCCCCATAATGAGTTATGTGTGGATTAATTGTCAAATTCGTAACATCAATGGCAGAAATTATTTCTTAGTTGAAGACTGGTGATAGATTTAGGCAACAAAAATGACAGCCACAACAACAGCTCATACTAAATCCAGTCTTCTGTACAGATAAATAAGCAGAGAGAATAAAATGATTGATACTGCAACAGTAGTAGCAGCTGCACTGTGGATTTTTTATCTGTTCAATGTATTTCTGAAAGACAGATGTGAGGATCCCTTCATTTTGAAGAAAAATCTGTCCACTCCCAAATGTGACAGGTGGTGAGCAGAAGACAGGGAAGGCCTCAGTGGTCAGTTTTGCAACTCCTCCAAATGTCAGGGATGCAATTTAGCAGGTAGCACAGTCTCTATGTGTTCCTGGCCACCAATGGTCTTTCATAGGATGACATCAGAGCAAAGTTTAATCTGAGAAAAATCAGTAATGGTCCAAAGCTGTCATGTGTTGTCTCACCTAGTATTGTAATTAGGCCAGACAAAGCTCTACTACAGACTGTTTGGATTACAGGTCTGTGCATCACCTCTCCTGTTCTCAAAGACCCATAGTACTTTTAGCAATTATAACATTATAGCTTGAAATTAAATTCACTTTTTGAGGGAAAAAGCAAATACTGTCATTGGAATATGTGAACAAAACTGGAACTGGAAATTAATCCAAGAGAAAGTCACTTCCATATTTTGTGCAAATAACTAAATAATGACCTATGCAAGATCAATTGCTTGGAAAGTCCAATCACATATTTCCCCAGGGATTTAGTTTCTAGAGCTAGCTAGAATGATGTTAACCCAGATCAAGATGCCTCATACATGAATGTTGACCTGATGTTTCCTGAGTAAGTATATATGGTAAACTAGCATTGACTTAATTTTCTTCTGTTGGACTCTGTCTTGCAGTCACTTGTTCACTGTAACAACTTGAGTTGGTAAAAAAATGTAAATATTTTCAACACAGATTAATTCTGTACAGGACTTCACATGTTTAACTGCCTTGTTAGCTGATATTTGACAGCTATCTTAAAATCAACCTGATGCAATGTAAAAATACCTCTTTGCCCAGAATATTCACAATCACTCTCTACATTTTGTGGCTATCTGATTACCCTCCTACACGGGGAAAAACACTACCACAACAGGGATTAAAATTCCAAAATTACTAAAACAAATTAAGCATGTGTCAGCCATCTGAACACTGATTTTTTTGCTGTTAAAATTAAGCCCCATGTCAACAGTGAATAATAATACTACTTCGAATCATCATTCTTAGTGTGTTACAAGAGTCATTAATGCCATTTTTGTATCAATTTTGTATCAATGTCTGCAAACTCTGGCTTTCTGCTCTTCTAAATAAATAATTATGCTTTTAATTTTTGTCATGTTTATGTTTATGTGTCTGCATATGAAGACAAGTTTGATTTATTGAAAAAATACAACACATCTGATTGACTCATGTTTCTTGACCGTTGATTGTGCTAAAAGATGCTGAGAATAAACAAGCAGCACGATTATTTGTTAGCAACACATAAGTTTCAAATTACCATTCCTGATATACCAGGACTTGACAACTGTCATTTTTCACTGACCCATTTACAAACTGTGTCTTGGCACAAATACTATTTCCAAACGGAATCGCTTTAATTCACTGCACACTTGTCTAGATTATCAATCTCTGTCTGTTGGAGATGTCAGTAAGAGCATTTATTCATGTACATGTAATTGATTTACATTATTCCTTCACAATATCACAGAAATGCACTTTGGGTCCGAGTGAATTAAAGGGAAGAATGTTATTTAATGTTACACTGCACTATGTTACAGGCATTTAGCAGACACTCTTATCCAGAGCGACTTACATCGGTTACAGTTTTTTTTTTTTTGTTAGAAATGTTATGGTTAGAATATTAGACATTTTATTGTTCTGTCCATAACACACAATATGTGTACACCAACTTAGTGCTGATTTGTCATTATTATCTAATCTTCAAAGTAACTGACACATCCTGGGAATCTGTTCTTCATGCAGTGACCATTTTGACATCTGGCAAAGAGTTCCAGCACCTATAATTTGCATACATACTAATATTAAACATTTTGTCCAATTAATGACAGTTCCATTGGCTTGCACATGCTTACTCTTATTTCTAAAATTATAAGTTCTTAAAGTAGACAAAAAAATATGTGTTCTCTATTATTTACAACTTAAAAAGAAAACACAGGGCCAGTATTGACAACATTGTTGATTTGTAGTTACGATAAACTGGAACTGGGTATATGTGCTGGGTGTAAGTGTCTGATGAACCAAACAGCTTGTACTTCCTATGCAAATTTTCAAAATTGAAATTGTAAGCTGATTTCATATGTGTGGTGTGGCTGTGTGACTTCAAAGACCTATTACATCAAATACTGGTTATGCCCACATTGACACTAATATTCACTTCTCTGTGAAAGGTTGAAATGTGATTGCTTGCTGATCAATGATGTCTACAACAGTTCACATCCTTGTAATGAAAGCAAAACAAAGCACACGCACTGTACAACACCAGCTTACCATGATGAGAGAATAAATATTTTAAAAGGGCAGAAAGCAAGAATGGATGGGATAGTGCCCAAGAAGCAGTGCAAAAAGCTGTTCTAAACCTGCAAAATCAAAAAGACAGCAGACAGCACTATGTTTTATTTATATGCAAGTCTGTGTAATGTCAAGATAAAATAATGGAGTCTGTGGTCTTGCATTTCTTACAGGGAAAGGAAATTGCCCTATGACACACCCAGCTTAAGTCAAGTTGCAGATGTGGCCTCAAAGAATTCTGTGTGTTTGACAGTATCAGCCGAATTGGTTATCACTCTGTACTGTGATCTACAGAATTTATTTTCATTCAATTTATGTGCATTTCCCAGACAATCAAGCGGTGTCAAGTACGCAATTAGTGAATATTGAGGGAATGTCTGGAGACCAGTTTGGTGACTGATACACAAACACACATTTGATACATTAGTTTAGCGCTGAACATCACAATATGTCACAGTAATTTTAAAAGTGCACAGTGGAAAAGGTCCTTATCTAAGTTGGTTTCATGAAAATGCTAGTTTGTCTGCAATTTGTGAAATGAGAGCAATGAGGGGTAAACATGTCTAATGTGAGGGGAAAAAGCAAGTTCTGTCAAATATTTACATGAAAAGCTGCATCAGCTATACATTGACAACATACAACAAAGAGGCATAAACCTAACCTCTAAGTGGCTATTGTGTTTCCTATTACTCATTTTAACATGTACATACACATACGGAAGAACTGTAATGTGCCCTCACTGATACTGTATCATATACATGGAACATAGAACTTCTCTTCAAAATTGTATTAAATAATGGTATATTCAGTGCTAAAATTGTATGTATCTCTAATATCTGCGAAATATCCATACAAAACTTAGGGAAAACATTTAAAACAAAAATTCATTGAACAATGAAATAATATGCACTTTGGAAAATGTACCTTTACCGGAGATGTTTAGTTTAAGAGAAAACCATTTATAACTGAAGAACATCAATGAAATGTTAAGGGGTCATGGATGTCTCTGTAAAAATGTCATCAAGAAATCATTTTGCCTTCTGATCTTTGTTACTCTACCAAACAGGTTTGTCTCACTTGAGAGATCTCAGAGTCTGTGTAATCTGTAGAATTATTGCAGTGTACATTACTCCTTAGAGGAATAGAGACATCCATGCCCTTTATTCAAAATTGTGACATTCTTTCAAATAAAACATAATTGTTCAAGAAGAATAGTCAACTCACATTTGCTTTCAATTCTTCAAGGAGTCACCTCAAGGAAAGTGCAAACATGCACCCATGTTTTTACAGTAACCGATTTGAATCTGCATGAGCAGAAAGGAAATTTTACAATTCCAGATATATGTCAAAGTAGTATGTATGATATATCATGCCATATACAAAAACATAGCAATTACAATTATACTAAATTTTGCAGCATTTCCTGACTATGATCTGTCTAGCAATGCTGGCCTGAGGAAGGAATCACAAAAACAATAAAACCACCATGACTCCATGTCATTCAGAAAACAATATGCTGTTTTTTATAAAACAGATCAATACTAACCAAAGTTACACTAGCCCAAACTAAATAACATTCATTTGCAGTCCACAAAAAACATCTAAGCAATAAGAACTAAATTTAGGCATGCTGTCTCTCTACTATCAACTGTCAATATCAAGTAACCATTTATCAGTTTTGCCTATATCAAGTAATGGGCAAGAAAGTACAGAGGACAGTTTGGACATTTTACCAACATGTTAATAAATTTACACCCCTGTACACTTTTAAATTTAACATGGGAGAGATCATTACGGGATCATTAGAGGTAGGTGAGAAAGCAAAAGTAGTTAGGAGGGAAAGTTGATATGAAAATGCCGAGCAATGTAGTAGGTAATAGTTACAAGGGTTGGCAACTTTGGTCAGCTGGGTGGAGCGAGATTTTCATTTTGAGACCATCTTGTGCCAATATAATATGCAGGCCACAAATTATCTCATTTTTTTAGGTTATCTAGTTAGCTAGCTACTGAGCATACCACGTAGTTGGACAACTCACAGGCTGCTGACATAGTGCGGTACCTAGCTAGCAAATTCTATCTTCAGCCAGGTGTCATCCTTGCAAGTTTCTACTTTTAACAAATGATATGTGAACAGATTTGGCATGAGAATTTGACAGGGAGCTGTCAGGACTCCGGCGTCTTAGCCGGTTTTGTTTTCCCTGTCCATGTGCTTTTGTTTTTCCCTGTGTTTCAGCCCTGCCCTGCTCTCCACCCTGTCGCTGCCCACCAGATTACCTGACTGTCTGCACTTACCTGCCTGCGCACCTGCATCCTGTCTCCTCATTAGCCTTGCCCTATTTAAGTCCTGTTCGTGTCTTGTCTCGTTGCCAATTTGTCCCAGTTCGCTGTGTCGCTACTCGCCGTTGTTTCTTCGTGTCTGCCGGCCGGTTCTGTTTCCTTGCCTGTTTTTCTGACTTCGCTCCTCGTTCTTGCCCTGTGGTTTTGGTCGCTGTATCTGCTCTGGTTTTTTTACTCTGCCTGCCTTGACTACGTTTTTGGATTGCCCTTTGGATTCAATAAACCCCTGTTCATCAGTCTTTCTGTCTGCGCTTGAGTCCCTGCCTGATTTCTGACAGGAGCATGCAGTTGAGGCTGACAGCATGAGAGTCATGCCCGTGTCTGTGTCTATGGCCAAAAGTGTTGTGCAGTGAATGAACAAACCTTTTTGATTGAATCTTTTCAGAGTACTGTATGTACTTCACTAACCTAAAAGATTTGTTCTTTTGACTTACCATTAAGGCAACCTCCCCAATATGCTCTGAGTGACAACTACATCAGCCTATAGAAATCTGAAAAAAAAGCTGTGAGTGGAGAAAAACTTATTTTGGGACAGGCTGCTGTCCAGTCATTGTATCAGAGCCAGTAGACTCACTGAACCTAAACGCCCATAATTACTGAATGAATCAATACACAGTACAATAATTCTCCTTCAGTGCATGTAGTTTGTTCATTCATCCAGTTAATTCAGTTCATCGAGTCACTACTCATTCGTTCAGTTCTTCCCGGTCATTCAGTCTTTCAGTACATCTCATTCAGTGAATCTAGTTCAATTCTTTCAGTACATCTCATTCAGTGAAGCTCATTCAGTTCTTTCAGTCTGGTGCTCTCTCTGACCACAGGGTGACTCCATCCAACCATCATACTGCGCAACTTAATACATAGCCTACAAAAATGACACTAATATGGAATAGTCTTAATAGTCTATTTGAGGTTACAGCAATAAATACTGTTATGCTAAGGTAATTACTAATGGAGCTAGTTATTAAGTTTAGGTTAGTATAGAATTAATACCATACTTTATTTTTGGCAGTATAGTGTAATTATGCCATAAATGTATCAAAATTTTTGTAAGAAATTTATATCATGTCAGTCATTTCATGATGTCACATTAGCCTATTTAAAATGGGAACAATCTAAAATGAGATTACAGCACTATTTGTAGTCGTGAAGCTATTCATTTGATTAAGCTATTTATCTTGTTTTCTCATGTAGTTAGTGTGTGAGGATGTTCAGACTCTTGTAGCTAAATATATGGTGGCTGGGCATTCGATGAAATTATATTATTTTTAATGGTTGCTTTTTTTACTTTTTACATCTGCATGTCTGGGTGAACTTGGCATGACACAGTTTATCTAGGATCGAGGTACTGTAAAATTGCCACCCTAAGGCCACAGACAGAAATGAACTGAACAAACTGAATGAGATTCAGAGAATGATATGTACTGAAAGAACTGAATGGGAGTAAATGAATTAGGCAGCAAGCTTTGTGGTCACTTTCTGAAAGAAGTTGAGTAGTGTTATCCAACCTTGGGGGGAAGTACATGTGGGTTGTGATGTATAATGTATAATACAGACAAATCTACATTCTGAATTTTTAATAGAGATACTAAACAAACATCAAAGAATTATATAGTGATTTTTTTTTTTTATTTCAGCATTTTGTCTTGGGGGTTGGGGCACAAACTACCAGTACATTAAATCATTAGCTAGGTAACTAGCTGGTCATTCTTGAAAGGGAATTTTTACGCATATTTTGGAAATGTATGTCTACAAATTCCAAAGATCAACACCAGACAGAAATTGCAACATCATTCTGATGGAAAGACTTGAATTGCCATCACCGTTGTCATAAAATCTCAACTGTATGGTAAGAAAATATTGTGTGTTTGGTAAGCAAGAAAACAATGTAGGCTTCCAGCCTTTTAAAAATGATAACCATAGCTTTCACTTAAATATTGCATGTCACACTCTATGTATTACTAGTTCATGATAATAGTTTTAGATTTAATATCTTCAAAGTTGCTTCATCTGTCACGCATAACTCATATGAAATGCTCCATATAACACAAACACAATTTAGATACTGCACAGCTCATTGATAGAGATCATCATTGATTCCAAAATAAAATCATAATACATCCAAGGGTGTGTGTTATTTTGATCATTGGCACAATAGTGATGTGGTGGCTAGGTATGAGAGGTAGCTGAGTGCTGTCGGCATCACCTAGTATACAGTACATCTACAATGTCTACACACCCTTTTAAAACATCTTGTTTTTAGTGTCTTAAAGGCTGAAATCGAGACAAGTCTTTTTAAAACTTTATTTACAAATTGTAACCAGCAATAAAAGTTAAAATCAAATGCCTCATTTTTTTTTTACTTTAACACTTTATTTTAGGGGTCCATACTAATGCACTAATTAAAATTTAAAAAAAAAACGATATATTGGGTATAGGCTGTACATGCCTATACAGGGCTGAGTACTGAAATTAATATTAGTTAACACTAGTTAGCTGTTAATAATGCTATTTTTACAAATCAGTCAGTAATAAGAGAGTAATTGGCTTGCAATGAAGATATTTTGACCTGTCCTGTCCCTGCTGAAGAGAAACAGCCCCATAGCATGATGCTGCCACTACCATGCTTGACAGCAGGGACTGTTCTTACGCTGATGGGCTGTGCTGGCTTTGCACCAAACATATCATTTGGCATTAAAGTTCTACCTTAGTCTTGTCAGGCCACAAGACCAACAGGAGATCCAGTATGTCTTTTTGCATCATCCAGACAAAACTGGATGCTCTTCTGTGTGGGAAGTAGCTTCCATGTCCTTAGCAGTTATTTCCTTACACTGGCATGCACTACAAACCTGCTGAAAAAGCCTACAGGAGCAGCTGATTTTATCCTGAACTAATCAGACTCACTTCAATTGATCACAGATGAAGTCACTTAGCTTTAGGCATTATTCTGAAGGTGAATGGTTAGACCTGACCACAATTACAACTCCCATTATAAAACGTGTGTAAACTTAGGCAACAAAGGTGTCTTAGTTTTTCTATTTTAAATTAATATTCAGAAATCTGTTGCATTTTCTTTTTACTTTGATGTTGTGGGCTAGAATGTCTAAATTAAGGTGGAAAAAATAATGTGTTTTCATTTCATGTCTCAAGGCAATAAAGCATGACATTTTTGAAAGGGTGTGTAAACTTTCTAGATCCACTGTATATACATATATACATATATAACACATACATATATACATAACATAATATGCAATTATAGATTACATTACGTTTTGCTTAGCAAACACTCTTTTCCAGAGTGACTTCGGTAGTTTACAATTCTACATCCATCAGCTGAATATTTGTTGCTTAAGCACATTGATCAAATATACAACAGCAATGCACCACCCAGGAAGTAACAGTGAAACGTTTTTGTCCAACTTTGTAACTCCAAGGAGTTGTACATTCTAGTAAGAACTACACTGGCTACACAGAACACCTTGTTCTTAAAATCAAACAAAATGATGAATTATAAACAGAGTATGAACACATGAGTGTTTTGTTCACTACTGCTTCACTCAGTTGACCAATTTAGGACATTGCCACTTACATGCCTAGGATTTACCACCCCTTTTTCAAGGTGGAGTGATTTTCAAAGAATACACTTCACTTTATATACAACCTATTTTTATTGAAATAAATTATAAGCTTAATGTAAGCATTAGTAGCGCCAGCTTAACATGTTCACTAATTGCCTTCTTTAACACATAAAGGTCATTATGGTATGTAAATATGTCATGTTACACTTGTACACTAATCCAAAATCCACATCTAAAAGGCAGAAGAAGGTTTTAGTAAATTATAGCACATGTAGGACAGCCAATCAGGAAGTGGTGGCTGTTGAAGGCAGATGTGTGCATTGCGTCTTTGGAAGTAATGGTGTTAAAATCTGAATCTAAAAACTAAAATCTGACTCCATTTTATGCTATGTTTTAGTTCCCCAATTCCCAATTCTACTTAGCAACCCAGGAATTCTCAGTTCACATTGGCTTGTATGTGATCAGGCTACATAGTCCACGACGTAAGATACCATACCAGCACATTTAATATAACTCGCTGCCATTTTATATTCTAAATCATCAAATATATATTAGGCTGCCCATCTAGGGACTGCAGACTTGTCAGAATAGTGCAGTACTTAAGACTGACTGAGTGTAAGTATCAATGGGTTTCGAGCGGTAGGCAAGAACTACGGAAAAACCTCAAATACTGCTACGTGCGTCATTAAAAATGGTCAAATGAGAAACCACAAACAGAGGTTAAGACTAATACCTTTATTAATCAAAATTATCTCAATCAGTTGAAATTCCAAGATTACAGCAGGCAGTATGGTATGGTGCAAATGATGATAAATACACATACCTATACAGAGTCACATGGCTATACGCTTGGTGCGCAGGAGTCTGTACTGACTGTGCTCCCTGGGTGCAAAAATCTTTCCCTCTATATACCCAAACATCAGAGAGTTGATCAGCACGTGAGATAGGGTCATAGAAAGGGCCCTGATATGTTTTGTCATTGCCTGGTGATTGATTGGTAGCAGTGTTTATTCGTGTCCCAGTATCTGGGGCATGCGCAATGGTGTGCATCTTTTTATTTTTCTGAGCCAATTCCCAGAACAATGGTTAGGAGACCCCCTACTGTGATAGAACTGTCACCCCTTTGCTACTCGCCACTCACCACTGGTCAGGAGGAAGGGTCACAGAAGGATTTGGGGTCATAAAGATCCCATGCCCTCTGAGTCTCCCTATCAGTGCTGATATATCTTGTTGTAGTTTTTTCCCCAGATTTTTCCACCCACCTGCGGCACTTGGAGGCAGTGTTTGAGCGCCCGGGGCGTTTTGGGCTCAAGCTCCAGCCTCAGAAGTACAAGTTGCTGAGGAAGGAGGTGCGATATCTGGGGCACATCGTCAGTCGGGCGGGGGTAGCCACAGATCCGGAAAAAACGGCTGCAGTGCGAGACTGGCCGCCCCCTGAGACTGTGCGGCAGGTAAGGGCATTTCTTGGGTTCGCCGATTACTATCGGCGGTTCATCCCCGCTTTCGCCAAGATCGCGGCTCCCCTGCATCGGTTGTTGGTGGGTATGGCAGCTCGGGGTAGGCGCACACAGCGGGTGGAGTGGAGCCCCGAGTGCCAGCGCGCCTTCGAGGAGTTGAAGGCTGCCCTGCTCTCCGCCCCAGTCTTAGCCTATGCTGACTTCTCGTTGCCGTTTAGGGTATATATGGATGCCAGTATGGACGGGCTGGGGGCTGTGTTGGCGCAGGTCCAGGAAGGTAAGGAGAGGGTGATTGCCTATGCCAGCCGGAGCCTGCACCCTGCCGAGAGGAATGACCAGAACTACAGCGCCTTCAAGCTGGAGCTGCTGGCACTGAAGTGGGCTGTGACCGAGAAGTTCAAGGACTATCTCTGGGGCGCTAAGGTCACGGTCTTCACCGACCACAACCCCCTAGTGCACCTGGGGACGGCGCGCCTCGGAGCAACTGAGCAGCGGTGGGTGGCGCAGCTTGCGAGTTACGACCTGGAGGTAAAGTACCGCCCTGGGTCTCGCAATGCTAATGCGGACACCCTGTCTCGGTTGCCCGGGGAGGAGGGGGTTGTGGCGCAGGTGGGTTTGGATGCTGCAGCTGAGGGTGCGTGGGACTGGGCGTCCTTACAGCGGAGGGATGAACATCTGCGGGCTCTGGCGGCGCGGCTTGAGAGCGGGGAGCCCCCTCGGCGGGAGGAGCAGAGGAAGGCCTCGCCTGAGGAAAGTAGGTGGTGGAGGGAATGGGAGCGGTTCCACTTAAGAGGGGGTGTCCTTTACCGCCGGGTGCAGGACGGGGCTGGTGGAGAGCCGTTGTGGCAGGTGTTGGTGCCCCGGGGCGAGGCCCGGGGTGTCTGGCAGCGGTACCACCAGGCCCTGGGTCATTTGTGCGCCAACAAGCTGGAGGCTGCCTTACGCCGGCGGTTTTACTGGCTGGGTCTGGGGGCGGACGTGCGGCGTTGGACGGCAGATTGTGGCCAGTGTGTGGTGGCCAGGGCCAGCCCGGAGGTAAGGGCCCCCCTTGTCCCTCTTCCCACCTCCTACCCCTTAGAGGTGGTGGCCATGGACCACCTTGCGCCGGGGCGCCCGAGCGACCCCTACCCCTACCTGCTCGTGCTGACGGATTTGTTCTCAAGGTACCGGTGGGCAGTGCCTGTTAAGCACTGGGGCTGCCCTGAGCGACTCCTCTCTGACCGGGGGGCGGCGTTCGAGTCCTCCATGGTCGCGGCTTTCTGTGAGCTGTATGGATGTACGAAAATCCGCACCACCCCCTACCATCCCCAGGGTAACGGGGCCTGTGAGCGGTTTAACCAAACACTGCTGTCTCTCCTAGGCTCGTTGCGAGAGGATGAGCAGTCCCGTTGGCCGGAGCGCCTGCCGGCCCTGTTGCAGGCCTATAACAACTCGGTCCATAGCAGCACGGGGTATGCCCCGCATTTCGTCCTGACAGGGCGCCACGCTCCGTTGCCGGTGGACCTGGCCCTCAACGTGCCGCCCCCCGAGCGGCGATGGACCCTGGAGGGATGGGTGAAGGATCACCATCAGACCCTGTCGCGGGTGTATCAGTGGATGCTGGAGGGGGTGCGGTGCCAGCAGGGCCGGGACAAGGAGAGGTATGATCGGCGAGCCCGGGACCTCCCCTTGCTACCTGGTGATCAGGTGTTGGTGCGGAACTTCCGGCGGCGGTAAGTTGGGTATGGTATGTTGGCCCCACGTTGGAGCCCCAGACCGTTTGTCGTGCTGCACCAGGTCGATCCGGAGAAGGCAGTGTATGTGGTCCCCCCGGAGGCCGGTGGCGAGGAGCGGACCCTGCACCGGAACAACCTGCGCACCTGCCCGGTCGGCAACATTTGTGAAGGGCCCCCTGTGGAGGAGACCCGCCGGGTGGCCAAGCCGGAGGAGCGAGGCCGGGTATGGGGGTGGAACCCGGTGTGGGTCCCGGCCCGGAATCCTGGAGTGGTGCCCGCTGCTCCCCTAGAGGAACAAGAGCGGGAGGCAGTGCCTCCCGCGCAGCCGGAAGATGTGTCCCTTCGTCGCTCCTCCTGTGAGACGAGGGGCCAGCCCCCGCGCCGGTACATTGAGGAGGTGTAGTCGGGGACGACTACCCATAAAGCGGGGGGGAAATCTGTCAGGAGTTTCTCCTGACAGTGGCAATTGATCGCGCTGCACTCTCTGGGAGAGCGAGGGGGCTCGGGCGTGTAGCAGGGCTAAATGACTAATTGAATGATTGGCTAAGGACGGTGTTCGCTGCTTGGTGCGTGCTCCACACCTGTTGCCTATCTGCTGTAAGGGATGCTGGGGCTTTATAGGCAGGTGGGTAGGAGCAGCGAGAGGGACGCTGACAGAGGTAATCACACGGAGTTTTAGTGTGGAGTTAAGTTTCTGATTTTCTTTTTTTCTTTTGAACGTGCCGGCACGGCCGAGTTGAGGGTTTATTTGGTTTGTTGTTTTGTTCTTTATTTTTGTTTGGTTTGAGCTCTGGGAGTCTGGGATTTTGAGTTTGGTTTGGTTAATTTTCTTTTCCTTTTTTTGCTTTGGTGTGTTGGGTCGAGTGGGCGTCTGCGTGTGTGTATTTTAGGTGGCTTCCGAAAGAGCGGTGACCGAAAAGGGCTCAAGTGGCAAGTCCCTGAGGGAGGGGTAAAAACACCACCTGGTTCCAGACGCAGCCAGGGTCGAAGAGAGCCCCCCACCATGTGGAAGTGCGTGCTGGGGAGGTGGATCCCCTAGCTAGAAGGGAGGTGACACCGTGAAACAACAACTGAATGCGTGAGTCACTGGCACGGGGTGGATAGGGAGGGCTGACCGGCTGCTGAACTGTGTCTTCGCCCGCGGAGCCGGCGAAGTTATTACCGGGAAGAAGACGTGCGTCACCGCCGGAGCCGCCAGCCCCCGCAGGAGTGGTGCGGGGGTTTTGTCTGGAGTTTATATTATTTTTTTGTTTTTTTTTCTTTTTTTTGGGACATAGGCGAGGCCTGGCATCGTGGCACGGGCCGAGCTACGCCCCCTTATACTTTCGTTTCGTTTTGTTCATCTTGTGGTGTGCGTGTGCGTGCGTGTGTGTGCGAGGAGCCTCCCTCGCAGCGGCAGCACTCCCCCTGGTAGTGAAGCAGAGCGGTCCTCTCTCTCCCGGGGACGCCAGTTGTTTGCAGTGAGGCTTAAGGGTGAAGGGTGTGTGTGTGTTGTGTGGGGATTTCCCTTTTTTGTTGTGTGGTTGGGTAGCGTACCTGTTTGTGACCAGGGAGGGGAGGACAGGAGTGGACAGAAGGGCAGGGGGAGGGGCTTAGCTGCGAGTAGGTTGACTGGTGTCAGATTTTATGGATTGTTTTGTTAAAATTGTGTTTTTTTTTTAAAAAAAAAAAATAAAGTGTGCTGATCCTACTCACCTTGTCCTGGCGTTCTTGTGGCGGGCGGATCCCTAGGAGGGCGAACCAACTGGGTATTGTGTCACTCCTGACAGATATGCATGTCAAACATGTTCTAGAATTCACTGTAGTGTCTATCAAACAGTATATACATTACCTGACATCTTACCATCATAGTCCATGACAATTCACGAGAAGAGTAATAACCCCCTGTGGGGATGCAGTGATCAAAGTCAAACATATTTCACATTTAGGCAGTGGAAACCATGAGTAGATGGTGAATTATTGCACATGTTGGTAGATGCAAGAATATCATTCTTCCATTTAAGTTAAATTGTTAAATGAATTGAAATGGGTGAATTTGGGATGTATGGCTATGTTGACAGAAATTGCCTGATGCCTAGAGGTTTCTAAGCACAGAGGTTGTGCAGGTATGTGATGTCTGGTCATGGTTTAAGACATATCAAACATAGGCAACATTTGGATGGTGGTGGAAAGAAAGTGAGCTTGTTTGTTGTCACTATTCTCTCTGAAATACATGTTGTAAGGACTTTTGGGTGGTTAGCTTGAAAGCTGACTGGATTCTGTAGGCTACTGAGCGAGTTTTGATGTTACTCTTCCAGGACACTTATCTTAGTATGTAAAAAGCCCACATTTGAACGCTACTCTGTAATGTTTATATGGCAAAACAATGATGTCTGAAACACCTGCTTATGACACCGGCTAGCTCATTCATTAGCTAGCTAGTAAGCCAACCCAGCAGCATAATGCTTTAAGGTATCGTGTATCCAGACCAAAACTGAAAACAATTTAGACCCTGGCCAAACAATTTTCCCAAAGTATACTATAATGGATCCTATAAAGTAGCTGCCCCAACATTGCTGTTGTGTGAATGTGTGAAATTTGTCAGCAGTCATTTAAATATCAATTCAATGTCAACAAACAGGTTTTTGGCTCTACAGAATTTGGCTTTTGCATTCACCTTAATAATTTGTTGTATTGTACTCGTGAAGAAGACCCTTCACTTTTCCCCACAAAGCTGTTTGTAAAGTAGGAATGCATATATTGCAGAATGTGTTATACATTTCCATATTTGAATAATTAGAATTGTATATAAGGAACAATAATTGATACATTTAAAAGCATACACTATATTTAAATCTAAATACTGTATATACTGATTATACTCTGTTTCATATTTTGCAATGTCATGCTACTATGGAAGACTGACATTGCTGTTTTAAGACGTGCTCTGTTGAGTTCCTATCACACCTCCAGGAGGCAACATTTTCGTAGGATGAAAGCAATATAACTTGACATTCAATTAGAGTAAGTTTATTGCAGTCATCATAGATCCGTAATGACTTCACTGAAAAATAAGATTATGTACATAAATGATAAACAGTATTGAATATTGTGTTTTGGACATCTACTTGAGCTTATTCTAATATGCTCCTGTTATGAGTTGCAAGGAGCAATAGGAAGCTTAGTTATGATTGTCATTCAACCCCATTAAACCCACAAAATGTTTTTAGAGCAAAATTAAAAATCATTACATTTTTCACGGTGGACCCTGCTTGATAACCTTGACACACTGAACCTTTGGCAGTGAGCCCTTCACAGTCTCTGTGGTCTTTTTTCCCAGGCTCCTTACATCCCCTAAGATTCTGGTCAGTGAGTTATTGCAGCACCAAGAGAGTTCAGTTCCCATCCGAATAATGACTTTTAATTAAACCATTAACAGTCCAGAAAGGATGAAAGCCAGCAGACCTTATGGCCCTATAGGACTGGAAATGTCCACCTCTGATCTGGTCTGCACCTCACATGTGATACACCAAACTCCCATGAACCCCTCATTGCTAATTGATTTATACACCCTGGCTTTCTTTACAATTATTTCTTTATTAATCTGTGTCCTCATACTTGTAGTCTAAGGACTTTTGAGATCATGTCTTTGTCTCTGGGTGCACTGTGAATGCAGAAGGCACTGCAAAGTGTCTTCATGCCTTTTTAATAACTTTCCATCCAGTGACCTCTATACTTTACAATGACTGGGCTTAGTTTGTCTCTGACCTCTGCAGTTCTTTCTGGAGTCATTCCCAGATGGGCTGGATCAGGGCCCAGGTCTCTCGACGATCCTCCGCAGGGGCCTCTTGGCACATGGAGCATGGAGCGAAGTGACCTTCTGAGTCTCTATAATGGAGACTTTGGCTCGCATCCACAATCACCAGCCACAGGGCAGCTCGGTTCTTGTTCCTGCCTCACATCTTTTGCCCCTTCCTGGAACCTTTACATATCATGCCAACAACATCCATTGTCACCATTTACTGAAGCTGACAAAAGCCTTCTGTGCTGGGTTTAGGCATTTTAATGCATTTGCATTTGTGCATGTGTTTTGGCCCACATGGCATGAATTGTGAATTTATCAATTGATTTCTTCCCAGATAGTTCCTGTAGTGGCAGGTTTTTTTTGTTAAGGATGCAGGTTTCCATCATACAAGAACATTTTTGAAATTTTACGTCACTATTATCTCATCCATTTTAGTCCTCCTCATGCCTGACTGAACTTTGTGACGTGTCAGTCAATTTTCTCATGCCTCAATAAATTGAATTGCCAGGTGTTGCTCATTAGTTACGATACTTTAAAAAGTCTTCTTGTGTACACAAAAACAGGAAATCTTTGTGATTTCTATAGTGAAAATTGGTAAATGTAGACATCAAAAGTTGTATTTGAAAGCTTTGGCACTAGTATGAAAAACTATAAAAAATCAGACTTCTGTATTTTGTTTTAATTTTTAATAACAGTGATTATAAAACACAGGTTCAATCAGGTTCAAGAATGGCCAACAAATGTTTATTTACATTAGTATCCTTTTCAGGAGTTATTCTTCACATAAACAGGTTCAAGAATGTTCAACAAATGTTCATTTATATTTCCTGCTTACTTTTCAAATGGTTAAAATAGCCTAGTATTATCACTAGACACCTGGATAATGCCTGCCTCTCTGAAAAGCTTCTGTCAGAGAACTCTTCCTCACTGTGTCAGATGTGGGGGTATTTGCCTGTGTTCTCTCTGTGGCCTCTCCGCGCTTCTGCTGTAACTTGTCATGCTCTTTTGTGTGGCAGGTTTTCATGTGTTTCATCATTTGCTTCATTGTTGTTTATGAGAGTGAAATAGTTCCAAACAATGCTTCGTTTCCTTTCTGCCATGTGCGACTTGCAGGCAAATACCCCCCCAGGGCAGTAAGGCCCTGCATGCCTTACTACTGCCTTTCTATAAGCTATGGGGAGTAGAGCGAGAAGGTGGAAGGAAAAGTACTGTAGTTCCTATCTTAAACAACAATTAAAAAAAATTAATAAAATAATAAAATGAAGTTAAAAAAATTATATATATAATACATTCACTACTTAAAGTCAGTACCTGTTATCGATTTTTTAATTCGAGGATCGCTTCTCAAAACAGAATCATCAGGATTAGAAGTACCAATACTTTGATACTGATCTGCCCATCCTTATGGTTCATCTTGTTTCACTTATTACACTTATTTCTTAAATTTTTTATCAGGTGTCTCTCCTATTTTTTTTGTCTCATGCCTCACTCGATTTTGTTGTCCCCCCTTTTCATTGTCATCCCTGGAACCTAGTTTGTTTATTATTCATGCATGTTTTTTCCTAAACAAAGAAGAATGTCAGCCTATTGAATGCTATCTGGTTTCCTAGACACAATATTAATACTGCCAAACGTAAAGATAATATACAATTGTTATTAAATTATTCTTGAAAGGATTCTTGCTTGGTATTAATTGTTGTACTATATGTGTTTCAAAGTACCTCAGCTTGTTTCACTTCAACTAAGAAGCTACCATTAGCTGGTAGCGTAAAATCTAGCAAGCAAGCACACTAGCATTACCAAAATAGCCAGCTAAGTGGCTAATACCCTGAACACTATAATGAGTATAAGCTATCAAATAAAAGATTGTTAGCAAAAAGTCACAAGGAGGGAACACAGATGGCTCTTGCTTTTATGACTGTGCATCCCTGAAAACACCACTGTACACCAGATTATCTTGAATTGAATCCTTTTTGTAAAGCAACACTATTAATATTAGTAACATTCCTGAACATGGTTCATAAATAAATATGAACAAGGTCAAGATCAATATAGGTCGGAGTCAAATTTATATAACATATTAGTCCCTTATAAATATGTGGCACATTCAGTATTCTTAAACTTACTATATAAAGTACTATTTAAATATTCGAACTGTGACATGCACTATATGATTGTTCAGGAATGACAGGACACATAAAACAGCAAATTCTTCTTTGGACAAGTATTCAATATATGTACAATGGCACAAGTGTCACCTGAAAGTGAAATTTTGAGAAGTATGAGAAAATGATATCAATAATACAACAAAATCAAGTGACTTGTGAACATCCTATAATCATACCCATAGATGTCATAGATAAATAATTTAGCATATTCAGCAGGATATATGGATATGTGTACATAGTCTGGAATTATAATCAATATCAAAGGATATTGATTTTTCTTTAGATATTTTTTGCCAGTGATGAACAAATGGACTGCAGATTATGACAGATCATTTATTGTAAGCTATCAGCAAATGATAAGTCTCATTGAATGCATAGAATGCACACTAGGCCATATATATTACAAACACCTCATATCCTGAAATGTTTCCTAGATGGTCTCTAACTGGAAGCAAGGCAATTGGAAGAAACAGTTTCAGGCAGTTTTGAGTAATGTCAATTCAGTTCAGACCATAATTAATCACCCTCATTAAATATGCATACATCAACTATCATCATCTTCTTCCATTGACTACCAGCTGCAGCACACACCAAATTTAAGACCCTGGACTAGTCAAGTAATAGTGACTCCTTGCTACGTCCTTGCTACTTCCTCAGACCACGCACCATTTATACAGTGAATATTGCTGTCCCCTGAGAGTCATTTAGCAAAGATAGTAAAATTCAACAGTGAATATGAAATTTAGTGATGTGAGGTCCCTTAGGTCTGTGTCGTGCGCACTTGGCATCAATGAGAGGTGCAGCTGCTGATTCAGTCATCACTTCATGGCCAAAGTGAGCAGTGACCTTTTCAATGGCATCTTTGGCATATTCCTGAAACGCTGAAAGGATGTTTTAATTAAAACATAATCACATTACCCATTTAATTTACCAGATATTCTAAAGCCTTTGTTATAGCTACATTTTGTATGAGCACTATTACCAGTCATTTTTGACCAGTAATAGGGAAAAGGTCCTCTTTCACAGTTGACAAAGGGGTAGCCATGTCAATGAGGAGGTTGGGAGGGTCCCTTTTCCTCTCTCAGAGCAATGAATATTGTTTCTGGTAATGTTCAGTATTGTTCCTGCAGCATCTGTATGTGACTTACTTAAATCAGTCATTGTGACCCCAAGATACATTTTAAGTTTTACATATAGTTGAAAAGAGGAGAAAAACAGCTACCAATATCAATTTTATTTAGCTCCAAGGATTAAGTGAACATTAGAACCATAGAAATTTCATCTTCCTGGGGCATTTCTGGTAAGCTATTAAAAAGACAACTAATTACTTTATATACTGTACCTCAAAATGGTGTCAAATGAGCAACTACAAAACTAAAAACTGCTGTATAGTGACATTGACTGTTTTTCCAGTAAGTGATCCATAAAACCTTTTGTGTCAAAATTGTAGGTTGTAAATGCGGTCCTCCAAGTTGTGTTTAGGTAAATATAAACATTTAGTGCTATGATGCATTTACACCATTTCAAACAATATCAAAATGCCCTGGGGTGTAAATGCTTTTACTAATTATTAAGCACAATCACATAAAACCCATTGCTCTGAAGAGATGGGTCCATAAATCTTAGCATTAGCAGAGTATTGTTTAACACTTTAAAACACTTTAAAAGCTTTGATGTTGATTTCAACATTCAAATCTAGGGAATATGGAAGAAAATTTGTTTTTCTTTCAGAATGATTTAAAACTCTAAAATTGGTAAAGTGTGAATTTTTGTGATGTAAACTGCTATTGATTGCTAATTTGCTAGTGCAACATCCAGCTGGATGCATCAGATATGGTACAACATCAAAGCTAAGTTTTCTATCTGGGCTCACAGTTCAGTCACTGGTCAAAAACTTCAACCTCCAATTACCACACAGTTTTAAATACATACAGTGTAAAAAATGGACATTGGATAATGGCAGCCCTAGTAAATGATATGTGATGTGAGATTTCTTCAGTAAACACTGGGTGACTACTGCAGGCAGTCCCCTTTGAAGTAGCAGATGCAGCAGAGTTGTGAACACATGGATTGCTGAGAATCATGATATATGTGCTTTCTGAAATAATTTCAATGCAAATAGAGTTCCTTCTCAGAAATAGCCTGGTAAGCATGAGGGGTCATGCAAAGCACAATCCACCCCTTTTCCAGATGTCATGGGTGCATAAGGCCCACAGTTGCAAAATTACATACATCACTTTTAGCTATCCTAAAAAAAAAGTCTGTAAATGTCTTTTTTTAAACATCCTGGCAACATCTCCTTGCCTTCAAGAAGGATGGATACATCCACTGGATCCTCTCCATCAGCACCATGGACGACCAGGATCTTGAGGATATCAAGAGTGGCGTCACTGCGACTGTCCTCCTGCATACAATTTACAAGAAAAATGAAGACAATTATATTGAGAAACAAATAAAAATAGAATTGCTTGAATCATTCGAAGTGGCTTCATTACCAGGGCAGAATGAAAATATATGTGCTAAAAAAAGACCATCATTAATCATAGCTCAGATTATGTTAAATTGAGTCAAATCTATTTTACAGTGAGCCGGCATTAGTAAAACATTTGTAGAACATGGCGCAAGATGGCTGCACTCAACAGATTGTAGCCCCCGAATGAATGCTGAATGAATGTTGAATGTTGCAGCCATAAATTGTGTGCCTCTGCACCTTTACAGTGCCAGGTAACCCTATGGCTTTGTAACCTCAGAGCATGTTTAATTTTTGTGATTGTATTGAATTTGAATCATTGAAAAATATCCACTTAGTTTTTTCTTCCAGATGATATAAAATTTTTTTGTCTTTTTCAATGTACCGTTTGGGCCAACTTGGGTTAACTTGCACTTTAAATGATAACACATTAAAATTTTAAACTGTGTCATAAAAAAAAATCAGGCTTTACCAGGTAATGTTCAAAAAGTTCCTTTTCTTTCTCGCCAAGGTACAGTATGGGGCTGTGGATAACAGCTTCATGTCTCATCTCAATGCTTTGGTTCTGTGAACAGATTAATATTGTGTCAATACTGAACCATTATTCATACACAGTGAACTGTCAAGTGAAAACACAAGAGCATACATGTGCAAGGAGCAGTGATTTGAGCACATGGAGCAAGAGCCATGTGTGGAAAGAAGGAGCATGCAGGGGCATAGAAGCTACAGAGTGCAAGGATTTGCGCTGTATATGCATATGCATGGGGCAGTGTGCATGTGTGTGTGAGTGAGAGAGACAGTAGGTCCGTCTCCCTGCAAAAAAATGTGAACAAGCACAATTTTGAATAAATAAACCCAACTCAGTTTGTCCAGGAACGGCCTCAGCTTGGTCTCTGCAACACCTCCCTTGGCCTTCATCAGGGCAATAAGTTTTGGTGTGTAGTGGTCAGGTTTTTACATGAAGCTCTGCTCCAGGGAAACTGTAGTTATTCTTCTGAATTTCTCCTTCATCTGAATTGACAAAAGATTCACAAGTACAACATCAGGAACTGGGCCAAATAGTCTGATGCAAAATGAAGGGAGTGTAAATTTTGTACAGGGTGTTTTAAACCCTGTAGATATTAATGGTGGAATGAACAAGCTAGCACTTTTTACAATGATCAACTCAAAAAGAGGAACACTAATTTGGCTTCCAATTTTAACTTTTTTTTAACTTGAGAGAAGTGTGTTTCAAGTTTTTTTATGTTCATGTGGTCAGTCAGGAACAGTACTCCATAATATATTTTATAAAAACAAATTATTGTTACTGCCTAATGGAGTAGGTAACATTTTTAAGGGTTTATAGATTCACCTACCTCAGCTTCACAAAACAAAGCAGGCCATCTCTCTTTGAAGTCATCAGCAGCTGGACTACCACTCACAACCTCAAGGCTTCGATAGGAGAACTTTTTGGCCATTTTTTCTTGAATCACTTTAGTATTGTTCTTCTTCTTTACCTCATTAAGAAGTCCTGTCTCTCCATCTCCAGACTGTTGCTAGTTTTTCCACTTGGATGTGGAGGAAGGTAGTTCACCTCTGCTCTCTTTGGTCTCTTGCAATTTTTTGCAGGATTTTTCTCACCAAGGGATTTAATTTTCAAGGAGTTGATATCAAACTCAGGACAAGGTAGTCCACGCCTTCTCATTTTAGAACGGTAATTAGCCTTCTTGTATTTAAGACGCTGCTGCCACCCGTACATGCCTGAAAATGAGGTTCCAGGCTCCCATAGGCTTCTACAACTGCCTGTATTTGAAGACCAGTGGGATAGGTAGTGTAGTGGAATATTGCTTCAGCAAGTTTCTCAGGTATGTCAGAGTTCACGCTTGGATTCTGAAGGAGTGAGCCATCACTTTCATAAGACTTATGAGGAAGCAGCAGCCTCATTGATGGGAGTCAATGTGAAAATAATAGAAGGTTCTGTTTTAACTAGTTAGAGTGTGTCTTTGTCCTTAAGCACATCTGTTGACGATAGAGTGAAGAATTGGGCATAAAAATCTTTGTCCGTGTGCATAACAGTAAAACTCCCTTGGAGGTGAAAACGATCCTGTGCAGCTGCCAAAAGTTCATCTACAGTGCTAGGGATTCCATCTGGCAGGGTTAACTTGTGAACTTTAGTCTCTTCAATAATAATACGTAGTTGAGTGGGGGCAGACATCATCACAGCCTTGAGCAAGCAGAACTGCAAGAGAAAACAAAGAACAAAGGCATGATTCGAAAGACAAGAGCAAGTAATATATTTCCCCACAAGAGCCTATGATTAATGCATTATCTAGACGGATCAGAAAAAGTATACAATAAATATTTTTTGAAACAAGTTTACATACTTGTGATTAGGTAAAGTAAAGTAAAGGTAAAGTGATACTTTACCTAGTTTGACAAGCAGACGTGGTGTTTCAGAGAAACCATTCCGGACCTGGATGGGGTCTACAAAAAGTCCCAACAGCGCATGTTTCCCCTGAGGAGGCTGAAAGGTTTTAAGGTCAGACAGGACATTCTAACAGCAGTATACCGGTCACTCATCGAATCAATCCTCACATTCAACATTGCATCCTGGTACAACTTCCTCACAGAAAAGCTAGAAAAAACTCACAAGAATCATCAAGTGTGCAGCCAAAATCACCGGCACCACTCAGACCCAACTCTCAGACCTTTACAGTCACGCAGTGAAAAGAAAGGTAGACTCCATCACTAAGGATTCTTCACACCCCCTTCACCATTCCTTTCAGTTATTCCCATCAGACAGATGCTTCAGAGCACCTCTGGCCAAAAAGAGAACTTCTCAATGCAATATCCATTTTAAACAAGGCCAAATAGACTGCCAAACTCTTTTAATCTAGCTTTGCACACATGCTGTTATTTACTTATTTATGTAAGTGTTTGTGTTTTAATGTAATTTCATGTGAGTTTTTCATTGGTGTATGTTTTTATGTTGTTTGTGAGCCCCTACCCCAAGACAATTTTTCTATCATTATGTGATAGACAATAAAGTTTTTTGAATCTTGAATCTTTGATCACCTTCCATTGCATAAGTAGCCAATGGGTATATGTCAGTGACTTGTGACTGCTTTTGGACTCCAAATTGAAAGATCTAAAATGCACACAGTACCATGCACTTTGCAATTTCACTACAAATACTAAGCTGTCACGAACAATGATGATTTGTAGTATTTCAGCAAAGTCAGGCAACCCATCAGTGGAGCCATATACCAACATCATGCCAATACTGTAACTGGTGAAAAGTCTACCTTGTTTGTCAAATGAACAACTGTCTCTTCAGGAAATTTCTGTAATAGAAATTCTTGTATGTTCTCATTTACAACTTGTAATGGGACTCTTGACATCTTTGATACAGAGACAGCAAATGTTTTGACATTTGAACCATGGAGATGGTGTGAGATCATGGACTGGTGTTTTGTTGCCATAGACTTCAAAATGTTACAGACGCAGCTAGTCTGTCTCATTATCTTATTAAAGAAGTGGTGCTTAGCTTCAAACCTCATCGTCCATAAGGACACTAGTGGGCCAAATGCTTTAATGAGCTGTGGGTAATGCTCTACAAAGTGGTTTTTTGGAATCAACTTCTCTTGAGGAAAAACACTGCAAAATCTATGTCTATGCTCAGCAATCAGGTTATCTAGGTGACCAATGCGTTCATCTGTGTGGGTAGTGACATAACCAACTCAACAACGTCTTTGAGTGTCATTAACAACTGCCATGTCTGTTCCTCTTCCAGTGCTTTTGGGCCAATCATAAGTGGAAGCAGCCTCAGTAAGCACCAATTTTCATGTGCATTGCCACCAATGGCTTTACGGGAGGCAAAGGTTGGTGGTATACCTTGGAGACAATTTGTCCTGTCTTTCCACTTATATGGGAACTGTTTGATGATTCTATTGAGCTCTTTAAGAAATATTTTTTCTTTATCAAAATATCTAAACACAATGCCAATTCTACAGGTACAATGCCCTCAAGTAAATCATGCAGTACGTCAGGTGGGTAACCTGTTGTCACATGACATTGATTTAATCTTTGCGTAATTGCACAATTCCTTTTAACTCCATGGCTATGGGTGTTACTAGCCAATGCTGCTTCAACGTCCAACTGGTGTTGCTGTTTTATTCTACCAGGGAATGCTCCTGTCCTGACTTCATGTTCCTGAAACTGGGACCGCTCTCTGACACAAAATCTGCAAATGTATGACCCACTGAAACTTTCAACAAACCCCCCGACTGAGTGGGCACTAAGATTATCGGCAATCACAGAAAATACGGTGCCCTTTATGATTTTTTGCAAACAGGGCACAAAAGACCATCCTCTTCAAAGCTTTTCAAATCACTTAATAATGGCTCTAGCACTCAAGGATAGCCAAATTTCTTAATGTCATCTGCCATTGCCAAAACAGCTAAGTAAATTGATGATAATGTAGACCTTAATACAGACGGAATATCAGCCAACACCCAGTAGACACCTGGTACCTTGTACTTCTTATGAGAGGTTCCTAAAGGATTACATATTTCAAAATCATCAGAGTAGAGTAGAAGTGAAAGTCTTAAAATTGAAATTTCAGCTGCCCCCACTTTCAGTCAAACCAGATGTTGCACACACATATGCTCAGAACCAGATGGAATAAATTATTTAAAAGATATACTTTATTGATAGTTCATAAGCCAGACCCTCCGTCTGCAAGATGCAGAGTACGGGACCAAATAAGAGGGACGGGATACCCCACTCAGTGTCTTCAGAAAAAGGCTACCACACTTAATAAATAAGCACAGCACAGCACAACCACCGCAAAGTCACAGTCAATATAAGGCACTTATTCAAATTGCAGCCCACCCCACACAGCATAACCACCTGGCTAGATGCGCCCCCCACAATAATATCCAACTACAAAGAATAGTCTGGGAAAACTTATATAACAATCACTAACAAAGACAATACAAAACATTTAAAGAATGGTTAAAAAGGGAACTCCTCTATGCATGTTCAGACCCTCCCTCAGGTAGTGGCATTTGTGGACTGTACTTCAGAAACAGGCAGCTTTGTCAGGTGTATCAACAGGGGGAGAGATCACTGAGCTTGCACCACAGTGAGCTAAGGCGGGGTAAGTAATCAATTAGCAGTGCGGTGCTCCTATCCCGACCCCACTACCTAAGCTACTCTCAGGTGCTTCTCAGGTGCGCCTCATTACTCTAATTACTCCCCCGCCACTGTTCAGTACACCCCATACCACACCCACAGTCAGCCGGTTCATTCACAGCTCATCACACTACTATACTGATATGAAGTACCACAATGTCTTTCACTCTTCAACACCTTCTCCTGAATGTCACTGTTTTTCAGATTTTGTGACAAGGATTGCAAAATTGGTACATATTGTCACGTCTTTCCCTCTTTACCATCAAGTATATACTCTAACAGTTCAACAATAGAGAAATGTTCCTTTAAATACCTATTTCTCTGGTATGATGCGTCAAGAGGACCTTCTTCACTTAAGGCTGCACTAAGAGGATTTAACTGGCAAATGCTATTTATCAAATCTGTGATCACCAATTCTTCAACAGTGCAGTTATGGTTTTCTAATGTGTTATGGACAATGTTTTTGATAACGGGTGCAGATGCTGAACAAGTAATAAATTGAACCTCCTCTACAATCTCATCTATTCATCTACTAGGCACATTGAAGGTGCAGTCTAATTTAAGTGATAAGGAACCAAGCTGATCAACAACGACTTTAACTAAATCTTCACCCTCTCTGAAAAGTGTTTCATCAGAAGTAACTTCACTTTCATCTACCAACCGACTACTATCTTCTGTTGCCTGACTTGAATACGTCTGAAATACAGTATGTTTAAAATCTTTAAGGCAGTGAGGATTGTGCTTCCTACTTTTATGTGAAGCAAAAGTTGAATATATATTAGTACTGTAGTCACAATCTTTAAAAACACAATGAACAGTTTTGTGCTTTTTCAGATGAGCTCCAAGATGTTCAAAATATTGCCTCTCTCTGTGAAAACTATATGAATTACATAAAAGACATGAAAATGAAACATTTTGCCCTAACTGTTCAGTTTGTGTATGATCTCTAGACAAATGTGTGCGAAGTACACCCCAACCTTTAAATGAACAAGGACAATCTGAGTACAAGCAGGGTAGTGACCAGCCTTGACTGGTGTGTAGATGTTTCAATCTATAATGCTTTAAGAGCTCTAGATGTTTTGATGTCCTGAAGTTGCAATTTTTGCATGACCATCTGATAACATAGGAGGCCTACTGTTTCTCCCTGATGACACCAGTGTTGAAACCTGTCCATCTGTCCTCCTCCCTAGACCTCAAATGTCCACTGTATTGGCTCGTCCTAAGAGTAAGCTCACCCTGTAAATGAACAGGCACAATTTGTGATATTAAAACAATGATCTAAAACATTTCACCACAATTTTATATTACATTACGCAGTGAAGAATAGGGAAAAATAACAACAGCAAGATTATATCATGCACACCTAGATTTCTATTTGCCTGAATGAGACTAATGTTGCAGCGTTAGACCAATCACTCCTAATTCGCACTCCACTGGCTCATCCTCCAGCATATCCTGGGCCTGACATGTGATACCACAACTCACTGCTGTACTGTTCTGCTTCCTGTTGATAGAAATATATAAGCCTTTTTTTAACTAATAAAATTACAGATGAACTTATACTTGTTTGAGTAATAGAAATGACTTAACTGACAAGACTGCACTCGCATGAGAAGCTTTCCACTTGGTTAAATGTTCAATTAAGTTAAATATACTGATAAAAAGCAGTAAAATAATAACAAATTATATATGTTTTTTTTTTTCATCCGCTAAATTACTGGCAGGCGGAAGTCTATTCATCAAGAAAAGATTTCCAAAAAATGAACCAATGTTCATAAAAATAAAAACATTTCATTTTAGCATTTCATTTCATTTTATTTTCATTGAAGCAATGGAGCACTGCATATACAGGTATTTTGTTATTTGGTTGACACAATGTGAAGCAATGCAGCTGTATATATTGTTCAGTTATTTATTTGTCACAAAGTACTTGGAAATTAAAATATTTGCAGTGGAGCACCTTATCTGCGGTATTATATAATAATTAATTTCAGAAAGTTTGACAGATAAAATCTTATTCTCTGGGAAACACTGGTTTCATGTGGTACAGTGTGGTATTATGTGGTGTTATGTGGTAATGTGTGGTATAGTGTGGTATCATGTGGTATTATGTGGTATAGTGTGGTGTTATGTGGTACAGTGTGGTGTTATGTGATAAAGTGTGGTATCATGTGATATTATTTTGTACAGTGTGGTATTGTGTAGTATTATGTGGTACAGTGTGGTATCATGTGATATTATGTGGTGTTATGTGGTATCGTGTGGTATAGTGTGATATCGTGTGGAATTATGTGGTATTGTGTAGTATTTTGTGGTATAGTGTGGTATTATGTGGTACAGTGTGGTATTGTGTGGTATCATGTGGTATTATGTGGTATAGTGTGCAGGGTTGGGGAGTAACGGAATACATGTAACAGCGTTACGTATTTAAAATACAAAATATGAGTAACTGTATTCTGTTAGTTACCATTTAAATTGATGGTAATCAAATTACAGTTACATTTTAAAAATATTCAGATTATTGAAGGGATTGCATTGGATTTTTTTTCATTTAATTTCTTTTTTTTCATTTAATGTTTATTCAGTTGGGAAATCTATCCAATGATAGGAAATTCCGGGGTGTATCTCCCATATGCCCCTCACGAAAAAAAAAAAAAAAAAAAAAAAAAAAGCACACAGCCTGCCTGACTCACAAGACAGCATAATGGAGAGTGAGACAGAAAGCAATCAGCACGACCCGTTTATGTCATGGAAATACCAGGATCATTTTACTTTCAAATTTGGCAAAGGAAACAGCATAACAGTACAATGCAAGCTGTGTTTACCAGCAACCAAACGGCTATCCGCTTCAAAAGAGTCAACCTCTAACCTGAAGAAGCATCTTGAAGTAAGTTCTCTTTTTCATTATTTAAGCTAATATTGATCGCTAGCTAGCTATCTTACATAGTTTGGCTGCACTGGATTAGCTATTCAGCTAGCTAGTAGGCTAGTAGGTATAGTATTAAAGCTAACTAGCTAACGAGTAGATACAGTGACAAAACAAGTGAAATGTTCAAAACTGTGATTACTGCCACAATTTTACACTACGCATATTATACATTAAATTGTTAAGCTACTCCTTTCTCATTAGAATGTATTTAGGGTGGCTCGTGCCTTTTGTAACTCAGGTTTTCGTGTAATGTACAGTTTTTGAATTAACATTTACAATTCTGAAGAACCTGTGATGAAATGCCCATAGACTTAAAATGGGGGTGCCAAAATGTTAGCCACAACAAAGCTAAGTGAGGCTGTGTTCCCATGTAGTGTCTTTTTTGAAGCTGTCAGCATCTTTTTTACATAATAATCCTATGAAGTAGACCGTGTTTTCAAAAACATCCTGAGCGTTCGTGTGGTGTTATGTGGTACAGTGTGGTATCATGTGGTATTATGTGGTATCGTGTGGTATAGTGTGGTATTGTGTGGTGTTATGTGGTATAGTGTGGTGTTATGTGGTACAGTGTGGTGTTATGTGGTATATGTGGTATTGTGTAGTATTATGTGGTACAGTGTGGTATTATGTGGTATAGTGTGGCATCGTGTGGTATTATGTGGTAGGCGTTTATGTGATATTGTGTGGTGTTATGTGGTACTGTGTGGTATTATGTGCTGTTATGTGGTACCAAGTGGTATTATGTGGCAATTAGTAGGACCCGTTTTAAAATCACCATCTTGACATGTGCCTTTTTTTTTCACTTATGTAACAGTAATAGTAGTAAGTCACTTTGTAATAGCAAGTGTTCCTTAAAAAGTGAAGTGAGTACTTTGTGTAAAAACTCCTGCAAAGCACTGTTTTGGGGGTCTTATGATTGGTAAATGTACCCCATAGTGTGCTTATGTAAAGGAAATTACATATTGAATATAAATGACTTTAATTATTCTGGTCGTCATAAATAAAATAAGTTTTTTTTAACCTGGATCAAGGAAAACAGTGAAAATGTGTGGCCAATGCAGGAAATACCATTTCAGTCCATCACAAAATGAGGGCTTGTCCTTGATGGGGGTGCAAAGGAAATGGATGCATAAAGTGTATTAACAAGAGCCATTCTAACCCCTCAAGGTTAATTTTCCTAAACTCTTGTTTAAATGTGTGTCCATAGGGGCTTCATTAAGGTGATAACAGTGGTGGGTGAAGACTAACCTTGTGAAGGAGGCACATTTCCTTTCAAACACGTCATCTATCCTTGTATGAACATTGGTATGACAGGAAGCCTGGTGCTCACATGCACATTTGTAGCAAGTGAGTCATGTCTCATTATGCACAAGGATGCTAAAAGTACAGAGGAATATGAGCTATGTTTTTCACCATTTTATTTTTCATTCCTGCATTTCATGACACCCTTTGCAGAAAACAATAATCAGATCTATGCTCACTTTAAAATGCCTGTCTTTGTTATCCATTGCTTTCAAAGAGGACTTGAGGTCACTGTGAATATAGAACGAGAGTTGATTAAATAATAGTCTTTAATTCCATCCTGATGGCCTTTAATAAAGATATTACTGATAGTGGTATTGAGCATTTATCTGTGTAATTAAAAAGGCAGGCTGGTGCTTTTGATTTTCAGTAATTAAAAAATCACTGCCAACTCTAGTCACCTAAATTAAAAAAGAAAAAAATTTGATGAGATTATTAGGGATATACTATATTCTGTTACACATCTACATCAAGAATTGAAAGGTATGCAATTATTTAATTGGTGAGAAATCATTAAAAGTTACTGAACATTCTGCTATTTTTTGTTTCTTGTTTCTGGTTGTACTGCATACAGGTATGTTCACCAAATCCTTTTCCAGTGCTTACAAAAGGGATCATGAATTCCTCATTCTAAAGGACTGTTTCAACTGCTAATCTCATAGGGTTTTTCAGTGCAGAGACACTCACTGAAACCTTGTCATAAAGATCAATAAAGTGCATAGGCCTTTCTGCTTTCAGTATTGTAAAGGGAAAATATCCCCAGTGCTCTTCTATACACAAGGGTGAAGAACCCTCTCTCCCTGATATTGATTATATGAACCACTGCAGAGGCTGCCCAAGGGCAGAACCAAGTGAAGGTAGTATGTCCTCTTTGTCTCTTCAGGTTCAGCTCTGTGCTCCTTATGGAGTACATAGGTCAGTGTTACCTAGAGAAAGAAGCCATTAGGGGAATTTGTCACAACCTGCAGACAATGAAAGGAAGCTTAATGTGAAAAACCTGGGATATATTTATCAAGACTCAATTTACAGTTGGAACAACAACATAATTGTAAAAATACATGATGCAGCAGTTTCCTCGGTTCAATTCACAAAGCTATACGAGCATTGGATAATCTGGACTTCCTCAATATTTCATTTTCTTCTCTTAATTTTAAGAATGGTATCGCTTTTTCTTTGGACTGCAAAAATGCAACAACTTAATAAGCAGTGTATAAACTCTGAAGCTTAAATCTTTGAAACTTAATTTGCGTAATTATAAACTAAAGACAACATTATATTTTAAACAAACAAGTCATTTTGTGCAATATAATAAAACAAGCTTTAAAAGATCTTCATGGAGAGTTTAAATACTGAGTCTATTTCATGCAGTGACAGCATATTGAAAACATATGCAATGGGAGGTGTGTTTCCACTGCAATTCTTTGAACTGGCATAAGGAAATGTTAGATATCATTGTAATCATATTCATTATTGCCAATTAGAAGTAAATTCATTATTGTAAACTTAGAAGTAAAGAGTGCACTTGTCATGGTTGAGCAGGAGGAATCCAGTTGCAAAGATCATGCAGAAACACAGAAAGGTTATAAAAAAATCTTTACTCGTAGCTAGAGACAATCAAACTTAATGCACAGGAAAGCATACAAGGCAGGGTAGCTCAAGACCAATTCACCAATTCACCAACCAATTCTCAAGTCACATGGCAGTTTTAAATAAACAACTAATTTGCATTATAAATACACAAACCAAACATAACAGAGAAAAACATGATCAATTTTACAAAGGAAGAGTGTTCTAGCTACTGGTGGTGCACAGTTTGCCAATGAACAAATTGTTTTAAATAAGTTTGTAATACATGAAGAAAATAATGTTAAAGCTCATGAAATTAAACAAAGTCTCAAAACACCAAATTCATGTGTGTTGCTTGCATATGCTTATTCACTCATTATCCAACCTATTTTCCACATCAGATGTAAGACTATTTTTAGTCTTATAGTGACTATTTTTAGTCTTTAGTGACATAAACAAAGTGGTTAACTCTGCTCAGAAAATGACCAACAGCAGCCTCCCTTCTTTGGAGGACATTTACAACAGCAGATGCAGAACTAGAGCAACGAACATCATGATGGACCCCACCCACCCAGCCCATGAACTGTTCATCCTCCTCCCCTCAGGCAGAAGGCTGCGCAGCCTTAGAGCTCGGACAACAAGGCTGAGGTGCAGCTTCTTCCCTGAGGCTGTGAGGCTCATGAACTCGGTGCCATAAGTTGTCCTCTGCACTTTTGCACTACTGCACTTTATCCCAAAATGCTGCTGGTTTCTCTTTTTTTTTGGCTTAGGTTATTTATCTATTTATTATTATCTATTTTAAACGCTGGTCCTGGGAAACAGTTTTCGTTCTTCATGTTTTTAACATGTCAAATGACAAAGAATCTTGAATCTTAAACTAGTGGTTGTCTGTAGCATCTCAGAAACTATTAAAATTAGCAGCAATTTAGAATCAGGTGGACATTCAACAAAGACAAGAAAACATCAAGCCTGTAAGGGTTTTGGATTCACATGTACTTGGTAAGCGACTGGATAAGTTAGAGCCAAATGTGATTTGGAATAGGAATGTTAGTAAGCCAAATGAGTCAATGGTGTTAGAGAGAGAGAGATGGACAGGAAAGACATCATAGTGGCACTTGATATGATATAGCCATCTATGGAAGGATCCGGAAGCAGCTGTTTTGACTGATTGTGCGGATCAAATGACAATTAAGACTACTGGGTGTAGTAATTTGGTCATGGCAGACTTGAATTTTGTCCTGAAAGGCTTTTAAATCCTGATGGCTGTATCATGGTGGTATTTGGCAATGTATTCAAATTTCTAAACTTGTGTGTGAAAGTGAGTGCTTGCATGTCTAGCTTATGAAAGGGCCCTCTGTGGGGTGTCCTAAGCTAGCAGTTTGCCATAGTGATACCGAAGTTAGCGATTGCATTTTGATACAACTTAAAGCACTACTGTGGAGTTGATCCAAGTGTACTCACAAGTTTTGAACCATGGTGATGGTTTTAAATTGGGAATTTGGTTCCTCTCAACTAATAGAAGAGGGTCTAGCTATTAGTGAGCTCCATGTGTGAAAATTGTTGTCAGCAAATCTAAGTTGTGGACTGTGCACCACCTTTCTCGTGAGATAGGCGTGCAAGCTGGAAAGGTTTGTTTCCTGAGTTGAGGTCTTCCTTGCAGTGGGTGTAAGGTCAGACGGCGAGTGTCACCATTTTGTTTCTAGAAATGTGAGAAGCGACCTCTGTAGCTTTTTGGCTGAAAGTTTTTCTTGATTTGTGGCTCAGGGCTGTGAAGCCTGGAGTAGCCACATTCTGAGTCAGAAAGGTAGTCAGAGATGTCATCATCTGACGAAGTTCTGGAGCAATCAGTAAATGTTTTACGTGAGTGTACTGAGAAGTCCTGTTCAGATTCTAGGTGGGCCAAGATGGTGTTCCTAGGCCTATGGTTATGACGCTGGTCATGGACATGGCGGTTACGCTCTGTGTCCCTAAAAGGCCAACTGCCACCCCCCTTTGATCTGTGGTGAGGGCGGTCTTTCGAGGCGTGCGAAACAACATTTCTTTCAGCAAAGCTCTGTGTGCCTTTAGGCTTTGAGCTGACAGTTCTGTTTTCCTTCCCTTTTGTGACAGAATTGTCAAGTCACCTGTGTCATTTTGCGAATTTCACACATTGATGGGTTACCCTGATGGGTCAAGAGTACCACATGAGTGCGTACACATGGGTGAAGGTTGTGCAAAAACAGGGACTTGAAGGTTGGGTCTTCCTCCAGACCTGGTACATTCTTGCCCTGAAAGTAAGCATGTCTCAAGCATTTGTAAAACTCTTGAGGATGCTCACATCGCCAATGTTTAATTTTGAGGGCTGCAACTATTGAAGATGTATTGTCGGCAAAAGGGGAATATTCTTCCATCAGTGCTTGATGAAGCTGAAAGTACAGTGGGTCCTAGTTCGAAATGCACGTTTCACTCACGGAAAACGTGATTCACGCAGTTGCGTGACATGTCAGTACAACTGCAGCCGCTAGGGGCAGCATAAGAACACTCATTTGATTGACTTGCCATTTCGTGTTAGATGTCTCATGGGGACGACAGAGGTTGGACAAATACAAACATAACGTTAAAAATACAACAAGCACATAGCACTTCTATCCATAGATAAAAAATAAAGATGCCGATTAAACTTTTGTAATTTATATAGTAGACACAATTTTCTATAAAAGACAAAGACTTCATTGGCTGAATAACTGAGAAGGTAGAGATGGAGACGGTAAGAGAGAAGGTGAAGACTGGGGAGTGGAAGCTCCAAAAACACACGAACAGAAAGAGCAAAGTATGAAAGTTATGAAAGCAAAGCAGAAGTTATGAAAGATGATGACCATAGTGCTGGCTTTGTCATATACTTTGTGTGATGCGATTTACACATTTGATAGCCGCAAAACTGGCATTATTAACTTTTGAATGAATGCTGACGCGGGACAAAAAGCCCGGTTTCCCCAACATGTTGAACTGAGCAATGCCAATTTTAATGTACAATTTTAATACTTAAATGCATAGGCATTTAACTCAGTAACGTCAGTTTTACGTAGCCCAATAATGCTACGAAGTTAATCAAGAGCATAGACTACTTTTAAAAATATGCAGGTCAGGAAGCGGGTCGGGTACAATATTCATAATTATTTTTTGCGTCCGTGTTGCGGGCTGGTTAGTTGAAAATGTTGGTCGAGTGGGGGTCGTTTATAGCTACATGGACCTGCGCATCACTGATAGAAACATGATATAAATGATATTTTTACTGCTGTAGCTGAGAAAATGGCATAATCATCCACAGAACATGATATCCCTTTAACCGCAAAATACACGCTTGTTGGTGATGGCTATGTCCAAGCAGTAAACTATTTCAAATAACACCTTTTATAATACATATTAATAACACTTACAGTACTAAAATATTACATTTGTATTGTCTGTTTGTCTGTCACAGCAGTTTGTCACGTGGATGTCTAACAGAAGCTCTTACAATCATAGAACATTTTAATTGTGTCGCACGAAGTGCACATGATAAGTTGGGATATTATGGAAATTTAACTTAAATTCGCTAAATTGCATAGGCTATTACTTGTTTTTAATGAAACAACAGCAGCAGTTAATTCAAGTCTGGGAATTGTTGTGACTTTCGTGGGTGATACGCGTGAGTTTCCAATGACAAAAGCACAGTGGATGTCTCCCTTTTCATTTTAAACTCTCAAGTATGAACACTGTCCGTATCCTTTCATGCTTGCATTTGAGAAGTGGTGCAGCTCGGTTTTAGTGATTTTTCCAAATCCAGACGGTATGTATGTGCTGGATATAGTGACATCGTTTAATAGACTTTGGTAATGTTTCCACTGTTCCCATTTTGGACGAAGTTCATCTGTGATGGGCTCATCACAACCTGTTCCAATCATAGAATATTTTAATTATCGCACAAAGTGCACATGATAAGTTGGGATATTATGGAAATTTAACTTAAATTCGCTAAATTGCAACCAGGACATGAACTAAGCAAATAGACCAACATGGCTCTGAGATATCACAGCACTTTTTGCTTTTTTGTTGGTAAATATGTAATTGGCGTGAACTGTCTAATTGGCGTAAATATGTAATTGGCGTGAACTGTCTAAACTGACAATTGTTAGCGCATTCATATTTTTTCTTTAGAAATCTTTTTATTGAACCGAAGTTGTATTGCTTGTGCAATTTCACACATTACATCACAGTCAGTCCAGAAAAATTCCTCAATAATGGCAGATCCGAATTCCTCCTTGAGCATATTATTTTTACTGAAACAACAGCAGCAGTTAATTCAAGTATGGGAATTGTTGTGACTTTTGTGGGTGATACGCGTGAGTTTCCAATGACAAAAGCACAGTGGATGTCTCCCTTTACATTCACACTCACACATCTTGAAAGTTGAAAGTTAGTGAAAAAAGGGGGGAGGGGAGCTGCAGAAAAGGCGCCTCGTTGAGCCTGAATCTTAAAGTGCCCAAAATCCAACGTCCTCTATAACGTCCCCTATGCGTTACATGGGGACGTTTTTCGCTGACTAATAAACCTAAGTTTAACCCAGACAGCTGTTTATAAAAACACAGAAGCTGCAATTTAGAGATCCTAGTAAACCTATATAGGTTAACTACCAGTGAGACATGTGCTCACAATTCATTTGCAATACAAAAACCACTGGTTAAAAAGTGTCTCTTCTCTTAACAGCTCACAATTCATGGTTCAGGTTTAGCCACAAGCCACTAAGCCCACTCCTCATACCTCATTGAATTTCCACGCCCTTCTTTAAAATAATTACTCAAGAATTTTGTTTGACAAAGATCATGGTTTTAAATACTCATTAAAAATGTATGTATAATTTCGCGACATTGGCAGCCAGACATCTAAACCCGCGAGCGTCTCGCACTGCAAATGCGTTTGTTTATTGCGTTCCTTGGCAGTTGAAGATTTGACAGTGGAGTCGCTGCTAGAGTCCGGACAAGTTACCTGGTTAGAAAAATGAATAAATGACTAAATACGCATTATTCGACTTTCATGATGAAGGCACAGTGGAAACTGGCGAATTACTACAGAGCCTGGAGCAAAACCACGAACTGGGATGGATCGAGGGGCAAGCGAGCACTGCCACAGAATGTTAAAAACTTTGTGGTCTCAACACTGCAGCGAAAGTTTCCTACTATGGGGAGTAGTGACATGAGGGACTGCATCGATAAGATAAACGAATTCCTCCGCACAACACGGAGATCCTCCCAGGGATTTTCTGTGCTTCAAATGTAGACCATTATTATTTAGTATTTCAATAAACACGTTTTCTCTGAAGCCCTTTCCCAATTTTGTCTTTGTTACAGCAGCTGATGTTTTCACAACTAAACATGTAGCGTAATTGGCATGAATTGTGAATTGGCGTGACAATTGTTAGCGCATTCATACATTTTTCTTTAGAAATCTATTGAATAGAAGTTAAATTGCTTGTGCAATTTCACACATTACATTCACACTCACACACACATCAGCAGGGCATTCAATCGAAATGGGTAGGCTACTTGATGTGTAAATTTTACGGTGCCAAAATTTTATCACCAAAAACACACAACATCCATGCTGATGGTATTTAGTTGATTTATTTGCACACAGTAGATGGTATTTTGTTGATTTATTTGCACACAGTAAAACAAAGTACTAATGAAAATAGAACCTGGAAACTCACGCGGGAAACCGTGCAAACTGAAGTAGCACCATCTGTAGTTGTCTCTGATGTTGGGAGGTTGTGACTCTATGAATCTGCGGACAGACTTGGAGGCTTAACTGTTAGTTAAAATACCACACAGAGACATAGGGTCTTTGCATGCGTATCCTCCTGCTAACCCCGGTACCTGCTTTTAATCCGTACAAAATAACCCTGCTGTTATCAATCGTCTGAACATATCCAGTACCAGACAGACGTTATGTTTGCTCACACATGTACATAACCAACTCAAACTCGCTGCCACACACATGTTCCTTTGTTCTCTTTGAACACATGTGTTCAGCAAGTGGAGGCAGTGGAGACTTGGAGGCAGTCTTCCAGATCAGCTTAAGTTTCTCCCGTTGTGTTGCATGGGGCAGGTCAGAGAGGCTGTGTTCGATCTCGCTAAGGTAATTATCAATGTTTTGATCATGGTTATCTGGATCAAAATGTTCAATATCTCTGGCTATAAACTCAAGCTCTTCAAAGTGAAGACTTTCTGAGGTCTTCTCAGGAGAAGGCGAGACTAAGCCAGTGTTGGTGTGACATTGTGCGTCACGTCACCTTTGTTGTCCTCTCTTTGATTGAGAGGCCGAGGCTGAATGGAATTCATTGCTCTCCTGATGGTGAGGAGATAAGGCTGAACAGTCCTTAGATGTTCTGGTCCCCCCTTTGGAGGGATAAACAGGGGTGAAGTTTTCTTGTCCCTGTTGCATGGAGGAATGGGAGGCTCGCTGTCTTCTGTCAGACATGCGGCAAGATTCTTCCGTTTCTGTATCGGACAAATGGGACATCAGGCTGTGGTTGTCTCGTTCTGAACAAGCAGAAGAGGGTGGATCAGAGTAGCCTGAGTCAAGGCTGGACCCCCCTTTCCCATTTTGATGGGAAGATGAATGAAGTGTGCCAGAGGTAGATGGGTGTTGGTCATGTGTGGACCAAAAATCCTTGCTGGAGTGAGCAAAGGGTGTCTGCAAGGGTCCATGGCTGGAACTAGAAGCAGAACATGGAGAAGGTGGCACAAGATCAACTGGGGTCTCTAATCTATGGCCAGGTGAAGTTTTCCTCTTAACCTGATTGCATGTTTTTGCTTGGGATGGTGGAAAGCTGCATTCAGCCGGGGTGTCAACCTGCTGAAGTGAATGTGAAGCGTTATACAACTGTAGCTGGACGAGTTGTTCATTTCTAAGTTTGAATAGCTCCTCCTTGAGAGAGCAGAGATCAGATTCTGCAGAATGCAGATCTTCTAAGTAGCGCATGGCTTTCCTGGTTGCAGTCTTGACCTTGTGGAGAAGACTGGCATTTTGTGCTCTTAGCAGGTTTATTTCCTCTGTCTGAGCTGCAAGGCTCTGAGAGGCAAGGCTGGTTTGCCTGTGGAAGAGCAGGAGCAATTTTGACACAGTGTGTGCATCACACTTTTCATCAAGTAGGGAGACTATTTCTTCCTTGCACTCACTAAGGCTCAACTTGTTGATGGACTCAAAATTGCCAGGAGTTAGGCTTTCTGCTAAGGAAGACATGAACTCTTCTACTATGTGGTTCTCCATTGCGGCACTTGAAATGGAGGGTAATACAAGTGAATAAGGTTGCTCAGTGAGCACTACCTATAAGGTTAGCTATGCTGCTGCAGCAGCAAGTACCTTGCAGTATAGCTGGGTCAGTGCGCTAGCCCAACCTAAACAGAGTGGATTTTCTGCACTCTTTGAAGTGTTTCTAACTGTAGTACAGGGTAGCTACAGCACCACTTTGTGGCTTTGGTTACAAAAGTGTTTTGTTTGACAAATAAGAATAACGCAAGCTGAATTGCGAGAATAACAACTTTGTGGCGTGTATAGCTTATCGGTTTCAGTTACGAGTTAGACTACATAGTAGTGCTTACATCTAAGCATTACAAATCTTCTTGGGTTCACGCAAGCTGAGATGCAGGGCAGTAACAGCTAAGCGGTACTATGCTTTTCAATTCACTCAAGCTGAAACCTGGTAACTGCTTGGTGGAAAAAAACTTTACTCAAGGGTTCACTCAAGCTGTAACACATGGCAGTTGCAGCTAGGTACAAAGCTTTATGGCTTCAGTTAGCTTCACAGGGCTGGTAGCATGCTGTGGTTCAATTAAAGAAGCAGTTGAGTTAACGTGTTTAACTCAAACGGTTTAGCTAGTACTGAATATCGTGGTATTCAAGTACTGGACAGAAACTCTTCCAGTTTCTGTGGCGGCGGCTTAACTGGACTGGGTGACAGCAATAGCAAGTTCTGACTGGTAACACTATTAAGGTTTAATGAGTGTTAGCAAGGGAGTGATGGTTATCACTAAACTGATCTCCTAATAGCTTGTGAGCTAAAATTATTGAAATTAATTAAGCAACGTTCACCAAGGTGCACTTTTGTAAGCACAATTGGAATGCTATTCCTGTAGCAGGCTTAAGGCAGTGAAGTGCCAGGACCTGGTGGCAGGTCAGGGAATTGCTTAACTTTTGATTTCAGAACTGTGAATTCTGAAATTATGCGAAAAGGGTTTGTGGTGTTAATATCACACGCTTATGAATAACAGCCAACAGTACTGATCCTCAGAGAGGGCACCAATTATGTAGGGGACCAAGCCTACGATTAGTCTTCCTCACATGGGGCACCAATTATGTAAGGGATGTTAGTCTTCCTTAAGCGGGGCACCAATTATGTAAGGAATAATTAAATCAAACACATGGAGGCGCCATACAGAATATGGCGTCTACCATAGTGGTTAAAATAAAATATCAGTTTCAGTTTCGTATATCAGTCTCATAAAATATACTAAACTATTAACTTGGAACTTCAATGAATAATTAAATTAATAATCATAATCAAAATTACCACATCAATAGTTAATCTTAATCAAATCACAATATTATCTATTTAGCTAACTAAACAAATAACAGTGATGATTCAACTAAGAGGTGAAGGCATTTAGAATTCTGATCAGCAGAGGTTGGCGTTATTCATTGCACGTGTAACATTACAACACACAACCTTGGAAAAATAATGCATTTATTGAGATATCAAAATAGTAAGGCACACGTGTCATATGTACAATGAGTGAAACGTACACTTATGTGTAGATCTGAGTGAATGTCTTGCGCTAGTGTGTGAGCATGTCAGGGTGTGTGTTCCTTTGTTCTGAGTCGTGCGTATGCTGCGCGTGCATGTGCGCTGCGCGTGCTTGCTGAACACACATGTTCAAAGAGAACAAAGGAACATGCGTGTGGCGGCGAGTTTGAGTTGGTTATGTGCATGTGTGAGCAAACATAACGTCTGTCTGGTACAGGATATGTTCGGACTATTGAAAACGGCAGGGTTATTTTGTGCAGATTAAAAGCAGGTACCGGGGTTAGCAGGAGGATACGCATGCAAAGACCCTATGTCTCTGTGTGGTATCTTAACTAATGCTGTGCGGTGAATAGTGTGTGTCAAATCAGTTCGGAACAACGAAACATAGCTAGTTACATTACGTGTAATGATCTGAAACACACAAATGTACAACATTCATCAATGTGGCTAACAATTGGTTGTTTAGCTATGCAATGTCCTATGCCCAGAGTAAATAGCCTACTGTAGCTCATGAAATGAGGTCCAAATCTTGCGGTTCCGTCGTCTGGGAGCCAGGGCTGGTCTGGTTCGGTCTGGATGAGGGTTTCTTTCAGGAGACAGAGTGGATGGCACTGTGCCTGCATCTGGCTGAACTGAACAATTTACATCAGTTAAGAGTCAAAATATCCATCACTACTCACTAGTCCATTTCATTTCAGAAGCACAGGAGGTAGGTCAAGGGTGTACTTTATTATCCCCAAGGGGGGCAAATTGTTATGCAGACAGCAGTATCATTTACACAGCAATCATTCAAGCAATAAAAACAATAAAAAACAACAAAAACAATAATAAACAACAAAAACAATAAAAATACAATAAAAAAAACAATAAAAATGATAAATGAAATACACACAACCCTGCACAATAAATAGGAAGATAATAAATAAATATAAATACTACCGGGTGTTATTTAAAAGAACAATGGCACTTGGGACAAAAGAATTTCTCATCCTATTGGTCTTGCATGAAGGCAGACTGTATCTACGACCTGATGGGAGCAGCCTGAATTCGTGGAACAAGGGGTGGCTCGGATCAGCTGGGACCGACTGGGCCTTAACGAGGGTCCTGCTGTGAAATAAAAAAGTCAGGTCACTTAAAGTAGTGCCTGCAATTTTTCCGCACAATTTGACAATGCTCTGCAGTCTATTTTTGTTCTTGACTGAGAGCAGCCCATACCACGAGATAAAAGAGAAGGTCACAACGGATTCAATAAAACAAGAGTAAAACATCCTCATAAAAGTGTTATCCACCTTAAAACTGCAAAGTTTGCAATAAAAATACATTCTTTGATGAGCTTTCTTGTGCACAGCATCAATCTGTGGCTCAAAAGTTAGCCTATTATCAATTATTGTGCCTAGATATTTATATTGCTGTACCACCTCCACAGCCTGATCATTAATCATCACCGGGGGGATGACTGTAGGATTCTTCCTAAAATCAACAATCATCTCTTTTGTTTTGGCCACATTAATATTTAGAAATGATGCCCCACGCCAGTTGGTGAAGTCGGACACTATCGGGTCATGATCAGGGTCATCCTCGCTGAGGAGAGACACGTTTACTGAGTCGTCAGCAAACTTCAGGGTATGTAATGTGACTGGCACTCATTTGTATAAAGAACAAACAGAAGAGGTGAGAGGACACACCCCTGAGGTGATCCAGTGGAAGATAAAAGGACATTGGATAAAACATCGTTCACTCTCACACGTTGTGACCTACATTTACATTTACATTTATTCATTTGGCAGACGCTTTTAACCAAAGCGACATACAAAAGTGCAAATAGTGGGCAAACAACAGGCACAAGAGCAAGATGTGTACAGGTCATACAATGCAAATAGTGCTGAAGCTGAGCACAAGGTCAGTGTCGCGAGCCAACTAATCTGAACTAGGATTGCATGTCAAATACAATTACAGGAACAATAAAGTACCGCTATACTACCTAGGTAAGTGAGCAACAAGTACAAGACAGGAGTCAGATTTACCACGTCAAAGTTACAAGGTCAAAGTGGCAGAGGTATCAGTCCAGGTAGAGTCTGAAGAGGTGTGTCTTCAGCGCATGTCTGAAGGGTTGGATTGAAGGAGTTTTTCTCAGAGGGGTGGAGAGTTCATTCCACCACTGGGGGGCGATGATGGAAAAGCGTCATTGTGAGGAGCGTGGGCCTTTCGTTCTGTTGGTGGGTGGAGCGAGGCGTCCGGATGTAGCAGAGCGAAGTTGACGAGCGGGTGCGTAGGGTAGGATGAGGTCCTGGAGGTAGGTCGGGGCAGTCTTTCTTGCAGCAGAAAAGGTGAGAGTCAAGGTCTTGAAGCGGATCCTGGCTGCGATTGGGAGCCAGTGGAGGGATCTCAGTAAGGGGGTGACGTGGGAGAACTTGGGGAGATTGTAGATCAGCCTAGCAGCTGCGTTTTGGATGAGCTGCAGCGGCTGAATGGTGCAGGCTGGGAGGCCTGCGAGGAGGGCGTTGCAGTAGTCCAAGCGACCTCTCAGTTAAAAAGTCCATCAGCCAGGCTATGAGGGCAGGGTCAATGTTATGGGTGGTCTTCAATCTTTCTGCTAAAATATGTGGCTGAATACAGTTAAAAACTGAAGAAAAGTCAATAAAAACAAGGCGTACAAAGGTCCTTGCACCCTCAAGATGTGTCAGGATCATATGAAGCAAGGTATTTGTCGCATCAACAACCCTTCTACCAGACCTGTATGCAAATTGAAACGGGTCTTGTCCCTCACAGTCTTCTCAAATGTTTTCTTCACCAAAGATGTGAGTGTAACAGGTCTGTAGTCATTCAATGACTTGCGGGAGTTGTTCTTTAGCACAGGTACAATGATTGATTTTTTCCAGACACTAGGAACTTTGTGGAGTTGAAGGGATAACTTAAAAATAAAAGAGAATATATTAGCCAGCTGGTCTGCACAATTTTTAAGGATGCGACCACCAATGCCATCAGGCCCAGGACTTTTCCTTTCCTTGATTCTCTGAAAAAGTTTCATTACTTGGCCCCTGTTAAAGTGCACAGTGCTATACTCAGAACAAATTTTAAAACCAGCCAGCTCCTTACTAAAATCATGGGCGTTAAAACGATTATAAAATAGGTTCAGCTCATTAGCGAAGTCGAGATCAGACTTGTCGTTAAGGGAGATGGCACACTTCTTTGGCTGCATCCCCATCATAGATTTCACCCCCTCCCAAGCAGGGTGTGAATTTCCAGGGCTGATTAACTTCTCCACTTTATTTTTATAATTATATTTAGCAAGTCTAAGATCTCTTTTAACTTGTTTATGGAGTTCCCTATACCGGGTCATATCACCTTTAATAAAACAAATGTTCCGCTGTGTGATTGATTTTTTAACGGATTTGGAAACCCACGGTTTATTGTTTGGGTAGATGTAAATTAATTTCCGAGGAATAACCAAGTCCTCACAAAAAGTAATATAAGCAGACACAGTCTCAGTCAATCCATCCAAATCCGTGCAAGCATCCTTAAACACATCCCAGTCCGTGCAACTGTAGCAATCTTGGAGGCACCGTATAGAATCGTCCGACCAAACCGGAACCAACCTCCGCTCAGGCTTGTTTCTCTTCAAGGCTGATTTGTAGGACGGAAGTAAATATACCACATTATGGTCGGACGTGCCGAGCGGGGCTCTCCACAGAGATTTGTAAGCTCCCTTCACAGAACCGTAACAAAGGTCCAAACATCTTATCAGTCGCATCGGAGAAGTTACATACTGGTAAAAATTACCCAAAGACTTCCCCGGTTTGCAATTGTTAAAATCTCCCATGATAAAGTTTAGTGCATCCGGTGCAATCCCTTGAAGCCGTTGCACAGTTTTAGCCATAGCCCGAGTAGCCAAATCAACATTAGCCTTAGGGTGGATATAAACAAGCATGACAAACAACTGAGGAAATTCCCTTGGTAAATAAAAGGGACGTAGGGATACGGACAAAAGTTCAATGTCTGGGGTGCAAAGTGACTCCCTAACAACCACAGACTTGCACCAGTTTTTATTAACATAAAGACAAACGCCTCTACCAAGTGATTTGCTGGTCACTGTGGGGTCTGTCTAAACGGAATGGCTCTCCAAAGCCTTCGATTTCCAAATCGGACTGTAGATCAGAGTCTTTGAGCCATGTTTCCAACAGAGCAAGAAGGCAAGCGTTGTTATACTCCATCAGGAATCTGGTATTTGCTTGAAGCTCGTCAATTTTGCTACGAAGTGACTGTACATTGGCAAGGATCATTGTTGGAAGGGGTATCCGACGGTGGCCCTGTCTCTTGATCCTTTGACGCACCCCTCCGCGTCTCCCCCTTTTCCTGACTCCTGCCGGTTTGGATGTCCAGCTCCGATTGCCTGGAGCAGTATCCAGCTGGATGATCTCTGCGGGGAAAGTTGCCGATGAGTCCACGGTACCCAGACCGGAGTTGCGGAGAAGCAGAAGGAACTCACGGTCATACTGGATAGGCCTCCGGAGTTCACAAAAACAACCAAGGAAGTGGCACAAAAGCATTAAGATGAGGAGGGAGCCCGTCATACTTCGGTAAGTCATAGTTCCTTCTATACTGCGATCCCATTAAAAAAAAAAAAAAAAAAAAAAGTTAATAAGAATGAGAACACTTAGAAACACCACCCACACTCATACAACACACTTGCACATCTGCTGCTGCCTGTCGCCATTACCAGCGCCAAGGAACGATCTGAGCTCATTCATAGCAATATGTGGAGACTTCAACCACGTCTCCTTGGCAGGTGCCCTTCCCACATTCACACAGTTTGTGAACTGTCCCACCAGAGATGGAAAGACACAGGATGTGCTGTATGCTAACATCAGGGAAGCCTACAGTTCCATTGTACTACCACCACTTGGCCGGTCTGACCACAGCCTGGTTCACCTCCTATCCAGGTAGAAGCCACTGGTTCAGAGGTAGCCTGTGACCATGAGGACTGTGGGGAGATGGTCACAGGTGGCTATAAAGGCTCTACAGAGCCGTTTTGAGGAAATGGACTGGGGTGTGATCTGCAACCCCCTCAGGGAGGATATTGATTGACTCACTGATCATGTTGCGGGTTACATCACTTTCTATGTAGACAATATTATCCTGGCAGAGACTGTTCACTGTTTCCCCAACAATAAGCCCTGGGTCTCCAAAGACATCAAAGACCTTCTGAACCAGAAGAATGGACTGGAGACAGGGAGGAGGTAAAGAGGGTACAGCGGAAACTGAACGAGAAGATAAGGCAAGGTAAAGACAGCTACAGGAGGAAGCTGGAGCTAAAACTCCAGTGACACAATGTGAGGGAGGTGTGGAGTGGATTGAGGAGCATCACAAGCTACAAAGAGACCAGCAGCCTGGAAATAGAGGACAGCTTGGACAAGGTCAATGAGTAAAACCTGTTCTTCAATGGGTTTGATGAGGGGGCTCCAGTTCACACCCCCCGATGATTCCTCTCAGCCCTCCTGTCCTACCCCTTCCTCTTCTTCTCCTCCCCTGGCCTTTACTGCAGAGCAGGTGAGGAGGGAGCTGAGCAGACTCAGACCGGACAAGGCTACGGGTCCCAACGGTGTCAGGCTAAGGGTGCTCACAGCCTGTGCCCACCAGCTGTGTGGAGTTCTCCAGCAATTATTCAAGCTGAGCCTGAGCCTTGAGAGGGTCCCAGTGATGTGGAAGACATCCTGCCTGGTTTCTGTACCAAAAAAGATGCACGCCAGTGCCTCCAATGACTACAGACCGGTAGCTCAGACCTCCCACATTATGAAGACACTGGACATGCTGGTCCCAACTCACTTCTGGCCCATGGTGAGGGTATCCCCAGATCCCCTACAGTTTGCCTACCAAACAAAGGTGGGTGTGGAGGATGCCATCATCTACCAGTTAAATCGCTCCTAAGCTCACTTTGATCAGCTAGGCAGCACATTGAGAATCACATTCTTTGATTTCTCCTGTGCATTCAACACTATCTGGCCTGTCCTGCTGGGGAACAAACTGGTGATAATGCAGTTAGATGCCCTCCTGGTTTCCTGGATTATGGATAGTATCTGCAACTTCAGAACTGCGTGTCGGAGACGGTGGTCAGTAATACAGGCTCCCCACAGGGGACAGTACTGGCAGCCTTCCTATTCATCCTCTGTACTCCTTACTTTTGCTATAACTCCGCTGCCACCTACAGAAGTTCTCTGATGACTCTGTAATTGTGGGCTGCATCATCAGAGGGGAGGAAGCAGAGTATAGGAGTATAGTGAACAACTTTATTGAGTGGTGTGGGCTGAATCACCTTCAGCTCAACACAAAAAAACAAAGGAGTTGGTGGTGGGCTTCAGGAGACACAGATCACCCCTGACCCCTGTCTCCATCCAAGGGGTGAACATGCAGCTAGTGGAGGAGTACAAATATATCGGTGTGTATCTGGACAGCAAGTTGGAATGGTCGAGAAACACTGAGGCATTGTACAAGAAGGGACAGTCACATGTACTTCCTCAGACAATTCCACTCCTGTGGGAATGCCTGCAGGAAAATGATACGCATTTTCTATCAGACTGTAGTGGCCAGGTGCAATCTTCTATGCTTTGGTGTGCTGGGGCAGCAGCTTGAAAACAGCTAATGTCAACAAAATCAACAAGCTCCTAAGGAGGGCTGTCACCATCCTGGGAGCAGGGCTGAATTCTGTAGTGGAGATCTTGAAGAGTAGGATACTCCACAAGCTGCTGAGTATCATGGACAATCCAGATCACCTCCTCCATGGCACACTGGCCCTCCAAAGTAGCACCTTCAGCATCGGACTCATCCCTCCAAAGTGCTCCACGGAGCATCACAGACAATTGTTCTTGCCAGTGGCTATAAAACTGTTTAACTCCACCCCCTTCTTGCAGTGGGGAGATCACCATTTGATCCCCCCTGCCCAGAGCAACAACTCATTTGCAATCAAGTATGAAACCCCTCATGTACAATTTACAAGTTCAATATGTGCAAGAAGCACACAACAGACATTACTAAAATTATGCAACTTGTTACTTTAATAGTGCAGTTGCAATATCTATCTATCTATCTAACAACATCACTGCAGTGTGATATCAGCATTGCTGCTCTGTACCATTGAGGTATAATAAAGAAATGGATATCAAGGATGTTTCTTTTTTACTTTATGTTTATTAAATAAACAATAATTTGTATCAGAGCTGCAGTGCTATACAAAATCATAATCAATCCCATACAGTATGTTTTCCAAAAGTCCATCATTGCTTGGTTGTATGTCCCTTTCCTGGGTTAAATAAGTTGTCCATTTCTGCCAATATCTCTGCCCTTTTTCTTGGTCCAGTCTTAATGCAAATGTTAAACTCTCCATACTGTATCCATCCATTGGGTCACTGTAGGAGGCTCTCTAGAAAGCCATCTCCTTGTGATGGCCTTTTTACTTGCAGCCAACAGGACTTTAAACAAGTATTTGTCATGGGTATGCAATCACCAGGCAGATCACACAGATACAGGGAAGCAAAAGAGCAGTTAACATCAAAACCCATTATCTCATTGATTGAGGTACTCACATCCTCCCAATATGGCTGGATAAAAGCACATGACCAGAAAACATGTGCATGGTCTACCATTACCAGCCCACACTGCCTCCAGCAGGGGCACTGGGTATTAAATAATCTCCCTTGGTGTCTAGGTGTTATAAAAAAAACATACACAATTCTTCCAGCAAAATTCCCTCCACAGCCTCAAATTAGTAGAGCTAATTTGATTCTTACAGATATTCCCCCATGTCCCATTGGTAATTTCAATCGCCAGTTATTTCTCCCATTTGTTTTTAATGTATTCAGTGGAATATTCCTTCAAAAGTAAAATACCTTGATACAATTTGGATATCAGTTTTTTAGAACTTTCTGATTTGTGCGCATTAATGAATATCTGTATAATTATTGCTGGTTCCCTAGAGTTACCCAACTTTATTTCCTGTTGGAAGTAGTGGAGGAGTTGTAGGTACCTATAGAAATCTGACTAGTCCAATATATGTCTGTTGCCCAGGCTCTGAAAGCTTTTGATATCTCCATCCCGCATAGCTGTACAAATTGCTGTTATTCCCTTCCTAGTCCACTCCCTATACCTAGAATCCTGAGTTGCTGGTATAAAATGTGGGTCATATGCAGGGCAGCTTAAAAATGTAATCTCTTTGTCTAAACGAAATTGTTTTACTATGTTAAACCAAGTTCTTAAGGAAAAATTTACCCAAGAATTTTGTACATTATATACCTCCCATGCTAAATATTGGTTGCCTAAAACTGATTGTACAGGTTTCTCCATCAGAGAGAATTCAAGGCCTTTCCATTTTGATTTGTGTTCAGCAATACACCAGCAGACAAGGAGTCTCAGTTGGGCTGCAATGCAGTAGTCTTTAAGGCATGGTAGGCCCATGCCACCCCTATCTTTAGGTAGCTGCAAAGTAGGGTACCTTATTCTAGGTCTCCTGCCATTCCAGACAAATCTTGAGATCCTTCTATCCCATTCCTCAAATTGTTTTAGTCGAATTTCTACTGGCAGGGACTGGAATAGGTACAACAACCTAGGTAAGATATTCATTTTAGCAATTCTGTTGCTAAAATCTAGTGGGAGAGAGCTCCACCCCTCTAGGTCCTGATAGATCTTTTTAACAGTAGGGGTATAATTTACTTCAAAGAGCTTGGATACAACTCTATGTAAATTTACCCCTAAGTATTTAATGTGGGACGAAGTCCATTTAAAAGTTTATTTACGTTTAAACTCGTTTGAAGGGGCAAACTTAAATACCAGAGTCTGAGTCTTGCTGATATTCAACACATATCCTGAAAGTCTCCATCAAAACAGGCAGACCAGACTTTGGATTCTTAAGGAAAACCAGCACGTCATCAGCGTACATAGAGATCCTATGTTCACTCCCCCTTATTGCTATACCCTCTATAGATAAATCCTATCTAACGGCCCGCCCCAGTGGTTCGACATACAAGTTAAAAAGGGTCGGCGATCCAAATCCTGTTTCATTAGTCTCATCTCTTGTAAAATCAAAGGACCTTTAGTCTCACTGTGGGACTGCTCCAGAGTTTGCAATATTCTTTGTAAATCTATCCATTTTAGTGCCTTTAATTTCTTCCGTAGTGCTGCTATAGAAATTATTTTCCCCCTTATTACTGCTTTGGCTGCATCCCACAGCGTGACAGGCAGGGTTGGGGAGTAACAGAATACATGTAACAGCGTTACGTATTTAAAATAGAAAGTATGAGGAACTGTATTCCGTTACAGTTACCATTTAAATTCATGGTAATCAAATTACAGTTACATTTTAAAAATATTCAGATTATTGAAGGGATTGCATTGGATTTTTTTCATTTAATTTCTTTTTTTTCATTTAATGTTTATTCAGTTGGGAAATCTATCCAATGATAGGAAATTCCGGGGTGTATCTCCCATATGCCCCTCACGAAAAAAAAAGAAAAGAAAAAAGCACGCAGCCTGCCTGACTCACAAGACAGTGTAATGGAGAGTGAGACAGAAAGCAATCAGTGCAACCCGTTTATGTCATGGAAATACCAGGATCATTTTACTTTCAAATTTGGCAAAGTTCACAATATAACAGTACAATGCAAGCTGTGTATACCACCAACCAAACTGCTATCCACTTCAAAAGAGTCGACCTCTAACCTGAAGAAGCATCTTGAAGTAAGTTCTCTTTTTCATTATTTAAGCTAATATTGATCGCTAGCTAGCTATCTTACATAGTTTGGCTGCACTGGATTAGCTATTCAGCTAGCTAGTAGGCTAGCAGATCTACTACCTGTAAGGTAGATATACTACCTGTGTAGTATTAAAGCTAACTAGCTAAAGAGTAGATACAGTGACAAAACAAGTGGAATTTCACAAGTTCAAAACTGCAATTACTCCAACAATTTTACACTATGCATATTACACATTAAATTGTTAAGCTATTCCTTTCTCACTCACTCGCCTGTAGACTTAACATGGGCGTGCCAAAATGTTAGCCACAACAGTGCTAAGTGAACATTCTAAAAATACCCGTTAAGAACCTTAGTCGGATGAACATTCTTTAAAAAACCGTTAGGAACGTTCTTCGGATTCCATCTCGCTCTTTCAAGGATCTGCTTTAAATGTTTTTTTTTTTCATGTGAAATGTTATCATAATTAAAAAAAATAAAGACTGTATTTTATGTATTGCAGTAAAAAGTTTAGCTATTTAGATTTTGACATCACTTGGACACAGTTCGGGAGAATCACCCAACCAGTATATGCCACATTCACACTTTTACTTACATACTTTTAAAAGAAAGTTCACTTCTCTGTGATCTACTTTCACCTTGATAATTATAAACCGTCCCTCCTTATCCTTCAATCCTGAGATAAGTTCAAAGGAGATTGAGTTACGTAACAGTATTGCAACCCCCCGTTTACATCCCTTTTTATTAGAGATCCACTTTTTTCAGTTCCGATCTGATTCCGATACCTGAGTTTGGATATCTCCCGATACCAATACCAGAGCTCTTTTTTCTTGAATAATATTACTATCATTATATTATCATTATTAGTGTGATTGCAATGTGAAGCATTGCAAGCGCAAGTATTGTTATCTGATAGTTTCATTAGTGTGATTGCAATGCTAAGCATTGCAAGCACACTATTGTTATCCAATAGTTTTATTAGTGCAAACTATTGTTATCTGATAGTTTTATTCTTTTTCTTCTTCTTCTTCTTCTTATTCCACCAAATTTTGGACCGCTTCTCCTCCCACAGTTTTCAAGATATCGACCCCAACTGTAACCCGTCCGGTCTGACCGCGATTGGTGTGCTTGTATACAGCTAAGCCGTACCCGCACTCGTTATATGGTTTTTGTCGTTTTTTCATCCCTTTTTTCCCATAGACTCCCATTCATTTTCAAAATCACCCCCCTCACCCTTCATGGCCTTCCCACTCGGTCACTTTTCACCCCAGAGCCACCATACCTCACATGTTGCCTCGGGACAAATCATCCAACACTCATTGAAACACATACTGACTCGCACTCATCTTTTACTCGTTTATTCATCCCTCCATCCTCCCATTGACTTCAATTCATTTTTCAAAGTCTTACCACTCAGTCACCTTTGGCCCGACAGCCACTGTACCACATATGCTGCCTCAGGCCAAATCAGCCAACACTCTCTGAAAACCATACTGACCCGCACTCGTCTTTTTTTTTCATTCACTCATCCCTCCATCCTCCCATTGACTTCATTTCGTTTTTCAAAGTCTTACCGCTCGGTCACCTTTCGGCCTACGGTCACAGTACCTTATATGCTGGCTCAGGTCATGCCACCCAACACTCATTGAAACCAATACTGACCTGCACTCATTTTTAACTCGTTTACTCATTTATCCCACCATCCTCTCCTTCACTTCAGTTCATTTTTCAAAGTCCTACCACTTGGTCACTATTTGACCAATAGCCACGGGACCTGATATGCTGCTTTGGGTCATGTGAGCCAGCACTCACCAAGGTGGGTGTGTCCCTAGCAAACATATTGTTTACCCTAGCAACTGCCTAGCAACCACTCAGCAACACCTTAGCAACCGCCAAGCAACATCCTAGCAACCACCTCGCAACCCTTTGGCAAACACCCAGCAACGCCCTAGCAATGCCCCAGCGACCATATTGTTTAACCTAGCAACACTTACCAACACCCTGGCAACCCCCCAGCAATGCCCCAGTGACCATATTGTTTACCCTAGCAACCACCTAGCAACACCCTAGCAACCCCCGAGCAACCACTGAGCAACACCCTGGCAACCACCCAACAACACCCTAGCACCCCAATCATATACCTTAGTAACCATCTAGCAACACTCTAGTAACCACCTAGCAAAACCCTAGCAACCACTTTATATACCTTAGCAACCACCTAGCAACAGACTAGCAACCACCTAGTAATGCCCTGGCAACCACCTAGCAACAGGCTAGCAACCATCCAGCAACTACCTAGAAACTGCTTAGCAACATCCTAGCAACCACTTGGCCACTTCCTAGCGATTGTCTCATACACGCTACCACGTTTTCGCTGCCAGGTTGCAATCACACTCTGCATTTTCTTCAGGAAATGCACTTTTCTAGTTATTGTTGTTGTTGGTATTATGTGTAAGGTTACATGGGGCTGTAGTAAACCACACAGCACTTCTTATTAAAAAAGCAAAAAAATATAGAAAAATGTAGAGCAGGGCAGTTATGTCCTGCTCTGTTGTACTGTTTTTGGATTTTTTTGGGCCCTGTGCTGCTGTGTTTTGTTTGTGTTCCCCTATACAGGTGGAGGTGAGGAGGCATGATCGTTGCTGGGAAACCTAACCGGAGGATGCGGTAGGAAGGACGCATTAACAACCTTAGCGGAGGAACCGATTTGGAGGATGCTTGGAGCAACTACAAGAGGATGCCGTAGCCGAGGACACCGAGGAACATCGTGGAGCAGCGGGTTTTAAAATAATGCGGGACTATATAAGAGCTGGACTTTTTCATCGATGGAGAGACTGACTATTTACATGCTACTGAAAGCTACGTGACTGTGCAATTTTAGTGAGATCGCTCAAGCTTGGAAAAGACACTTACTGACTTTAAGATAAAGTTTACACGCAGGCTGTAACCAGCAGTTCAGTAGCTAGTAACTTTGTGCGGTGAAACATCAAGAGACACCTGTCATTGGACTTTGAGGAGTGGACCAATTTCAGCGTGGACCCAGAACCTGCTACACTGGCTGCCCAGTGAGGCTTTGCAACCTGCATTTTGGAGATTCTTATATTTAGAATAAACTTACATTGTTAGATTAGGAAAACCCTCTAGTTCTGTAACTAATAAATGTAAATTGATTTTTTTATAGACTGCTGAGTACTCAACTGTGTCTTGTATTGTGGTTGTGGTGGATTAGTGTTACGGCAACTTTTGTCCACTTTGTTATTGCAACACTGCTGGATTTTCGGCTTGTAACAGTAAGGTTACATGGGGCTGTAGTAAACCACACATCACTTCTTATTAAAGAGCAAAAAAAAATATACAGAAATGTAGTGCTGGGCGGTATGACAAAAAATTTGTATTATGGTATTGTTTAAGATTCTGGCGGTTTCACGGTATATCGTTTTTTTTTTTTTTTTTTTTTTTGCATGACTGGTCCTTTATATAGGTTTGTGGCTTATTCTACTGTCAGATGTACATAGACTATAAAAACATTTTAATTTCATCATGTACATAATGAAGGCTTTGATTACTATAGGGTTTGCTTGGCCCCACAAAATGACACAATATATGAAGGAATCAGTATGCATGAAACAGTTGCAGAATGTAAACAATTTTTATTGTGCAAACTGCAACGTAGTAAAAACATAACTTAAAAAATAGATATGCCAACAACTTTAACATTGCTTCCTTTTCAAAACAAAATATTTTAAGTTCTATAAACTATAACTGCAGACACAGCTCCTCCCTTGGGCACAAGTTCTTCTGGTGCATCTCCGGTCCCACTTTCTTCATCCTCCATCTCTGTTTTCTGTTCTTTAATCTACCATGGTGACGGAGCCTCTTCCAGCTGTTAACAGACTGTTATGCTACCTGGCTAGCTAGCGAGCTGTACCCAGTATGCCGTTCGGCGGTGTAATTTTGTAAACATAAAATTATTAGTGTTACACAGTGGCGGCTGGTGAGCTGGAAACAGGGGAAGCGGAAACACTACCTTTAAATCTATCATTACTTTCAACCTGTTTCAACCTTTATTCTCCTTGATTAACAATAAAACAAATAATTCAGAGAATAATCTACGCAGAGAATAATAGCGTGATTACAATAAATGATTATGCTCAGGAAACACCGCAGATTGTCTGAAATTTGTGTGCTATTGCGAAAGCTACAGCATGAGATTTTTTTAATTAACAAGGATGACAATTTGAATAATGAAGTGGCACGTAATCCCAAAGCTTTCTCTTAAATGTTTAACATTATAGCTTTATTGTCTTACAAAATTCAAATTACAAAACAAAGCTAAATTTAGTTAAATTACTGAGAATAAACTTTTAGGTTAGGTTGAGTGCAATGAACAATAATGTTTAGAACACAGACCTCACAAAAGCTGTGATGTGTCATGAGCATTTAACATAATTTAAATTGATAAATGCTATCCTTGTTAATTAAACAATCTCACGATATAGCTTTTGCAAGTACACAAACACAAATTTTATGAATGCATGTTGCACAGCAGTTTTCAATGACACACGTTCTTGTGTAATCCTTTACTTTGACACTGACAAAGTCACGTCACGATTAGTTCAAACAGAGCTTAGCTGCATAAGCTTACCAACAACACGCTCATCTAACCTAAGTAAAATATTGCATTGTCACTGCTGTTTTTTTTTTTGATTAACGCTAAATAAAACATGACAGTTTTCAATGTTAGCTGTGTGCTGTTATCAAGGCAAGCAAGCTAGCTAGCTAGCTGGCTACCTAGCGGGTTAAAGGGAACTTCAACTTCGCATTAAACGCGATGATATAAAACTACGTGACGTATATTCAGAAAAATATAATTGTTTGTAAAGTCCATGCACATTAACTAATTAAGAGGTAGTCTCAGCTGTAGACAGAACTTGAGAATTGTAGCCAAATATACTTTAATTCTCGAGCACAACCGTCCCCGCCCTGGTCCTAGCGGATAAGTCCAGGGCTGAATTTCTTTCCCAGTACACCCTTGTGTGCCACAAATTGTTGTGTGCCATGGTGTTTTGCCCTGTTAAAGAGAGTAGGCTGTGGGCTACGGTATGGCAGTATATGAAAAATTCATACCGTACGGGAAATTAAAACTGGTATAGTGGATGAACCGGTATCCTGCCCAGCACTACAAAAAATGCATTAAATTTAAATTAAATTAAATTTAAACCTATTCCAAAGCAATTCATGTGAACTGTAGTTTAAGTAGGCTTCACATACAAATAGGTGTAGGAGTGCAAATTGCTATGGCAACTCCTTTAATGTTTTGAAAAACTTGAACAACTTGAACAGTGCACAGCAATGCATTATCAACTACTAGTAAGTAGATTTCTATACATGAGTTCAAAAGTAATAAGAGAATTTCAAAGAGTGCAATGGCAAATTAACAACTCCTTCCTCAGTTGCAGCCCTCCACCTGTACGTCTAACTCAGAGAATTCTAGGAGACTAAAAAATATGCAGACTACTGAATATCTTTGTAGAGCTGTTTAACCCTTTTGCATGTATGGTCACACTGGTGTGATTTGCCGTTTAGCGCATATGCTAAAACCGGTGCGATTAGAACACTAGATTGGAAAAATTCTAGCTAATTTTAGCTTTGACCGTACATGTGAAAGGGTTAAAACTTTCTCCCATTTATAGGGCTTAAGACATTCTGTATGCACTTCAGGGCTTCTAACATGCTGTGTGCAGTTTAGGATCTCTGACATGTGCGTGCTTCAGGGTTTCTGAAATGCTGTGTGTAGTTCATGGTTACTTAAGTGCTGTGTGCGGTTTAGGGATTCGGAGGTGTGTAGTTCTCACTCTTTCACACCCCTATGTCGTCATGGTGAGCATCCGCAGGTGAGAGATGAGGGTATGAGGTACAGCTGGGACTTCCTTTGGGAGTCCACTGGGACCCATAACATTTTTTTTTGATTGAACATTTTGCAAAAACATGTTCACATCATGTTTACTTGCCTTACTCTGCTATACACTATCACCCTTCCTTGTGAATTTATCCATCAGAACTGTTGCCATTCCTTACTGCTTCAGTCCATCAGTCTGGCTACAATCACGTGTCAAACTCAGTAGACCCTGTTCTGGGATTTGGAAAATCCCCAAACATCTGACATTATGCAAAGTTTTATTTTTCCCCTTGCCTGCATTTGAGCAAATTCCCAGTCCCAAAGAGGATCAATACCTACCAGAGTACAACAATGAAAGAAGAAAAATGTATTTTGTTGTATATGAGAATCCAATGAACTGGATGAGTATTTTTTCAAGGCAAACATCCCCTTAAATAGAGCCAAAACAATATTATTTAACATTGGAAAACAAGTCTGGACAGATCTTCATGGATATTTGCATTTAAAATAAGTCCGATCAATCAAATCCAAATGTCCTCTTAGCATAACTTTAACCAGGCACATCTCCCAGCTAATGAAATGTATGCACAACACTTGCTATTGATTGCCTATAGCTCCAATTTGCTGCCTTATATCAGACATCTCCTTCTCCCCTTTACATTTAGGCAAGTGTAAACAGTCATGTCACCTTCAGCACATCAGGATGGATAAATCAAGAATGGAAAAATATTTTCTTTAATTTAAATTAAAGAAATATTTTTTAAAAAATCTTAATTTATGAAGGTTTCAGAATGAGAGACCAAATGCAAATTCCAGTCCTTCTGAACCATGCAAATTGCTGCAATGCTACTTCTACAGCAAAAAACTGTCTTCATTTAGTTAATTGTGATGTAAATTTGTAGATAACCTTTGAAAATGATGATGTAAAGAAAGTTTTTACACACGTCTGTCCCATTTTCCTCCTTTGCTTTGGTTTTCATCTAAATGGGCTCTACAATGTCTGGTAATTTTGTCTATGCAGCGTATTACATATTAAGTAAGTAATTGCTTTTAGGTTGACAAAGCACTTACTTTCCAGTTCTTAGTTAACTAAATCCAGCATATTTAACCTGAAATATTTTTTGGCAAGCCTGGATATGAAGACTGCTTTTGGACCTATTTTAATATGCATGAGGAGTCAAATATATTAATTTCTAAACTAAAACTACTATTTACAGATATTAACCATTCAAAAATCATAGTCATGTTAACCAATACTGTATCATTTTTGAAGACATATCTGGCTAAAAGTGATTTGTAAGGAAAATGCAATACCTGATTCATTGTTCTTGGATGGTCACCTAATGCAATAAAACCAACTTAACTATCAAGGGGGGTTAGATTCTAAGGGATACAATTGGCATCACCTTTTGACGACGGTCTGGTTACCTTCCATACTACACACTTTGCTCCTTAGAATGCGGGAAACGGGTGTTAACACCTGAGGCCTGGCCAGAGAGCAAGCTATGGTTATTCGTGTTTGTGTGTGTGTATGTGTATTCAAATCTGACACTGTATGAGGTGTGAGGCCTCTGTCTCTTCCCGTGAGCAAGATCTAAGGAAGAGACTTTGTGGAGCCTCCAACACCATGCAGTGCCCATTTGTTTCTCTACTGTCCAATCAGGGACAGGAACCTGCATTTTATTTCAGGATTTTATAAAGGTATAAAGGCTTGTACTCACACACCACCATTTTGTAATTGCCCTGCCTTGCTTTTACCCGGTATGTTTCATACTGTAACTGAATACTATTTATTGCTTTGTTAATAACTTGCTTTAAACCTAAACTTTGGAATTACAAGTTGAGCTTCACAAGAAGAAAATCCCTACAGATTCATGAAGACTTTTAAATGGGTGCTCATGACAATGCCTAACAAGCTGAACATTCTAAAACCTTGAAAATAACTGCTGCTGGTCAGGAATGGCATGTCGAGTTCAATCAATTTTTGGAAAAGTATGACTATTCATATATGAGGACAAGGACTTGCTGAGAAGGTATTGACTAGAACGGCAGAGATTGTTTTTTTTTTATGTGAGAAGATTTAGAAGTAGAGAGCAAGCACTCCAACTCTTTTGCCTTATATTTACCTCACCCTCATTTTACAAGCATGTGTGAATTGTTCATTTACAACAGTTAATGCTGAAGACTGAGGTGGTCTTAAGACATGTCTGGAGGTGCCAGAATTCCATCAATAATCTATGTAATACATTAACATCAACCCATTAATTAGATCAACAATATGAAGTGTATCTCTTGGTAGTTTTTCTTTTTCTTAATACAGAGGAAACCGCTTATAGTGATCACATCTGTCCGGGTGAAATTGATCACTATAAGCGGATGATCATTATAACCGATTGTTTTTATCTTTTTCTTTATTTCTCATGCAGATTACCATCTAACTGACATTTGTATATTTATTACATGAATATAAAGTAATGAAACGGACAGCGTCGCTATTTACTGAATTTTATTGACTCTTTCAAAACACAGTACAGCTGTTTCAAATGCTTTTCAAATTACAGTACTGTACAAATTAAATTACTGAACTGTGTATAATTCAAATATGCTATAATACAGTACAGTACTGTATATAAAATATAGCTTATTGTAGTTCAAATTATAATTAGACTATAGCCTAAAACATAAAATTTTGCAGTTTACAAAGTACAGTAATTTCAGTCGTGCAAATACAGGTTAAGCCATGGCTTGCCCGGGGTTTCAGTGCATTTCTAAATTTTTAACAGAACTGAAAATAAATTGTAGGCTATCAATGCCAAACTGGTAGCAGAGTTTGAAATCAAACTTATTCATAAAATATTCATCCACTTGACAAGGGTGGCTTCAACCACAGATTCTTTCCCCGTGCGCATTTGTTTTCTGTCTCCATCATTAGCAGCCAGGACTGCTTCTTGTTTGAGTAGACTACACAAAGTAGCCTGAGGAACACCAAATTTCACTGCTGCATCTCGTTGGCTCGTTTTTGGCAGTTTGTCATAAGCTTCGATGAGTCTACATTTGTCATTCATAGAAAATTACTTTCTTTTTCCTGTCATGATTTCTGTGCATGCAGCATTAGCCTCAGGTAGCTAGTCGGAAGCAGACGGGTCACCGCAAGGCAAAGTAGGCTTATCAAAGTTAAGTTCAAAAAAAAAAAAAAAAATGTAATTTTAATTTTTTTCCATATGTTGCAATGTATAAAAAGCCCCAAAATGAACACTGTAAGCGGACTACTTGATTACTATAAGCAAATTATTTAAACAGTATTTGTATAGGAATGATTCTGTCCCAAGCTTTCTGATCCATATAAGCGGTTGATCACTATAATCGTGATCACTATAAGCGGTTTCCACTGTATTGTGAAATACCACTGATTATTTGTAACTTTGAACATATTCACGCTATGTGTCTTTAGCCAGCTGATAACGTAATGTTGTCCGTTAGTTAGTTTTAAAATTAGCACTGCCATTTGCAGCAAGAGGTTAAAAGCCCACATACAGCGTGGCAGTGTAACATAGTGGTTAAGGAGCAGGACTCATGACCAAAAGGTTGCTGGTTTGATTTTCCCTGCTGTTGTACCCTTGGGCAAGGTACTTAACCCACAATTGCCTCAGTAAATATCCAGCTTTATAAATGGATAACATTGTAAAAAACCAATGTAAGTCGCTCTGGATAAGAGCATCTGCTAAATGCCAATAATGTAATGTAATAATGTTAGTTCATTAGCTTTTATTATGCTTCAACTTCAAAGCTAATGTACAATATACAGTTATGTGTCTACCTAACATTTATATGACTTTTTATATGACTGTTATAACAATAATAATAATAATAATAATAATAATAATAATAATAATAATAATAATAATAATTATTATTATTATTATTATTATTATTAGTAGTAGTAGTAGTAGTAGTAGTGACTAAAGTGGACTAAATGGAACTTTGTCATTCAAATGTGATGTGAAGAAATGAATGCTACCATATGAGATATTAATTTGGTAATATGAGATTTTAACTCTTTGGTAGGAATTTTGTATGTGATTTAACAGGATTCACACGAGTATTCTCAGAATCTTTATGAATACAGTGCCTGGACTACCAGGATCCAAAAAGTTTCTACTCTGACAATGAAGGATGTATTTGGATCAGTGTTGCCATCTCTGTCAACAGTTAGGAAGTTATCCCCTGGAGGCCCATGCTGCCACAGGCCATGTGCAGTGAGAACCCTGACGTGGGTGGAGGTGTGAATCAAAGGAAATATTGAAGACAGACATTTTCTCTGCTGTGGGGATTCAAGTGCGACTGCAGTGGAGCATGTCTGGCCGCAATGAGAGAGACTGCCTGAAGGCTGCTGCCAGCGAGGCCCCATGCTCCCGTCTGGGCTTCTGTTCCTAAACTCCCATGACAACTGGAAAATGTGTGGATTTTTCATTCAAGAGACATGGAGCATTTCTACCTGTTCAGAAAGCCTGAGACTTTCAGCCACCCCAACACACACACACACACACACACACACACACACATACTTTGTTTGCAGATGCCTGAAGAGGAAATGCCAGGTAGAGAAGATGCTGAGGACTCCAGGGGGGAAATTAACCTTAAAGCACCAATGATTGTTAGACTTTCCAAAGCCAAAACCCCACCAGTCACAGAGAAGGAAAGTGGATATGATAAGAGATACTATTTCCACTTGGAAATACACGATTTTGGTTCTACTGCACTAAAATGGCTTTGGCATACTGTATAGATGGCTTAAAGCCACAAGTTCGCAGGAATGGTTTTGACTAACATGACAACTTAGCCTGTCTAAAGGAAAAGTGTAGGAAGAGTGAAGTTTGCTCCATGAAAAGAGTGCCCAGTGTGTCACAAATTGTTAGATAGAATACCTGTTACGTTGTCCCCACTCAGCATGTTCTAGCGTGTGTGAGCAGGCCCGTCGCAACCGGGTAGGCAAACTAGGCAATTGCCTAGGGCCCCCAGCTGAAAGGGGGCCCCCTAATAATGACTGGTTATGTATTCAAATAACAGCAACGACAACTTTGTGAACGCGGCAGCGCCTCCCTACATTCTATGACCGAAAGTGCAATGACACTGTTATCGAAATCCCCTTCGAGGGGGCCCCTCCCCTATAGTTTGACAGCAGCAGCCAAGTGAATTGTTTGAGCGGCAATCAAAAAGTTTAATGATGAAGCGAAATTACCCCTCAGGGAGCCAGAAGAGAAAGGAAGAGGAAGAGAAGAAAAAACAAGACACCGGTAAGTGAGAATGTACACAATCATGAATACTTGTGCCACCAAGGGTATAGTTTGCAGGGTAATAGCGGGTTGACTAGCAAGAAAACATATGGTAGCTAGCATTACGTTAATGGTAGCTACCTTGTAGACAGTGCTAACAATAACAGATGATGTAAACGTTTTCATGCACGAACAGGCTGACAACTTGCACGAACTGGCTGCAAATTCTAATATTTGCTATATAAATAGGACAAAGAATGCCAAATTCTCCCAGATTGACTTTTATTGTGTTTATCGAAATTTCAATAGTCTAAGGTTCACGACTTAGTTTCAGCAAGGGTGGCATAGCTTTCATCATCATCAGAAGTGGCTCGTGAGCATAAATAGTGGGACAGACTGGCTCCGATGCCTGAATCGCTAACCATACCTATAGCTATTTTTTTATATATATAAGTTCGTGGACCGCAGTCAGATATTAATCATTAATGCAGTAATTCAGCTAATCAACCCGAACTTTCTGCAAGCAAGCTGTGCTGAGATTAACCCGACCCAGCATATCCAGTGCTAATAGAACATTGTAAATGCTTTGCTTGTGTCACTTTTTCCCTTTTGCTTGTTCGGTAAAATGTTGCAAGTCTGTCAGACGTGGTGCATATCCTGAGACTTGATTGGAACAGTAGCCATGGGAAGGAATAGCCCTTGCCATTATGAAACCACATAGCCATGTCTTTTTCTCTCATATAGTTTAGAGAACATGTCTTGCCTTCTATGCAACGCTAGCGAATTCTACTGTGGTAGTAACTTCTACGAGAATTCCATGCATCATAACTGAACTGGAACGTAATGCTTATGTAATATTATGTGCGCCAAATGCTCTCTCTCTCAAAAAGCATCAGCTGCGGCTAATTCATACACAAACAGGAGTTGTGCTTAATGCTTTTATTTGCTATGTGGACTCCATAGTCAGTGTACAAAATGTAAGCCTAAGATAGGATTTTAAGAGCATTTGAAAAATAAAAATAAATAAAAACTAGCTCACCATACCCATTCTTTCTCCAAGGTGCTTTGCTGAAATTTCTACGTCCTCCTCAAAGTGATGTCTCTGATGCCATTGATGATGAAGGTAGAGTGAAATTCTTTTATCTACCTGTTAATAGTGCCTTCTTTCAATATACTAGATATTATCAAATGGCCTTACATATTTCATGTTTTGTCTTAGTTGTATATATTCATACTCATTGCCCATACCAGTCTCTTCTGGACATTTCAGATATTCAAATGTGGGGCCTGTGCTAATGTGTATGTATTAAGTGCTCAGTTGTTGCACTCTATGCATGCAAAATGTGCTATATAAATAAATTCTTATTTTTCCAGCAGAGCCATCGACTTCATCTCAAGTTCATGAGGAGAACAAAGAGGAAGAAGACATGGCAGAGTCCACCCCACTTTCCAGCACTGATGCACCAGAAGGTATTTCAAGCACCACAATAAGTGATGACCCAGGACAGTGGCCCAGTGTCCTAACAAGCAGTAGTATGTGCTGTGAAATAGTAAAAAAAGGACCTGTGCAAATCATGGACATTGAATTCCCTCAAAACTTAGACAATCCTCCTCGAAGATTTACAAAGGACAGTTACAAAAGAACCATGAAAAATGTTGAGAAAATTCATCGATCATGGCTGGTTTATTCCACCAGCACAGATTCAGTGTTCTGTTTCCCTTGTACTGTTTTTGGGAAGCGTGACAATGCCTTAACGACCTGTGGCTACTGTGCATGGAAGAACCTTGGCCAGCACCTAAAAGACCACGAGTATACAAAGGTGCACTGTGACAATGTGAAAAAATGGCATGACCTTCAGAGGAGACTGCAAACCAGTACAACAATAGATCAAAGACAGCAGGATTTGATGCAGATTGAAATTGAACACTGGAAAGGTGTGATAAGGAGAGTGATTGCCATAATTTGCCATCTCTCAGAATGTAACCAGGCTTTGAGAGGAACTTCCAGTATGCTTTATGACCCCCACAATGGGAATTTTCTTGCATAAGTGGAACTTATGGCACAATTCGATCCAGTTATGAATGAACATATAAGAAGAATACAAAACCAACAGACAAAAGTGCATTACCTGAGTGGAGTCATTCAAAATGAAATAATAAAACTAGTCGGAGACAAAATCCTTCAGGAGATTGTGAGGAGAGTGCACAAAGCAAAATATTACTCTGTTATCATGGATTGCACTCCTGACATCAGTCACAGGGAACAACTTTCTATTGTTCTCAGAATTGTCAATTGTGAACCACCTGTGTCTATTGCTGAGCATTTTTTTGGATTCATAGATGCTAAAGACACATCTGGCAAAGGTCTCAGTGAAATCCTACTTGACCACCTGGAGAAGCACAGCCTGAAAATTTCAGATTGCCGTGGTCAGTCATATGACAATGGCAGCAACATGATAGGCCACAAACAGGGTGTTCAGGCAAGAATTTTGCAGTTGAACAGCAAGGCGTTTTGCATCCCATGCAGCAGTCATACACTAAATCTGGTTCTGCCAGATGCTGCCAAGTCCTCAGTGCTGTCCATGTCCTTTTTTGGTGTGTTGCAAAGACTATACAACTTATTCAGTTCTTCTGTGCAACGCTGGGCAATTTTAAAGCAGCATGTGAAGCAGCTCACCCTCAAACCTCTTTCAGGAACAAGATGGGAGGCCCGCGTTGACAGTGTGAAGGTAGTGCGGTACCAGTTACCAGAGATACTAGAAGCACTGTCAGCACTAGAGACATTTGCTGCAGAGAAGGGGGACTCAGAGACCATGTCCTCTGCCAACAGCTTACATGGTGAGCTTAAGACATGGTCCTTTCTGCTGTGCACAATAACCTGGTACAATGTTTTGTACCAAGTTAATCATGTAAGCAAGCTACTCCAGAGTCCAGATGTTTCCATGCAAACCCTTAAAAAAGAAACAGAGGGAGTAAGACAGTACCTTGAAGATTTCAGGGAAAATGGGCTTGCTTCCTGCCAAACCGACACAATAGAAATTGCAGAAGACCTGGAGATTGAAAAGAAGCTTCCTGAGAAAAGGCAGCGGAAAAAGAAAAGGCAATTCACGTACGAGGGTACAGAGGAAACTCAGTCAACCCCAGATGAGACCTTCAGAAGGGAATGGTTTTGACCAACTTTACTACTTAGCATATTTACTCATGAGTAGTCAAGATGGGTTAAATGCAGATGATCAGATTCCCTGTGGGGATCATTAATATGTAACTTATTTACTTACCTACACACTTACCTACTCTGTTTAAAGGAGACTTCTAGGTTTGCATCACTAGGTTTTTTTGTGCCCTGAAAAAGCTTTTTGATGTTGAATGTGCTTGTGTGTTATATAGTTGTGTGTTGACATAGCCATGTGTGCACACTGTGTGCATTGCATCTTATGTTGTAATTTCCTGGCTGAAAATATGGCATCTAAATATTTGCTTCCAGCCAGTTGATTTCAGACTGCGGACTGCGTCAGATGCCGATGACAGTGAAACACGCAGTTCAAATGCACCTCTCAGCTTTAAGAGCTCACAGGTATGTTTAGCTGGTATATGATGATATAATGATATAATGATATATGATATAATGACCAAATTTTGGGTTCTAAAGAGACATTACAGAGAGTTCAGAATGAACCATGTGTAGCATTACCCAGTAGTAGGTTTCAAGTTGCTGAATTAAAATTTGTTTGATACCTAAGGTCCTTCACCCAGTGATGTAGTTAGCGATATATTCTGTACTTCATATACAAAATGTGCCTTAATTTTTGGTGCATTCAAAATGAGTAATGGTAACCTCAAATTGTACCTGACCACCAGCCCTTTAACCCAATACTTATATTGTTATTTTAATATAAGTGCTGGTAAACACAACCAAAACTATCTAAAAAATAGCTTGGGTTTTTTTGGACGTGGTGTCAGTCGGTATATTGGTTTAAAATCCAATAAGAATGGTAATGTTTTGAGTCCTCTAAATGCGATATTTAACCACACTCACAGGGCACAGCAAAACTGCAGGTTTCTGTAGGACAGGCAATGGTTATGGGAGCAGTACCACCATTACCACCACTTCAGAATCCAACAAACATCAATTGCGTAGTCTTTCCATGCCAACCTGAAGGATTTTAGCTTCGTAGTGTGGCAGCTCAGTTAACAAAGGGCTTCTATTTTTAATCCATTATTTCAGATTTCTAGAAGTGCTTGTATTGGAGCAAGAATCAAACCTGATACATCTGAGTCTGATCAAGATGATATTCCTGTACAAAGGCTGATAAGGACCAAAAGTGTCTTTGTGAGTTATGTAGCTGAGATCAATACCTCAGCACAAAGATGTCTCTGTTCTTTAAACAGACTAAACATTTTTGCATGTAATTGGTTAAATTGTATGGAAGCACATTGCATTCACAAAAGAAAAAAAGGAAAAAAAAATTAGACACCTAATCTCATAATTATGAGAAAAGATCTCATAATTACGAGAAAAGATCTCTTAATTACGAGAAAATATCTCATAATTACGACTTCAGGATCTCGTAATCTCGTAAAAGTTAAGGTAGCCTAGTTATCAATCATCGCTAACCTAGGCTACAGGATAAGACAGTGGGCAATGATGGCGCTATCGCATTTAATCTGCTTTTATTTCCTCCTCAGTATGAGTCACTGGGAAATATTAATGTTATTTCATGTGGATGGCATTAAAATTAGTATGTCAACATTTTGCAGGCATCTCAAGTCATTGGGATTGTTCAGGCGGAAAGCCCAGTCTTACCTGCTGGAAGCTGCTCTCTTCCTGCAAGAGCAGTTAAACCAATACAGGATGCTTCATGGATATAAATTCATGCATTTGAAATGCATCCAAACTGGCAATGTGGTGTCACAAAGAACTGTCCAGTACCTGCTCAAAATCCTAGATCCTCAAGGAGTACAGCTGAGGCTTCAGAATCGTCCAAGACGACATCTATGCTACCTTAACTTTTCTCATAATTACAAGATCCTGATCTTGTAATTACAAGATATTTTCTTGCCCCGACCTATGCCTGCTAAACAGCCTCTTCAAGAAACTGAGGGCAAGGCCTGTATGCATTGTGTATATTGCCAAGGTTTATTTACTAGGAGGGCACTTTGGTGACACATAAGAATCTGCAGACTGAAACCTAAAGGTGCTGCCACAAAACCTGCAAAGAACCGTGTCCAGTATCTTTGTGCCTTTGCCGACCCTGTGCCACCTAATATCAGCAAGGAATTTTTGAAGTTGATCAGCAACATGATTAATGCCAACATGATTAATGCCATCACATTTACTGTCAAAAATGACAGGAGTATCATGCAGTCACACATTTTATGGATGCCTCAAGCCTACAACTAGCACTGATGCACTTTATGGGTGCCTCAGGCCTACAACTAGCACTGTTGCACTTTTACCCGCTGATCCATATCAATTCCTGTTCATCAGAGGGAATTGTTGCAATGAAGTGGTTCGACAACAAGCGTGTCACCTTGCTGAGCAATGCTTGTGGGGTGGAGCCGCTGTCTTCAGTGAAAATCTTCAGAAAGGAGGCACAACAGAAGGTCGATGTTCCATGCCCATCCATCATTCTGGCATACAATCAAGCCATGGGGGGCATCGACCTCTCAGATATGCTTGTGCACCTCTATAAAACGCCAATGAAGGCACAGCACTGGTACCTGCCTTTGTTTGGGTACATCATCGATGTAAGCATCGTGAATGCATGGCTCATCTACAAGAGGGACTGCAACCTTCTCAAAGAGAAACTGATGTCCCTCAAGAAGTTCTGGCTGTCGGTGGCAGCTACGCGGAAGGGAGCCAACAAGGTACCAGCCAGGGTTGGCCGGCCCCCAAGTGCAAAGCACAAATGACAAGTCCGTCGTCCTAATCCCCGAAGTCTGCTACGATGGCGTCGGACACTGGTCTACATTTGGCACTCAGCGAGGGAGGTGCAACTTATGCAAAGGTGGAGTGTCGCGTTGACGATGTTCCAAGTGTGGAGATGGGAAGTTGTTTTTTTGTTTGAACAACATAAACCAGTGCTTTGTTGCATATCACCAGAGGTGAATGTTTGATAGGGTCTTAGGGTCACACTGAAAGTTTCAATTATATACTACTTCTATTCTGTTTACATTCTATTTACATTGTATTATGCTGACTACTCACCTTTTATAATACATTTTTATACAAAAGTTGTTACTAGATGCATTTGAGCGTTTTTTATTATATTCTATTTACATTCTATTTATGTTTTACTACATTGTCTACTAATCTTTTATAATATATTTTTATACAGATGTTGTTACTAGATGCATTTGGGTGTTTTCGATTATATTCTATTTACATTTTACTACATTGACTACTTGCTGCTCACAACACATTTTATACAGATGCTGTTACTAGATGAATTTGATGTATTTGAGGGAGGTGCAACTTGTGCAAGATGTTTTCTCTAGATGCTAGTATGTGTTATAATAAGAAAATGTTTTTTTAAATAAATTGATGAATATTGTTAACATTCTACTGTCTGTAATTCTTTTATATGAAAAAACCCTCAACTTTAGTTGCACAAATGAAAAAATTCTATTGATGCCTAATACTTGTTACTTCATGCCTAGAATTACCCTACCGGGGCAAGACAACCGGTTGGTTGACTTGCGTATCTGCTTCCTGAATGGGTCATCTGAAAAAAAAAAAAAGAAAAAGAAAAAACCTGAAAAGTTCCTAAATGTGGAGCCAGGAACACAATTTTACCAATAAATCATTTTTTCCAAATGTATTTCTTAGCGTGACTGTTAAAGGGTTAATGTTTACTAGGTAGGTAGCTAGCTAGCTGGATAGCTCGGTAGCTAGACAGCCAGCTAGCTAGCTAACTGGAGGATTTACTAGCCAGCACTAGCTAGCTAGGTAAAGGCAAAACAGCAGGTCGATTAACATCTTACAAGCAGTTAAATCATTGTTGTATCATTACTTCTTTGATCATAGCAAGATAATTAAATTACACGTATTAACATCACCGCATTTTCACAATGAGAAAACGGAAACCTTTGCAAGTAGGAAAGGTGTATGGCTTATTGTCTTACATTAGCTGCATGTATCTAGCTAGCTAATTCCCCAAAGTTACTTAAATTGACCTATTTTTCTTTAGCTATGTATCTGCTAAAGGTAAACGAAGTTTGTTTAGGTGGCTTTTGTTGTTTAGGTGGATTAATCGTTCGCAGAGACATAACGCAAATTAGCTAGCTAGCTAGGAAAGATTAGCTACTTAGGGGACAAACTAGCTAGCTTGCTAGCTAGACAACAACAGGATATCAGATGTATTATCGTTAGCCCCATGAACAGTTAAGTCGTCGCATCTTTAGTTTTATTGATCACAGTAATATAGCTAGCTTACTTAAGATGACCAGATTTCTGTAATATAAACAAAATCCGCATTTTGTGTATCGTATTTTGTTCTGGCTATATTGAGTTGAGTAGTTAGCTTGCTACCTACCTAATCCCCTACATAATCATACCTAGCTAGCTGGTTTCCTTATGTCTCTGTAGAAGGTGAACTCAGACATATAGGGCGAGATTTTGGCTGGGGAACTGTGTCTCTGGGATGGTGGTGAGCAGCGCTGGGGCTCCACAGGGGACTGTTTTGGCTCCCTTCCTGTTCACATTGTACACAGGGGACTTTAAGTACAACTCTGAGTCATGCCACATCCAGAAGTACTCGGATGATACTGCTATTGTGGCGTGTATCAAGAATGGGCAGGAGGGGGACAAAGGCCTTCATTGACTGGAGTGATAAGAACTGCCGACTGAACACTGAACTACCGAGTGAACACCTCAAAGACCAAGGAGATGGTGGTGGATTTCCGCAGGTCTAAGCCTCCTCTTCTGCCAGTCAACATTTGCGGGGTGGACATTGAGGTGGTGCAGACCTACAAATACCTAGGTGTGCATCTGGACAACAAGCTGGACTGGTCCTTGAACACAGATGCCCTCTACCGGAAGGGGCAGAGCCAGCTCTTTTCCTTGGAGGCTTAGGTCATTTGACGTCTGCAGTAAAATGCTGCACTTTTAATCAGTCGGTAGTGGCAAGTGTCCTCTTTTATGCTGCGGTCTGCTGGGGAGGCAGCATGAAAAACAAGGACACTAGGCGGCTGGACAAGCTGGTGAAAAAGGCTGGCTCAGCACTTGGCAGGAGGTTGGACTCACTGGGGACTGTGGTGGAGAAATGCACACGGAGTAAGGTGCAGGCCATCCTGGACAATAACAATCACCCCCTCCACAACATCCTGGCAGGCCAGAGAAGCAGCTGCAGTGGATGGCTCACCTCGCTGTGCTGCAGGACGGAACAGTTCAGGAGATCCTTTATCTCCACTGCCATCAGGCTGTACAACACCTTAGCCAATGGCCAATAGCCAAGAGCCAATAGCCAACGGCTCTCTCTCTCTCTCTCCCTCCATATCCACCACCCTCATCCACTGGACTCTGTGCAATAATGTTTGCATTGTCTGTGCAATAATGCTCGCATTGTATTGTATTGTATTGTCTGTGCAATAATGCTTGTATTGTCTCTAATCTACCTCGCGTGAGCTACCAGACACCTGAATTTCCCCAAGGGGATGAATAAAGTATCTATCTATCTATTTTATATATCTAATTTTTTGAATGACAGTAGCTACATTACATTTAATGTAATGTTAGTTACATAAAACGTGAATGCCAGTAAATTATTCTATGATTTGCTTGTTCTGCTGATCACAGTAACTGTTATGATGATGACTTTTCAAGTATGAAAACTGGGACGATTAAAATTTTCAGTGAGCGTAAGAAGAGGAGATTAAAGTTAGGAGTAGCAAGCCAATTCTTAACATCCTGCCATGCCGAGATCAGCGACACAGTGTGGAGAGAATGGATGTCTCAAATCAAGGTAAGCAAAGTTTTTTTTTTTAAATCATGCCAGGTGTCTGTCACAAACAAAAATATAAGATGTTTGAATTAGCCCCTTTGCTAGCTATATCAGACATCAAGCATGATGAAAGCAATTATAATTAGGACCTATGGAGGTCATGTCAGGTCCAACTCTTCTCAAGTTGCTCACACAAGTTTAAATAAAACTTATCATATGTTAAACATTTAGCTACTTGGTTAACCAACTAGCAAGGAATAGCCCAGCAAACGATACTTTAATGTGGTTCAGCACACTTAACAGTTGGTCCGTGTGTTATGTCATCAAGATGGTAACTGCCAGCTGCCCTTAATAAATAATGCAGAAGGTGTGGAGGCAAGCCCTGGAGATGTACCTGCTTGATAGGATAAGAAATTCAATGTCTCTCTCTCTCACTCAAATTTACAATGCATATTGCTTGGGACAGTAACTCCATCCTTCTAACTCATCTGCTTACCCTTCAAAATCTGCAGAATATGTATAGTAAAGATTTTTCACAACTCTTTTTGATGAAATATTCAGGCCCAAGATTGGTAACACACATCATAATTCTTGCAAAAAATATTATTCAAATTATTTACTTTTTGAGCTTTTACTATATCAGCATTTATTTTATTTGATCCCTAGGACATATTGCACTCCTTGCTTTCAGATAGGCCTTGGCCCAAACCTGTTGTCTTTGTCCTTGTTAATCAACTGGCAGAATTTTACATATGACTTGGGGCTGCACAGTAGTCAGTTCTGGACACATGTAGCTAGTTTATTTCCAACATTTTAGATAAATTCCTTGCTGCTTGTTTGTGCTCCCACTTAGTGATGACAGTATATTCAATGTGACCCTCAATCAGAAAGTCTTCTGCTTTCAATCCTCAGGATGAGGTGTGTTTTCAAACAGACATTTTACAAGGACAAATGTGTACTTGAATACTGAGGAGATTTGATAGAGCAACTTCAGTGCAACAATCTTACAATCCAAGTAGTGTTTACATCTTTGATTTCTGTTGGAATGGGACGAAGTGGTGGTAAGCATTTTTACTGAATTTAATCTTGGCCAACTGTGAAAATAATTTAGTCCTGTTATTTCTAAACAAGATTTTATTTTGCTTATTAGAGCATTCATTTAGCCCACCACCTTATCCCTGACCTGTTCATTATTTGGCATTGTATAATTGTTTAATTGTTTGTAATTTAGTTAAGTTTAAATGTGTAGAGGATCTTCATTCTTCTTTTGTCTCCGTTTTCCATCATGTTAAATAGATCTACCAATCATTAGTTCAACTCAAACAATTGGGATGTGTTAATTATACTGGATTGTTTAACAGTCATGTCCATTGTTTTTCCTTAGACCAGTGAATGGATAATTGGTTATAGTTATATACAGGTGTGTGGTCACAGTGAGACTGAGTTAAGCAAGCCATTCTGTGTTGGCTGAGGCTGTGCAAGCTGGTTCCTGTGTTTGTTGGTTTTAAAATAAATTTTTAAAATTTGTTTTTCAGAGTTTTTAACTGTATGTTTGTGAGAATCATTCAGCCAGCTTCATCACATTTTATTATGATATTTAATTAAAAAAAAAAAAAAAAATTTATACGGATATTTCAGTATACATTATGCTCAGGAAATTTTGATAAATGAAGCCCTGTAAGTGGTGATGATACAATATCTGTTCATTTGTACATGTATTTTTCCCTCTGTCTTTCCCCCTTAACGTGTATAGCATTGATGCCACAAGAGAAGATGGATCATTTGGCAGGCTAGTTAATGACGATCATGAAAAACCAAACTGTAAAATGAAGAGAGTAAATACTGAGGGCAAACCACACCTCTGCCTTTTTGCATAAAGGGACATTGGCCCAGGAGAAGAAATAACTTATGATGGAGACTCCTATTGGCCTTGGAGAGAGGTTTGTTACTTAGATAAGAGATTGCCCAAGTATCTCAATCAGGCATGCAGGTTCTCTTAGCATGTCATTAGAATTAAAATCTTGTTCTATATCTTCCTGTGCTCTATCAGAGGCTAACTTTTGACATAATTTCAATTATGTTTTTTGTCAATCTTAAAATGCATTCAAGTAAAGAAGTGCTTTACAAATATACTGAAAAGAATGTACTCTTGGTTATAAATGTACAATGTAAAGTGAAGCTTTGATCAGATTTTTTAAGTCACAGCCAAAACAGTCTAATTGAGCGGCAGTGTTTTTGTTAGGAATTTGGTCAAAGTTTCCCTCTAAAAATGGCACCTTTTTAGTATTTTGAGCAGAGTCCTATGTACCTGATCTCATTACTTTCTGTTTTTGGGACCTAAACACCTGCTGCAAATTACAAAGTCCTATTGCAGGTACAGCAGTCTCACCCACATGTCCCCCCACAAATGACTACATCATTGTTTACAGGTGGCAAAGAAAGACACAAGTGCAGCAGATATTCAGCTAATCGGACAGCTCCAACACAAGTACTTCTCACCATTCAGCCCAGACTGCTGGCCACATTTCACGTCTAGCTTCAAAGGTAGGCTTGCTTACTTCTTTTCCTCTAGTTTTGAAGAAAAAAATAATAATGTGGGGCACATCGACAATGATTGTTTATAATTTAGTCTGTACTTCGTAATGGTTACTTTAAACAAGTCCGCTGTTGGACACCTCTTAGTTCTAAATGGGGTATAAACAAATGATGAAGTCTGTGGTCTTCAGTCCTTGGGGACTTCCATGTACGCTGGTTGTCTTTCCAACCACAGTTGCAACCCCTGAATTAATCCGAGCTTTTAATTGCTTAGACATATTAAATATGATGAGGGATTATTTGCCCTCTCATGCCAAATTCTGTCAAACAGGCCCATATTTCACATCCCAGGGTAGGTAAACCTGTCGGTCAAAGTCCTGAAGGCCGAACTTGAAGACCACTGGATTAAGTCAAAGAGGGGTGCATTTTCATGAGGTGTGAGGTGGGTGCTTTGTGTTCCAATACATCAGGCTAAGTTTCATTTGTTGTTAGCGGGTTTAGTAAAGTAAATTACCAAATTTACTTTTGAAATTGCAAAAAAAGGATAGTTTACTGTTTGTGAGTGCAATGAGTTTGATTTTAATACTCACGCTTTAGCATGTTTATGGTGAACTCTCCAGTGTATTGAACACGGTGTGTCAGATATGCTGGTGAGGAATAGTTCTGATTGCAGAGTACTGATTGCAGCTTTATGACTGTGTAGACAGCTTTCAAACAATCTTCATCAATCAATCAAGTGTACTTTTAGGTAAGCGGACAACCACATGGTATACAAGGATAGTAGTATTACAAGATCTGCTTGAAGAGTTATGACTTGTGTGTTTTTTCTAGTGTATTTCAGGCTGGTTAAAAAATGGTGTGTGAGGACATTTGTTTTATGAGGCCCACTTGATACTTTGTATTTGAAAGGAAGGTGTATTTTGTCTGAGACTTACCTTTTGTGCTTCAGTGTGATAGGTTCCCAGCTTTATATATACATTACATGTGTATGTAGTGTATTTTGTCTCCTACCATTACTATGTCTGTAAAACACCTCTGTAGTGTCTGCAGCAAGGATGTCACACATCCTTGCTGAATGGCTCTGCCAGGGTTCCCATGGCACAAGACCATTTGTCTCCGGCCCGCCACTTAACTCAATCCTTTGATATGTATGACCATGGACTGTATATCAACACACCACACAAGCTGATTCTTTAGAGATTATCTCAGTACAGACAGCCCGAATGTCCTGAGATTGTCTCTCCCTTGCACATTGAAATAAACATCAATTCTCTTAAGAGAAGTCGTCAGCATGTTCTTCATCGTCCTGCATTGAGTTCCACGGAGAAGGGCAAAATATCCTAACAAGTGATTGCTTTTAAGACCAATTGAGTTCTGCCACACCAAAATATCTTCTTACACATGGCTAAATGACTATATACAGTTGGTGAAAGATGTGCTTGTAGTAGATACTCAGCTAATGACAGTTAGGCTTGTGTTTTTTTTTTTTTTCCTGTTGACAATCACCGTTTTTTAATAACCGCGATCACCTTTTTGATCATCCTGATCACTTACTTAAAAGGCTGCACACTGCTTGATGGTGCTCTGTTTGGCGACCTGGTTGCATAGCATTACCTGTCATTTTTTAAAATAGAATACTATCTGAATTCCAGCATTTGATTTATTTTTAGTATGTTAAATGTAGCTGTAGCAGGTAGGCTAAAGTAACAAACATGGGATTATTTCAGCAACGTGGATGGCGCTTAACTGCCTTTTTGTCCATAACCAAAATTAGAAACTTGAATGGCGAAATGCTTGAATTACTAGGCTATAGGTAAAATTTGCCTGACAAATTGATTTATTAGCCACGAGGGAACAGAGCAGGACCAATGACAGAGTGTGCTCCCCGCAGTAGGAAGAGAGGACAGGTGATCGAGGGCAGGTATTACCCCGCAAAAAGGAAAAGGAAGAAAATTTTCTAAAAAGGAAATCTGTGTATAGACAGAGAGGGAGTCATAAGGAGCCATAATGCAATTAGTGTGTGGTGTGTATTCTGTTATTCCATGACAGTAACAGTCAGAATTTGTATAAGGTAGCTTGCTACATTAATCTGGATGTTGCCATTTAGCTTCAATGGTTAACTACTGGTAGTTTCTGAAGTAGTAACAGGCCTATATTTTGGTATCATCAGCTGGCAGCTGCATAAACTACATTCTGTGAATAAAGGTAATGTGAAATATGTCCATATTATTGTTCTGATTTGCTGTGCCATATTTTTGCAGATTTTCTCAAATGTAACACTTCCTTTGAATATTAACAGTTGTCAGGCCAGTACTATAGTACTATTTAATGGGAGCTGTCAACTGCTGACAGTAATATGCTGCAATTTTTTGGATAAAAACCAAAATAAATTAAAAAAACTGCATTTAACTACCATTTTTGCACTATTAAAACAAGCAAAAGGTGAAGTGCCATGTCAGACCTGTACATTTAGTAGCAATATAATTGGGGACAATGTGACTGGTGATCATAGCAATGCAAGGGCATGTAGAACAGTTAAATCATTGTATCGAACAAGACTAGTGATAATTTGGATTGTCAAGTTAACATTAACCATTGGATATTAAATTAATAAAATGATTGCACAGCATGCACACGTGATTGGTGAGGAGAATGAAATGACTGAAGCCTTATGACTGTGTAGACAGCTTTCAGTCTGTGCTTTCCAATGTAATGCTGCTATCCTCACATAACTGTTTGGTTGTCAATTTGCCTATAAATGTGATCCCTGCTCGAAGAGTTAGGACTCTGTCAGATGTCCATCTCAGTTTTTCCAATGTATTTTAGGCTGGTTAACAAAAAACCAGTTTGACAATATTTGTTTCATGCTTGACAAGTTGTTTTTTATGATGCCTACTATGTGTAATGTGGCATTAGCTTGTGATCTGAGTTGCCTTTTGCTCTTAAAAATTGTGTGTTCAACATTTACTTTTGACAAATGCAGCACATTCTACCGCCTGAAAATACCTCCTTACATATGGCTGAATGAATGTTTACAGGTGGCCAGTAAAGACTTGCTTACAACAGATATTCAGGGCAGAACAGGCAGCTCCAGTATGAGCAGCAGTGACCAACAGTATGAAGCTGTGCCTGAATTGTCACCATTCAGCACAAAGGGAGGCCTGCTAGCTTCATGTGTACTTTTGAATACACAATTGAATTTTTCTTGTTTGGCTTCATTTAAAGGACATTGGCAAAATTTCATTATGCCTATACTACAGGATAGTTACTTTATGAATGATGCTTACAGGTGCCTGATGGAGACATGCATTCAGAAGACAGTTTCCTAACCCTGCCCACCAGCACCCCAGAAACAGCCAAGCACTCTGGAGCCAGCAGTGGAAGCTCACCAGGCACCAAGGAGGTAGGCTCACTTATTGTACTTTGGCTTTTGAATGCTTGAATTAACAGCAGTTGTTTGACTTCATGACATATTTTGATATAGTGGTCTTTAATTCTGTAGCTGGATACATTTGTATTCTAAACAGTGCATATTGCAATGTTAATTCAAAGTTCCCAAGTTCAAACACAGGATGTCACTGCTTCATTAAATTTTGTGTTTGTGACACAAGTCATCCACCCTCCCTTTCACAGAGGATGTGCAATGTCTTCACCAGCATCTTGAAAAGATTGCAGGTTGAGCATCTGAGAACCTGAAAAAGATGCCATCAGCACAAATCTATGGGGAACTTTGCAGAGCAACTCTGGCAAAAATAATACTCTTCAACCAAAGACGTGGAGGAGAGGTTGCAAAGATGCAGCTAAAAGGCTTCCTAGAGAGGGACACAGCTGCCCTACATAAGGATGTTGCAGTCGGCCTCATAAAGTTCGAACAAAAACTTTGTGCACATTTCAGTCGGGTGGAAATTAGGAGTAAAAGGGGGCGAAAAGTTGCTGTGCTGCTATCACCAGACATTGTTGATGCCTTAACACACCTCATAAACAGAAGAAAAGTGTGGAGTCCCAGAAGAAAACACATTCCTGATTGCAAGACCCAACTGTTTGACTCCTTACAGAGGACAGGACTGTCTGAGGATTCATGCAAATGAGTGTGGTACGCAAAACCCGGAACTCCTCAGGTCAACACAGTTACGATAACATGTTGCAACTTTGTCACAGGTCCTGAAACCACAAGTTGGACCAAGTTGCTGACTTTCTGGGCCATGATATTCGCGTCCACAGAGGATATTACAGGCCTCCAGAGGCTACAACTCAGCTGGCCAAAATATCAAAACTACTTCTTGCCATGGAGAAAGGGCCCCTTACAAATCTTCAGGGCAAAACACTTGAAGAGATTTAAACAGAAGGTATTGCTATTTGAAGTTGTTGTAAATTGTATGTTAGTGTATAGGTTTTCAAGTATTCCTAACCTATAGACAATCTATAACATAGCGACTTCAGAACTTCAACAATGTAATATTCATCAAATTTCAGATTGATCATTATGTGTGAAGTTTGTTACTCTATTAACATTTGTGATATTAAACTTATTTGAGGCTCAAAACATTTATTTTTTGTTAGATAAAACAGACTTGACTGATTCTGGGCAAAGTGAAGACAGTGAGGCTGAAGAGGCATATCCACAGACACAGACAGAAATGGGTAAATGCACCTAAACATACAAACATCAAATTATTTAAGTCCACATAAGAAGTGTAGCATATGATGCACTCAAAAATTATAAGTTCAGATATACACAGCTGTTACTGATGCAATATGATCGATATACTTTAAAGTAATATGGTCAACATGTGCCAAGTAAATTTCAAGTATTTCAACTAGAGACCATCCTGTGATTGGATCACACCAGCCGTGATGCCAAATCAGAATCAGAATCAGAATCAGAATTAGAAATCAAAATCACACACACAAATCGGTGTGTATGGCGTGTTTACGCATCATTTTGACCTCAACTACACACCTGTAAAGTTTTGTGACTACATCTTGCACGGATCTGACGCTATTGTGTCGACAAAATCTGTCGACAGACAGACAGACAGACAAGACACCTGCCAAAGTACTCAAAACCGCCTTTGTGGTAGTTCCCGCTACAGTAGGTGTCTCCAGGACCACATTTTGCCATGATGACACACAGACAGACAGACAGACTCACAAGGTGAAAACAATACCAGCTACGTTATTGCGGCTGGTAAATGTCTTAACTGTCGATGGGCTGAGGTCAATATGCTGCTTGCGCTTGTCATGGCTCTACCACAAAAACAGAGCTCTTTGAGTTATACCTTGACACCAAAATGCCACAAAGGAGAGGACCAACCAAATCACTGCAAAACAAATAGAGCCTGCAGTTTTAACTGTCCCTCTGTTTGTAATGCTGAAGAGTTCTTGCTAGAGATTGACAGTTTCTCTATAAGGGTGTAGAACAGTTTTTTTGTGTTTATGAAATGTTTGAGCATATGACACTAGACCATTTATATTGAGCTATACTATTCATACCGCAGGAATGAAGAGAGCTAGGCGACCTGTTGAGGAACCTCCAGGCACCTCAGACGGTATGACCATCTACCTCAGTCCACCAGCATGCCATTGATGTTTGATTCATTACATGTAGACCAAGCAATGCTACTGTTTGTTATAGTGTGTATTTTTAATTTTCCATTCACAGATGTTCACTCTGCCCTAGAAGGCACATCTCGAGGTATGACAAGAATAAATGGTTTTTAACTACCAAGCCATTTTTAAAGATATATTAATGTTAATCAACATCAACAACTAATTTTGAAACTGAGTACCATTAGTAATCATTGTTTTAACAATATTTTTTATGATCTATGAAGTTTTATGATCTCCCTTTCTAGATGATTTTCTATATCTTTAGCTGCTGTAGGATGCTCTGAAGCTATTGAAAATGTAGTTTAGATTGCTTTGGAGATGCAGATTTATAATATCCTGTAAATGACATAACAGTTGAAATGAAGATTAAATATTAACCTTAATGTTAGGATTGACATGGACAAGTTTTTTTTTCTTTTCAGCAATTAACAAAAACACTGGTGGGAAGAGCAGAAGGGAAGAGTGTGAACAACCTGGTAAAACACATAAACACATACACAAAGGAGACTCTACTACTGTATCATGTTTTGAGAGTGGAGACTTAACTCCTTGCAGGCTTAATAGGGGCTGTGTCAAAGTTTTGCCCTCGCATGAGGCAGGCCACTTGTCACATTTATCAGAAAAATTTGCTATCACGGGTATGATCTCCAATTTTATGGTGACTTCAGATGTCTTCTAGACATTTACAGGACAAGAAATGGAGGTTATTGAAAAATTCAGTTTACATTATGGATAGGGATGCACAATTCTGGGTAAAATATGAATCACAATTTTTCTTGCTTATTATTGTTTTTTACGTTACATATTGTCATTATGAAGACGAAACAAACTATATAGTCAATACTGAAATGGGACTGTTACATCAACCTGCCTGGTTTTTAACAAACAACTCAGGAAATGCTAAACATGAACTGAAACCTTGTCTGCTCTCAATTATAACACCTTCAAACAAATGTTCTTCTTTGTGTGTGTGTATGTGTGTTAAAACATTAGAGTGACAGAGAGCTAGATATGCTGCTCAGAATGTAAAATAAAAATACTGTATGATCTAACATGACAATGCAGACCAAGGCCACTGTAAACCTAGAACATAGTCCTTTTAAAGCAGCTAACTGCATAAAAATTTTTGGCCAAGAACACTAATAAATCAGCCTTTTGAGGCTTCAAACAGGAGCGGAGGCATGTTACTATATTGCCCCCAGCGCTGAACAGCCTTTCTTAATGAGAACACTGTGCCACTGCCTCAGTTTTTATTGCCGCAGCAATCTGTGGTACATAATATTGATGTATTTATTATAATATGCCTGCAGTGATTGCATCACTCATATGGCTTCAAAGCAGGTGGCTCCTGTTCTGCTCTGTTCATTTGCTGCAAGGATTTGATGTGTAAAGCTATTGTTGATAGTAATTCATTACTTTAGAAGCTTAACTATAGAAACATTATAGTATAAAGGCAGTTGTAGGATTTTATTATGATACTAGAAATTTTGACAGTGCGATGCAGGGATAGCTTATCTTAACCAAAAACTGATCGAACATAATCTACTTAAAACTAGATTTTCACATTTGCTTTTTTGATTGTGTGTTAGTCTTTTAGAATCATTCTAAGGATGAAATCTAGCTTTACATGTGTCACAAAGTTTGACAGGAGAGCAAAGAGGGATAATGTTATGTTTCATTAACTTTTAACAAGATCAAGTAAAACACATTTTGTGTTACCTTACAAATACAAGAACGAGCCCAGTTAGTTTACCACATTTTAAATGCTCAAATTATTGGGCATCATTTTATCTTGGGGATCGTCTGGGATATCTACATAGATGCCATCTTGTGTGTATACAATATTGGCTTTCAGTGGACACAATATGTCCCTACCTAGTAGATTGACAGGGGTTTGAGCTGAATAGAGTAGTGGTGCAACTGTGGTTTTTCCAGCAATTCTCATTGGGACAGGCTGAGTAAGTGGAATTATCTGCAGTTTCCCAGAGAAGCCAATGATCTTAACGGAAGAACTGGAGAGGGGGAGGCCAAAGCCTGTTTTCCCAGTGCATGAGTAAGTTGCACCTGTGTCCACCATGAATTGGTGTTCATGTTGATTAATGGCTACAGGTATGGTGGGCTCATCTTGTGGTTGTGTTGAGACAATTGGTGACATTACTTCCCCCTCTGGCTTCTCTGGGCAATCCTATGCGGGCCAGTTTGCTGCTGTTCCTGTCCATGGGTTGGGTGGAGGCTCTGGCAATGAGTTGGAGGGGGCCTGACCTGTCTCAAAACCCATAGGAGCTGGTCCCGGCCATGGGTTAGTTGGACAGTCCTTCCTCTGGTGTCCTGTCTGGTGGCATCCCCAGCATGCATTGTTCACCGGTTGTGGACCTTGATTGGTTGTTGGCCTCTCGTCCCTACCCATCCTCCTCGTTGAGACATTTGACTCCTCTGTCCTCCTTTTCCTCTTCCACGCCCTCTTCCCATGGGAGGTCGGTAACCACCTCCCCCTCCTGACTGATTAACATACATGTGTATGGGTGGAACTTGTGATGCGGGTGCAGCTGCTGGTGTCACAAGAACCAACTCAGCTGGAATTGGCATTTGTGACTGTGCCGTTTGTGGCTGAGGCACTGCTGTACTCACTGGGGTTGCAGTGGTTGGATTTGGTGCAGATGATTCAGCTAGCACCACTGGAGCTTGTGTCTTCCCCTTTTCTTTCTTGGCTTTGGATAGTTCTCCCAGCTGCATGCAGTTGTGTGAGCTTACTGGCTAGCTGCTTGCTCTGTTCTTCTACATCTCTCTTCTCTTTTCGATACTGTCCCACATGGTGTACTATGTGTTCTGAGAACACAGGCCAATCCATTTTCATCAGTCCAACCACCCCCTCCAGGCGTTTCTGCACTGGTCACAGCATGCTCTTCTTTATCATCAATTTAAACAGGTTTTGAGTAGTGGTATTCCAGGAATTTCCTGTCTCTTCTCTCCATCTTTGCAGTTGTTGCCAGAATGTTGCCACTTCGCAGTCCCATGAAGTCCAGCCTTTCACTGGTTTGTTCCTCCAACTTGCTAAGTTCATTATCTAATAGGTCTACACGTCTTTGTCTCTCCTCCAACATTCTTTGTATCGTCTCCTCAGTCTCTCATCTTGAGCTTCTTCCTTGCCTTCTATCCACACTTCCCCATGTACGATTCGCTTTGCTCCCCACGGTGGGGCCTCCTCCGCCTCTTCACAAGACATGATTTCTTCTTCCCTTTCACTTACACTGCTTGTTCTACTTTTTGAAGTAGAGTGACTGACCTTACGCCTGACAGTGGATGTGCCCTGCTCTTTTTCCTATTCCCCCGCAGCTATTACCTTCGCATACTCCTGTTGATCTTTCATTACTTCTTCCCCCAACTCTGGCTCCAGCTCTGGATAAGAGACATCAGTTAGTGACATATCAATCCAGGACTTAACTGTCCCCGTAGGCGGAGCCTTGGCTTCCCCTTTTCAATCATTTTCACGGTGCCCACCACTGGTTCAAACTCCACTCTCCCCTCCATTTCCACTATTTTCCCTGCTTCTCCTGTAAGTACATATTGGCCAGCCTTGAATGGGTTTCTGTCAATTGGGTAAGGTGGTGGCTCTGGCATGGATCCCATCTTCTCCCTTTCCCGTTTTCCCTCCTTGTCTTCGCCACCAACCATGCTTCTTAACGTGTTCATTATCTCTCTGTATTGTTCTCCCTTCTGTTTAAACCACCTTAAAGATGTGCAAAACCTTTCTGAATTTCCAGCTGAGTTTCGCCAGATGATAATAGCTTGGGCTGTATATCAACAATACAACGTTTAACTACAGCACTTACAGTAGTTAGCCAATGGTACTAACTAACACAGCAATTTGATTTTCCTAGCTAGCTAACATTACCTAGTTGCCTTTTTCATGGTGCCTTGGATGCTCACCTCAGTCTGGCAAATACTCTTATCATGCTGTCGGCACCATTTTGTTGCCTTTAATGTTAGTCAGATTCCCTCAATATTTGCGTTAGTTCACCAAATAGGTAAAGCTACCTAGCTAGTTAGTTTGAAAATTCATATTTCAACTGCCATATTAACAGTTTAACGAAGTTAGGATGTGTAACTACAAGGTACATTGCTTCATACTTGAATTCTATTTTATTTTTTTCTTATTTGTAGGTGTATTTTCAGAAGTTGTTGGCGCCATTTCCTTTTGTAGACATCAGTAACCTAGGTAAGGCTTGATGGCATCCCATGGTTTCAGTCTTCTGTAAAAGGACTTAGCTAAATTGATACTTAAGAACATAAATAACGTTTGTGTAAAACTGGATACTGACAACATTTTTTTTGCATATTTAGAATGGTGGATTCTCCCAAATCCCTCACAACTGTATTCTTGGATGGCCAAGAAATATGCAAGAAGACATACACTGTCAGCACCGCCAAGGATATCATTGATGCCTGTACATCTGTATTGCCATGCCAAGCAGAAATGAGCAGAATTCTTAAGTTCTGCTCTAATTTCAATGGGTATGTTGACACTCATGTGAACAATCATGTTGAAAATTTGGATAAGTTCCAAATTCTATTCAAATCAGTTAACTCAGACATCAATGACATCATTGACACTGCTGGTAACATGTGACAGGTATGTCTATAACTGTGGTATTTAATAGGTATACTACATAATAAATATGCTCACATGCTCATCTACTAACCATTTTATTTGCCCACCCAATACATTTGAAATTTGTCCTGCACAATGTCAGTTTTATTCATGTGTGGCATGTCAGCATGACTTTTTAACATCTCTTAATCTCTCAAAATTTTAGTGTAAGACTGCTGCTGAATTCTGTGGCTGTAGAGAATCCAGATGCTGATTTGATGAATCATCTTGAGGTGAACTTGTGAGAAGTTGGTGCCTATCAGGACTAAAATTACACTCACATTTCATTATTGCCGATTCTGTTTCAGAACACAAGTTCTTGAGTTTTTTACTACTGTAGTTTAGTTCAATAGACAAAAAGATCTTTTGTTTGAACTGTTTTTGGCATGGTTGCATTGAGGTAAAATAAAAGACTTGGTATGTTCTTTCAGTGTCCAAGATCAGCTAATGTTCTTGATCCTGAGAACTTGAAGAATCATCTCCAACAAAAAGACCCCCGGATTTTGGCGTTTTACTAGGAGAACGGGACTCTTACCGAGAAATGGAGAAGGGCATTGGTTACAACTACTGTCAGCTACCTTGTTGAAAAAAGGGGATCGTAAGTACATTTTCTTCATGGATTGATTTTTTTTGGCTTATTTGTTAATATGCAGAATGTGTTCTTCTTCTTACTCTTCAAGGTGCTTATTTATTTCAATTACCCTGTAAGTGCTGATAAATGACTCCTTGCCAGAAGTATTGTCACACTCTTTTCATCACTTCAGATTAAGAGGAAGAAAATGAAAGATATGTGAGTAAATATTTTTTAAGTCAGGTATAGAATAGTGTATGCTTGCTAACTGACTCACTAATAATATTATACAATCACTAATTTACTTGTAATGTACTTGTATTCTATATACTTTAGAAGCATTTCTACAATCCAACAAGCCACTCGGGGTTTCTTGAGGACAAGCTGAGAAATGATAGAGATGATCAGCGGTGTTATCACAAAAGGGGTGTGTTTAGTGGCTCATCTGTAATCACTGTTACACTGGAAGAAGTAAGGGTGTAAGTAAAGTAAGTACAGAGGGTGATGAAGAGTCTGCCAAAGAGTGAACAACTGTGATTAAGACGATGAAGCCTACTCCTGAGAACCTTTCATCAATTAAGATGGGTATGGAGAAAACCTACGCCCACTGTAGATTTTGGATTACCAATCAGTCACCCACCGTGGCAGAGATTTTTGAACACTACCCCCACTTCATTGATATGCCATATCTGGTAAGTCAGTTTGCAAATTTAATCACTGTAACTTTAAATAATGAGATTGCATTTGTTTTGTCATTAGGACACATCACTAATGTCATCACTGCATGACAAGTAGGATTTTCGTCAGTAAGCAGCACTGTAAATTGCCGTGGAAGTTCAAGTTAACGACTGTTCACGGGAATTTGTAGGCAGCACAGAAAACTGCCGGGAACTGCCAGGAATTGTCGTGGGATTTGAATTTCTGGCAGTTTTACAAGCCTGAGAAGCTTGACAGTTGACCCCCTGTTCCCTAGGTCTAGAGGCGGCTTTCACATGTAAATGAAAATGCTGTGAGCTATACAAATGCAAATCAGGGTAGTAGGGGGATTTTTACTCACCACTGGTCAAGAGGTGACACCTTTTTCTAAAAGGTACGAACTCAATTTTAAGAAAATCTCTGGTATAAATAGATGAACAAGTGAACGTTTCAAATGAACAAAATAAACAGATCATCCCGGATATAATTCTCAGAATAATCGACACCAATCGCATAATTAGAACAAATGCTCGTGAAACACCACAAACTGAAATTTGTGTGCTATTGCGAAAGCTACAGCATGAGATTGTTTAATCAACAAGGGTGGCAACTTGAATAATTAACTGGCGAGTAATCCCAAATCTTTCTCTCAAATGTTTCACATTGTAGGTTTCTTGTGTTACAAAATTGAAATTACAAAACGGAGCTAAATTTAGTTAAATCAATTTATATTACTGAGAATAAACTTTTAGGTTAGGTTGAGTGCAATGAACAATAACATTTAGAACACAGACCTCACAAAAGCTGTGATGTGTCATGAGCATTTTACGTAATTTAAATCGATAAATGCCATCCTTGTTAATTAAACAATCTTATGTTGTAGCTTTCACAAGCACGCAAACTAGACAATCTGCAATGTTTTGCGAGCATAAATATGCGATTGGTGTAGATTATTCTGTGAATTATTTCTTTTATTGTTCATCAAGGAGGATAAAGGGAACAGGTTGAAAGTAATGATAGATTTAAAGGTAGTGTTTCGGCTTCCCCTGTTTCCAGCTCACCAGCCGCCGCTGATTTTTGGAGAAACTCACAAAAGCTGAAATTCTAAATAATTTACACTTGATGTTGCCTATTCATAGATCAGAGCCTGCATGTCCCAGAGGAAGTTGTGGCTATTCAGAAGGTTAATGTTTTGGCTGATTAGATCCGTCCCCAGTAACTGAATTTAATTCCAATAAGTAACCAGTATCATGTTAAATTTCTCATGTTAATAACAAACCAAATTTCATGAAAATCGGTTCAGACTTAAGTTCTGTCAGTACTCCGCCCCCCTAACTGTGTGTTTGTGTTCTTCCCCTGTCCATGTGCTTTTGTTTTCCTTGTGTTCTAGCCCTGCCCCATTCCCCGCCTGCCTCGTTACTTCATCGCCGCCACCTGCCTGCTAGCTCACCTGTTCCCCATCGCCTCATCTGCTCTGCCCTTTATATGCCCTGCCTGTTCCTGTCTCGTTGCTAGTTCGTTACAGTGTGTTCTACCTGTCTCTGTTCCAGCGTCTTGTTTCCTGCTCGTTGATTTTTCCGTGTATTCCGACTTTCGTTTGTGCCCCACCTGATTCTTGCCTGCCGCTTTGTCCTGTTTGCCCGAGATCTGCCCGTCTGGTTTTCACCCTGCCTGCACCTGTTCCTGACCCTGGTTTTGCCCCTACGGACTGTCTTCCTGGAATCGACCCTGCCTGTTTCTGATTACGATCTTGCCTGCCGTTAATAAACCCCGTTCGGGATCAAAGCTCCGTGGTCTGTGGCTGAGTCCTTGTCCGTACCTGACAAGTTCAGACGAGTAACAGTCGATTTTGTAGAGAAGTCTGCATCTCTCAATACACATTGTAGCCTATTCGTTTACTAGCGGATCTTGACCGCTCCAATATGGCAACCACGCAGACGCATAGCGGCGACATACAGCAGCAGCCAATGAGGTATCTACGTTTCTATATCTATGGGTGTAGCCATGTCGATCCAAGTCAAAGACACCAATAGAAACTCTTCTCTCAACCATCAGCGTAGATCCTGCCCATTACGTCCAGTTCAACTTGCAACCAAAACTTTTTGACCCAACCAAAGAGGACTGATTCGCAATCAAAACTTGAAGTAACACATTCACCAGTTAAGATACCAGTGACCTGGTATGTTTGATGTCATGTATGGAAAAAGAGTGACATTTTGAATCTCTTTGCAAAGTTGGGATCTTATATAAGCATCAAAACAAACAGAATGGCCACAAATCATGTAAAATGATGAATGTTAACAGGTTTGGTTTCCATGCTGTATATGCAACTGAATTGCCATGCACTATTTTTATAACCAAGTATGTTTATTAAATTCAAAAACTTACAAGATTCTGTATACTGGCAGAGGCTTGTTTACCAGCAAAGAGGTGAACATTGTGGGGGTTGGCCAGAATATTTAATGAGTTACATACTATTGATATGCAGTTTTGGTAATTCAATATAGGTTCCTTTTGCAAAAGGCATTATAGTTTCTAGATTATACCTTTGGATAGTTTGCTCTAAAAAATCAAGGGAAAACACATTTTTGAAGCATAGAAAACTTCAGTTGGTGTTGATGGCATAATGTACGTCCCAATCTTTATTTGCAATTCCAATACTCCACTCTCTGAGGTACATGCATGGTGTATTGATGAAAAATGTGGAGCACTGGCATGTTTTGTCCTAATTGGGCAATGTAGAGATCTCAAAAGTTCGGGGGGGGTGATATAAAAATAAAATAATATTAATAAGAATCAATCTCTTTGACTTAACCTAATAAAACCTATAACCTAATAAAACTATAACTTATGTGGGATTGTATATAATAAAGCATTAGTTTGTACAAACAGTACATCTGCTGTTTATCTGCTGTGGTATTTGCCAGTGAATCAATCAGTCAGTACCCTGTAAGAGCTGTTTGTTAAAAATAAATAAATAAATACACTATACGCAAATAGAGATGCACTGATACTACTCGTTGGTACTCGTATCGGGCCGATACAGCATGGTAAACACTCGTACTTGGTATCGGAATCATAATTTAATGCTTCCAATTACGAGTACACTGGCGTATATAATGATGTAGCCTGTAAACTTGCTGCGAAACTAACAGCGGAGCCCTAGTATTGCAATCAAACTTGGAAACATGTCAGCTATTTGGAATTTCTTTAAACTTGAAAATAAAGAAATTAAAACTGCTAACTGTAATATTTGTAACACAACCATTTCAAGGGGCGGCACAAATACAAAGGACTACAACACAAGCAATTTGATAAAACATTTAAAGAATCTTCATCCTCATGAACACACCTTTTTTAAAGCAATGTGATTATTTACAATAATGAAACCCAACGACAGAGAGTTCGCTGACAACCTTGTGTCCCCAACAAACCTGTCTTTACAGGTCGTGGTGTCTTTACTACAGCTCATTTCTATCAAGGAGATTTTGTGATTGAGTACAGGGGGCAGCTTATTGATGCTGTAGAAGCTGAACATAGGCGTAACATCTATCATGATGCGTGTTCTGTCTTCATGTTTGACTTCCGTTGGAAACAGAAGACTTGGTGGTAGGTTCAGGATGATCTGTATGGGTTAATATGAGTTCTGTAGAAGTTCTTAGTAGTGAGTAGGACCTCAGTGATGTCAGCATGTTGGTCATGAAGTTCATTACCCTAATATATCTTGTTACAAATTAGATGTTTAGTTGCCTCATGCACAGTTGGTAAGAAAGCTGTCAGTCTCATTTAATTATGGTTGTCCTGGGTGTTAGCCTATATTGAACTATTAGTTATAAAGAAAATTATACCATCATCTTATTTTCATATTGTTGATGTTTCAATTGTTGATGCTTATTGAAGAATTCTACTGTATCTCAATAAAAGGATTTCTAATTGATGCACCATGTTTGTAAATCTCCAGTATTGATGCAGCAATGGAAGATGGCTCCCTTGGACGGCTAGTGAATGACGATCATAAGACACCAAATTGTCGGATGAAGTTAATTCAAACAGAAGGAAAGCCACATCTCTGTCTTTCTGCGCTAAAAGACATCAAACCAGGAAATGAAGTAACCTACAATTATGGAGGAAAAGAATGGCCCTGGCGTAAAGAGGTGGGTTATACATTTCATGGAGATTTCAAGTTTTTTGTCTTTTCATAAATGATATTCTAGCATTTTAATCACTATCAAGTCAAGTGTGCCTTTAAAATTTTCCATGATCTTAATGACTGCTGTATTTTTAATAGTAAAAGTATTGAAACACGTTGGGTAGGGCTGCTCGATTATGGCAAAAATCACAATCATGATTATTTTGGTCAATATTGAGATCACAATTATTTAACACGATTACTCATTGGCTTTGGAAACATCATGCATTTATTGAACTTTTAATCCTTTTGCGCGTACGGTCACACCGGTGTGATTAGCCATTTAGCGTGTATACTAAGACCGGTGTGATTAAAACACTAGATTGGAAAAATTCTAGCTGATTTTAGCTTTGAGGAAACAACGATTTAATATTAAAAAATAAAGCAAATGCTAACTGAAAACGATGAGAAGCTTGATAACGCTAATGAAAACATAAACCAGATATGCATACGCATGCGCCACATAGCACAAAAATAAGTTATGTGCAAAAGGGTTAAAAAACTTGTCTTTTTAACAGTGGATTATCTTGAACTTTACATATAATTCAATCGAAAAACAAGTTAAAAAATGCAAAAAAGAGATGACATAATAAATGATATATACACTTCAATAACAAAACGGTTATTGTGCCGCATTAATCTTGAATATCTTGTTTTCATAATTGTTGGAAGCCAAATTCAAAATAAAATTTGATTAATCGCCCTATTAACCACTATATCAAAGAAAGCAAACGGTCACAACTTAAAGTGTTATTCACTTTGGCAAACACTCAGACATGTTTCAAGTACAACGTAACCATGCATGTCAGTTCCAGTTGATGTCAGAAAGCTCATCTCTGCATATTCCTGTCTGCCTTCTGTAGATACCTTCTACCATCATAAGCACACCCTCTGGTGAAGGCTCCTTTAAAAACCTTGGAGTCCAAGACCAAGACATGTCACGCCCTGTGTCCTCAACAGACCTAGTCAAAGGTCAGTTACTATTTGGAGTAGATGCTGTATCTAGTTGTGAATGCGTGCAAAGCCCGCTATAGGTTGGCAGTATAAAACCTTGAGGTAATATGAGGTCATCTTTACTGGGATGGTTTTACCTCAGTCATGATGGACATATCAACATGGATTGTGTCTATCAGGGATGTGAATTGAGTATGTTGTGTCCAGTCATGGTGTGATTGCTGTTGGAGTGATGCAAAGCCCTGTGCTTTGCATCACTCCATGCAAAGCCCTGTGCTTCATTTCTCCTGTCTTCTTCTACAGAGAGGGGATTGTGATCTGAGTGTCAGCCCTCCAGTCTGACACCAGCTGGCCCTGCATGTGAGGTTAGTGTGAATACAACTGACTAAATCTGGGTGGAGGAATGGTCAGAGATAATGTGGTTTTATATGGAACACATTTGTCAATATTTTTATCAACGTATTTGTGCTAAATTAGGAAGGTCTGCCGATCAGTACGGACAGTCATCACTAACCTCCCTGTTCTTCCAAAACTTGAGCTTCTCTGAATGTCTCATACACTGGGAGGTTAAAAGTGGCAATCTGAGTTTGGTTTCAGATTTTGCCATCATGATAACCTAGTTTAAGAAAACTACTTCTTTGTGATCTAATAGAAATCCTGTTGTTTTTTGAATCGTGTGTCCTTTTTCTTGCAATTTTTTGGTTTAAAATCTGTTTATCTGTGAATAGGTTTTTTTTCCCAATCTTTGTACATTTATATTAGACTTTTTCCACTGCTGGATCTTCCCGACTGTTAACCCGTAACTTTCAAGAGTCTTTGTTTGTCTTCTTTCCACTGCGGGAACCAACTGTGAGGCATTGGAATTATGTCATTACTATGTCATTAATAGTAGTAGAGCTGTCCTGATACATCCAATGTATCGTTGGATGGCAATACTGTTTTTCACAATACTCTATTTGTAATTGACCTCTTGTATCATGATTTAAGTATTTATCTATGTGTATTTACCGCAGGTTTCTGCAGATCATTAGTATTGAAGTATGTACTTTGGATTGCAGTAGCAACAAAATGACAAGCTCAGCCCTTATATTACAAAAAGACATATCACAGGGGCATTTAATTTGTTCTTTTAAAACCTTAAGACCTTCCACATCTTTATTTGTATCAGTCATTTTCCCAGTCCATTTAAATGATATCTTGGCAATGAAGAATTTAGCTGGTTTCTGTATCTTGATTAATTTAAACTAAGCAGAAGTTGTTTTGCTGACCAATCAAAATGAAGTTGCAGTTAGGTCACCCTGAACTCAGGTTTAGTAGTACCACCTAATGTGGGCCTTCACCAGGTTCCTGGAATCTACAAGAAAACAAACTTAACAGAATTTGCACTGATGGAAATAGAACTTGTGAAACTGGCAGCACGGGCTGGGAAGTGTTGCAGTGGAAAAAGGCTATATGTGTGCTTATTTTGAATAAATTAAATCTAATTTCCTTTTCTAAAAATATGTATTTGTGTGTGTATATATTTCTATATTTATTTCATGCTTTTGTGCAATCTTTGTCACAGTGTAAGATCCATAAGCTGGTTTTCGAATCAGTTAGCATTGAGAGATGTTGGATATGCCACTCACCCGTGACATCTTTCAGATGGCAAGGCCTAAGATGCAAACGTAAGTGTGTAATGTGCATTCCGAAGACATACAAACACTGGAAGGAATATATATATATATATATATATATATGTGTGTGTGTTTAGCACCTCTGCCCTCATTTGTTTGTGTACATTTCTCAGCATGCCATGAGTTGTTTTATTGCATAGCTGGGTCAGTTTAGGACCGTGTAATCTGTTAAAACGTGTATTAAACACAGGGCAGATTAAAAAATTCATCTGAAAGGTCTAATAAAAATTCAGATTTGAGCAATAAATCAGAATTGTGCATTTGGAGAAAACAGTCTAAGACTGATGCCTGTGTAGTAATGAGTAATTTTATCTACATTCTCTCCACAGTTATATGATACACATGGTCTCCATGTTCCATAAGTGCTAGTGCTAATATACTTAACTTTTATGTGGTAACTCTTACCAGTTTCAGCATCCATTTACCTTCTTTCCACATGCACTCCTGTAATAGATTTCTTTTTATGTGTACTGTATAGACTGAAGACTCATCCAGTGAAGTGTACATTCCAAAATCTGAATCAGAAAGTTCAGAATCGGAGTTGAGCTTAGAGTTGGGTGAACCACCCAGAAACTCACGAATTCGATGTATGACTAGTATGCCTGATTTAAAGGTTACTCTGTCTGAACAGGGAACTACCAGAGACCCCCAAAGTGACTGCGCAGAATTTGAAGAGATGTATATTGAACCAGAGAGCTCAGAGTCAGACCTGCATGAAACAGAAGATACCAATACTATAAAGGATACAGTGGATACTCATGTCCCAAGAGAATCTCAAATTGAACAAGGAAAAATTAGACATGTCAAAAGCGAAGTAAATTATTGTTTTGTGTGTGACAGACCTCAAACAAAAATCACACGTCATTTCAAGACGCATGTAAATGAAAACGCTGAAATTGCGCAGGCACTCCAGTTCCCCAAAACATCAAAGGACAGGAAGGTGCTTCTTGAGAAATTACGAAATCTTGGCAACTTCAAGCACAACTCAAACGTGCAAATGACTGGGTCAGGTTGTCTGAAAGTGAAAAGGAGCTCAAAACTGAGAAACAGCTCAAAGACATACGATTACTGTTTGCACTGTAAGGGTATGTTCTCAAGAAGAGAACTATGGAGACATATGAAAAGATGCCCCCTAAGACCCGAGGAGAATGTAGAAGATGGACCTGAGGTAAAGCAAAGAGTCAGCAGTGTAGCAACCTCTCAATCCACATTGTACCAGCCAATTTCAAATGAACTTTGGTCAGTACTGGGGAAAATGCACAAGGATGATGTGTCCACGGCAGTAAAGAATGATCATTACTTGATGCGGTTTGCCCAGTCTCTTTTTAATAAGCATGGGAATGACAGATCAAAGCATGAATATATAAGGCAGAAAGTAAGGGAACTTGGGAGATTACTTGTGACTTTGCACTACACAACTAAAATTCACAACATGGAAGAGGCCATAAAACCAAGCAACTTCATTATACTAACCAGTGCTGTCAAGAAAGTTTCAGGTTTTGATCACCAAAACAACACATACAAATCCCCAAGCTTGGCCCTGAAAACCAGGCATTCTCTCAGAAAAATTAGTGACCTGATCATGTGCCGTGCACTCATGGAAGAGGACCAAGAGGGTGTGAATTCCATTAGGATGTTTCATAAACTGTATGAAACCAAGTGGTCTGAATTTGTGTCACATTCTGCCTTATCCAACCTGAGCGAGGCAAAATACAACAGAAGCACCACACTTCCACTGACTAGAGACGTTCAGAAGCTACATTTATATCTTGGTCAGCAGGCAGATGCAGCCACAAGGAAACTAACTGATACCCCATCAGCAGGCACTTACGCAGCACTAGCGAGAGTGACCCTTTGTCAAGTGATTTTGTTTAACAGGAGAAGGGCGGGTGAGGTGTCAAGGATGACTGTGAAATTTTGAAGATCGTGACATGTTGAAACTTAATGATGACGTAAGTGCTGGACTGACAAGTTGAAAAGAGACTCTGCAAACAGTTCACCAGAGTGGAGTTGAAGGGCAAAAAAGGACGAAAGGTTGCGGTGATCCTCACTCCTGATATGACAGCTGCGCTGTCACTCCTCATCAGTAAGAGAAAAGATTGTGAAGTGGACGACAACAACAGTTACCTCTTTGCAGTTCCTCGTGAAAGCCACTACAGAGGACAAGACTGCATTTGTACGTTTGCTGATGCCTGCGGAGCCGAAAATCCGCAGAATCTGAGATCAACTAATGCATAGGGAGTACTATCGCCTGCCCCAGTCAACAATACAAGTAGCTAAGATCTCGAAGCTGCTGGTGGCTATGGAGAGGGGAAGTGTGAAGGGCATTCAAGGAAAATCTCTTGACCAGATTGGTGGTATGTATCATTGACAACTAGTTCAGTTTATTGTGCTTGTAGTGTAGCCTATAGTTTTTAATCTTCAAAAACTTGTTTTGATATCTTGAATGAAGTGTAAGTGAGCTTTGCAAATAGGATAAATTCATTCATTAATTCATTCTTTATTTCTGTACCACTTTAAAAAATAACCAATGTTGACCACTGTTGACCAAAATGTTTACATCTGGGATATAACATTAAAATAAAAATACATGGAATTCAAAAGCAAGTGAAAGTAAATGAGTTTTCAACTTATTTTTAAAGCAGTGGTTAGGGATGCTCTGATGTCAGAGGCTGTTCCAGAGTTTAGGGCCAAGTACAGAAAATGTGCAGAAAAAGTAGCAGCTTGAATGCAACTTCAGTTGAGTTGAAGGTGCAGTTCATGATTCTAATCCATTACACTTTTTGTAAAATTCAGCGAATTTCTCCACACTGTCTTCTAGCTGGCCGTTCTGTATGTGCGCTCATAAAACTCTGGTGTTCGTACACAGTCCTGGCTCCAGAAACAAACAAAGTGGCTCGGACCGAGCCATACACTATTCCAGCCAATCAGCGCTCGTGCTCCAATGTTGCTTCAGGGGCACGGAAGGTAGGCGTGTATTTGATTGGCTGTTGAGCTCAGATATCATCAACCTTTCACAAGGATCCCGCACTGCACCTTTAATAGAAATATTTATTTTTCCCTTTAACACATCACACATGAGTGTGAAAGAAAGTGTGCGATTTATTAAAGGTTAATTCTTACAATGTAATTTCATAGATGACATAGCAGACATGGACACTGGATCACAACATCTCCCTGATGTTTCCACATCTCAAGGTACTGTTGAACTGAGGTCTCAAAGTCCTAAAGGAATAGTTTGTTGAGTATGTTTTTCCTGTATGTTGACAAATGTATCTTTAAGTGAAACAGTTGTGGACCATGAATGCTTTAGAAGAACTGGAGGTAGTGGTTAGGATTATCGTGACATTTGACATTCCTTTCATGGACAAATGCAGACTCCAATTATACCCAGACAATTCAGAGTTCTTAGCTCAGTTGATATGTTAGAAAACATGGGTACATTCTGTTGGCAAAATTCAACCAGATAAAGTACAAGAACACCACCTCTGACCTTTAACTTGATTTTGAGGTAGCAGTTCAATAACATTTACTTAAAATGTAAAGAAAACCTTGATGGGACAATTATTATAAACATGTATGAACGTTTCTTTTTCTTTTAGTTTGTCTTCCCTCTTGCACCCATGCTGTGTGATTAGTAACTTTGTATGTCTGTAGTTCAACACTTTGATTTTTAGATGACATGAAAAACTTGGCCGGTGCAACCTCTGGATCACATCATCTCCCTGATGACACTGTGACTCAAGGTGTTGTAGTGAAATCTCATGCCACAATCACAGACACATTTTCAGATGTTCAGTATACCCTTAACTTGATAGAGGTAATTATCCAAGTAGTGTGTTTTCACCTGGCTTAACCTGGCCCAACACAGCCTTTGCCATGAGCAGGGGCTCTTGACAGTAGGTTTGCCTGAGTGTATGGAAAACGTTGATGGCATAGTCATTGTAGTCAGGAATTGTTGTCTAGTAGTGTCATGGTTACGCATCCATATGTTATTCATATCCATATCCTATTTCCCGTTCCTCTTCCGGTAAGTTGCCCTCTCTCTCCCCGCAGCGCCCTTACCCGCATGCACCACAGTAACGCCTCCGATGGTCGGGAGGACAACGGTCAGGGTTTTATTTTGTGATTTTTTTAATTGCTATTTTTATAACTCGCGGTTTGTATGTTTTTATTTGTTACTTTTTTCAACTATCTTAATAAACTTGTTGGTTTTATTGTGGAATTCACGTCTCTGCTTGCTTCATTCAGTTGGAGGGACTTGTGTGCATGGAACAAAGATCTTATTAAAGAGGGTGTTAATTATTTCTTTGGGTGAAATTCCCAAAGTGGCGTAGTTCAGAGACTAGCACCTGTTACACATATTTTTAGATATTGTTAGCAGCCTAATACATTTTTGTTTGTCATGTGTCTTCTCTCTTACACCTATGCTGTATGGTTAGTATTTTGAGAAAAGTGACTAGTTTTGTATGTCTGTAGTTCAATACTTTGCAATATGATTTTCAGATGACATGGAAAACTTGGCCGGTGCAACCTCTGGATCACATCATCTCCCTGATGACACTGTGACTCAAGGTATTGTTGTAGTGAAATCGCATGCCCACAACCACAGTCACATTTTCAGTTGTTCAGTGTACCCTTAACTTGATAGAGGTTGTTATCCAGTTAGGTTTGCTTGAGTATATAGAAAGGTTTGATGGAATTTTTTTGTAACCAGGTATGTTGTCAAATGTCATATTAATTCAAAGTCAATTAAATAGTGTTAAACTTCATTTTAGCAGATCTGAAGTCATTCTATTTTGATACTCATTTTGCCTGTACCAGCTCCGAATTAAGTGAAGCTGGCAAAATTGTAAACTGAGTGAAATCCCTGGAAGTGCTTATTTCCCTTTTTAATTATTCAGATTGTAGCGTTTCATCCAGGAGGAGAACATGTGTGAAGAGGCCGTGGTCTCAGGAGGAGACACAAGCCGTGAGCAAGCTGTTAAACATTAAATGTTGTTAAATGTTAAATTTTTTGAAAAAGTCCTTTTTTTTGGATGGCCTCAGCCTTGTGTTTTTCCAGATAAGGTTTAAGCACATTTCTTTACATTTCCTACACTTTACAATGGTGTGCTCTTTTGTTACATTGATTGTTGAGGTGATTTTTTTATTTTTGATTGTAAGAACACAAAAAGAGAGAGTAACATGTACCACCTCATTCAATTATATTTCACTGACTGAAAAAAGTGTCCTGTGTCTTTATATGACAAACTTAGAGATGTACACAATTACATTTTTAGACATTTATTACTTTAAGGCAGAACATTAGAAAAGTACAGCTTATCTTGCCTTAAAACATTTTACTAAAATGACTAATATGCTAAAGTAAAACACAAGCCAAACAGCCAAACATGGTGAAATCAAGGTCAGGTGCTGTATGATCACATCAATTGGTCAGCCAAATTAAAAGCTAAACCATCATTAGAATAGCCGAACAAAATATACAAATGTAAGGCAAAATCAATTTTAGGAATTGCTTTAGCCAGTGCCATGAGTTTATTGAGGTGGTTTCATAACAGCTTTATCTAAAGATGCTTCTTGAAGACTGGGAAGGATTGAGCTGGTGTAGCAGTCAGTAAGATTTCATTAAAAGGGACAACAAATGTAAAAGTTCAGGACCTGAACCCCATTCTTTGTATTTTGCTTAATAAATATGAGATAATGTCACATATCCAAGATCAGTCAAATTAGGATCAGAAGCTGTGGCTAACTTGGTTCTTCAAACAAAAGTGCAACCACAATTATAATAACGGGATTAGGTTGTCTGAGAGAATTGCACGTTCCTGTGTTGTATTGAGACTAGAAACCTGTGATCAGCAAGCGCAGGATTGGTTGAAGGTGATTGCCAGAAAGAGTGCATTTTTCTGTCTTTTGGCAAGGGCAACTTGCGGCCTGAACAAGAAAAAAAGCCTGGCTAAGAAAAGAAATAAAGTTTGATAATAAATATGGAGGCCTTCACAAAGTCAACTACAGCTTTTAGAAAAATTAGGCTACGTAGCCCTTTTTATGTAATTGCTTGTTTTTATATGATTCCTTCATTCATTACATAATTCGGGGGCGAGTGGCCTTCAGAGACACACTTGTAAAGCAGGTGGCAGCGAACTGCAGCCGAAAATCACCTCTTTTGCGAAATGTAAGGTGCCAGAGGTGGTCAAGTCTCGACTAACCAACACGATTGCTCGCATGTGCAGCCAAGATTTAAGACCCTTCGCTGTTGTCAATGGACAAGGCTTCACCAGTGTTGCTAAGGAGCTCCTTCACATCGGTGCTAAATATGGGGGCAGTGTCGGTTGGAGATGTCCTGCCGAGTGCACGTACAATTTCTCGCCATGTTGAAGAGGAGTATGAGAAAGTAAAGAAATATGTTATGGAAGAGCTCCAACACGTAGGCCAGGCTACACTACCTCTACATTTTGTAATGTTTAATGTTAGTCTCATGCAGTAACCCTGCAGTAAGGTAGCCTAGTACCTAATAATGTGTCCAGCTACAATAAAAATGTCCACTTTTTGGGGGAAAAAAACACCCCTCTGAGTAGTAGAATGGCAGACCTACTATACAGGGCTGTTTCTAGCTTTTTGGGGGGCCTATGCAAAATCTTGTTTGCCCCCCCAATTTCAAGCACTCTAGCTCAAGCACTCTCTCTCTTAATATTCTAAATTGGTCATCTGTTTTACATGTAAGATCGTGAGGCCTAAAATAACAATTAACATGATACTCAATTCCTTTAGTGCCCAGACTGAGCTGTAACCATTGACCTTTGGACAGAAGAGAGGACAAACACACACTACATCACAATTACAGTCCATTACATTCTTGGCTGGAAGATGTTGAACCGAGTCCTGGCCACAAGGAAGATCGTACGTGTCAAAACCCATGACAACATCAGAAGGACTGTGGAGTCAATCCTTCAGGTATCTGTCTCTCTCTTGCTCTCAGTATCCTCCTGTGCTATGTATGCATGATGTATGCATATACTTATCTGTGTAACTCTATATTTATTGTCTTGTCCTAGTAATATAGTACTATTCTACACAGTGTCTTTTATATTTATTGTAAAGTGCTCTGACTTCTAGATAAAACACTTTATAAGTAAAATTAAATTATTGTTAATCATTATTATGTATTACAATTATCTTATGTTTGGGTTGCTAATCTTTCATGTTTGTACTGTTTTTTTTTTTTTTTTTTTAACCTAACATATAGGAATTTGGCATCCTAAGCAAGGACATTGTCTTTGTGACAGATAATGGCTCAAATGTGGTGGCAGCATTTAAGGATTACATCACACTTTCCTGTGCCGGCCATAACATGAACTTGATTTTAAAACGTGTGTGACCACTTGGATGAGGAGAGCCTACAGCACAGCATCGTCATCAACCTGTTTAAGGGTGCAAAGACCCTTGTCATACACTTCAAAAGATCAGGGTAAGATATTTTTCAGTCCTGTCATGCCTGCATGGTAAGGCTGCTTAAATAATTATAAAATATAATAAATAAAATCAATATGAAAAATCAACTGCTGCAATTAATAAATTGCAAATGCTGTTTTCAATTTTTTTTTGTTCATCGGGCTATTTTGACTTTACTTCAACTGTAAATCTTTTTTTTAAACTGAAACATTTAATATTTCAAAAATCTCAGTCAACAAATTGAAATTTTCCTCACTTAGCCCTACCTTGCTTAGTGTGCACTGTCTCTTCCTTGAATTTCAGATTACAAAAGGCACTGGACAGATCACTGAAACAAGCAGTGGAGACAAGGTAGAATACCAGACTTGCAATGCTCTTATCTGTAGATGCTCTGCGGTCTGGTTAGCTGCATGAGGTTCTGCTTCAACGAAACAAGCTCCGTTATGTCAACAACATAAACCCAGACCTTCTTAAAGACATCATCCACCTCCTGGAACCACCTCCTGGAGGGTAATTCATAGCACTAGCACTAAGTACAGACAGAGCACTCCCAGAAAAATTCTAATATAATTACAAAATGTTCTCCCTCACTTATGGAGAGACGTACAGTGTACACAACCACTAGTTTCCTACAAGTTTTATATTACCTCCATCAATATTAGGACAAATAGGTAGGTATTTTACACTATACAAAGAATGCAAACTTTGTTCTATAACAATCTCTTTTTTCCTCAAAAGATCCACCCCCCAGTGGCCACAGATGTGCAAATCTTCTTCGCAAGTTGTGTGCAGGTGAAGGAGGAGAGGGAGGAGGACAGTGGTGACGCTATTAAGGAGTCATGAGCCACCAAGTGGTGCTAAAATATATGAATGAGTCTACAAAGACAACCGGCTCCCAGTCCCTTCTCAACTTCTGGCAGGAGATGTCAGGTGGACTAGTGCTGGTTGCCAGGAGGCTGCTGGCAATCCCAGCAACAAATACCCTGACAGAGAGGAGTTTCAGTGTTGCTGGGAGACTCATTGAGGAGAGGCGTACCACCCTCAATCCAGAAAATATGGACACACTTTTGTTCCTGCATAGCAACATATAAACTCCCTGGACTCATTGTGCAAGTGTTAGCTGGTTCTGATAGATAGTGCTAGCCCTAAGTTTCCTGCCAGTGTTTTCAATGTTTGGACAAAACCTTCTATATTGGTCAGGCCCACCCTCTGGGGTATGTTGTAGGTCCAGTGTTTCTGCACTTATTTAAAGGTTGAAAAGTTCTTCATAAAAATGTCTCACTGGTTTGACATGTAAAGTAAAAATAAAAATCTGTTATATAGTCTGTATTACCCTGGCAAGAGCTACTTTATGGTTGCTTCCATATAAACATTAAACAAAAGATCATCTCTTAAAATATTCTGGAGAATTACAATGTGGCCATGCCTGTCCATTGTCAGTGGGGTGGTCTTGTAATCCAAGAGTCCATTTAAAACAGGTTCTAGTCAGACATGTGTATTGTAAAATAAGTGACCTTGTGTACCACTCTGACCTCACAAACAATGTTACAGAAAAGACTCTGCAAACAACCACAAGGTCTAAAAAATTATGATTTTTTATATCTTAAAATTTGAAGTTTTACGTTCCCCCTTTAAGTTGGATGTATTTTAGTTGAAAAAATTAAAAAATTTTGTCATGTTTATGGTAGCTCTAGCACCACGGGAAAGGGGTGTCCCCTGAACCCATCACCAGGTCAGATTTGCGAAAAATTTTGAAAATCGTCCCGAGAAAACTATATACCAGTGTGTGTGTGTGTGTGTGTGTGTGTGTGTGTGTGTGTGTGTGTGTGTGTGTGTGTGTGTGTGTGTAATTGTATGACACAAGAAGCTATCCATATTGAGTAACAACACTTGGTTATACCACACAGACACACACACACACACGCTTGTCCAAGAAATACATTGTGAGGACAAATCACAAATGTCAAATTAATGTGTGTACAGGGGACTTCATTCTCACAAAACACTTCATCTTGACATGGGCTCACAGACACTTTTAGCTAGAACATGCTGAGTGGGGACAACATAAGGGGTATTCTATCTAACAGTTTATGATACACTGGGCACTCTTTTCATGGAGCAAACTAAACTCTTCCGACACTTTTCCTTTAGACAAGCTAAGTAGTCAAGTTGGTCAAAACCATTCTTGCCAACCTGTGGCTTTAAGCCATCTATACAGTATGCCAAAGCCATTTTTGTGCAGTTGAACCAAAAACACGAGTTGCAAGTTGAAATAGTATCACTCATCATATCCGCTTACCTCCTCCACAACTGGTGGGGTTTTGGCTTTGGTAAGTCCAACACTCATTGGTCCTTTAAGGGCAGTTTCCCCCCTGGAGTCCTCAGCATCTGCTCTAGCTGGCATTTCCTCTTCAGGCATCTGCAAACATGAGTTTATTTAAGTTGCAATCATTTCTCATCATATGCACTTACCTTCTCTACGCCCGGTAAGGATATTCCATCTATCAATTTATGACACATGGAAAATGTATGTATGATGCAAACATTTCTCTTATGAATTTTTTTCTGTTATCAATTTAGAGGTCAAAGCCATTCTTCTATCGTTGGAGAAAATAACCAACCTTTGTTTTTCGCCACGGCAAGTCTATCCCTCCAAAATCGTAAGTTATTTCTCCCCCGGGATTTATGTCCATCACAGCAAAAAGGCAAAGATATGGCTTTCCATCGGCCTCAATTTTTTTTCATCTGGCAATTAGGATGTTTATGGTCATCACTGACCAACCTTCCAAAGGAGCCATCCTCCTTGGCAGCATCAATACTTTTTGGAAAAGAAAGAGGAAAGAAAAGAAGAATTAATAAACATGACTAATACATTAATTGACAGCATTAAAGAGGCAACAGAGCTAGGAGTTCGTAATTGTATGATGGGCTACTTACCATCATATTTTTCCTCTCCACTTAAAGTCAAACATGAAGACAGTAAGGATGTAACGATGTGAAAATTTTACATCACGATTATAGTGACCAAAATATCACGGTTATCGATATTATTGTGATATTCTTAAATGTGTTGTAAAAATGTCCAAAAAGCACTGATACATAAGTTGAAATAATTTCACCAAATCTTAAATGATTTATTTATCATACTAAAATAATAACATAGCCAAAACCTCATCAAAATGCAACTTTCACATTAAAGGGGCAAGGGAGTAGCACAGAAAGAGAGTTTATTTTAAATGAACAAAATATATAAACAAATTATTCATCAGGAAAAGTTCCTGTAGTGCAAGTTTAAATGAACACTTAAACAACCTTTAAAAACTAATTCAAAACATTACAGTAAAACATTAAAAATATAATCCTACGTAAACAAATCCGAGCATTCAAGTGAGGATATTAAAATAACAAAACAAAATATGTAAACAAATGACAGGAATGAAGCTTATTCATCAGGAAAGGTTCCTGTAGTACAAGCTCAAATGAACACTTAAACAACCTTGAATAAGTAATTCAAAACAGTACAGTAAAACATTAAAAATAAAATCCTATGTAAACAAATCCAAGCATTCAAGTCAAAATATGTAAACAAATATCAGGAACAAAACTTATTCCTCAAGAAAATTAGTGCAAGTAGGTAGTAATAGTGCTTTAAATTACTTTAAACTGAACCTTAAATAAGTATAAATGTCCATATAAAGAAACAGTCACTATAAACAAATTAAGAGTAACAATACAATGTAAACAAGTACAAACATTCAAGCATTGATGACAGAACAGCACTGATTGACTGTTCTATCCCAGATCAAGAAATAATATGCTGCTGATCTAGCATCCTGTATGCATCTATGCTCATTTAAGATTGAAATGTAGAAATGTCAGCACATTTATTTTGTCTGGTTTTAAAGCAGAAATGAAGCACTGAATAATGTGAGCGTTTATTGGTTGCTTTTGATGTTGGGTAAGATATCGTTGTACAATTAAACCTGAAATTCAAGTAGTTTAGCTGGAAAATGATGTAGTATTTCAGATTTTCGCCACAAGGGTGCAGCCATCTTTGAACAAGCCCAAATGTGACGTCACCCGCATGGTTGTTCGCGGAGCCGCTCTGTTCTTCGTTGGTTTCCGTGGATGTTGCTCGTTATCGCTACTAGATGGAAGGGGGTAAAGAGCATAGGAAAAAACGAGGGGGCTCATTTTGTATTGCCCCTGGATGCTCAAATGAGTATTACAGAACAAAGGAGAGGAGTAAAGCAGTCTATTATCATGTTCTTCCTCTGAAGAAGCCTCAGTTGCTCCGCCGTTGGCTAGCTGCGCTGAAACGCCATGATCCACCTGTGGGACCGGGACGAAGAGTCTGCAGTGACCACTTTAATGTTTCTGATTATCAGCAGAAGGGAGGCTTTGATGAGTGTGGGACATTGGGACATTGTTAGTTTCCCCATTTCATTCACAACGAAGTAGGCCTAATGAGCGAAACTCAACAGGCAGTAGTAAATCTACCTCTCGCTCCTCTGCCTGGCAAGATCGTTTATGCGCCCTGTCTCTGCGGCGGAGAGCAGCACCTGTCAATTCGGCAAGGACTGGTCTGTCGGTATTCCCGACACTGTAGCCACTGAAATTTAACACTGATGGCACAGCGTCTGGCTTCAGCCGATTTGTGGTGCGGCGAACAAATGTCCCACACTCATCAAAGCCTCCCTTCTCCTGATAATCCCCTCTCCTTTGTTCTGTAATTCTCATTTGAGCATCCAGGGGCAATACAAAATGAGCCCCCTCTTGTTTTTTCTTATGCTCTTTACCCCCTTCCATCTAGTAGCGATAACGAGCAACATCCACGGAAACCAACGAAGAACAGAGCGGCTCCGCGAACAACCATGCGGGTGACGTCACATTTGGGCTTGTTCAAAGATGGCTGCACCCTTGTGGCAAAAATCTGAAATACTACATCATTTTCCAGCTAAACTACTTGAATTTCAGGTTTAATTGTACAACGATATCTTACCCAACATCAAAAGCAACCATTGAACGCTCACATTATTCAGTGCTTCATTTCCGCTTTAAAAGTGCTCTCTGAGGAGAAACAATGTGCCCACTGGCACTGAACAGCCTCTCCGAAGGCACACTGGTTGTTGGGATGCACAACAGCTTCTTGGCAATCCTAGCAAGATGAGGCAGCTCTAATGCATGGCCCTTCCACCACACCAGTGGATCATCTTCAGCTGGAATGGAAGGTAGAGACAAGTAGACCTTGATCTCCTCCTTCACTATATCTTCTGGCATGCTTAGAGTTGAATCGTCTGCAGCTCTCTGCTGCCTAGTTGAAGCAATTCTTCTCAGCAATCCAGCCAAGCCTTTCCCCTCTGGTGCCTCTGTGGAGGTACTGCTTGTGCTTGGTTGTTCCTCCCCGACCCCGACTGCAGGTGTCAGCATCAAGGACTCTTGGACACAGCTGTCAACTACTGCAGCCTCAGGCTCATCTAAAAATCTCACCTTGAACCTGGGGTCAATGAAACAAGCCATCTGCATGACACTCTTTGCCTTCTCTGTATATCTGTTGGGAAGATCTTCTCTCATTACCTGTTTCATCTCCTTGGTCAGGGCTGGCCCCTCATCATTTTCCTGCAGTACATCATGGATGATATGATCAAGGACAGGCCTGATGGCTGATAGTGTCACTCGCGTCTCTGAGGCAAGTGCATCCGTAAATGTGCTCAGACGTTCAAGGAGCTGGCACAGTTGTTCCATAACACTAATGTCTGCATCCTTGGGCATCAGATGCCATGCACCCCTTTCCGCAGCCAGTGTTGCAAAGACTGCCTGCTGTTGGCTGAGAAAATGCTCAAGCATCTTGTAGGTAGATCCCCATCGGGTCACCATATCATGGATAAGAGCCTTCTGTGGCAAGTTGAGGGCAGCTTGCTTTTCTGTCAGTTCTCTCCTTCTTTTCCAGCTCAGTGAGAAGCCTTGGACCACATGTCGGCAAGCCCTGACTGCTGTTTCAACTCTTTGAATTTTCAGAGCCTTTAAGAAAGCCAGGTTCAAATTATGGCCAAAGCACCCAAGCCACATATTCTCAAAAAACTCTCATGTTTTGGGCCGAGTGATCATCTGGGAAGAACTGAGTTTCTAAGCAGTGCGTTTCCAGCTGCCAGTCTGGAGTGAGATAATGAATGGTGAAGCTGATGTAAGGTACACAAGCCCCGCTTCCACTGGTCCAGAGGTCAGTAGTTGCAGCAAAAAAAGTACCCTGAGCTAAACTCTTCCCAACATCAGCATTAACTTGGTTGTACAGCTTTGGTATAAATTGCGTGACGGCACTTTGTAGTGAGGCACGGCTACCTTCATTAGCCTCAAAAAGCCTGGCTTCTCAACGACTTTGGAAAGGCATCATGTCTTTTGCTATGAAATAACCAATGGCAGCAGTGAGGTCTTCAGCATTCTTTGAATCAGGTGCATAAGCTGACTGTTTTCTGAAGGCCTGCTCAATTGTCTGCGGCACTGTACTTGAACCAGTAGCACTTGTACTTGGTTGGCCCACTGCATGCCCTTTCTGTAAAAAAGGGAATAACAATGTCATTTATAATTCGTATTACAGCCAACATTAATATAGATAGTAATGTTGATATTAAAATATTAACATACAATAGCTAAATATCATACATTTGACTGTTCTGGTTGCTTAATTTCCACATCAACAGAAAGCGATTGGCTAGCCTACATGTGTTCAGTCCACTCCATTTAAATGGATCACCTTACATTGCAGACAGGCCTATTACGTGTTTTCAAATGCATTGGTCCAGAGCCAGGCTGTGACTAGCAAAATCGGCTAACGTTAACTGAATTATGATTGTAGAGTTCAAATTATGCCGTCTAATGGTCATTACACTGGAAAATTCACACATAAGAAGTACAAGAACTAAATGCATACAAGGAAATACTGGTCTACACGGTGTTCTGTTGCAAGAATATGTTACTAAAAATGTAATCTAAGTGAAAACCAAATTGGCATCCAGCCTCGAGGCTAGCCTAGCTGCTAAGTGTCTCGGTTGGCTCCATTAACGTTAATATTACACCACCGAAAACGTTGTCGCATTTTTAGGAGGGTAGATATTGCTCAAAGCTTCGGTATACAACATTGAGAAGTTATCAACAAGTTAGACAGACAAAACATGGAAATCTTCCTCAAACCGAAGTCCTCACATCATGTATTTAAACTAACGTTCACTTACCTTGCATTGGCTGTAAAGCTGTGGATGATGGTCACGGAGATGGGCCGGTAGATTTGTAGTGCTGCTGCCTTTGGCAGCAACTTTCTTCCTGCGTGCTCTGCAGATAGGATAATTGTCTTCAACCAGCCGTCCCTCGGCATTCTTGTAAAACCCAAAATACGCCCATACTTTGGACCCAGTCCTCTTAGAGGGCTGAAAAAGGTCCTGAGCGCTGCTATCTCCTCCTTCCGCCATGCTTTCAAACAAGAAGCCTACGTTACAAGCTACGCATGCGCGCCTGCTTCCGGAGAATTGGATGAGGCTGTTTTTTCACATCGCGATAATCCACCGAGATAGTTTGATTAATTTAAACATAAACGGTAATTCTTATCGTATAAAATTTCATTAAGATTTACTGTAACACCGATAATCGCTACATCCCTAAAATACAGTATATTTACTATGGTAGATTCTCCTCCTTCTCTGAGATTCTGCAAAATCAATCAACTCTCCTCTATATTCCAAAACAAAATCCCCGCTATGGAATGGAGCTGTGGCAAATCCTCCACAACCTATCAGGAAAATAAGTATTTCTAGCATAAATGGTTGCTTGTTAAGCAATCCTAGATGTTTCTACAGATTTGTTGCTGCCAAATGAGAGACTGATAATATATAGCCATATATAATGTCATACTCGGACAATTCTGGGATCAGACATACCTTTTAAGTGGCTGATGTATTTCACCTCCAGCAAAGATGTTTTGTCAATAGATTTAACAACATGATGCAAAGCATCATTCTGTGGGCTGATCCTTCGGGACATTTACGACCCTGCCAGAACATGTATATGTTGGTTAGGTTATTTTACGGCCTATATTAACTGACATTTAACATATCCCATGAATTAGAACAGACTGTATATATTCAATATACATAGGTGCACACTCAATGTCTTCTTTAATAGAAACCGTTACCTTGGACCTACACTCACTAGCCACTTTGAAGTATACCTAACTTACTTACGATTCAGATGTACAGTTACAGATTGAAGCCAGTCTGTTGCCAGCTCACAGTGTGTCAACCACCCTCTACCCTGTTCATCACTGGTCAGTGTCTAACCCACAGAACTGCGGTTGACCGGATATTATTTGAGTGGCACACCATTCTCAACATCTACACAGCAGTGACACTGGCATGGTAACGGGTGTTGTGCTGGTACAAGTCTATTAGGCACAGCAGCATTAAGGGGGTTTTTACACTAGTCAGTTTGACTGCTGTGTTGAGAATGGTCCACCACCCAAAAATATCCAGCCACCAGCAGTCCTGTGATCAGAAACTGACTGTTGATGAAGGGCTAGAGCACGGTTTCTCAACCAGTGGGTCTCAACCCACTAGTGAGTCACGGATCATTCTATAGGGGGTCGCGAGACTTTCTCTGTAATAAGTACAAATTGCTCATTGCGAGAGCTGGAGAACTAGGGATTTCCAGTGCAGCCCGTAAGTGCACTTCACAAAAGGCTCATTGCGATATTTGGGCAACGGTGACCTCTATTGTCGAATCGTAATTTCAAATGTCGTATGTCGAATCATTATTGCCGTAACTTTCTAACGCCATTTTTTAGCTGTCCTATCACAATAATTTATCAATGCCACGATCGGCTCTTATTGGACAAGGTCCTATTCTCTTTACGTAATGTTACACACATACACACTAGCCCTGCTTGCTATGCCAGACCTCTCCTACTATACGCAGCCACGGCCCGTTAGCTTGAGAAAATGCATCCATTTTTTAAAGGAAAAAAAAGCAGAAGATTCGGAAACTCCTTCCACTTCAAAGGTAGCAAAATGTAAACAACGTAAGAACCACCCGGACTATATTAAATATGGATTTAGTGCGTCGGCCTAAAAACCACAGTGTGTTGAGTGTGGTGAGGTCTTAGCAAAGGAGTCCATGAAGCCATCCAAACTTGAATGTCACCTACAGACTAAACATCCAACATGTGTGGGTAAACCCGTGGATTACTTTGTACGAAAGCGAGACCTACTTAAAAGACAGCAAAGTAGTACTGTGTCGCTCACGACAGCTTCAAATAGTACCCTGAAGGCAAGTCATCTGGCAGCTGGCCACATCGCCCATGCTAAGAAATCATTTAATATTGGTGAAGAGCTAGTTATCCCATGTGCAGTTGACATGTGCAGTGAGGTACTAGGGCAAAGTGCTGCTAGCAAAATAAAAGAAATCCCACTTCATTCAAATCGATGAAAAAAAATGACAAAAATCAGTTTGCCACATAGTCCAATGCCTGATGATTGCCTAATGATTGAACATGTTTGTGTGTTTTCGTGAAATTAATTATAAGCATATACTGTAGCCTAGGTCTAAAGAGGCATCTGAGTTATTCATTTATTTATTTCCCCCCTTAGTGGGTCATGGATGACTGGCATACAAAAAAAGGGGGTTGCAGTAGGCAAAAGGTTGAGAAACCCTGGGCTAGAGGATGGCTAGCACAATTTATGCATTGCATTACATGGGCCATAGTCTGTAACTGTACACCAAGGAGGTGTGTTTACAAGGTAGGTGTTTCTAATAAAGCGCTCAGTGAATTTATATATATTTTAGCACATTTCTGCAAGCTAAGCTGAATGCACTCCAAACACTTAACAACTGTCAAAACAGCTACTGCACTCAAGAGAGGGAAATTTAATGTAAGATAAATCACATAACATTTTGGACAGTAAGCCTACCATTATAAAACTCACAGATCTGCATTAAAACTATTCATCAGTGTTACCAATTACATATACATAAATATATATATATATATATATACATATGTATATATGTGTGTGTGTGTGTATATAAGACTGAAACACTAAAGATGTCAGCAAAGTTTGAATGTGTGAATGGTTTTCATGCAGATTTCATTTGTATATGGGCAGGGCTCAACAGTGCGAGTGTTTCACTCGCATTTGCGACTAAAAATAGATGTGTGCGAACTGTAAAATGTATTTAGGAGCACGTGTGTGAATTAAAGTATATACAAAATTCAGCCCAAGCAGCCTCTATTTTTTTTTCTAACAAAAAGGTTGATAATCCGATCTGATATTTAGCATTTTTACGATAATCAGCATTGTTTTTGTTTTTTTTTATCCGATTGTCGATAAAATAAATTAATTTAAAATTGCGCTACTTTGGCTCTGATGCAGCCGCCTCTCTCTCTGTAGTCACCACTCTCTGGTCTTGAGTAATGTCCTGCCCACAGCACTATCTGATTGGTTACACATCACGAGTAATATGCTATCAACACTGAAGGCGACTGTGCCACAGACGGGCACAGAGCAGAGCCGTTGTTTTTTCTACCGCTCTGGCACAGAGGAACGCATTTGAGTCATTCTCACGAAACCAATGATATACCATGGCCGTGATCTTTTCAAAATAAAAGTCACAATTTAGTAAAATAAAAAAGCCATAATATTACAGATAATGTTGTGCTCTTTCTTGTACAGTGTGCGATTTACACATAAAAGTTCATTATTATTGTATTTTAATACATTTTGAGCTGAAATTCTCATTACCGCAATGCGTCAACATTCATTTCAATGGATTTCTGATTGCAATTTAGATTGAATAAACTCAAATATTTTCACTGAAACAAAATGCATATTGTTTATTATGTCTTGTAGTAAAGTAAAATATGATGCGTAGTACAGTTTCATTTTCAAATTACATTTTTTTTGTGGAAAAACACGGTGTCCGTGGATGCAGTTCTCATCCTCCGCAACATTTTTCACATTCCTGTAAAGACTACAGTTTTTTTTTTAAATAAAGTTCTATTCTCCCAAGATGCATCACAAAGAAGAGAAAAAAACTACAAGATGGATACCAGGTAAGCTAAGTCTCCTCAATTTTTCACACTTTAAAATGAAAACTTCCCTCTTCAACCCCTGTATGCGACAAAATTGATTCTCATTGCCGCAACATGAAATATTACTTGTTTGAAAAAAGCTTTATCAATATTTGATCAATATAAAGGTAAATAAGTTCCTAACATGAACCATGACAACTTTTTTGCTGAGTCATAATGGCTTCTCCATTGTTAGTGAAATATGCTAGCTCCTCTCATCCTCCGCAACAGACATCTCATATACCGCTACACTGTGATGCCTGTTGCGGTAGGGAGAATCACTGTTGCGGTAGTGATAATTTACCTTTTTTAAGTGAGTTATTGTTTTATATTTTATTTTATCTGGGCATTGTAGTGCCTGTAGCGCCACCTACAGGTATACCACTGAATTGATTAACATATTAAGTTGATGTTTTGCTGATTTGTATTGCAGGGTTAAAGCTAGCGCAAAAAAGAAAGCTGCAGCAAGTGCTAGGTTAAAAAAGCATAGAGAGAGGATTTACAGCAACCCAGAACTCCTGGAGGAGTACAGGAGGAAGGAAAGAGAAAGGTCAGGAGTCAGAAAAGTCATAGAAAGGGTGTTAAGCAGGTCTTGTCATGTGTAGCTGTTATTATATGTTATTTAACATGTTATTACATGTTAGCTTTGTTGAATTGAGTCCCATTGGTTGTTATACATTGATCTCTCACTCACTGTGCATTTGTTGGGGTATTATATTAACCAGTTAGTCAAACGACATTAGAATGTAGCTAATGTAGAGAAAAACTGCATTCTGATAATATGTATTGCACTTTCAGGTATCAGAGAAGAAAACAAAATGGAACAGCGAAAAAAACGAAAGATCTTACCGTTAATCAACATGAAAAGAAAAAAAAACAATGGAGAGAAAATTCGGCAAGGTATTATGCTAAAAAGAAAACCTTGTATGCAATCTTGATGCTGTACAGGTACAGGTACAAGATGTACAGGTAGCACCAAGCCCCTCACAACTGCCATTCAACTGCCCGACTCCAGTACAGACCTCCACCCCCAAAGCAGGAAGAAAAAGGAAGGCGACAATAACCTCACTGAGGTCAAAATTGAGGGAGACCAAAGACAAACTTGAAATCAAGGCCAGAGAAATTCATAATCTAAAGAAGCAACTTAGAAGGCTGCAAGAAAAAGAAAAATTTGGACCAGCCTGTACCACCTGTCAGAAGAGAGCCACCCACCGGAACGACCCCAAGACCCTGCCCAACAACAGTCAGAGACGGCTGATGGGACATATTGTGAGTCGTTTCCTGCACCAGGATGACAACTCAACCATCATTAATGGCAAAACTGGGGAGGTCCGCGAGAAAGGACAAGTATTCCGGAAGAGGGCATTGAATGACACAATGGAGAGACTCCACGCAAAGTTTCTCAGTCAGCATCCACAGCACAAGCTGTTCAGGGCTCAATTCTGCAGACTAAAGCCCTTCTGGATTATTAAACCTAATGTCTCTCAAAGAGAAACATGTGCTTGTAAGATCCACGGCAACTGTGATTTTAAGATCAAGAAGCTTCACCAGCTTGGCATTCTTGCAACCCCATCTACAACTCAGATAGTTGAGTCTTGTGTCTGCAGTACAAGCAACATGGAATAGATGTACAGAAGGTGCATTAAATGTCAAGGAAAAACCTTCCCTACAGCCATCAATCTATCAACCAAAGGAAACATCATTTCCTGGGGCGAGTGGGTCACCCGGACAGTTCCAGTGATGAAAAAAGGAAGAGATGGTGCACTGGAGGAGACTGAAGCCAAAAACACCGTACTTGAGAAGAAGCACACATCAATTTTAAAAAACTTGCTGACCTCGCGCAAGAACACATTGACAAATTTGCCATTCATGTGTATAACATCCAGCACCAGTTTCAGAGGCTGAAGTCACTCAGAGAGAGCCTGACCGAGAAGGATGTGGTCATCCACATAGATTATAGCGAAAACTACAGCTGCAAATACAGCAGGGAAGTCAAAGACACCCACTTTGGTGGGGGAACCAGCAAGTGACACTACATACTGGGGTCAAATACCTGAGTGGGGGACGCGTGGAGTCTTTTGCCTCCCTGTCAGCGTGCCTGAAGCATGATGCCATTGCAACATGGGCTCATCTTGATCCTGTGCTGAAGTCCATCTGAGAGGAGCATCCAGCAGTCAGGCATATTCATTTTATTTCAGATGGACCCACCTCACAGTACCGCAACAAAACAGCATTTTACCTGGCCTCAACAGTGCCTTTCATGAGGGGGTTTGAATATGTTACTTGGAACTTCACAGAGGCGTCGCATGGCAAGGGAGCCCCTGATGGGGTGGGGGGTGCCCTCAAGAACCTGGCAGACAGGATTGTGGCCTATGGGACTGTTAGGAGACAGTTTTGTGGAATGGCATGGCGTTTGATCCGGAGACATGCGATGTGTATTAGAATACAAACGCTGGAGACAAGCGATGTGTATTAGAATACAAAGCGATGCCGCTACATCCGACTGGAGCCAAACGGCGCCTCCTGATGGTAATAGTCTGCGGAACACAGGGTTTCCCATGACCATATATGGACCTCACTTCCGTCTGAAGTTTGAGTTTGAACCTTACGGAGCCAATTAGGTTACGAGGTTCAGGGTGAACCCAATTAGAGAGGGAGCTGTTTAGCTATGCACAACACCACAAAACCAATCAGAAACAGCACCCCCACTGGTTATTGTAACTACAATGTAAATGTAACTGTATAAAAAGGAACAAAATGTTATACTTGTTGAACTTCTGCACAATGCTGATGTTCCCACGGCCGGCTGTGTAAATAAACCTTCCTGTCTTTTTCTACGAACATCGGATCTGCTTCTTTGTCGGAAAATAACTTATTTCGCTCCTCCGGGAGTTGACTAACAGGACTAACATCCCTGATGCCAACACACTGTATGAACAACTCGCAGCACATTCATCGGTGAGGCTGTACATGGTGACGGAGGATGAGATCAGCTCAGGCCTTGAATTGATTCCTCCATCGCTAAAAACAGTGCCCGGGACTATGAAGATACATCAGGTAGGTCAATGTAACATGAGCTTCAACAATTTCAATTGTTATTAGTTTGCTTAACTTAATCAATGATTGATTCATATGCTACTTATAACATTTACATTGAATACATTTTATAAAATCAAATTATTGATGTGTGACTGAGTTCAATTTCTGAGTTGAAACTCACCCCAAAATACTATTTATTTTCTGCTTATTAATAGCTGACATCAACAAAACCAGGGGTTATCCAGATCCGGGAAGTGTCCTGCTTTTGTGGCTGTGCATGTGGATGCTTTCTCCCGAAAGAGTTCAACTTCAGAGAAGGAGAGAATGTGGAGTCACAAAAGGAGAATGCAGAGCCAGAACCTGTTTTAGAAGTGGGAAAGTGGGTCCTTGTAGAATATGATGCAGAACTGTTCCCTGGCATCATCACACAGGTATGTAGAACTAGTTAGAGGTATGGACACTCCATATTAATGATAAATCCTGAGTCCTATTCTGGACCTTTTGTTTTACCTATTTCCTTTGCAGATTGTGGGTGATCAGTACGAGGTGGACACTATGAATTGTGCTGGAGAGAACAAGTTCTACATTCCGTCTATGAGATTCGATGGAGATAAAGTATGGTACAACTTGGATGACATCAAATGTATCATCCCGGAGCCACTACCTGCCACATCCTCTGCACGTCATTTCAGTGTTGCGGCTGAGATCTGGGCTAAGCACACAAAGAAACGTGTCTAAAACACTGGTGGGTGTGTGGGTGTGTGTGGGTTGGGTGGGGGTCTATAGGTCTAAGCATGTTTCACATTTTGTCATGATTGTTTGTGTTGTTATTATATTGTATATTGCATTTTGTATACCTACTTGTTTTTGACCAGAATAAATATATGAACTTAACTTTTTAAATTTTGCACTTTTATTCAGTTCTTTGTAAGTGAAATGCAGGGGTGGGGTGGATAGAAGTGCACATGCTCAGAGTTCTCCTATAGGTCTAAGCAAGGTTCACAGTTTCACATTTTGCTTTATTAGGCCTATTTATTAATGACATTTGTAATTGTTTGTGTTCTGTTATTATATTGTATATTGCATTTTTAGACTTGTTAAACAGACTATTTTAAGCAAAATAAATACATGAACTGAACTGAACTAAATGTATTCAGTTCAATGCTGGTGAAAATCCATGATGTTTGTTCTATGAAACATGTTTGTGTTTTATTACTCTGTATATTGTATTTTTAACCAGACTGTTGTTTCCCAGAATAAAGTTATAAGGTGAGCTGAACTAATGTTATTGAATTATTGAATATAGCTGGATTATCTTATGAATGCAAGAATAAAAAAAATCTCACTAATCTCACTAATTCTCATTACTGAAATCAACCTCATTTCCGAAACATGTATATCATTACCGAAACAGGTGCTAATTGAGAGGTTAATTAATTAATTAACAAATGATAATTTGCTTTTCAATCTATGTGAAGAATATATAAGTTTTGTTATTTCAGTTTTGCAGCATGACTTTTAAAATAATTATTCGTTTTTCTAATGTTTTTGGTGTTTTGGATAGTTGCGGTAATGAGAATTTTCAAGGACTTGTTTGGTGAAATGTGAAAAAAAATGTGATATATTGTCAATATATGTTTTGAGATTAATAGTCCTGATTACCTAAGACCTTGTTTTTTATGTTTCAAAAGAAAATTACCTTATTTATGTCTTTTTAAATTTTTCATGTTTGAAATCTTTGAAGCCAGGATTTCATGAGAATAACCCATTTGCAGACTGGAGCAGAGACCGGAGCTGTGTTTCGAAGGTAAGGCGGCAGATATTGCCGAATTTGAAATAAACATCACAATTCTCTACGCTGAAGTTGCAAAAACACCACAATCTTATGATCTATTTCTATGATGACAAGCATGTCCAGTTCCCCAGTTACACTGAAAATGCCCGAATAATGCACTTTGTTGCAGTGATACACAGTTAACTATAACGAGATAATAGAGTTTATTTATGTAGCGATAGCTATATCTTTGAGTAACGTTGGTGCCAGTGCAACTGGAACTTATTTTAGCTACCATATTGTGAACGTAACATTACTCGCCCCTATGAGTTGGTGTTTTTACATGTTATAGGTAGCTGATGGTCATAATAACGTAAGCTAATATTGAGTCTCGTGGAGCTAACTTGAATGTGATAGCGAACGTCAACAAGTTCATTTGGTGATCCATAATTTAGCACGCTGAGCAACTCTGCTTTCTGCACCACAATCTGGTGCTGCTGAATTGGGACTAGGCCTAATAATTGAGACTCAAATTTCAGTACACATGTAAGTTTTACTAGTTTTATTTATTTTTACTTTATTTACTTTATAAAACTTAGAGGAGCCATTTTGTTTATTTATTTATTTATTTATTAAAATGTTCAGTTAAATTTATAAGAAATGCTGCTGGGAGCTCCCTGCACTTTTTGTTTTAAGATTTTTAAGAACGTTGAAAAGTTCTCTTTTAATTAAACATATGCTTAAAGGCATTTCAACGAAGTTTTGTGTTGAAGTTTGTGTTACTCTAAATTTTGACACCAAGATTTTCATTTTTACTGCAAATGTATATTGGTTCCAAATATCGGTTATAGGACCCCTTGATTTCTAATAATCGGTATCGGCCCTGAAAAAACCATATGGGTCGATCCCTACTGCAGTGGACCACTGGCTGAGCTCAAAGCGAGCCAGACGACCTGCTTACAAAAGCTGCTGGACCAGTGATATCCTTTGTGTCTAAACGGACTGAGCAGACTTTTTTGGCGTTTAGAACTAAGAACTACTTTAATATAGAGGTGTTCATACAGTCCATACTGTTTAAAGTACAAATAATTACATAATTATTAAACACAGTTTGAAATAATTAAAAACCTAGTGTAATTTCTGTATTCAAATAAATAAAATCATTTTGCTTATAAATGTCTTCTCGTATCCCTTTATTAAGGAAAAACACATTATTTGATAAATTTTCATTGCACCCCTTCTTTATGCACTGCTAAATTTTTCATGTGCTCCTTCTGAAAAAAGTAAGCATCAAGCCCTTATGGGTATTGTAAACGTAAACGATAATTACCTTTGCAGTATTTTCTGGCTTTCTTGAGAAGTGGATCTAATCAGGTTTCTCCGTTAACGGTCTTAAGAACATTCAAATAGCAATGACCAGATAAATAATATTCAGTGAACAGTTTTCAAATAGGCAAAATGTGGAAATATATTGCACTTTCTTTCAAAAATATGTAAATCAGACTTAAAGAAAACTATACAACCAACTGGAATATGATGAACCTCCTTTCATATATTTTCTAGGTAGCACGTATTTCTGAAGTTCTGACTTTACAATAATCCGTTTTAAACGGAGATCTGTAACCAGCAAGCAAACTTACGATTCCCGTTAGCCTAAACATTGCATACTGAAGCACTGTATACGTCTAATTAAAACGTTAAAATATTTGTCCGTCAATAAAACTAAATTTACCAACTTTTTTTTTTTTTTAATATAGAGGTTACATTAAGAGAGCAAATTGCTTACCTTTGGCTTGTGTGTCTGCCTCTCACCAGTTGAGACAAATTAAAAAGATGTGTAGTCTTTGCTCCAGATCCCGCAATGGTTTCGACGGTGAAATAGACTACAAAAATGACTGATGGGGTTTATAGGCCTACAGTTAGATCAATTTGCTACCCGTATCGTTTGTAATTTAAGACTACAAGATAAATATTCAATGCAAAGATTTTAAACATACGCAATCTCAGATTTGCAACGATATTCTATGTCAAGTGTTGATAATAAAGCTAATGAGCTTCCTAGAAAACTGATAAACGTTAGCTAGCAACAGTACTACTGGCTAGTTCGCGAATTAACTAGCCAGCAATATTAATATTCAAGTCAACAACGCGTGTGCAACACGTTTACAGTAAAACACATTACGTTGGCGCTATCTCCTGAATTACTAACCAAATACTGTACAGATAAGTACTCAAACTGAAAACTAATTAGCCTGTAGGCTACACTTACAAACTAATTAACAAGCCAACCGTGTTACTTAACCCCTTCGGACCCAGCGTCCACTATAATGGATATAACTTTTTTTTTTTTTTTTTTTTTTGCTTAATCCAATGAAAGTGCAGCATTTCAAATTTTTCTTCCGCCTAGCAACAAAGCAGAGTCTAACCAACCAATCAGAGTCAAGTTGTTACTTATAAGTTCCCACGGGAAAGTGTCAGGCACCTCTGGAGACAAGCAGGACAGGTTAAAGTGATCAGAATAAAAGTTTATTTCATGATATCTCCAATATGGAGAACAGAGAATTTTTTTTTTTTGAATGTCCATCCAGATGGACATTAGGTCTAAACAGACACACAACAGATTAGGATAAACTGGCCAGATTATGAAGTTATTCCTGTCACTGTGATAATAAAATGTGTTTTTGCAGTAAATACTTGTTTTTTTATTGTAAAGAAATTAAGTATAATTTAATCATGTTTTACTTCTAGAGTATACACTCATGCAGTGTCTTGAACGTCTGTGTGATGGAAAACTGTCAGAAATCAAGTCCCTGGATTCAGGAGATGAGGAAAAAGCAGACAGGGTTGTGTCAGTAGGTATGTAAAAAAATAATACAGGGATAATACAGTACTTACCTAGTACTTACTTATGAATCAAAATAATTCCTTATTAAAGTAAATAAGTGTTAAATTAAGAGTATGAAATCTGTGAGTTAGATGAAAATGTTTAAGACATACATTTCATTCACTGACTCAGGGGAAGACAGAGACAGCGTACATGTTCCATTAATGGTAGAGGAGCTTGACGTAGCAGCTGAGGTTGAGATTGGAGAGGATATGCAGGCAGAAGCGGTGGAGGAGCATCCAAGGATGATGTTCAGGCAGCAGAGATGGAGGAGCAGGGAGAACTAAGTAGCATGGCACTCACCAGAAAACATGAGATTAAATGGCACCATAGGTCATTTGCAACCATCAAGACTACATTGGAAATGCCTCCAATAGAAATTACTGGACATCTGAAGCCATATGATTACTTCACAAAGTATATACCTCCTGAGATATTTGACCTGATGGCTGATAATACCAACATATATGCTCTGCAAAGTAACACAGTGGGCTTCAAACATGTCTGCACAGATGAAATCAGAACCCTAATTGGCTTTCATCTGGCTATGGGAGTGATGAAGTTTCCCACAGTTTCTATATATTGGGAGTCTGATATGGAAATTGACCTTTTCAGAAATACAATTAGCGGAGACAGGTTCTTCCAGTTGCGCTCACATCTTCACCTGGTCAATAATTTGGGAAAGCTTGCAGAAAATCATGATGTCTTCAAGGTACGTCCACTTTATGATGACATTCGTAGACGATGTCTGGAGCTGTCACTGGAGGAAAATCTCTGCATCGATGAACAAATGGTACTGTTCCAAGGAGCTCTCTCTGTGAAGCAAAGTGCCCAAAGTGGTACTGCATATGATTTCCTACTCCACCAAGGTGATACTATGGAGCTTTCCAGAGAAGCCAGGAAGCAATTGGGACTTGGAGCTGCAGTAGTGTACCACCTAAGCCAGAGAATCCATAGTCCCCACCACAAGCTGTACTCTGGCAATTTCTTCACCACTTACAATGTGCTGAAGTTACTGGCTGAGAAAGAAATCCATGCTGCAGGAACAGCAAGGGCCTGTCGGTTTGCAAAGCCACCACTGTTGTCCGACAAAGACATGTCAAGAAAGGGAAGAGGGAGTTGTGATGAAGTTGTGAGCCGAGATGGCAAGGTTGTACTGGTCAAATGGTTTGACAGTCGGTCTGTCCTGATGGCCTCAAATTTTGTTGGAGTAGGAGAAATGGATGAGGTGGAACAAAAAGGAGAGCAAGTATGTGATAGTCAAATTCCCACAGGTGGTGAAATTGTATAATGAAGCAATGGGTGGTGTTGATTTGCTGGATCAACTTATCAGTCTCTACAGAACAGAAGTCCGTTCCAAAAAGTAGACACTGAGAATGATAACAAATGCTTTTGACCTAGCTGTGGTGAACAGTTGGTCTGAATATAGGAATGATACCAAGAAGGCCAGCATCCCCCCAAAAGATGTTCTGGATCTTCTCCACTTCAAGATGAACATTGCCCAGTGTCTAGTGAGAGTGCAGAAGCCATCAATGCACACAAAACAAGACAGACCAAGTATGTCTCCAGAACCAATTCAAGTGAAAGGACCATCACACCAAACTCAGGAAGAGATACTGTACGACATGGTGGACCATATGTCCTATGATGACAAAAAAGCAACCAGATGCAAGAAGCCAAACTGCACTGGAAAAACCCATGTCTATTGTGAAAAATGTAACATTTACCTGTGCTTTGTGCTACACCGAAATTGCTTCAAAGCAGCTCATCACAAATGCTGAACATAGTATATGTTAAGGGAATACACATGCAATGATATAATTACAAAGGACATCTTCATTAGTTTTGTAATTTTAAAACATGAGTTCACATAAAATATCACAGTGATATAGTTAGTCTACGTATATGTGCATAGTTCATAGACGAAGGGTCAGCAGTGTTATTAACATTAGGAATTTATTTTGCAAACACAATGCTAATGTTAGCTTTGAGAATGACATTTCTAAAAGAGCTTCATTTTAATTGTCATTTGTAAACAAAAGATTGAGTAAATTAATCAAAATGATTAGTCTATATGTTTTTAAAGTTTATACATGTATTGTTCAAAAAAGACAATGAGACAAAGCATAAAATTTCAGAAATTTTACACTGATCTAGTCATGGTGTCCATTGTAGTGGACATGAAAAAAATATAATAAAAATATCAGTTTGCATAAAAAATTGATCACAACCATATTTCTACATTGCAGAAGGGTAAGAACAAAGTGGACAAATTTTTTTCTTGTAGGTGGAAGAAATTCGGGTCTGAAGGGGTTAAGACGTAAATTCATCAATGCCATTTTAAACTTCTTTTGCATTGCTAAATATTAGCCTGATTGATATTTGTACCTCTACCCTTGGTGAACCTGTGTGTCCTTCGCAAATCCACCAACTTCTTGCTTAGTACACAATCACAAAAACTTACTCCTTAATTTGCATGAACCAATTTTCTGGGCATGGCTTCATGTAGTCCATGTGTAGCAGTAGGCAATCAGGAATAATAGCCAGACCACGCCACCCTGGGAATCTCACCCAAGGAAGTACATGCCAATAAACCAAGAAACTTTTTAAACACCTTTGTTACAAACAAGGGACCCCTTGGTTCTTTATATTGAAAAAGGACAGAGACGTGTTTCCATGTAACAGAATGCAATTTTATTAAAAATATTAAGTCCTGGAATTGACTGTGGGGAGAATGGAATGCAGGAAGGCAGACACCTCCTAATTAAGCTGACAGCACAATATGAGGAATGAGACTATTTTACAAAGAAGAAATCTCCTGTTTTTATTACAAATACCAAAAATAGAAATATTTAAAACACGGTTCTTACAATACCCACCCACTTCCAGAATGCTTAGCTAAAAATATTCAGAATCCTAATTTACTGAATCGCTGTTCCAAGCAGTGGACTATCAACCGGCTGGGGGGAGGTATACTTACTACGGGATCCACACAAGTGCTGAATTACTCACCACCTCTAGTGCCGTGCCTCTCTGAAACACAAACCAGTGGCAAACATGTGACCCAGTGCAGTTTATCACGCATGCAGAGTGACGGGGCAACTGTAGACTAACCCCGCCACCAGAACAATAGTCTAACCCACTAGCGCAAGGAACCCGAAATACAGTTACAATAAAAGTTACAATAAAATACAGTCTACTAACAAATTTTAAAAGATGCACCAGTTAGTTTATCCTCACAGACCCAACTATGCTGAAACCAATTTCTCTTTTCCTTCAGTTTGAGTAATCAGATTCACTACAAAAGAAACACACCTGACCTTTAAAATAAGCGACTTTTAGGTGGGAAAAACAGCAGCTAGCGTCAGGCAGCCCTAAGAAAAACAAACAAAGAATCACTCGATATTCTCATCTTCACGTGGACGCCATAAGGCAATCCTACCACCACCTAACCTGGTTAACCTCTGCAGCTGAAGAGAGTTATACCTCAGCCAGCGCCACATCAGGGCAGAAAGTTGTGTGCTGGCTACAGATACCTGTTAACAAACCAGATAACAAGATGGCATTTAACCGTAGTGGATGAGACGGAAACATTTAGTAAACACTGAATAATCACGCACCTGTAGATGCAACTTGGAATGAGTAATTGTTCCGATCAGGATGGTGCGTTCATGAAAATGGGACTGCCGGTAAAAATACAAGCAATAAAAAAAAAAAAACTCTTAAAACTACTGCTATGTATAGGCACAACAAGTTTCTAAACCTACCTTTAACAAACAAGGAAGGAAGCCTATGAAAGCTCAGAGTGGCCACAAAGTCAAGAACATTCCAGTAGGACTATAAGTGTTCACCATATATAGAAGCTACGTGATTAGCCAAGCAATATAATAATGGTAATGGTAAGCTATGCTACCGGTCACATATGGCCACGTCATTGCTGATTGTGTGAAGTGTGTATGGGCTGCAGTACCAATATCCAGGGGCAGTGCAGAGCACAAACTGCTCACAAACTTTCACATAATCTTTCACATTTTTATACCTCCTGGGCAAATCACAGATTTTGGGCCTAGGCATATCATCAAAGTCTCCTGAACCCATTTCAGTGGTTTCCCTTGTGGGGACACAGATTTTTGTCCCTACATGGATTTTGGTCCTCACACCGTGACTGTGTGAACAGGTGACTGTCCCCACCAAGATAGTTTTACAAGTGCGTGCATTAAAACTAAATTTACCAACTTTTTTTTTTTTTTTCCGCACACACACACACACACACACACACACACACTCACACTCACTCAATCACACTCACACAATATCACACAATCCAGTTATAAGAAATACAGGCTTTTAAGTGTTTTATCTGTTTAGCCAGTACTGTTTACTGTTACTGGATTCATATTGGTCTTAACAGCAACCATATCTATCTGCACCCAAGTATTGCTGGTTTATCCAAACTATTCAAGTCAAATTTCACTGCAAATAGCTGAATATTAGAATATTAGGCACTTTAAGTTGTACACTTCAGTGTACATGCATGTATAAATTGTTCTATGTACATATTTTTAAAGGCTCTTAAAAGCAAACCCTTCACATTGGAGATGGTTGGATGTGCAGTGGAGGTATAGTACCGTACCTCTCTTTTTACGCAGTCATACTAAAATGCACAAATGCTATATGCTCAGCTTCCTCAGATCAGTGTCCAAAGCAAAAGAAAATGGAAATGCAGACATGTGCAGATCAATTTCACAAGTTTTTCAGGTCAAAATTCAAAATGAGAGCTCCCATAGTATAGCAAGGATGAATTTGACATTCAGCTTCTCTCTTAGAGGTATTACTCTGTATGATTCACTTCTTTTAGGATGGTGAAGTGCTAAAGATTACCAGCTGTCATGCGGTGCTTTAGAAGCTTACATTTCAGCTGAAATGCCTTAATGATATCAACCATGGTTGACAAGGTTTTATGTTCTTTCCAGTTGCAAATTCAAATTCCTCAACTGAGTAGTAATGTCTTCAAGAAATGCTAGGTCAAAGAACCATTTCTTGTTTAAAAATTTCACAAACTTTGTTTGCAAGGATCTCTCTTCTTCCCTCCTGTGGATAAAAATTAATTCAGGCCGTTTTGCTTGACATACCTGGTAAACTTTCTAGTAGTACTACACACTCCCATATCCTACATGCATTTCTACTAACATAAACGTGACAAAGTTACAGATTGAATCATAGCTTGCATCACCACTTTGATGAAAATAATATATTCAGCTTTTGGTGATACAAATGCAGTGGTAACTAGCCACTTTTCTCCTTACTCCCACCCCCTCCAGACATTGCTAGTGCTTCATCTGTGTACTATATTTCTTGTGTACTATATACACTATATACATCTGTACACTGTACTTCCCAGCATTTTCTCTCAAGGTAGTTTGCTTACATTTAACACTGTCATAATGTTTTTGAACAACTACACTTCTGTTCTCTTGTGCTGTTAGTATCTCTCTTGGTTTGTATTTGTCCACCTCTGCTCTATCTTCCGTATTATCATTTACTCACCCTAGTAAAGCCGAGCATTGCCACATAATTCAATATTTTTTAAATACATTAAAATAAGAAAAATCTTGAGCTTTGGTGTACACCTGCTCAGAAATTACTAGTGAAATTTCTTCAATGTGGTGGGTCACTGTGTTTCATAAGAGTGATGCTTTCAAACAGATCTTTTTGGCAGGGCAGTACCAACATGAACTCGCCCCTAAAGTACAATTTTCTACTTTTACTGATGAGTTCTGCAAGACCATAGCTCACACTCTTCGTATCAGTGGTTCTTGCTGGACACAAAGCTTTGTCTTAAGGTTAAGCAATAGATTCCTGGAAGATAACAGCACTTTTTCTGAGGGAAAAGAGAAAGCTGCATGCCCTTCTTTTAATGTCCATAAAAGCACTGTTCACTCTACTTGTCTTGAAATTGATGTTTTTTTCTGCTCCCTACTTTCTCTCCCTTTGGTTACCCACCATTTACAAATTTGTGGCTGCGTCAGTGATCATGTAGCCATCACAAGCACATTTTCACCTTTTAAAATGAAAAACATAATAAAAAACAACAGAAATCACTTATTAGCATAATGGAAAAATATTGAAACGATTGTGTCAGACACCAGCACTAATGCACAATAGGTGAAACAATAAAAACAGGGCTTCCGAGTGGCTCAGTCAGTAAAAGCACTTGTTCTGAGTGTAGACTGAGCACTACGGCCCGGGTTCGAACCCGACCATGTCGCTAGCTGACAGTTACCGGGAGCTCACAGGCAGAACACTTTGGATTCGTTCTGCCAGGGATAGGGGTGGGTATGTTGGCAGGGGCGACCCCTGCTGGCCGAACGGGTGTCTGTGGTCCACGTGCCAAAGCTGCATACAAAATTTCTTCCTCCGACTCATCTCTGTGCTAGCTTAGCTTGTGGACCGCAGTGCGAAAAGAAGCAGCAGCTGACATCACTGAGGAGGGCATGTGCTTGTCCATGCTCTCCTGGATTGACAGTGGGGGTTGTGCAATGGGACTGAACATCGATGCTGACAAATTGGACATTCCAGAATTTGGGGAATTGGCCATTCCAAAGTGGGGAGAAAAAGAAAAAAAAAAGCAACTTGGAATCTGACAAAGATCTATAAAGCATCATTATCAAAATTATTTGTGCGTGCACGAGTTTTAAACAGTTATTTGCAAGGGCCATTAACCTGCATCATTCTGCTATATTTAAAGTGGAAAACCGAAACTGTAAGCGCTACACAAAACTTCTCTATTCATTTAAGGACTAAGTGATCAGATTCAGGCTGTTACGTGTAGTCCAAATGTAGAAAAATCTGACTGAAGTATAAGTAGGTGTATTTTTGTGCAGCATTAGATGACAGTAATTCTCCAGTTCTCACAGTTCAAACACTTAAAAGGAGAATGAGGGATGTGTGGCAGAAGAGCGATAAACCAGATAGTTGTCAACAAGCAAAGAGTTTGTGTAGGAGCATGAGGTCTTATGATAGACTGAAGGTATAAAGGACCCCTAGCAATGACCTCCTGATAAGGTAACACCAGTATCTTGAATTTGAGCAATGAGCATAAGTCAGTGAAGGGAGACAATGAAAGGTGAGACCTGATCATATTTTAGGATATTGAAGACTAGCGAAGACGCAGTGTTCTGAAAGACCTGATGTGGTCTGGTGGCACAGGGAGGAAATCCTGCTAACAGAGAATTATGCTATTTAGAAAACTATTCAATTCTATTTGGTGGTGAATGGAAAATTACAATAATAGAGCTGCATTAACTAAACATTGGGTCTAACATATGCTTTACAAAATGCTATGTGCTCATTTAAATATTTCTGAATAATATTTTAATTGTGACTAAAAATCTTAAATATGGAAAGCAATCATAAAATCTTCAATATGTGATGCATTATATCCACTAGCCCTTGGACAGCCTCCAGGCTCCAAAGGGAATTTGTGAGGTAGCCATGCATGCAGGATGGGAAACCCTAGGCCACTTAAGGGTGGGCTGGAGTTGCTGTTGGGAGAGATTTTTACTGCAGGATCATATGAAAAACTCAGTCTTGTGATTTCTTTGCATATGGATTTGACAGTCAAGCACAGTTATCCCCAATGCCTCAATGTGGAAAAAAAAAGAAATGGAAGATGCAGGGGATGATTGTGACTTGTCCTTAATTCCATCCATCCTAAAATTCATCACATGGGACTTTGTGTGTGTCACGGGTGACAAACCACCCAGGATTTTCATCTTCACACTCTTCACAGCCTTTGACTCATTTTGGAGCTACAACAGCCCACAAGTGGCCTTGCCACTTGAGCCTCCCTTCTTTTTTCACCATCCTTTCAGGATGCCGTGCTGGCACCTACACAGCAGCTGTTGTTTAGTGATAGATCAGTGAAGCAAAAAATGATGCCAGTATAAAAAATAGATCTTGAAGCAGTGCTGCCTCTCTATTCTTTGTCTTTTGTTCCACATTAAAGCCAAACCTCTGGGATCCATTAAGTGGTAACCATTTGTTACCGAGGGGCAGAATGTCTTTCAGACACTGATGAAGTCACCTTTGAAAAGAGTGTAAATGAGAAGTAATTTCGCTATCTGCCCTCTCACAATTGATAAAGTAGCACAAAGTGAGAGGAATGTCCAGCATATAGAAAACATTCTTCATGTGGAATTATTTACTTTATTATTAGAGTGCATGAAAATGCACTCTCTTATCTGAATTTTTCTTATTCTTTTTCTTCTTCTAACCAATTTTGTGCGTTTAATACAGCTTCAACCGTTTAACGTAGAAACTTCATTCAAACTGTGTTGCGTAGGTCTTACAAAGGACACTTATGCTATGCTATTTTTTATTTTTGTAACATTTATACTTTTTAAACTATTAATTAAAAACTATCAAATTTTTCCCCATAGACTTAACATTGGCCTTTATGACATCACAATAGAGCCATTAAGCAATTAGAATCTTGTGGCAGCTGTTCTGACCACCTACATCTGTTTGATGTAGGCCTATATACTTTTATCTATGTAAAATTAGACTGTTTGCATTTTCATGCACTCGTAATTCCCTGGAATTACATTCTCTAGTTTTCTTATTGGCATTTCAGTGTTGTTGTTGTTGTATGTGTGTGCATGTTTCAAGTATGAGATCTGCTTTCATATTTTTTTTCACCTTAATTTCATAGGTGAATGTAGCTTTAACAATTGAAAACAAATCTGTATGCAAGTGCTGTACATCTGGACTGGAGATATATTTAGCATTAAAAGAGCAAATCTCCACCTCTAGCTCCCTGTCAGCCAGCTGATGTGTCCTGTGACCCATGTGCTGAAGTCTTGTCATGTGCTGGTCAGTCCCAGGGCTCAGTGCACAGGTGTGACAGCTCTTCCCCAGTTACCCATCCCCTGTGGCTACACCTGATGCACCTTGGATGCTGCACCACAGGCACTTGAGGATGCCAATCATTCAGGTTCACCTCCTCCTCACATAAACCCTTTGACATTCAAGGACTTGCCAAGGAAAAGCCCAACCATGCACTAGCCATGGCAACTAAAAACAACTTGCATACCATGCTCTCTGCATGCTGTGCAGTGATTTCCATGTGGATTAATACACCAGGGGCAATGTGTGCATTGTGAGTGCATACAGCTCAGAGTGATCACAGGCCCCTGATACGGATGAGCCTTACACTGCCTTGCATTAGCCTCTTGTTGAAACGACATGTTGCAAAGGATGGATCAAAAACCATCTTAGCTTGCATGTTAATACAACTACAAGATCCAGGCTCCTTGCTGTTTGACCTATAGCAGCTGATTGTGAAATTAGAGGCAGGAAATACAGAAAAGATGAGGCCTGCTTTTAAGTGCTCAGTTGACAGGCTCTCAGTAGTCACTGGTGAACACAATGGGGAAAAAACTGTCTGCCTGCCCTCTGTGACTAAGTACATGCAACCAGAAGCAGAATTATCTTGGACTAAATGGCATAAAAAAAAAATGTAGGTGTGGTCATTCTGGGCAGAATGAGAGTCCCTGCACTCCATGACAATTCATTTTTTAAGAGAGCAAGCTGATTTATTTTTTGTTTACAGCATAGAGGGATATTTACTGAATGTGCCAGTCTTTCAGGTGAATATCTTTTGTTCTGTGTCTCATTCAATGGTCCTTTGAAAAAGTATTGATCAAGATACAGAAGTAGCTTAGGCTGTTGGTGTGTATTATTTGAGCAGATATTAAAGGTAGGGCCCTAAAGAGGTGTGCTAAAGAGGTAGAATGAGAGTACTCCCTTGGCACTCTGTGATTTATGACCCTCAGCACATCCTGGAGTCACCCCCTCTGCCTACTCTTCCCACTGCAAGCCCCAGCAGAACCGTAATCCCTCCCCCAAAGGTTAGCACCCCCCACAGGTAAGTGTACACACTAAATCCACAGCACACAGTGGTCCTTCACACCTTCACACTCAGGCAGCAAACAAACACTGCAATTTCCCCTCAAGCTGCAGTTGGCACCTCCCTCTGGCTGGGGTGAGCCAGTCCCGACACGGGGCTGACCACGTGGGGGTTGCAGGCTGCCACCGGGAGCGCTCACACATTCACACGCACACACACACACGCCTCGTGCGGGACGGAATAAAGTACTTTCCTTACAGGAAGCAGGGCGGACGCTCCTGCTACTCAACCAGCCAGGCAGCAGCTTCTCTGCGGCGGGCCTGCATTCAGCAGTCTTCCTTTTCCCCGGCTCTCTGCTCCGACGATGCTCCGCCCTGCCGCGGTCCCGCACGAACACAAACACACAACAAAACCAAACAAAAAGGAAACCCCGAAACAAAGGAAAAGAAAAAGCCAAAAAGGAACTAAATAAACACCACAGCCGAGCGCATCCCCACGCACTCCTGCTAACTCTCTCCAGGCAGCTGCCTTCTCACCCCAATTGGCTGCCTCTTAAAGGCAGCAAAGCTCCCCTACACGCCCCGCTCACAGGTGCCCGGCATTACTCGCTCGTTATTCAATCATTGAATAATTGCTGTGCCGCACCCGCATGCAACTCCCCAGGCTGCCCAAACCACCGCCCGAAAAAAGCCTTAGCAGTGTATATGCCAAGTTCAATGATGAGGCAATTTCATGAATTTCCTGTCTTTTCTGTCAGCAGTGCTACAAGTTGCAGTGAAAGTAGGCATAAAATGTGATCAATCTTATTTTGTATGAGTGGAAGTAACTAATTTTAAGAAATTTGCAAACCTTTTAGTTTGAGTCACAGAGTAGTTTGAAAAGGAAAAAAATGGTTTTCTCTCTTTTCTGCATCTGTACTCTGTAAATAACTCTTGGAAAAAAAAGTGATAAATGAAACAGTGATTGGAAGGACAGACAGTAATACACTTGCTAGCCACTCCTCAACTTATTATTTAATATTTGGCTTACACTTGGTTTACTTTTCCTTACTTATGAATCAAGAATGCTTACTGGCTTCATCTTGTAGGCTTGTTAGCTACATCTGATCATTTGGTTGATACTGCTGGGCCTTGGGCTGAGAAATGTTAATGTGTTGCTATATAAACACAAGTAAATCCAGTGGGGGAGTAAAGTCAAAATTTTAGTCATTTTAATAAACTCTACAGCCTGTATGATTATTCAGTTAGGAAAAGGCACTTGTACTAATCATGGCACAAATCATTTGAATTGTAAGAGTAAACTGTTCAGTAAATTGTCTAGTATTTGAGAGCAAAGTTTTTGCTGATGAAAATGGGAATGCATTTGTGTTATCTTGCAAAAACTGTTGTACAGATTTTACCAACAGTGGTCACAATTTATTTCTTGTCATGGATGATGAAATGGCTGAGGTATCCGATGTTGAATTTTGTTAGTTTGCAATGAAAGCTTGTTGAAAGTTAAATTATCGTTACCATTGTACTGTAATAACATTTGAAATTATTTTAAACAAACCACTCCATTTTGAAACATCGCATTTATAATGGATTATTTTATTATATTCCTGTGGAATGAAAGACACGATGGATAGTAAGACCAAAGGCTGCATAATAACAAAAAAAGGCATGTTAATTCTGATATCAGTTCCCTTTTCCCTGCTTTGATGGCAAGAGGTGTCAGACCAAAGGTGTCACCTGGCCTGGGCATTTGGGGCTGTAGCCCCGAAGATTTTTTCTTTAGCCCCGAACAATTCTCCACTTTGAGTGGTTTGTCACTACATAACTGAACGTCAGTAAAAGAAGACGGCACTGTTGTAATTTTTTATCATCAGTGAACGGAGTGTTGTATTTTATCTTCAATGAACAGAGGCAAGACCAATCAGAGAGGGTTTAGAGGAAAAAAAACGTGAAAATACTTGTGTTTTATTGGCTGACAGGTCTCTGTCAATTCTTCAGTTGATAGGGTTACTATGCCAAAAACTAGCTCACAGTCATTCGGTGTGAGGAAAAAATGGATGTACGCAGATTTTTTACCGGTAAAGGGGTTGACGTTGAAGCACAGACATCCTTTCATGCTGAGCCAGGAAAACAGCCTACAGCTAACGTACTTTGCATTGCACTGTAGCCAGCTAAACCATTAGCATTGATAGCTTAGTTGTGCCTCCCCTTGGCTAGTGACACTAAACTAGCCTAGTCTCGTGTTAGATAGCCAAAAAGTTTTACATTTTATCGGTCTGGTAGTCCTACAAACAGTGATAACACCTCTTGCAAGTTTTATGACCGGTCAAACTTTTTTTTCTGATCATGTCATACATTGACAGCTAAGGCCGTACTCACAGCAGGCCCGGTTGCCTCGTACCATGCCCGAGCACGATCGTCCCCCCCTCCCCACTCCCCTGCTGGCCTGCACTCACATTGCATTTAACATTCTGGGCCCGAGCATGCTTACGTCATCACGATGCAACTTTTTTTGTTAAAAGAAAAGCGCTTTCGCTCGCACAGCACAATGGAGTTCATGATTGTACTTAAATAATTGTGGCTTATTTAAAGTCGTTTTGGGCGCAGTGACACACGGCCCTCTCACATGCCTCATAGATTTATGGATTACGCAACGCAGCGATTTTCAGTTAATCGTGCTGCGCGTATAAGAAGATTTTTACAGAGGCAGCTGACGTTTCAGTCATTATGCTAAGGGACAGACCAATATTTTGTGTCAGATTACAGTAGCCTAATCACAGTAATGTTACCTAATGTTAACCAGTTAGGGCTACTACGTGTGTGTGAGCTACTGTCATCATTACAACAACAAACATCTTCTATTACTATTTGGATAGTACACTTTTCATTTGAGAATATTTGGGTTAATAACAGGTCTGGTTCTCACCTTACTGATGAATGTGAATTGTAGTCGGCGAGTAAAGCTCCAAATTACTCCCTCAACATCAGCTGCCTCCGTAAAATTCTTCTTATACGTGCAGCACAATTAACTGAAAATCGCTGCATTGTATAATCATTGCTAACTGGTTGGGGAGCTAACGTTAGCTATCTAGCGATAGATTTGACAAACATCGCTAACATGGTTAGTTAACTAACAGGCTACGATTCTGAACGATTGTTGAAGACTAGCTACTTAAACAGGTTGGCTGCTTCATTTGTGATACTCTGACTAAGCCCCTGACAACAGCAATGCTTACATCACCACGTAAAGTATGGTTAGTTTTATTTCGCTTGCTAGTAATCAAGCTAATGTGGGGATCCACAGAGTTATTTTTAGGTATAGATCTACAGAACTAACCAATCAAAGATGATTTTGGAGGTAGCCAGATTGTTATATTTAAGGAAGTCAGCTAGTGAATCAAACTATGGTTTAAAGAATTTATTGTGACGGCATGTAACTAACAGATATCCAGCTAACTGTTGCTATAACGGATATATTTCTTAAATGGGACAGTCGCATCATTGACGTCATGTTCGTGTTCCGGCTCGGGCACGGTTTGCGATCACACTGATGCGTACCGTACTCGAATCCAAGTGAACCGTGCCGAGCCCACCTCTTCAAGCGGGCCGGGGCACGGTACGGAGCGATCACACTAGTCAAACGAACTGGACTTTGGGGGTCAAACGTGCTCAAGGCACGGTAGGGATTGCCTAGTGTGAGTACACCCTAAGTTACCACAGCTTCATAAAACAAAACTTTAATTCAATTCAATTCAATTTTATTTGTATAGCGCTTTTTACAACACAAGTTGTCACAAAGCAGCTTTACATTGTTCCCAGGCCTGAGACCCCCTGAGAGCAAGCCTAAGGCAACAGTGGCAAGGAAAAACTCCCTAATTAACAGGAAGAAACCTTGAGCAGAACCCGGCTCAGAAGGGGAGCCCATTTGCTTCTGGCCAGCACTGGGCAGATAGAATTTGAGAGAAAAAAACAAAGTTGTACAATGTACTTTTGAGACAATTGAGTCTGATAGATAGTAGTAATTAGCAACAAAGTGATTATAAAATGTATCCTAAAATGTCCGGTTCTTGGCGAGCAGTTTGGTTGATAGGCAGGGCAGTGGGGTAGCAGGACTGGAAATCAGGATGTGACTTGATAGGCAGGGCAGTGGGGTAGCAGAACTGGGAATCCGGAAGTGACGCTTAGGCTACAGCTCCAGGCAGGAGCCTGGAGCAGGGATAGGGGACAAAAAGAAAACAGTGATTAGTGGTTGTTAATTTCAGGAATGGAAACATAAAGGCATGAAGGCAGAGGGGAGAAGAGGGATGCAAGTGTGTAAAAAAATCCCAGCAGATAAGCACTATGGCAGCATACCTAGGGGATGATAGGGAAGGGGCCAGCACGATCATGAGGGTGACCCTAAGGCAGTCAACACCAGGTCACAGCTGGATCAGCTGAACACAGAGTACCCAGGCCATGATGTAGTGACAGCAATGACCACTTAGTCCACCAGAGACTCTACGATCAATGTCAGCAACCATGCCATGTCCCTCAACTAAAGGATTTGAAGTAAAGATAAGTTTTTAGCCTAGACTTAAAGGCGGAGAGAGAGTCTGCTCCCCGAACCTCGGTGGCTAGATTGTTCTACAAAAGAGGGGCTTGGTACGAAAAGGCTCTACCGCCTATAGTACTTTTACCCACTCTTGGAACAATGAGAAGTCCTGCACTTTGGGAACGTAGAGTTCATTTTGGAGAATGTGGGTGAAGAGGGTCCTTAAGATAGGGAGGGGCAAGCCCATTTAAAGCTTCAAACATAAGGAGAAGTATTTTGAAATCAATGCAGTGTTTGATAGGTAGCCAGTGGAGAGAGGCTAATACTGGGGTGATGTGCTCAAAGCGCTTTGTTCTCGTTAGCATGCGAGCAGCTGCATTTTGAATCAGCTGAAGGGGCTTTAGGGAGGCATATGCACATCCTGACAAGAGGGCATTACAGTAGTCCAATCTGGAAGTAACAAAAGCATGGATTAGCTTTTCAGCATCGTGTAACGATAGGATTTTCCTGATTTTAGCAATATTCCTTAAATGAAAAAAAGCAGTCCTGGAGGTGTTTTTTATATGTGTGTCAAAAGAGAGCTCAGGATCAATCATGACACCAGGGTCTTTGATGGTTGCACTTGAGGCCAGAGAGACACCATCAAGACTTAATGTTATATTGGAGAGTTTGCTCCTGATAGACTTTGGGCTGATAACCAATATTTCTGTTTTGTCCGAATTTAGAAGGAGAAAGTTATGGGCCATCCATGTCTTTATGTCTTTGAGGCAGGCTTCCATGTTTGATATTTCTAAGGAGACATCAGGTTTGGCCGATATGTATAATTGGGTATCGTCTGCATAGCAGTGGAAATTAATGCCATGTTTACGAATGATATTTCCAAGAGGGACCATGTATAACAAAAAGAGCAAAGGTCCAAGCACGGATCCTTGTGGTATTCCATGTCTTACTCTGGAGAGTTTGGAAGACTTATTGTTAATGAAGACAAAGTAATGTCGCTCTGAGAGATAAGACCTGAACCAGGATAGAGCCTTTCCGCTTATGCCAATCAGGTTCTCAAGTCGGTCTAATAGAATAAGGTGATCGATGGTGTCAAAGGCTGCACTTAGGTCTAGGAGCACAAGTAGGGAGATACAGCCATTGTCAGAGGAGAGAAGTAGGTCATTAAGTACTTTTAGGAGAGCAGTTTCTGTGCTGTGATGCAGCCTAAACCCGGATTGAAAGATTTCCAGAATATTATTGCACTGTAAGAAGGAGCAAAGTTGCTTTGTTACAACTTTTTCTAAGATTTTCAAAAGGAATGGAAGATTTGAGATGGGCCTGTAGTTCGACAGGTCATTCGGGTCAAGAGTGGGCTTCTTCAGGATAGGCTTAATGACTGCTAATTTGAAGGACTGAGGTACATGTCCGGACGTAAGGGAGGCATTGATAAGATTTAATAACGGAGTGCCAATTTCAGGTAGCAGCTGTTTTAAGAATCTTGTTGGAATGGCGTCTAGTAGGCAGGTAGCATTTTTAGATGAATTTATTAGGGAGGAGAAAACGCTAAATTCAATTGTGTGAAAGAGGGTGTGAAAGAGTCTAGGCATGTGGCTGGCCTATTGGACATATCTACGTTATCTAAGATTGGACAGGCCAGGCTGGAGGCAGAATTAGGAGATTTTTTGAATTGTGTCACATATCTTTATGATTTTGCTGTCAAAAAAATTCATGTAGTCATCGCTACTATGAATTGCTGGAGTGCAGGGGTTGGCTGATGCAGGGCTCTTAACTAGTCTGGAGATGGAGCTGAACAAATACCTGGGATTGTCCTTGTTTTTTTCTATCAGGATAGAAAAGTACGCAGATCTGGCAGCTGTGAGGGCATACTTGTAGCTTGCAAGACTTTCTTTCTAGGCCAGAAGATAGACCTGTAGTTTTGTGGAGCGCCATTTTCTTTCAAGTTTCCGCACAGTTTTTTTGATAGCACGGGTCTGGTCGTTATACCAAGGTGCAAGCTTTCTGTTTGGGACTTTCCTCTTTTTTAGGGGTGCAACGGCATCTAGGGTATTACATAGTGTGGACTCAATATTTTCAGTGAGTTGATTTATTTTAGCCGAACTAGGGTTTGAGCATAAGTTTAAGTATTCTTCGTTGTGCAGACTGCATGAAGCAGGGAGCTCATCAAGAAAGGCTTTAGTAGTAGTAGAAAAGATGGTGAGCCTGAGAGAAAATACAGGCTCTGAGTTCATGTAAAAAGCTAAAGGAAGGTTGAAAGTCACCAAGTAATGGTCCGACAGTACAGGATTGTGTGGCATAATTACTACATTGTTAATTTCAGTGCCATAAGTAAGGGCTAGATCCAGTGTATGGTTACAGCAATGTGTGGGTTTATGCACAAACTGAGAGAATCCAATGGAGTCAATAATGGACAAAAAAGCTGTTCTGAATGGATCATGTTCATTGTCCATATGAACGTTGAAATCGCCTACTACCACAACCTTTTCTGTGTTGACAACCAGGTTGGATAGAAAGTCTGCAAATTCAGATAAGAAAACAGCATAAGGGCCAGGTGGCCTGTAGACAATTTCAAGCGTAAATACCTGAGATGCAGTCTTGTCAGGATGAGCAAAGCCAAGTACTAGCAATTCAAATGAATTAAAGTTATGGCCAGATTTAAAAGTGGCACAAAGATTAGAGTTATATACAGCAGCAACACCACCACCTCTACCACTTGCACGAGGGACCTGGTAGTTACTGTAACTGGGAGGTGTTGATTCATTTAAAACAATAAATTCATTTGGTTTAAGCCAAGTTTCAGTCAGACATAGGATGTCGAATTTATGGTCAGTAATCAATTCATTTACTAGTATTGCTTTGGGTGTTAATGACCTTATCTTTAATAAACCAATCTTAAGGATCATTTGTTTGAAGGTATTAATTTTAGGTTCACCAGATTTAATTTTTATCAAGTTGTCAGGGCAAATGCCCCTAATAGATTTCTTTAAACAGTATGGGACCGTAGTTTGGGGGACAGACACCGTCTCTGTGGAACTAAATTTCAGTAGTGGTTCACGGGGCGAAGCAGAGATCTGTTTAAGACAGAGAGTCTGCTGCCTGGCCTTGGACTTGATGAGTCAAGGTTTTGAGGTATTTAGACTATATGCCAAATTTCTGGAGATAAGAGCTGCACCCTCCCTCGAGGAGTGGATACCATCTCTTTTTAAAAGACCAGGCCTCCCCCAAAAGGTGTGCCAATTGTCTATGAAGCCAATGTTATTGGACGGACACCACTCAGACAGCCAACGATTTAGTGACGATAATCTGCTGTAGATCCCGTCACCGCGCCGCATAGGGATGGGACCAGAGAAGGTTACTGACTCCGACATATGTTTTGCGAGTTTACACACCGATTTAATCATTAACTTTATTTCTGATTGTCTCATACGGACATCGTTAGCGCCGACATGAATAATTATTTTCGAGAATTTACTTTTATTTTTTCCTTTAGCCAGCACTTTTAGATTTGCTTCAACGTCGGATGCTCTGGCCCCGGGAATGCAATTAATTATGGTCGCTGGAGTCTCTACGTTCACGTTTCTCAAAATAGAGTCGCCAATTATCAGGGCTCTTTTAACAGGTTTCTCAGTCGGTGTGTTACTGAGGGGGGAGAACCTGTTTGAAACGTGAATCGGGGTTGGTGGTGCACCGAAGGCTTATGTTTTCGTCTATTATCCCGAACCGTAACCCACTTGCCTTGCTGCGAAGGCTCTGCCCGGACTGAGCTAGGGGAGCGGCTACCTGACGCATCCGGTACAGAAAAAGATTCAATAAATTCCTCGCTAGCCTTAATCTTATATAAGGTACGGATGCGTTCCTCTAACTCAGCTATCTTCTCTGTCAACCTGGCATTTAACTCACATTTACAATTTTCACAGTTGAAATTAGTGCTACTGGAGGAGAAGGAGTAACTATACATGTTACACACAATGCAGGGGAGACAGCGAGAGGGAGGAGAGTTGAGAATAGGCGAGACGGAAGAATAGGTAGAGGTATTGGTAGAAGTCATTGTCTCGGAGATTACTTACGTAAATTTTTCCCTTTATTAGATAAGTGTTGTAGTTCGCGTTGTGGTTTTCTGTTTTGTTGTAACTTTTCTTTTTTTTGTTAAGGTGTTAGAAACCGCAAACACTCCGAGTTTGGGTCCTAGTCGAACGGCGTCTGCGTCTCGCGTTCGGGAAGCGAGGAACAGGAAGCAGGTAGCGAGCAACAGGTAGCGAGCAACTTTAGGCTACTAGCTGAGCTGATAACATTAGTCAGTTTAAAAAGTTGGCTCACTCACGAGAGATGTCAGATTAAACTAGGAAATAAACACTGAATCTAAATGATTTAGATGTGTCACACACATCACTGTAGGTCAGTGTCAGGTGTCAATGATATTGGTCACAAACGATCATGAACATATCAGGAGCCTTCAGACGGTGGACGAACAATCGCCTGTCAGAAATTGCCTCACCAGTTTGCGCTTTATCTACAATGGGAAAAAAGTTGCCATTGCCATTCTTCTGTCCTCCTCACACTCTGTAGTGTGATTTGACAGGCAGCTAAACGCCTTCCCAATCAACAACCCGTGGTGATAAAAATAATGTGGTTTATTGATAGAAAGGAAGAAACTAGACAGAGGAAATAGAAAAACTCGCATTACCTGAGTTGCATGAATCCAAATAGACTGTAGTTAGGCCTACTAGTTAAACTTACTAAGTAATATTAATCATTCATAGATTTAAAGACTATTCTTTTGACTTCCTTGCAAGCACTGTTTATTAGCTTCAGAGAGCACAGTTCTCTTGCTTTATTTCTAATTGCAAATAAATTCAGTCATTTCATTTAATCTTAGCCTTATGTCTGTTTCCCTTCTTATATTGCAGCCTGGACAAGTTGGGTCTTAACAATACTGAAGTAGGCTAAATTTAACCAGATAATATAATTTTAAAAAGACAGAATTCAGTTATTGTCTTCATTTTTCCACAAGTAACAATATTTTCTCATGTTTTACTACCTGGTACCATTGAGGTGGGAATTGTGGTTCATATCAAGTAGGTCCATCAGCAATGATTTTGCAACCAAATTATGAAAGTTTACTCAGTCACTTTGAGTAGTTAACTGTTTTCAACTCTCATTCATGAAATTGCCATTGTATTATGGGTTTTGAGTATTTTCCATCATGTAGGCCTAGTAATAATGGTAGTAGGTATCTGATATGATGCTCATTTTGTTTTGAGACATTCGAGCCAATGCCCCTGTGTCAGACCATGGACATTTAAGCTAAGGGTAGAGTACCACAGCTGTGCTCATTGGTAAAATAAGAATGAATCAAAATATTATAAATTTAGTGGCTTATAATGTGTGAAGAACCACCAACCTCCTGTAAACAAAAACACATTTTGAAGTGTATTCTGTCAAAAACAATAACAAGAAAAATTGCATGGTGGCCCAATGATTTACATTCCTAATCATGCAGACATTTTTGCAGGATCCTTATAGGCAGACCTTGAGAATGGAATACTTACATACACATGCAGCTTTGCTTCCTGCATTAGCTTTTGTATCTTATCCCCCTGCATGCTGTTAATGACATTGACAATGGCTCTCACGGACAGGCTCTCTCTCCTTTCCTCTCCTTTTGTTTTATGTAAGTCACAGATATTGATTAATTCTCAAGGTGTCTCTCTTCTCTTGTCTCCAGAGACTTCTTCATTCTGGCGGTATTATCAGAAGTTGTAAGTATTCATGGAGTACAGTGGAATAGGGCTCAGGGAGACATCTGCAAGATAGTTCTGAATGACTTTGCCTCTCAACCAAAGACCAGCTGAGAAAAAAAGCCATTACAGAGAGGTGCTGTGATCTGTTACAAAACCCATTATCTGTGCTGCATTTAGGAGGGCGCTCTAACCCAGTCTGTCACCCATAGCCTTGACCACAGGAATCTGACCTGATCTCTTTTTTGTGCTTTATTTTCCTGACCCATCCAACTGATGGAAAAAAGGGAAACACATTTCACCATAAGACTAACAGCATTTTCCAACTGGAAATAACAAATGTTAAACATACTATTAAGACATTGTAGAGCCTGTATTTCACATGGCTCAAAGGATGGCTTAGCAATTGTAATTGTAAGTGTGAACTGAAAAGTTTTTTTTAGACTAGTGCTAGCTACCTAAAGGGCCATTGTTTCTGTTCAGTACATCCCTTTAACAAATTGACACTTCTGGGAAGTGGGTTTAAATTCATAATAATTAAGTCCTGCAAGGAGCTAACAGTACGTCATCCTATGTTTAAGACTGTATACACTGATGATTTTGTTTACATTGTTTTGTTTAATGCATTTTACTCCTTTGCAGCCTTTTCATTTACACAATTAAAAAGATGTTTCGATGCATCTGCCTCAATCCAACTGCAATGTGCTTTTCAGGGCACATTGCTTTTCACATCTTAATAAAAGTTTCAGATTCTCCCATATTTTTCGCTATTTTCCAAAACACTAACTCATGGTTTTACAAGTAAAACAAAACTAAGTATAAATTGCCCGAATTTCAAGTTTTAAATAAGCTTTTTTTCTGATTATCAAAGATTTCAAGGTTGTTATTACATTTTACTTTTAAAAAATACACGTAAAAACTTATTTTACTGTAATTCTCAAATTATCCTTTTTTTCTTCTGGTTGCACTTCAGGTTTTAATGTTTTATAGAGGGTGCTTTGAGCACAATATATTAAAAATGCTGCATAAATAGAATAGTCATTTTTATTATTATTGTTATTATATTATTTTCTATAGAACATCTTCTTTGTTTCATACTTGAATATTTTAGACTTTTATCTCCTAGTTCTGAAATTCATAATAAACTTATTTTCAACAGAACAGTGTAGGGAATATAATTGAGTATCAAACCATTCAGCCTTAATTTAAATAAAAGCTGGCAATTCCATATACTTGTCTGAAGAGGGAGGTGCACCTTCCATAACTTTCCAATACATAGTTTCAAGGGAAATTCATCCACAAATCATCTAAGCCTGTGACTCATTGCTGAGGGGTTGCTAAGGACTAAATAAATAAACATGTAAATAGAAAATGTGAAAACTGATGAAAATGCAGTTCAATGAAATGTTTTACTGTACAGTAAATCTCTGTATAGGTCTCTGAGCTATCCACTTTTTTGACTGCAAGTAAAACCAATGTGTCTGTAACTCAGTAACCCCCTGTAACTCATCCCCCAAAGTAGATGAAAAAACTTGCTTTTTGCCACTAGACAGCAAAACGGCACCAGTAAGTGGATCGAAAAAAAAGTAACTGGCCTGAAGATTCAAGGGTAACTTAAGATCACCCTACTAGTGTACATCACCAAGAATAATACCATATTCTATGACTTACTGTTAAAATTTCAGCTCTTTTTTGCAATGGAAAGTGTGCAAACTCGAGGTATGACCCTCAACAGCTCTATGAATTGTTTTCCTTATATAATGTACAAAGCTACGGCAGTGTCTTTGTCCCTTGACCCACCTAATATCACTCCACCTTGCACATCACTGGCTGTGGTGTAGTCATAGGTTACCATGTCACCATAGAAACAGAAGTCCTTCAAGGTGAGTGAGCAAATTTTCAATAGATGCAGGGAAACAAAGCATTATGTTTCAGAGACAAAGGCAGCTGCATAGATATCTAAAACAAAGCTCTCATAAAGGTGGTTTTCCTTTCACTCCATTGGAGGCTTATATGAACAGTACACACAAAGCAATTTGGACAATTATGCTTGAGGTTGCTTTTTAAAGCAACAGTATGCACTGTTGTGCTTGAGGTTGCATTTTAAATGAACAGTAGAGTCAGAACTACCACACTGACTCAAATGAAAGTACACATATCACTTCACTGTATGATGAACATCTCATACGTGTTTTATTTAATGCACATGGCAAAGACAACCTATCAATGTGTATTACACATTGGTGGAAATACAAGTCATAAAACAATGTGACAGCTCATTGCGGAAACTCATGAGATCCTTTTACTACACCCATTTCATTTTAAAGAATAATGGTGATTGTGGTGTCGATATTGATGAAGGGGAAATTTAAATTAGTTTTGAGATCATGATTGCTCCTTTGTACCCATTTCAGCTTTCCCCCTGTGTGGCTTGTCTTTACCTTAACATGAGTTGATTGACCGGTTTGTGAGGTATGATACAGTAGCATTTAAAATATGTGATGGAAAAAAAAAAACAGAACAAGGAATAAGTCCTGTCAATATTATGGAAGCATATACATTATTTCTAATGATCAGAGAGATCACAGATACAATCTATTTTGATGGTCTCCTTACAGTTTACCACATAATAAATGTACTACTACTACTAATAATAATAACCTGGAATTGTGAGTGACCTAGAGTTAATTTTGAATTAGTTACAAAAGGAGGGTAGTATTGTGCTTATTCTAAATGATGTAAAAGTCATATGCTATATTGCTTACCTAAATGTAACAAACATTCCTTGTAATGTTAAATGTTTGGCCCAATGAAGTAATCATTCCACTTGTTAACTTACACATAACTTTACAACTGATTAAGCAGAGGCCAAGTAAGTGATCTGATGTTTATTCATACCCATTTCTATTCTGGCCTTATTGACAACTGAATGAGAGGATAAGTATGATTCCCTTCCTCACATGGCTTCACACTGTATAAAATATAAATGGGTATCTGCCTTTCCTGCCCATTTGTTTTGCGTATGTTTGGCCTCCAGAAAATTCTGACTGCAAATTAATTCATTTAGATAACAATTGCTTTCACCTGTACTGTTCCTAATTAAAACACCAGGGCTGTTTACCTCTCAGATGTCAAAATTAATAACTTGCACATGTAATGAAGTGGTTAGCTCAGTATCGGTTTGCAGGTCCCATCTGCACTAATGGCATTGGCGCGCTATGTGAAATGCATCTCTCCCGTAGTCCTCGGCCCATCTGATATTGCAGTCAATACCGTTCCTGTGACTTGATACACACACTAGGTGCCCCCACTTGGTCTCATTATCCTGCATGCTGCATAAGGGTGACACTGACACAGATTACAGCTACCCACACACTCCTCCCTCCTCCCCCAAAATGAAATGAATAGACGCTCCTCTTTCTTACCACTTGCTATCATGTCTACACAACCTTTAACTTCCCTGTTTTGTTTCCTTTTATGCTACCTTGTTTGGAATCACCATTTGTACATTAGGCTTGTCTCACTGTGAAAAGCTCTGCAGTCATGCTGGACAGCTGAAGCAAATGCAATTATCTGATACATTTGTGTCAGGAGTGACACTTCACCCAGTTGGTTCGCCCTCCCAGGGATCCGCCCGCCACAAGAACGCCAGGACAAGGTGAGTAGGATCAGCACACATTTCTTTTTTTTTTTTTTTAAAAAAAAAAAAAAAAAAAAAATTCCACAAAACAATTCATAAAATATGACGCCAATCAACCTACTCGCAGCTAAGCCCCTCCCCCGCCCTCCTGTCCACTCCTGTCCTCCCTCCCTAGTTACAAACAGGCAGGAACGCTACCCAACCACACAAAACTAAAAGGAAATCCCCGCACACCACACACACCCTTCACCCTTAAGCCGCACTGCAACCACCCCGTGAACTGGCGTCCCCGCCACCTGGGCACAGGGAGAGAGGACCGCTCTGCTTCCTACCAGGGGGAGTGCTGCCGCTGCGGGGAGGCTCGCACGCACACCACACAAGACGCACAAAACGAAACGAAAGTATAAGGGGGCGTGGCTCGGCCCGCGCCACGTTGCCGGGCCTCGCCTCGTCCCAAAGAAACACACAAAAAAAAGAAATTATATAAACTCCAGTCAAAGCCCCTATTCCACTCCTGCGGGGGATGGCGGCTCCCGGTGGCAACGCACGTCTTCTTCCCGGTAATAACTTCCGGCTCCCGGGGATCACACTGAGGGAGACACAGTTCAGCAGCCGGTCAGCCCTCCCGATCCACCCGTGCAGTGACTCACACATTCAGTTGATATTTCGCGGTGTCACCTCCCTTCCAGCTAGGGGATCCACCTCCCCAGCACGCGCTTCCACGGGGGCTCTCTTGACCCGGCTGCGTCCGGGACCAGGTGATGTTCTTCCTCCTCCCTCAGGGACCCGCTGCTTGAGCCCTCTTCGGTGCGCCGCTTTTGGAGCCGCCTAAAACACACACACACACGCAGACGCCACTCGCCCCACCACACCAAGGCAAAAGAAAGAAAAAAGAAATTAACCAAACCAAACTCAACTTCCACTCCGGGTCGCGACTCCCAGAGCTCAAACAAAGCAAAAAAAGAACAAAACAGCAAACCAAAATAAATCCTCAACCTCACGTGCCTTTGCGTTCAAAAGGAAAAAAAAAAATCAGAAACTTAATCCGCACTAAAACCCCGTGCGATCACCTCCGTCGGCGTCCTCATGCTGCTCCTACTCACCTACCTATAAAGCCCCGGCATCCCTTACAGCAGATAGGCAACAGGTGCGGAGCACGCACCATGCAGCGAACACCATCATCACCCAATTATTCAATTTAGTATTAAGCCCTGCTACATGCCCGAGCCCCCTCGCTCTCCCAGAGAGTGCAGCGCGACCTATTGCCGCTGTCAGGAGAAACTCCTGACATTTGCACGCAGCCAATGGCCATTTTCTTGCACAGTATGCCACAATGAAGTGGGTGTCAAATGGAGGGTAGGTCCTACTCCACTGACACTATCAGAGTAACTTGCAGGCTTCTGACGTGGACATAGTTTTATGTTTACAAGTTTATTCGAACATAATATGAACATCTTTGTGTCTAACTGTGCCAGCTAGCTAAGTGACTAGCTAGTTGCAACTGACATTAACCTGCTAGCTAGATAATACCTTTACCTATCTAGCTATCACTAGCTAACATAATGAAAGAATTAGCACCCAGCTTCATCTGTTCAAATTAGTTGATTTTATTTAAACATTGGATGTTGTTTTCATTTAAGACCATGGGCAAAAGTTCCTTGCTTTAAGTGTTCTTTAAGTAATAAATGGAAAGCAAACTTATATTTGTCTCCCTTTCCGTTTTTTTTTTTTTTTTTTTTTGCTGATCTGAAAAATGATCCGATCCATGACTCAAAAACCGTGATGCAATCTGAACTGTGAGTTTTGTGAACCGTTACACCCCTACCAAGCACCATCTTCCTCCTGAGGTGGCGTGATCCAGCCTGGTATCTCTGTTTACAGTTATTTTAGGTGTCCCAAAGTGATGATAACAAAACGAATCATAAACAAACATCCTTACAACTTCTCATGAGCACATAGCCTTTCACAGGATTGAGCAGGACAAGTTATCTGCTGCCACTGGAACTCTTCTCCTTTTTTCCCTCCAGGTAACCTCCCGTCAATTTTAAAAGACGCCAGCCACACCTCTCAATCAGCTGGCCCCCTGCAGCCTTCAGCGTCAGTATGTAACAGACTGTCCCTAACAGCCACATAGAAGCCCTTCAACTTCACTTTTGATACATGGCTTTGAAAATATTACCTGACACACTATGTGTATATTATGTAGCATTTTTAATGCTATGAGGGGTTCATTAACATTTACTTTTAGGGTGTTGAAATAATCAGCTGCTTCATTTGTATCTCTAGAAATTAAAAGATCTGCAATTTTTAAAGACAGCAATAACAATAACAAATTACACAGAGTGGTGTTTTTTATTTCTGTTTATTCATTTCATAATAGACTGGTGCATGCTGTACAAAGACTGAATTTACTCACATTCAACATGAATAAATAGAGGCAACAGTGAGGTGTAATGACAAAGAAACTGGTCTTGTAACCAGAAGACTGAAAGTTCAGTTCATAAGATAATTACTGCTATTGTACCCTTGAGTTTAACTGAAGGAAATTGTTGGCTGTGTACCGTTAATGGGAAAGTTACCTCACAGTTTTCGCTGAGTAAGGGCAATTGCTAAAAACATGAACTATATAAAATGAACTATATATATATATATATATATATATATATATATATATATATATATATATATATATATGTATATGTATATATATATATATATATATATATATATATACATTTTATGCCTACATGTTTTAGATGTCAACAGCTTTCATTACATGCATATGTTTGCAGATTGAAGGAGGCATATTGTTGAAGGTGAAAATGCTCTTCCCCCAGCATTATTGAAGAGCATTGCTTTGGAATACTACTTGCTCAGTTTGTGTAAGGTATTCTGGGGCTTCAAGGACTAGAAATGCCCACCCCTGTCCAATACACTGTATTGGATCATATCACCCTGACCTTTGTAAACTGTCTTCTGAGTGATTGTTTCCACTGTCAATATTTGTGTACATTTTTTTTCTAAATGCATGGAGCTAGAGAAAGTGTTATCACATTACACAAAGTTGTGAATAAGGAAATAGCCTTTCAACCTCTGTAAATTTAGGCAGCTCAAGCAACACAATTTGAATTCATCAGAAGGGAAAATTTCAATCCATCATTCAATTCAACTGTTGAATTAGTTAATATAGCACACCATTGCTTGATATTATTAAGTGTTCTTATGCTATTTCAGAGAGGATAGCTGTTATCTAAAATATAATATGTCCTTGCTGGGTCTCAATAAATATTTTTTTCCTTCAGCAATTGAGTTGGAAGGGAAACATTTTGCATACTACTGTACTGTTATGATATAAACAAGGAGAGCAGAGCAGGAACTGGTATTCACTCAGACAAAATAACCCTCCACTTACTTAGGAAGTTTTAAATCAAATCTGAAATTCTCAGTAGACATCAGTAGTGACAAATCTTTAATGACAATATCATTGACTTTGGAACCATGATCATAAGTATTGTTGTAACAATTGACACACAACTGATTCATTTGTAATGTTTATTCCTGTTCTGATGTAGTTTTTGTGACTATTTTAAAAGATACACAAGGCAGTGCATTCTCCCACATGTATTCTTGCTAGTCATTCATGCTCTTTGCTTTCATACCTGAGGTGACTGGAGCACAAATTAGAGCTGAATTAATATTTTTCCACAACATCCCATGGTTTTGATATCACTTGCTTATTCATCCTAAGCATTCATCCTGTCTTGCAGACAGAAATGTTTTCATTGATTTTCAAATATTTCACAGTGCTCATTATAATCCCTTTTAACGTTGATTTTAACCCACGTCCGTGGGACCCTCGCTGTTTGGTGAGCAACCGTACCCTGGTGAGCTTGCTTATATTGTCATTGAAGATCCACTTTCTTTTGCCACCAGAAAATGGATTGGTCAAGGCCTGACAGATAGTACTTACACACTATGCTCCCTGCACAAAGAGATCTTGTCAGAATTTTAATTCATGAGAACTCTGCTTTAATCTGTTCAAATAACACTTCTGTGACAATACTAAACTGACACCAGATACACACAGAAAAAACTGCAAACACAATTAAATTGTCTCAAGCTTATGATGGTATCTATAATAGGTGGTACCTATGACAAGCTTGACATTTTCAAAAAATAGAAATACATATCCCGCAAAAAAGCAATGTTGAAAATACAGTACCTTCTATATCTCATCGATTCCCAAAGATCTTCAAAACAACCCAAAATCTGAAATGACACAATTACACACAATATTGACATCAACTGACATGAATAATGTAGCATCCCACGGAAAAATGGTGAAGCCTTGCACTGATGATTTCTTCACCTTTATTGTAAACGTAACGTAAACAATCATCAATCAACGAAAATCACCGTAAGAGCTTATGCCCTCTCCGGGGGTGCTAAACTTTAAATTCACTCGCTTTCTTTTTCCTTTGTTTTTGTTCTGCCACACAACTCGCGGGAGGCATGAACTAGTGGTGTGTGCTCACATTTCAAAATAAAAGTCTATCAATACAACACAGAACGTCAGGCAATAAAAGTCCACAACATGAGAAATGTAGTAATAGTAAGGTAACTGATAATACATACAATTCAGAGAGCTGCTCTTCCTTTGTAATCAAACTTAAACTTAAATTTAAATTGGGTCATTTACAAATAATAATATGACAAAATTGATATGTTTATTGATATTAATATTTTTAGTTTACCGGCAAACGTTTGTGTAAAATAGCTCATTGTTTATATCAATTCATGGTGTGGCAAATTTGTTACACTCCACTCTGACATGTTAGAGTAATTTGAGTCATTTACTACATTGAACAAGGACCTTACACATGTTAGATTGGTAAATATTTACCTGTTTGAACTCATTGTGTGCTAAAGGTAAACTACTGAAGTTGCCCCGGGCAAGGGTATCCAGGTAATCAATAAAATTAATTAGATAAACAGACACCCTAATTTTTGATTGAAGATACCCAGAAACCACTGAAGATACCATGGTTGAAGCAAACTATTTGCAAACTATCTTCAATCAAATCAACTAGTAAAACACACATTACCTTTATAACGTACAATATGAATAATGTAAACATAATCGCCTATGATTATGTACTATATTGTTGTTTATGTAAAGATATCAATTTTGGATACACAGTTAGTACAACGCATATACACTGTAACACAGTGTATTGCTGAGATCATACATTAAATCGAAAAGGATATTATTTTAAGCTTTCAAACACATCCACATGAATCACTCTTCCCTAAGGCTGTAAAGAGATATATTGTCTACATTTGCAGGAAACATGAGTTCTGTCAAGAGTTTTTGTTGCAGTGTCTAAATAGCGCTACACTAGGAAGATGCTGGAAGATATTCATCCCAGAATTTTCAATTTCCCTTCTGCTCAAGTACACTGTCGAGATGTCATCACACAAACAAACAAGTATAAAAGAGTAAAATCCCCACGTATGAGAATTACTGTTTCAGTATCACATCTATGTATGCAAATCAACTTATATTCTGTGAAAAGCACACACACCAAGAGGACATTTGTCAGTACTCCGCCCCCCTAGCTGTGTCTTTGTGTTCTTCCCCTGTCCATGTGCTTTTGTTTTCCTTGTGTTCTAGCCCTGCCCCGTTCACCGCCTGGTCCCCGCCTGCCTCGTTACTGCATCGCTGCCACCTGCCTGCTAGCTCACCTGTTCCCCATCGCCTCATCTGCTCTGCCCTTTATAATGCCCTGCCTGTTCCTGTCTCGTTGCTAGCTCGTTGCAGTGTGTTTACCTGTCTCGTTCCCGCGTTTGTATCCTGCCTGCTGTCTTAAGTGTTTTCCGACTTCGCTTGTGCCCTGACCTGAGTCTTGCCTGCCGCCTTGTCCTGTTGCCTGAGATTCTGCCCAACTGGTTTCAGACCCTGCCTGCTCCTGTTCCTGATCCTGGATTTTCCCTTCGGACTGTCTCTCTGGTTTCGACCCTGCCTGTTTCGTGTTTTCGAGTCTGCCTGCCGGTTAATAATAAACTGTTTGGAATCAAGCTCCGTGGTCTGCGACTGAGTCCTTGTCCGTGCCTGACAACATTATTATAATATGCATAATGTCCACGCACATCCCATTTTAATAAAAGGAAGCAAATCAGCTTTGCTTACCCAATGTTTTATCCCAACTTCTTCTGGGCTCCAATATTCCACAACTCTGTTCATTTGAACAAATGCACAGCTTTCTGATGAAAAGTAAAAAGAAGCCAATCAGAATCAGAAGATCCACAGCAAGGGTCTTCAACAGCAGCAGCACAGAATGAATAGATAGACTGGCATTGCACTCAGTACAGAGGTGGACTTGAAGAAAGGCAACATTACTGAATTTTAAATGAGTCTGATTAAAAACATGTATGGGGGAAAAGTCTGCTGCTTGGTCATGCACTGAAAATGTAGGTGGATGGATGATGTTATTTATATTCAAACTGAGACAGCCCAAATAAGAAAGGATAGTCACAATTTATACTTAGAACATAAGAACATATTATGACGAGAACAGGCCATTCGGCCCAACTAAGCTCGCCATTTCTTAACTAAAGAGTATCCAAAACTGCATCAAGTCTAGACTTGAACACAGCAAGGGTCTCTGCCTCAACTACATGACCTGGCAACCTATTCCATGTATTGATAACTCTTTGTGTAAAATAATATTTCCTTATATCAGTGCGGAACTTACTCATAACTAGTTTCCATTTATGTCCTCTTGTTCTACAGACTGAACTCACCCTAAAAAAATCTATTATAGTTAACCTTATTAAATCCTTTTATAAATTTAAAAACCTCAATTAAATCACCCCTAAGCCTCCTCTCACTAAGTCTAGATGGGTTAAGTAACCTGAGTCTTTCCTCGTAGCTTTTATATTTCATGCCAGGAACTAATTTAGTTGCCCTTCTTTGAACTTTTTCAAGAGCTTCAATATCTTTTTTATAGTGCGGTGCCCAAAACTGCACACAGTATTCCAAGTGAGGTCTGACTAAGGCATTGTATAATTTCAATATAACCTCCTTAGATTTATACTCAGTACTTTTGGCTATATATCCCAGCATCCTGTTGGCCTTTTTACTGCTACAGCACACTGTCTAGATCCTGTTAAGCTTGGGTCAACTATTACTCCCAAGTCTTTTTCAAATTGAGCACATTCTAGTTTTTTTTCCACCCATGAAGTAGTTTTGTCTACGGTTCTTATTTCCCACATGCAAGACTTTACATTTATCTAAATTGAATGTCATCTGCCAGGTATCTGCCCACTTTTGGATGATGTTTAGGTCTTCCTGTATTACCTTAGTTGATTCTATACTGTTGGCTAGACCCCCTAGTTTTGTATCATCTGCAAATTTTACTATTTTACTACTAACCTCTGCAGATCATTTATGTATACAAGAAATAGCAAAGGCCCCAACACCGATCCCTGCGGGACTCCACTTCGTACAGGACCCTGTTTGATACGATTCCTCCCTCAGTTACAGTCTGCTTTCTACTAGACAACCAACTTTGAACCCACTCAGTGATAGCTCCCGTAATTCCTGCAGATTTCATTTTTGATATGAGCCTCTCATGCGGAACTCTTCTTATTATTATTGGTAGGAAAAGTGTTGTAGAGATGTTATAAGGATTTGTAATTCAAAGACAAGCATCCACTATTTGATTTCCTTTGCTTTTACACTGACCCTTTTTCTTACATATCGTTACTGTTGTGTCCTTGATACCTATGTCGCAATTATGGTGTTCCATCCTAATGTTGTCTTCAGAGGCTAGGACCTAGACGTTTATCATCATACATTTGGTTTGAGGAGTTTTGCCATTCTCATTATCACCCTCATCATCAATATGTTTATATGTTTATAAACATATAAACATATTGATGATGTTATATGTTATATGTTTATATGCTCTCCCAAAGTAGGAGAGCAGCTGTATCCCCCGCAGAACAAAGTGATATATATAATTGACATTCATTGCATACTGGAAACCCAGATGTACAGCAGGAAATAAGTACTGACCCAATTACTATATACATACAGCATCCTTTGGCTAATTTCTGTAAAACATGTAATTGCTCCTGCTTTATAATTTATGAACATTGGGATAAGAGCCTGACACTGCACCAATGCTCTCCTTTGTTTCAATTACTCATCCTCCTTACAAAGTGCAGTGTCTTAAATCACAAAAAAGAACACCTTCCCAAGGGAGGCCATTGCAGATACTACAAGCAGCATGAAGCTGAAGTGAAATACACAGATGAACTCCAGCAGAGACTTGCTTAACAAAGTTGAAACAACAAAAGCACTCAATTCTCATCCCCTGTGTCAAGTACAGAGGATGTGTTCAATTTAGAAGTCAAAAATATATATCACCAGCTCTTCTTAAAAAAAATCGAATTTCATTTATTTATTTTTTTTCCAAAAAGAAGGTGAAGGGCAAGACAACACGAAAGAGAACACATTTGTATGGAACGTTAATGACTTTATATTTCAGTGCTTTCAATGACTTTGTCTCAACCTTATAAGAAAAAAAAAAACATCTGAAATGACAAAATGACATGATATTTTTGGCTGTGCTGAATGTTATATTGTATTTTGCTGCATTTAAAGTGTTGAAATGGGGCTGTGCTGGCTTAGGCGATGGGTCTATTTTGCAAATATTTAAAAAGAACCAAAAGGGAAATCTGGGATGAAACCATTTTGACAAAGATTAGATGCTGGAGCAAATAGGATTGATCAGAAGGCACAGTGATTCTGGAAGAGTTGCTCAATCAAACAACTGGACAAAGTTTTGTCGCTCAAAACTGGAGGTATCTCAAGTCTTGATATGGCCAATTGCCTAGGATAAAGGAGGAATGCTGACACCATGCTCTCCTTCACAGGTTCATTTTAGAACTGACAGTTTAGGGTGCACCTTCTGGCAAAGTGGATTTTCTTGAAGAAAACATGCAAGAAAGGTAAAGATTAATTTGTCTGTTTTCTTAATGGGAGGAAGAAAAAAAGCCTGACCACTACTCCAAAGGGTCTAATTAAAATTAGGTGTGATCTGGTGAAAGAAAAAGCCAGAGGTGATTTAAGTCACAGCATGAATAAAAAGACCTAATTAAAGAGAGTGATGGCCTTTATTTAAAATCCGCCAGAGATAGGAAGTGTATGTTATGTGACTCCCACTAACCCTGTGCAAGGATTAACATCACCCATTTCTCAGACCAAGCCAACGGAGAAACAATTCAGGAGAGATCGAGTGAGCTCACAAGTGAGATTACGCACAGCCCTTTAAAAGGCAAGGTAAATAAATTGACTTTTGGACAACCTTTAAGTAAAAACAAAAAGGAGAAATGGTGAGAGAAAATTACCCTGCCCTCCAAATGTTTACTGGTTTAAATTTGGTCATGTTTTCAAATTAAAAGGTGAAGTGAGATCTTAAATTGTATGTGCAGATCTAGCAAATTGATTGGATTATCATGTGATATTAAACATGCATATTGTTCCATTTTCATATTTAGATATCTCCCTCATTGAAAAACATACGTATGGAGGATTTCTTTTTCTCTCTAAACCAAAGATAAATTATGATGAAAACATAAATTGTGACATTACTTATAAAATGCAATGCAAGTATTGGAATAAAAATAAAAGTGTAATATCCTGCATCAATTTTATATTTATTCATATTTTTCTTGTATTTTTCAAATATTTCTTATTGCTGATTCTTTTGTCTCTGCACTTAAGATCACTCTAGTTCAGATGCATGCATTTTCCTTTGCTGACTTGCACTTTAATAGGCTTGCTGTGCTTATGGACTTACTATAGTTCTACTAGGTCAGCTAGGTAAGTGCAATCAATTAAGTTCAACCATCTTACCTGAGAGAGAAAAAAAGCTGCTAGAGTCTTCCACACAAGGAAGTGTAATTTAGGGTAAACGTACCTATTAAGCTCACGTACCCATTAAGCACACTACCATCTTTGAGCTCAAATTTCTTAAAGAAAAAAAAAATGTATTATCCTACTTGATGTCTTAACCAATTAATGTGTTTGTTACCACATACCTCCTGTAATTTTAAGGCAATCAGATAATTGTATACTGAGATATGGGTATCCATGTGTTCACACTTGCTGGCAGCCATCATTTTTTGATGTTTCAACCTTTATTATGGGTAAGTATCAGTATTTATTGCAAAATTAAGAGATTAATGTTTAGAACTATGCATAGTATAACTTGGAACTTGGATGTGGGAAATAGTTACAGTTAAATCAAAAGACTGTTTTAGAAATATAGCACAGGCGCTACAGTGCATAGTTAGCATACTAGCCATATAAGATTGTGTGCTACAACAACATATTACATCACAGGTATTACTGGCTTGTATTTTAAAATCCATAATACCATAAATTTCCAGTTTATTGATGGTCAATAGTTGTAGATTGCTGTAATTCTTAAAGAATTCATATCATTGTAAGGTGAGATTTAAGGGTACAGTACTATAAAAACCAGAGAGTGTCAGTGTGACATCAACAAGAAAAAGTAACATTTAATAGACATTACCAATATTGTTTGTCCAAATTAAAGTAATGTACAAACTTGATGTATAATCTATATGATTTATGTTGAAAAATATTGTACTTAAAATTTCACACAATTTTTTTTATCAAAAATTGCTGCTGCTCCAATTAAACTCAATGTGCTCCCTTTAAGCTCATTTACATTGAACGTCTATGTAAATATTTCATAAACAGACTTTAAACATTCACTGATTTTTGTCACTTTAAGTTAATCTTTAAAAAATGATTAATAAATTATTTTTGCAGCCTTAAGATGACAAAATTGAGGCGGAACTATAGTTCATGCCCAAAGATGAAAGAGGCATGTCGTCTATACAAAGAGGGAGCCATCAGAAACCCGTCATATCTGTCCAGGAAGTTCGGAGTAGACAGAAAAGCTCTGACCCAGAGAGTAAAAGAGCACATCAGTGTTGAGGCACATCAAGGTCAGGGTGTTTACCTGAGTGCAGAGACAGAAAGGGAGATCTCAGGTTGTCTGCCGGGAGGCTAGGTTAAAGTAAGACAAACTGAACCATTACTTTATTTATTTATTTATTTATTTATTTTATTATTTATATCTTCTATGTCCTTGATGATGTTTGGGCTTGTCTGCTGGCTGTGAAACAAATTGCCCCCCTTGGGGATAATAAAGATACCTTGACCTCGACCTTAAATAGAGGGGTCTATAATAAGAGTCAGTTTATATAATAGGTACTGATCACTGATACTAATATATAGGTGTGAATATAGCTGTTTGTGTGTGTGTACTGAAGTATGTATTTATTTATTTAATTTCTTCTCTGTGTAGATCCTTTACCAATGGGGCTGGGGATTCACCAGATCTGATCTTTTAGATCTGGTGCAAGAGTATGTGCAGGTGAATGATCTAGACACACCTTTTACACTTGGGAGGCCCGGTCGCAAGTGGTTCCAGAGATTTATGAGAGACCATCCCCAGCTGACGGTCAGAAAATCTGAGCAATTTCCTGAGTCAAGGGCCAAGGCAATGAATGAGACTGCCATTCTTGACCACTGGTTCAATGAAGTTCTTGGGAAAACACTGGATGAAGCACAACTGCATGACAAACCACAAAACATATACAATGTGGATAAAACAGGCTTCATGACAGATCCTGCCTCAGAGAGGGTCCTTGCCCCAAAAGGTAAAAAAAAATGTCTACCAAAACACAGGGGGGAGTGGTAGAGAGCAGATAACTGTGTGTATTACAGGCAATGCAGCGGGTCAATCTACCACCCTTTACAGTCTACAAGGCAAAACACCTCTACAGCTCTTGGTGTGTTGGTGGTATAGAATCTGCCAGGTATGCTGTGTCCCACCATGGGTGGATGGAGAGAGCCCTGTTTGAGGATTACTTCAAAAACCTTTTCTTTCCTGAGTCTGCAAAGTATTCAGACCTAAACTTTCCAAGAATCCTCATTTTTGACAGCCATTCATCACACATCTCCCTAAAGATGGCTCAAATGGCAGAGGAAAACAATGTCAAGCTCCTGCGACTTCCATCTCATCTCACCCATATCCTTCAGCCTTTGGACAAGGCAGTATTTGGAGAGGTTAAGAGGCAGTGGAGAAAGAAGCTGCGGTGTCATGCACGGGTGTCCAGGGACAAGATCAAGAGGGAAGATTTCCCTGCAAAGATCAGAGAGGTCTTGGAGACATCTCTAAAATCCCAGAACTTAAGAAGTGGGTTTGAGGCCACTGGGAACGGGTAAAAAGCCAGATAACAGAGGCTTACACACCATATGCAGAAGCAGTTGCTCGTCTTTCAGAGAGTGTTACTATACAGCACCAACCAGAGCCCACTACTGTTAAGAGCACCACCAACAGTCTGCAGACTAACACAAGTGTATCACCACTCCCAGAGAACCTGCCAACATTGCCAATGAATGGTGTGGATTCCATGATTGTTCTGAGTGTGGAAACAATCCCTGGATCAAACATTCTGAACATATAAAAACATCCATGTTGCCAGTCCACAAGAGATCATTCCCATAGCCCGGCCATACACTTCAGAGGACGCCAACTCTGCCTGTAGCAGATTAAGGATTTTTTCTTGAAGCGCATTACACCAAACAAAAAAGAGATTGCCAAAAAAACAGAGAATAAGTACACTGAAGTATGGAGAATCTCTAACATCTCCGGAAGCCATGACCAGGCTAGCTGAGAAGGAAAAAATAACAAAAAAAACACAACACTCCAAAGATGGAAAGAAGGAAAAAATGACAAAGAAACCTAAATTAAAGAAAACAATGGCAGCACAGAACCCCAAGCCATCAGACACAGAAAATGCTAAAGCACCAGCTGATCCATCCTTCACCATACAAACAGATGTATACTATGCAGTCATGTTCACTTCACTTCCAGCCTATTATATTGGAAGACCCATTAATGTGTCCACACCCCCTGATGGAGAACACTACGTGATGAAATTTCTGAGCAGAGGCCCAAATAACACACATGTCCTGCCTGTGAGGGACAAAATTGAGGATGTTGAGAAAAAATTCATTCTGTGCAAGGCAAAACTAGAGGGTGCAGGACCCTTCTACTTGAAGAACCACCAAGAGGTTGAGAATCTTTACAAAAAGCAACTAAGAGAATATAAATAAGTTTACATCCATTTAATAATGGGCTACATAATTAGTTTATATGGTTCTTTAAATTTCCTTCTTGTGCAAATACGTTAAACATAGCAACTTGTTTTGAAAATGAATAAAATGCTAAAGAAAAGAACAGAGTATAAGGCAACACTTGCGACGTGCATAACACTCAGGCATGTGGCAAAAAAGCAGGAAAAGACAAAAAAGCAGGAAAATATACAGAGCATGGCGTGGGTGCGTAACCCCCCCCCCCAACACACACACACACACACACACACACACACACACACACACACACACAGAGTGACATTTCATACCTTTTCCAGAAATCTACTAGGGCCACAAGTTTGCTCCATAGTGCTGATCCAGAATCTGTCCTTAAAAACAGGTAGGATCAAACTGGTGGCGGCTCTACTATAGCATATGGATGGTAAAGTATGACGCATGACAAGAACTTATTTGAAAAAAAAAAATTCATTTAAATTTATTTTTATATTTTTAATATTTTATATTAACTCAGCAGAAGCAACATGCAACATGCAACTTTTCAAGTCAAAAGAAGGCCTCAATTTTTTATGCCTCTTTAGCCTTTGCAGCAAGCTTCAGTAGAGCCTGCACATGCCTCTTCTGAAACTTGCATCTGGCACTCACAGCTGCTGCCACAATGGCATCTTTGGCCATTTTCTTGCCAGCCGTTGGATTCGCAGAGTGATAAGGCCGTTTGTTCAGTTAAAGATTTGAACTTTTTCAGTTCGGTTCGTTTCCGAGGGGTCTGAGTTTGTTTGGAATGTTCACATATGCGCGCAAAAAAAAAAAAAAAATCAACTTTAAGTCTATAAATCCAAAACAAAACAAACAAAGCACACACTACTTTACAGTAGCTTAGGGCAGCTACCAGCTGACTAGCTCTCACAGTAATCACAATGTGAGCAGGCTCGCAGGGCTCTGGAACATGGCCCTGCCTCTACACAGCCCCCTTCAATGAGGCCACGACTGGCTTTTATACCTTAGGAGTGCTGGAGCCACTCCCAGGCAAAACCATCCTTACCCCTGGATAAAGCTTTTAATATGTTAATACAGCAAACTGCCTCACTGTTATATTCTAACAGTCATATACATCAGCAGCTATAATGAATACAATAGTATAATGCAGTAGGATAACAAAAAGAATCATATTATCTGCAATATAAAACACACATTTTTGCCGGGCAAATACCCCCCCCCAGGGTAATTTCAGTGCGCGTGCTCTCTGTGCTTAAAGCAGCGCAGGAGTTGGGTGCGCGCTCCCTTTGAAGACTCCAGACTGCCATATGCATCAGAGGTAAGAAGTCAGTTCCCCCTTGGTTATGAGCTGAAATGCCCAAAAAAGCTGTAGTGGGGAAAATTATGTTACTTCGCACAGATTATAGTTCAACGTCGCATTCTCACCGAAAGGCTTGTATAATTTGCAGTTGCTGAGTAAGAAGCGGTTCCGCGATTCGCAGCCGATGTGTGCACTCATCAACTCCGAATCCGAAACAACTTATGACATTTTACAACACGATATTATGCCGTCACATGCAAAGGACAAATTGGAGAAGCAGGTTTGTCTTATTTTATATTGAGTTCTGTATATCTGCGATTAACTATATTTGTCCTAATTTGCCACCTCCATTGGATTATATCGCAGTTGCTAAAGCTACCGCAGTTGTAATGGGCCATGACAGGATGACGGGGTACGGCCACGAACCCATCATCACAAGTGGACCTTTGGATAATGTTTCTTATACATTTGTTGTTTGTTTTTGTATTCAAGAAGGGATCTGTGTTCCCAATATACAGGTCGTGGAGTAGGTCGAGAGATAACACCTTTGGTTGTGGATGAAAGCAGTATTTTAGCCCCTGACGGGATTGCGTCAAATACAATTGAAAATTCTCTAGGGTTTACAGGAATGTTATATTCAGACAAAAATTCATTGTAAGTAAATAAATGGCCATAATTGTTGAGTAACTGACTTACAAGCAGTATGTCATTATCAAACCATCTCTAGAAGAATAAGGATTTGTTTTTAAAAGTTATGTGCTGATTGTTCCAAATGTAGTATTTGTGGGGGGAGAAATTGTGATTGTACATTAACGACCAGCATAAAAGCAACTGTTTTTATAAACTATTTTTTATAAACTTAAAGAAGTAGCTGGAATTTTGTTTTCTTTCTTCTAACCACTTCGCCCTAGAATGTACAAATGCACCTTTGGCCGTACAGATATACAGCTGATCTAATTTTATTTGCAGTGCCTGTAGTCTTGCTCTCTGATCCTCTGACATATTTTCAGGTAATAGACAGGATAAAATAATGAAGTGTTCTCCTCTTTCTTCCTCTCTTTCTTTAAATCTGCATCAGTTTTCATAAAATTTGAAATTAATTCAAATTTTAAGAGTTCCCAATATATTCCATAAGAGTTTTCAATGTCAGCAGCTTCCAAATATTTATTTATTTTATTTTTAGAGATTCATTTAAAAGTAGTGAATTATTAAGCCTCCAATATGAAGGAATTCTCTTGGTTTTAGTATTTAGTGATAAATTCATTTGTAACACAATAGTTTTGTGGTCTGTTAGAGGGGTTGGAACAATTTCGACCTTGTTTAAGATGTCAGATATGGATTCAGAGACTAACCATAAATCAATCCGTGATTGTAAAGTACCAGGTTTGTTCTTCCATGTGAATTCTTTAGAATATGGGTTAATGACTCACCAGACATCAACTAATCTTCTTTCATTCATAAAATCAATCATAAGAGGGTTCTCATTATCTCTGCTTGGCCATCTGTCAATTCGACCATTGACACAGCTATGATGTTGTCTGCTGTTTCTTGTTCCATTTTCCCTTTCTTTGAAGAAGGTGGTTTAGTTGGAGTAACGAGTAGGCGACCTCCGCTTTTGCATTTAGTTGAGGAGGCGTTTAACATCACCCAGCTATTAGCTTAAACTACTGATGTTACTTCTAGAAAAAAAAAAATTGAAGAACAGTTCTTCAAACCGCAAAGTTGCTATTCTGCCGCCATGTTGCCTGGACGTCTCATCGGGCACAAATTAAGCCGTTTCAATGACGCAACCCCCGCTGTAATCTATAGCTGTAGCAGCTCATACCCGGCCAGACCAAGATGGCGGTGTAGTGTAGGGTTGGTGGCAGAGACTTCTCCTCAACTTTACTGTGTGCACTCGAACGGTAGGCTAATACCATGCAATAAGTGTCTGGACGTTAACCTACTAATAGAGGCATCCTTTTAGAGTTACTTTTCTCCTTTTTACATACCGGTTTGTGTTTTTCCAATTACATATTACAGGTGGCTGGCTAATCGGTCAGTGATAACGTTAGCTGTATTCTTAGTTGAATTAATAGTATTAACGAGGTTTTAGAAAGTCTAGCTGCTATCGTGACAGTATGTCTCTTGACAGCGTGGTCAACAAACGCAAAAGTATGACCCCAAGCAAAAGTCCTTAGGGAAAGAAAGGGAAAATCGGTTCATTTGATGAGGACATAGCAGAAAATATCATAGAAACGTTGATAGAAGCAATTAATGAGAGAGCAGATGGGCTTCAGTCGGGAATCGAAGCCTTACAAGACTCTGTTAACTTCATATTTGATGAAATGAAGGCACTAAAAGACAGAGTAGAAAGTACAGAAACTAGAGTGAGTGTTTCGGAGCAGAAAATTCAACAGCTAGAAAGTTGTGTACAGGCAGGGTTGGGTCAGATTACTTTGAAATGTAGTCTGTTACTGAATTACATGGCAATTTTTGTAATTAGTAACATAATCCATTGGATTACAAAAAATGTAAACTAATCTGAATACTTTTGGATTACTTCAAAGTCAAATATTGAAAATATTGCACCTTATACTAAAAAAATGGATACAGCCACAAAAATTTGAGTTCCACAAATATTCCTTTTTCTTTTTAAACAGCTCAAAAGATTTTCAATGCAAATAAAATGCATTTTGCATATTCAGCATTTACAGATGGCCAAATCAAATTACCCTTACAAAAACAGTACTGGCACAAACTACAGGTATTCTACAACATGTCGGATGCTGTTTCTTTTGTGTAAGTTTTTGTTGCTGCTGTTTTTTAATCAAAGGCCACATGGAGGACTTTGCTCTTGTAACGCAAGAGGAGCACTTACTCAAAATGTTCATCTTCCATTTTCAATTTAAATAAAAAGGAATAAACACTCCATGATCCATAAATCATCATTAAAAAACAAAAACAAATATTAGTTAAGTCAAGATTAACAAAACATGGCAACCTGGCAACCAGAGAGGAGTAACTTACTTTGATATACAGTAGAACATATTCGGTATTTAGAATTGGTCAAATCAAATTACTCTTACAAAAACATGCTGGCATAAACATCTACAGGTGTACTGTATTGTTTCTTTTGTTTAAGTTTTTGTTGCTGATGTTTTTTAATCAAAGGCCACAGGGAAGAGTTTGCTATTGTAACAAAAGAGGAGCACTTGTTCAAAATATTCATCTGTCAAGCGGTTCCTCTGGGGGGTAAAGATGTTGCCACCATGGCTGAAGAGCCATTTGAAAGGTGTGCACATTTTTGAAGTTGAAGTTTTGGTGGCGATGTTGCCAGGAACAGAAGGTTGTTTTGGAGGGACTGCTGCTGCTTGAACCTTGACTCAACACCATTCTGTTTTCCCACCACAAAGTGGAGGATTTGTCTAAGAGACCCCATAGGCCCATATTAGACATGCTTTTCATGAGTTAATAGCATTGGTTATCGTGAAAAAAAGTTTCATAATTTTAAAATTGAAAATTTAAAAAGACATAATCAAAAATGTAATCAAGTAATACTTGACAATGTAACTATAATCTAATTCCACATTTTTCAAATGTAGTCTGGGCTGATTATAGTTACTTATTTTTTGTAATCTGATTACAGATATAAATGTAATCCGTTACTACCCAACCCTGTGTACAGGAGCTCTCTCGATACAAAAGACGGTGGGACCTGCGCCTGTTTGGCTTTCCTGAGGTAAAGGGCGACAAATTCCCAGATGTAATAGACAGTGTCCATTGACTGGAAAGACCGAGAGAAGACGGAAAACCGAGAGGCGTCATCCTGCAGTTCTCAATGAGATTTTTTCAAGAGAGCCTGTGGGAAGCAGCTAAGAACAACGAATACCTTCAGAAGGAAAAGCTGTACTTCAAGGAGGACCTCTCTCTAGAAGATCAACTGATGTGTAAGCAGTTATGGCCTCTGGTTCAGAAAGCTCGCAGTGCAGGCAAGGTTGCCTACTTTTTCGGAGCCAGAGCATTTGTAGAGAGGAGAGAAATTTTTCCTCCCAAATGAAGGGAATGTTGTTTTGCCACTCAAGCATTTTTTTAATACTTTGAACTTTTCCTTTACTGCCACTTACCCAATGCAAAAGCAATAATATAGCTGCAAGCAGCGATACAGGGGCCAAGCACAATGAAGGAATCAGCAGAAGAAGGAATTATGATTTTAGGCCATGCAATTCAAAAGATATGCTCAATGCTAAGCTCAATGACTTAGAAGGGCGCTCTCGTAGGCTTAATGTTAGGATTGTTGGTATCAAAGAGGGAGAAGAGAAGGGTCGACCTACCGAATTTATTTCCAAGTTGATCCCAGAGTTACTTGGCCAAGGCAACTTCAGCAAACCAGTGAAGATAGACAGAGCACATCGCAGCTTGAAACCCAAGCCAAAGGAAAACGAGCGACCGAGAGTCATCATCGCCAAAGTCCATAACGACAGAGACGTGAGAAACATCTTGCGGCTAAGCCGTCAGCACGCACCACTCAGCTACAACGGTGAGAAAGTGTCGATATTCCCCGACTACACGGCAGAAGTGACGGCCCAACATCAGTCTTTCAACAACGTGAGGATTAGGCTCACTGAAACTGGAGCCAAGTGCACCCTTCGCTTTCCAGCCAAGCTACAAGTGGTCTACAACAACACCGTGAACGTCTTTGAGTCACCTGCTGCTGCAGAGCGGTATGCCGATTCTCTAACAGACAAAGCTTAACTATCAGCAATGGCATTTCACAGTAAAGTGTGTAGTATGAATCATTTCAGCGGAGTTTTCTTTATGTATTTAGGACACATTACTAGCAGTTATGTCCATTAATATAACGTATCAGTCACCGGGACTTTTTCATCCCCTATGCGGTCCACTGAGCTTTGTTGCCCGGTGTGAACTCTTCTCAGTTGCTGTATACGTAGCACACAAGTACGTTCATCCAGTTAGGCTACGAAAATATCCTATTTACTTTTTTGATATTATTCTGTGCAGGAACCTGCATGTTTACTGTATTGGAGGTTCACGCGGAGCTGTCGGCATAGGCTAGCCTTTTAGTGTGCAGTTCAGCTGGCTCTGTTACCCGGCAGGAAGTGTGATGCGCCACATAGTTCACTGTTGCGGCTTTGGGTTTGTTTGGGGTGGGTTGTATTTGTTGTTTGTCATACTGCCAGATACTAATTTCTCACATGTAAGTTTTCATTTTGTACTATACTTTTATTTAGATGCAGGATAACTGTTCAACTAGGTCAGAAGAAAGTCCCATTACTTTTATCTCCTGGAATTGTAGAGGCCTTGGTGGAGCCCTTAAGCGAGGGAAAGTATTTTCACACTTAAAGTCCTTGTCAGCTGATATCATTTTCCTACAAGAAACCCACATCAAACCAACTGAACAAAGGCGATTGAGATCTTTATGGGTATCACAAGTTTACAAATCCACCTTTTCCTCTAAGGAAAGGGGGGTTGCTATCCTTATTCGTAAAACTATGCCATTTATATTCAAGTCTATGACCACAGACCCAGGTGGGAGATATGTCCTTGTCACAGGTACAATTAACTCTTTTCCCTTATCTCTCTTAAATATTTATGCCCCTAACTTTGACTCCTCTGATTTTTTTGCCAAGTTTTCAATCTGGTTGCTGATCGTGGCACTCACAATATTATTATTGATGGAGATTTTAATTGTTTTTTGGATCCTCAAGCTGATAGATCCTCCCCTAGACTGGCCCCACCACTAAAATCTGTGTCAGTTCTCAACAACCTGATGAAGTCGCTAGATTTAGTCGACATATGGAGACTTCAGCACCCCTTAGAGAGACAATATTCCTTTTTTTCCTCAGTACATGGAAGCTTCTCCAGAATTGACCAGTTTTTTAGTTGACGCTAGACTAATATCAAAAGTAGTTAGTTCCGCATACCATAGTATCTTAGTTTCAGATCACGCTCCCCTTTCAATGAACATTAGTTTCAACCTCCATGCGCGTCACTACAATTGGAAATTTAACCCCACACTGCTCTCAGATAAATGTTTTTGTGAATATATATCCACTAACATCTCAGATTTCCTGCTCATCAATGACAATGGTGAAGTTTCAGACTCAATCCTATGGGAGACCTTTAAAGTTGTCATGAGGGGGCAGGTCATATCTTACCAATCTTCTTGTAAAAGAGCCAGACTGGTGCGTCTTTCTGAAATTGAGACTGAACTATCTGCACTAGAGGATTCTTATAGAAACTCAAACTCTGAGGACATCCTCAATGCCATCTTGAAAATAAAATATGAGTACAACCAGATTCTTGGTGGGCAGGTGAGACATTATATCTGTAGGTTAAGACAAACACACTTTGAGCTGGGTGAGAAAGCTCACAAACTGCTTGCTAGACAGCTAAAAGGTGTGCAAGCAGATAGGGCAATACATAAAATCTCCTCTGCTGATGGTCAGTTGATAACTGATCCCAAAAGTATCAATGAAAGATTTTTTAATATTTACAGTCAGTTATACACCTCAAAGTCCAAAGCCACTGATGCAGAGATAGCAGACTTTCTCAATGCATTGAACATTCCAGCTCTTGATGATGGTGCTAGATGGGACTTAGATACAGAATTCTCATTGGACGAAATCAAAACCGCTATTCGCTCGTTCCCTAATGGTAAAGCTTGTGGCCCTGATGGATTTGGTATAGAATTTTATAAGGCCCACATAGACACCATTGCCCCCCTCTTACTCCGTATGGTTAACTGCTCTTTGGAAGATGGAATTTTTCCCAAAACCCTCTATGATGCCCATGTCTGTCTTCTCCTGAAAAAAGACAGAGATGACACTGAAGTGGCATCTTATCGTCCTCTAAGCCTGCTAAACACTGATCAAAAGATTATAGCCAAAGTTCTAACAAACCGACTTAACCGATACATTGGTACCTTAATCCACCCTGATCAAACAGGTTTCATTCCAGATTCCAGGTTCTCTTTCTCTAACACCCGCCGCTTGTTCAATATCATGTACTCTACTAAGCTGCCCTATGCTGCTGTTATTTCACTAGATGCTCAGCAGGCTTTTGATCAAGTTGAGTGGAGAAACATGTTTGCCACTCTTGAAAAATATGGCTTTAGTGACAAATTTATGACACTGTTAAGAATGCTATATGCATGTACTAAGTCCTCTGTTCTGACTAATTATGATAGGTCTCCTCCGCTCATGCTAGGCCGTGGTACTAGACAGGGATGCTGCCTCTCCCCTATGCTTTTTGCCCTGGCTCTTGAACCCTTGGCAATAGCTATTAGAGCCAGCTCTCACATCAGTGGGATAAAATGTGGTAGTTCTGAATGTACCATTGGCTTGTATGCAGATAATGTGATTCTGACCCTGTCAGATGTTCAGACATCCCTGTCTCCTCTCCTTGATTTGATGAAACAATTTGGGCAGTTTTCTGGGTTTACTATTAACTGGGATAAAAGTCTGTTCATGCCTCTGTCTGGTGGCTTGGACTCTAATTTTCTCAATGATTTACTGTTCAAGCTTGCACTGATCATTTTAGATATTTGGGGATTACTATTACCAGAAACCCAAAACTTCTCTTTAAATGTAACTATATGGAATTAATTGCCAAGCTTAGAGGTATGATAGACAAATGGAGACTTCTCCCTCTGTCATTGATAGGGCATGTTAACATTATCAAAATGATTGTATTACCTAAATTCATCTACCTTTTTCAAAATGTACCCATCTTTCTTACATCCTCTTTCTTTAAGACAATAGATTCTATCATCATGCCCTTCATCTGGGCCAACAAATCACCCCGCATCTCCAAGGCACACCTACAGAAGCCCACAGCTGAAGGTGGCCTGGGACTTCCTGTTTTTCGTCATTATTATTTGGCCTGTAATGCCAGGACGTGGGTTTTCTGGAGTCATGCTCCACTTGTTGGTCAAGAGTGTGACCTCCATCCCAGCTGGCTTGTGATGGAGTCCCATAAGACAGCATCACTGATTGGAGCATCTTTAATTTTATTTTCTGAGTCAAATTTGCCTTCCAAACAATTGAAAGCTGACTTTATTTTATCCAACTCATTTAGGATTCTTAAGCAAATTAGGTGTGTGCTGAATCTCCCAGAGTAGTCCATTTATGCCCCTATATGTCAGAATCCCTCTTTCAAGCCAGGTTTGATGGACTCAGCATTTACACACTGGGCTGGGAGGGGCCTGTCTGTAGTGAAGGATCTCTATATAAACAAGTTTTGCGTCTTTCATTCAACTTCAGGAAAATATCAACTACCCCCTGGACATTTCTTTCGCTATCTACAAATTAGAAATTTAGTAAGACAGTCCCTGCCCCTAGACCGAATGCCTGATCAGCACAACTTTTATAGTCTTATGACTAGAAGCCCTACATCCAAATGTTTCATTTCACAGTTTGTGAAATGAAACATGGGCTGTGGGCTGTGGGCAATGGGGTTAGAGAGACTTAAAGCTTGTTCTCTTAATGCTAGACTTCAGCTCATACGTAAGGGATAATGTATAGTCGCGCAGCGGAGGGGTCTTGTTTTGTCCTGAAGGGATTTATTTTTCGATAATGACCAGCGGACTATACATTATCCCGCTTATTATACGGTTACTTGCCAAAACGATAAAAGAAACTTCACACAATATTTCAATTTAATGATTTTATTTCCGTTTCGTGGCTTCCGCTGAGAAAATATAGTCCTTCGAGCAAATTGAACTTTAAAGTTGCAGGTGTTGCGTAGCAACGTGTTAGGCTACAGATTAACAGGCTAAGCATTCTATTTATTGACATTAAATTGAACGTTTCCATTAATGGTGCAGTTTGAGAGAATCAATGGCACATCTCGGGGGAAGTTGAAGTTGATGTCCCCATTCATTTCTTGTCTTGGTTTGTCCGTGGAAACATCATTTGGGGTTTTGTCGGATATACCTGGAAATCACAATAGGCTAAGGTTAGTCTACAATTTAAAAGCTATCATAGCGGATAGTTTGTTTTGACTAGGCTACTCGGGGTTGTAGCTCACCTGATGAACAGGAGAGGATTTGGCTCCATTTCTCCCTGGCTGTTGTGGTTGGAGTCCAGTAGCTTTTTAGGCTACTCTCACATTTATGCCCGGTGACAGTCATTATTTCTCTCGATTCGAGACCTGCCATTGATAGCAGCTGGACTGCGGTGCTCCTCAGGCTGTGGTTGGTATATCACCTTGACAGAGCAGCTGCCTGGCTGATGTTGGGCATCATGAGGCCCAGGAAATTGTGACCCATGGGCTCCCTCGAATACCAAATTTGTTGCTGATTAAGGAGAGTTTGGTCCTTTTTTACGGGATGTAAGTAAAAAAAAACCAAACCTTCCACGCTAATCCAATGGCTGTGTCTGTAGAGAGGGCCGATGACTCTTTAATACGCTTCATATCAGCAGGAGAGATGGGAGGATGGTGTTGGCTAGTATCTTTTCCACTTCTGCGAAGCTCTTTGACCACGGATTTAAAAACACCGTTGCTTGACTTAAACGCTGGACTCTTCAGGATGTCAAACTTAGCGTAGAAACGGCTTATTCCAGCTCGGAGGGCATTGTAGCTCGCAACGGAATAACTATGACCAGAGGAATTCTGGACCGATGCATAAAATGACCGTAAAGCTTGATTTAAACTCTCTGTACCATAATTGTCAACATTTTCAGACATTCCCTTCTCCACTATCCAGTCCTTGAAAACTCCAATAGCCCATGCCATGCTCCTTTTGGTGTTAATTAGAGTGCATGAAAATGCACTCTATTGTTATCCGAATTTTTCTTATTCTTCTTTTTCTTCTTCTAACCAATTTTGTGCATTTAATACAGCTTCAACCGTTTAATGTAGAAACTTCATTCAAACTGTGTTGCATAGGTCTTACAAAGGACACTTATGCTATGTATTTTTTATTTTTGTAACATTTATACTTTTTAAACTATTAACTAAAAACTATCAAATTTTTCCCCATAGACTTAACATTGGCCTTTATGACATCACAATAGAGCCATTAAGCAATTAGAATCTTGTGGCAGCTGTTCTGACCACCTACATCTGTTTGATGTAGGCCTATATACTTTTATCAATGTAAAATTAGGCTGTTTGCATTTTCATGCACTCGTAATTCCCTGGAATTACATTCTCTAGTTTCATGTCTGTTCTCCTCTATTTTGTTGACATCTTCCTCGTCCAAGTCTTTATGTCTCTTCCTCTTTCCTTCCGTGCTAGTTACCCTTTTTTCGTTTCTTTTCTGAAAACTGGGCCTGCCACCAGCGCTCAAAGGTCCCATACTCTCCATAAATATTGAAATTGATGGTAAAATCTTCCATGTTATTTATCGTTTTTTTCCGCAAGGTTTTGCCAAATCGCTACTGTAACAAGGTCCGCTATTAGATACAAATTCTAACATTCTATTTCCGTTACAATAAGTGAACGGACTACTTGCGGAATGATATGTAAGATGTGAATCAGAAGCACTAAACCCGTAGCTAATGGCAGCGGTCATTAACTTTTCTCAGCGGTCATTATCAAGAAATATTGGACCTCCGAACGTTGGGATGGCCCATTCAATTCAATGGAACTTTCTGCTGCATTCTGAGCAGCCGTATAATAAAGTATAAAATCATCCACCGCCTACACTTCTCCAAAACTAAACTGAATAAGATTTTTCCCTCTGTCTCTGCTACCTGTGACAAGTGCAAGTCAAGTGATGGTACCCTGGCACACCTCTTCTGGGCCTGTCCCATGCTCAAAAGTTTCTGGGAAGACATTTTTCATCTATACAGTGTCATATATAATAAGCCACTACGGCTTGATGGTATTTTTGCAATACTGCATTGCTCCACCTACTCGTTGACTCTCCCGATAGCATTACAAGAAGCCCTTATGTTTGGTATGGTCATAGCGAAAAGGGTTATCCTGAGGGAATGGAAATCAACGTCTCCACCTTGTCTTGTCTATATCTTGGAGAATTACGATACACACTGTCAGATACCCACACCAAGTTTCTTAAAATCTGGGGACCTTTTATTGATCATATCAATAGAGATAAAAAGACAGGGTCAAACTAATCATATCTGGGTATTCTGTACTGTACCATACTGTATTGTACTTGTTCTCTTACTCTGTCTTCTGGATACGACTCACCGGGACTTTTGGCTTGGGCACCTCTCTGACCTCATGCGGTCTTGACCTCATGGACAATTCCTGACAACTTATGGACACTTTTACCATTTGATGGACTTACCTACATACATGCACTTCCTTAATGGACTGGCAGTTTTTGTGGTTGTTGTTGTGTTGTTTTGTTTGGATATATTATGTCTAATGTGTCTTGTCTGTTCATGTACTCTATGTATCAGCAAAATCCTCAAAATAAAATACATTAAAAAAAAGATATGGCCCCACTACCTGTTTGGCATCTTCGCTGTTGACTTTGTTAGCGCATTACTAGTGAATGCTTTCCATTAACAAAAAATCATGGATAACTTTTGTGTGGCATGCTCTAATTGTGCTCTGACTCAATTTTCGTGAAGATTGGAGAAAATTTGTGGGAGGAGTAGTGAAAAGACTGTTTTCATTAAAATTCAAAATGGCAGACAACCAAATATGGTGGAAATGAAAATTTTACATCTGTTCAACTTGACATGATCCAAGGAATCAAAAGAAAAAAGAATCATAATTCTAAGACATGATCCAAGGAATCAAAAGAAAAAAGAATCATAATTCTAAGCTAAAGACATCAAAAATTATGAGCAGAAATTCTATTGTTTTAGTTATAGTGCCACCTAGGGGTGAAATGACACAAAGCTTCTTGGACACTCTCAGGACTGTGTAGGAAGTTCATATACCAAGTTTGGTGTGAAGACAGAAAAGCATTGCCGAGATATGACCTCACTTCCTGTTTGTTGTCTTCGCTGTCAAACTCATTTGCTTGTTATGGGCGAACGCTTTGGAATATCTGAAATATTTGGAGACCTGGTCTGAAGATGATATGTACCAAATTTGGTAAAGATTGGACAGAATTTGTAGGAGGAGTAGCGATGTACAGGGTTGTACAGGGTTCATACACATTTTTACCAATAAATTTCCATGACTTTTCCATGCCTTTGAGGCAAATTTTCATGACCACACATTCTCTGAAACATCTGTGTATACATGAAAAATAAGAATAAAAATCCATGTCAAAATTTGCCACAATATATTTTAACTAAAATTAATGACAAGCTATGTGGTTTGATACAAAATAAACATTTATTTAAGTAACACTGACACCAGTAAGATGTTTACAGAATAAAATGTGTCAAAGCCTGAGAACTCCATTGTGTAGCCCTAATTAACATAAATGACTGGGAGGCAACAATGTTTGAAACACAAATAAGTAAATAAAAGTGTCCAGTAACACTGACATTAACTTCAGAAGGCAGCAGTGTCAGAGAGAAACTCTTTTGGAATACAAGATTTTGTGACTAAGAAGATTTTAAACTAACTATGCCTCCTATTTACCATTAACCTAATTGAGCATTAACAGAAGATAACCTTCCCTGTTTGAATCCCCCAAAAGCAATCCACACACTCACGTCAGAGTCTGACGTTACCCCATGCAGAGAACAACATAACGTCGAGTAACGTGACTGATCTGCCCAAACATTAAAATATTGTTGTTTGACCCTTTCGCGCGTATGGTCACACCGGTGTGATCAGCTGTTCAGGGGCCCCGCTAAAAAATTTTGGGCCCTATGAAAGAACATAATATTGGGCCACCCAAACCTGGACCACCCACCAACCTGGAAAACCCATTTGACGACCCAAAGTTTAATAATTTCTAGACTTCATGGATTGCACTGTAAATATATTATCAACAAAATACTGCTCACCTCCTTCTCCTTCAACTGGGAGGTGGGTTGAGGAAAGGGTGCCTAATCCTGAAGCTGCATCTTTGCACAGGGCTTAAAGCAACAACATTTTTTTTTTTTTTTGGGGAGGAGGGTAACAAAATAGGACACACGTACATTTAGCATTTCCACAACAGCTTTAATTCAAAATTGTATAATAAAAATAATAAATACAATTATTAATACAATTTTGTATTACAGCTCTCAAAAGTGCTTCCTTTTTTCTTAAATGCTATTAAAAATGTGCAGCTTCAATAAAAGTTGGTCGAGTAGCAAGATGCTGTGTTAGAAATTTTTCCAAGTCATCATCATAGAATCAGACCAAGACATTGAGAATTCTGTCCATGTTGCGGTTTGTGGACTCATCAACGTTCAGTGAAAACATCTGTTTTGACAGATTGTGCGCTAAACATTGCCTAATGTGACAGGCAATGCCGTGAGTGGATAGGTTGCTGGCCTGTGTATTTGACACGCCAAGTTTGGAGAGTGCAGTTCTGTCCTGTGATGCTGTTTTGCACAGCTCAACTAGCGCTGGCGCTATCCTGAAAGACTGGACATGTTCAACTATAAATGTACGAACGCAGACTTTATGATTGCACACCCGGTCTTGGAAGACAGGGAAGACAACAAGCCGGTGGAGGGAGAGTGGTGCTCTGAGCAATGTTCTGCTGGGAAACCCTGGGTCCGGCCATTCATGTGGACGTCAATTTGACACGTGCCACCTACCTAAACATTGTTACAGACCAGGTACACCCCTTCATGGCAATGGTATACCTGATGGCAGTGGCATCTTTCAGCAGGATAATGCGGCCTGCCACATTGTTCGGGAATGGTTTGAGGAACATGATGAAGGTGTTGCCCTGGCCTCCAAATTCTCCAGATCCCAATCTGATTGAGCATCTGTGGGATGTGCTGGACCGAAAAGTCTGATCCATGGCGGCTCCACCTTGCAACTTACAGGGCTTGAAGGATCTGCTGCTAATGTTTTGGTGTCAGATACCACAGGACACCTTCAGGGGTCTTGTAGAGTCCATGCCTCGGCAGGTCGGCACTGTTTTTTGCGGCACACGGAGGGCCAACAGCATATTAGGCAGGTGGTCATAATGTTTTGGCTCATCGGTGTATAGTGCTGGGCCCTTGGAATCGTCCTAACTCCTCCCCTTTATGGTGCCCCTGCAGCTGTTTAGCGCGTATGCTAACATCCGTGCGATTAGACCACGAGATTGGAAAAATACTAGCTAATTTTAGCTTTGAGGAAACAACGATTTAACATTTAAAAATATAGCAAATGCGGTGGTGAAAACTATGAGAATGTTAAAACGCAAATGAAAACATAATGAACTATATAATGTAACACCCGCGCTACATAGCATAAAAAAGTTACATGTGAAAGGGTTAACCAATATAGATTTTTCTCAGTCTATCTTAACTGAAACACATATACTCTATTATACAGGTATTTGTGAAGCAAATTTCCATGACTTTTCCAAAACTTTCCAGGTTTATTTATTTTTCCAAAACTTCTCCAGGCCTGGAAATTGCTATTTCCAATCCAACACAGCTCAAAAGATATTTTACTGTTAATTAAGCAATATATTCAGAAAAAAGCCTCTAATGAAAATATGTATTGTATATATTGGGAACTTCTTAAATATGAGCTAAGAAAATTGTTTATGAGAACTGGAGCCTCTTTAGCTAAAGAAAGAAAATGTGAAGAAAATGAATTGGTTAAAGAAGTTATTTCACTTTCAGGTATTAACCCTGATTATATGTCAGAAGATAATAAAGTAAGACTTACAATTACAATTAAAACTAGATCAGCTAAATACTTATAAAGCAAAAGTGGCATATATACGATCCAGAAGAAGATGGTTAGAAGAAGGGGAACAAAATTCAAGTTATTTCTTTAAATTAGAAAAAAGGCATTACAAGAGTAATTATATAGTTAAATATGGAGATAAAATTACACAGGACCCTCTTAGGATTTCTAGTATATGTGAGGGGTTCTATAGTGATCTTTATACATCTAAATCAAGTATTGAATATTTTTTTAAAAACCTGAACAATGTTCATAACATAAGCGAAAGTAGTAGGCTTATTTGTGAGACTCCAATCACTGTGAAAGATATAGAGATTGCAATCAAGAAGTTAAAAGTAAATAAGTCCCCAGGTACAGATGGGTTAACCGCTGAATTTTTCAAGATGTTTTCACACGAACCAGCACCATTCCTCCATAGGGTCTTTTTAGAAAGTTTTGATGTTGAAAACTCCCACCATGACACAAGGATTAATCAATCTTATACCCAAGCCACAAAAAGAAACATTGGCCCTCGCCAACTGGTGCCCAATTTGCCTTTTAAACTACGATTATAAGATACTTGCAATTTGTTTAGCCAAAAAAATTAAATATACTCTAACTGAAGTGATAGATGAAACACAATCAGGCTTTATGAGTGGATGCCACATAACTAACAATATTAGACTAGTTCTTGATATTCTTGATTATTCAGATTTGATACAAGATGAAGATTGCTTTATTCTCTTCCTCGATTTTTACAAGGCATTCAACACCATTGAACATGCCTTTATCTTTAAGGCCTTGGAATCATTTGGGTTTGGAAAGGGGTTTATTAATTCTGTCAGGACCCTTTATAGGAATAGTAATGCTTCTATTAATCTGTCTCATGGTAATTCCAAGCGATTTAGCTTAAACAGAGGCATCCATCAGGGGTGTCCCATTTCCCCGTATTTATTCCTTCTGGCTATGCAACTTCTTTCAGACCATATTAAAAGTAACAACATCTTAGGCATTTCTGTTGCTAACAAAATCATCTCAATTAGTCAATTAGCAGATGACACCACGCTATTTTAAAAGATAGATCTCAAATTAGTAAAGCCATTCAGGTAATTAAAACTTTTTCAGAGGCTTCTGGACTTCAGTTGAATATTGCAAAGTGTGAGCTGCTCTCAATTAAAACTTGCTCAGATAATATGATATACAACATTCCAATTAAAAGTAAAGTGAAATATCTTGGAATTATTATTGATAAAAATCAGAAATCAAGAGTGGAGGAAAATTTCAATCCTTTAATCAAAACAGTACACCGGAGGTTTAATTCCTGGCTGCAAAGAGACCTTTCTCTTAATGGTAAATCTTTGGTAGCCAAAGTAGAAGGGCTTTCAAGAATAATTTATGCTGCATTAGCCCTAGAAGTCCCTAAGAATCTATGCACCAAAATAGACAAAATTTTACTTGATCTTATTTGGAAGAAGAAATCTCACTATATTAAAAAAAGTGTTATTACTAATAAACTCTGTTTAGGTGGCATTAATGCCCTGGACCTTTCATCCCTCAATCACTCATTTAAAGTGAAATGGATAAAATCGTATCTTAAAGATCCAATCTCTGTTTTATATCCCTGAATTATATCCCTGCTTATGTTTTTAATTCTCTTGGTGGTCTTAGTTTTCTCCTTAGATGCAATTATGATGTCACGAAAATCCCTATGAAATTGTCAGACTTTCACAAGCAAATGCACTTAAGCTGGTCCCTAATTTACAAACACAACTTCTCCCCACATAAATATTATATATGGAATAATAGAGACATAACATACAAGAACAAAACATTGTTTAACAAGGCTTGGTTTGATAGAGGTATTATACTTGTTAGTCAGCTACTTAATAATAATGGCCATCTTTTAATGTATGAGGAATTCCTTGATGAATTTCAGTTTCCCGTTATTCCGCGAGACTATGCTAATGTTATGGATGCTATTCCAAGTGGTGCTAGAATGCTTTTATTGTCTAGCACTCCTAAAGGGAAAAATTGTGTAATTCCTGACTTTAATTGCAAGAATCTTTACATTGACAGTGGCTGTTCCATAGCTAGTTCTAAAGCCACCAGCAAATGTATTAGAAGAGTAATTCAAAGGGATACTGTATCGTCTCCCCTGCAGTATTTTATTGGAACAACATGTTTAATGATATTAACTGGAATTGGACATGGCTTTTGCCAAACAAATTTCTCTTAACTAATAAAGTCAAGGAATTTTCTCATAAGATCATACACAGATGTTACCCTGTTAAAACTAAACTAACCAATTTCAAAATAGACCTTGATGTTTCTTGTACCTTTTGTAAAAGAGAAGAGAAAATGATACTCCACCTCTTTTGGGACTGCACTTACAGTCAAATATTTTGGAATGACTTGAAAAATTTTATACAAAAGAACATAACCCCAATTTTTTTTTAAAAAAGGAGCATATTCTTTGCGGTGTTTCTAAACATGAAGTTTTGGAAAACAATGCATTGTATGTTACTAATCTAAGTTTATTTCTAAGCAAGTATCATTTACATACCGGCAGATTTTCAGGACAAAAACCCTGCTTTCCTGTATTTAAAGTGATATTTTGTCAATATTTAAAAATGCTGAAAACTTGCAAACATCCTAAAGCTGTTAAAACATGTACAGCCTGTGCCTCATTCTCTTTGTAAGTATTTTGTTTGTATACCCGAGCATATCTGTATTTGTTGTATGTATCCTGTTGTTTGTCATATTTTTGTAAAAAAAAAAATAAATAAATAAAATAAATTACGGATTTGCATGATTCACGTGGGTCACATTTTCAGGTCGGAAAAATGGGCAATTCCGGATTAATCCAGAAAAATCACATCCCTGAATACTAGTTCTACCATGTTTTCCCCAGCATGAGAAAGTTTAGCTAGGTAGGTAGCATGGCTAGCAAAACCGCTAGCCATCTTGAATGTGTAGAAGTGCAGACACAACAATGATGTTTCATTCATACTTGTCAGGTTTAACTGATAGGAAACACAAATTAGAACACGGAATGGAGTTATTTCACATCCCATACCTGAAGAAAGCGTAAAGCTGCTTACACATGACTAGCTTCAAAATCTCCTAACGCTCGCTTTGCCATTGTTTTCCAATTTAAAGAGCGTCACGCCTCCATTCCAACCTCAGTGTAGCATAGTGTTCAAACCAGGCATTGTAACACTACGCTCAAAGTTCAAATTGGTTGAACTTCAACCTCGTTTGCTGCTGACCTTTGAGTGATGACCGAGTGTAACCAATGATTTTACAGTTTGACATACTGGAACATGGGCGGCGTGACACCTGCACGAATTTTAAACATTGAATTCAAAGATAAAAAAAACTGGAGAAGCTGTGTGTGTCATGCTTTTCAGAGTTGTATGACACCACTTTGAAGTGGTACCACAACCTCACTAAAAAAAAAAAAAAAAAATGCATGGCGCAAAATTAGCATCGAGATGGGGCGACCAGGTTTGTAGATTCTGTAATAATTTATAGTTATTATCTGCATACCCGGCATACTCAGTAGTTTTTCTGTCAAAGTGACAAATTCAAACGTGAGTTTATAGTATTAAAGTTACACAGCTACAAAAAACTTGGTGAAATCCAATGTCCATCTTGGCAATGAGAGGTCCAACCTTGATAAGGAGAGCATCGAATTGCTGCTTGTCCAGTCTGAAACACGACTGAAATTTATCATCATGCTGCGTCAGCTCCTTGACCAAGTTGAACTCGCCGTAAAGATCCCGAGACAGCAACGTTTTGTGAACCCACGTTCTACGGGCTCTTTTCCTCCTTCGGTGAACTATCAGAGCAATTGCCAGGGCTTTTTTCTGTTGTTTGCTGAAATACATGTTCAGCAAAGTTGTTAAGATAGTAAGTACTTGAGGTTTCGTCTTTGCCTTAATTCTCCCGCTCTCAACTTTTTAAAATAGTGCTTCTGTGATTACATATCTAGGATGCTTGTCGTGTGGAGGACTGAGCGACACGTCAAGCCTATGCTGAGCGTTGCCAACGCTAGTCATGTCGACTAAGCAGCTAAGTAAGCAGCTAAAGGCAACACTTGACTTGCTATGTGCATAACCAGGGGCGGGGGGTTGGGACGATTCCAAGGGCCCAGCACTGACAGGGGGCCCTCATAGATCACTATTATTATTATCATAAATAAGTTAATGTCATTAAAATTATTATTTTATCAATTAAAAAGTTACAAATGAAACAAACTTGTGGTTTGTTTCTCCATTTTTGTCGAAATTATCAGGATAGCCTTTATATTTCACCCCTCTCTCTAGTCATTGCATGGTTCAGTCTTGTGTAGGTACATTTTCCAGCAACGATTACAGAGCGGGCTAGAATCTTTGCTTTCCAGTAGGTGCGCCTGACCGCTTGTAGTGGTGAACCTGACTAACCAGTGCCCTGCCTGGATGGGGTTCCCTCCAAAAGCCTCGGAAATAAATTGATTTTGATTTCTATTTTTGCTAATTTTGATACTTTATGTTATTATAGAAATAAATAATAACTTCCATGGTAAGTTGTGCTTATCTGCCTGTTGTTTCCTTTATCCAAATTCCTCCCTTAACGTCAGCTGCCTCCGTAAAATTCTTCTTATACGTGCAGCACGATTAACTGAAAATGTGGGAACCCTTAGGAACCCTTCCCTCAACCCACCTCCCAGTTGAAGGAGAAGGAGGTGAGCGGTATTTCATTGATAATATATTTACAGTGCAATCCATGAAACTAGAGGTCTTTGGGGTTAAGGCTCATACAAACTGATTTTGAATACTATAATGTATGCTGTATTACCATGTGAGCATCTATCTAGCGAGCAAGCATGGAATACGACTTTAGCTAATAGTCACATTTAGCTCATCTAGTTCTTCCAGTAATGAACATTGACAACTGGCACATTCGAATATAATGGTTAGATAGCTAGATAACGTTTAAGCTAGCTCATCTGGTGTAAAGGGTGTATTGCCACTTTTGTCACCCTTTTTATGATTATTTTTTCCAATCAACCACTGCTACTAATTAAGGGTGCACCCCAGCTCATTCTAAACCAATCAGCAGAATGTTAGTGTGTAGGACAGATTATGAATTATGGACCTTATGGATACTCTAGAGCCAGGGCCCTCTACAAGCCATGCAGCCAGAGGTTTTGAGACAGAAAAAGAGGGAAAGGACAGTGCCAGCAGCACAGATGAGGAGGAGGAAGCACTGAAGAACATACAGTGCAAGTGAGGCTGAGATTAAGGATGCTTTAGATATTGAGCCACATGTACTGGTTTTAGTAGAAGATGATCTGCTGTCAGTTGACCCAGGTTTGTGGCCAGCAAGATTAAGTGATAAGGACAGGGAAACCATTGTTAGGAAATTAGCAATGAGGGAAGACAGAGAAATGCCTCATGATTCACAGGGAAAGCTATTTCCTGACTACCTGAAATACAGTAAGGCAGAAAATGTTAGAGAAAAGAAAAGGGACTGGTTAATTCACAGTGATAGTGCAAATGCACTGTTTTGCATCCCATGCGTTCTTTTCTCTCATGGGCAAACAAGACCTTCTCATAGTGCTCTGAATAGTGAACATGGGTACAAGATGTGTGATGTTAAGTGGTGTCGTATGTATGATAAATTCCCAAGCCATGAAAATAACAGGGCTCACAGGGACTGCTATTTAAAATGGAAAAACCTGCAGTGTTCTGTTACGGTTGCAAGTGACATCGACCATCAGTTGCAGAGAGAGCTACAGTCTGAAATTGAGAGATATAAAGCTCTCTTGCAGAGACTCCTTGATGTCACTCTGTACTTGGTGTCAAGGAATTTACCTTTCAGAGGTAAAACTAGAGACTTAGGCGATGTCCACAATGGAAATTTCTTAGGCACGCTAGAGCTTTTGTCCCATTATGATCCACTGTTGAAAGACCACTTAGAGAAAATCAGGACATCCAAAAAAGAAAGCAGGCTAACTCATTATTTGAGCGCAGACATCCAGAATGAGTTTATTGAATTGTGTGGAAAAAGAGTTCTAAAAATAATTCTGAAGTAAAGGGAGGATGCAATCTACTATGCAATTATTTGTGATGCTACGCCAGACATTTCCCACACTGAGCAAAATGTTGTGCTCATACGATATGTCCATCATAATAAAGATACGGACGAATGGGAGATTACTGAAAGATTCATTGAATTAAAAATTTTTAACAGAAAAACAGGAAGTGAAATAGCAGGGATGATAGAGAGTGTGCTTCTAGAACTAGGGATAGACATCAGTGATTGCAGGGGCCAAGGGTATGACAATGGAGCAAATATGTCAGGGAAAGTCAAGGGAGTCCAAGCCCAAATATTAAAAAAAAAAATCTTGCTACATTCTCACCTTGTGCCTCCCTCACGTTAAATCTTGTAGGTGTGCACGCTGCAGGGTCAAGCCCTGAAGTGTCAACATTTTTTGGCTACATCAATCGCCTTTACACATTTGTAAGTGCCAGTCCAGAGAGATGGGCTATATACAAAGACTAAACAGGCTGCTCTCTGCATAGCCTATCTGATACTCACTGGAGTGCCCAAATTGATGCTGTAAAACCTGTAGCAAAACATTTACCTGATGTCATTGAGGCCCTTAGAACCATACTCAGCTCATGCAGTCTCTCAAGTGAGGCCAGATCTGAAGCTTTTGGTCTGAGGAATTACTTTATATCAGTTGATGCCATTGTCCTGCTCACCATTTGGTTGAAAGTATTGCAATGTATTGATGAAAGGAATGTGATACTCCAGTCAGGGAAAATCTCACTTGAGGTGGAGGCAGCCAATGTAAATACACTTAAAGATGAGATGCAGGCTCTTAGAAATGGATGGGATGCTCTCCTCTCTGAGGCATCATTGATTGCTAATAAAATGGGGATTCCACCTCAATTTAAAAAAGAACTTAGCCGCGAGAGGAGGAGGAAGAGATTCCATGATGAGACCTCTGAAGAAACAGGTCAGGAGGACAGGACAGAAACAACATTTCGTAACACATTGTTTTTCACTGCCGTGGACCACATAATAAGTGACTTGGATACTCGGTTCCAAACCACAGCAAATATTGTCGAAGAATTTGCAGCCATTCTTAAAGTTGGGCAGTTGAGTGACAATAACATTGCTTCTGTGTGTCAGCCACTGATAATTAACTACACAGGGGATCTCACACCTTAGTTTGAGAGTGAAATCAGGCATCTCAACTCAATATTTTCTGCCACTTTCCCCTCTGATTGTACCTCTCTTGCTCTCCTAAATGCAATTTATAACATACAACTCCAGAGCATTTTTGGAGAGGTTTGCATTGCCCTTAGAATTGTTTGCACTCTCCCAGTTACCGTTGCCAGCGGAGAGAGGGTATTTAGCAAACTGAAACTTATCAAGAGCTATCTGAGATCAACTATGTCTAAGGAGAGGTTGAAGAACCTTGCAATACTGTCAATGGAAAGCAAGTTGGCCTTATCGCTAGACTTCAAGGATTTAATTAACGATTTTGCTAGCAAGAAGGCCCGGCGTTTGGCTTTGGGCAAGTAAGTCATTGGCACAACAGCTGCGAGAAAAAAGTCAGGAAGCTGAAAATGTAGACAATATAACTTAACTGATCTTTAAAAGATCTATTTAGATAAAATAACATCCATTGAAATTAGAATACCTTTGCTGGCAGGTTAAACTAATTACCCTTTTCTAATTTTTATATGTCCATTTCCAGGTAACATGTTATGACTAATTTGTTGATGTAAAATTCACTGTTGTGTTTAAAAATACGTTTATATATATTGCCCATCTCTGTTGCACAACAGAGTCCCTTTGAGAGTCACTCTGAAACTGTATGTTTATATGTACAGTGGTTATCTAGCTCATTTGGGACTGTTGAACAATGGTTATCTAGCTCATTTGTGGCTGTTCTAGCTCAAGTTTTTGAGGTTGACAGAGGGTTGTATTCTCTCCCAGTTGACCTTTTTGTATGATTGTACTTTTTGTCCTTGTGTTGTTCAAATCTTCATTTAATGTAATAAGTTGATGAATATTGAGTTTTTTACTGGACTGCTGATTACTGAATTTACTGTATTTCTCTATTAAATTTACATTTACACCAGTGCATTTCTTGTAGTGCATCATGTTACCTTATATCAATTAAGTAGTTTTTCATCAAACATCAAATTCAACTGCATATAGTGAATCAGTAAATGAAGGAGACAGGTGGATGAACTGGGAAGTCTGTTTACTGAGGAAGTTTGCAGCAGCAAGGCATACACTTATTTTCTTATACTTATCTACTAGCTACAGCCATGGTAGGTCTAAACTAAATACTTACACCCAGTGGTGAAAAGTAATAGTAGGGTATATAGTAGGTCTGGGTCTTTTCTGTGACCACATTTTACAGAGTTGTTTAGAGCCAGCGGGGCACTACTGGCATTTGACAAACTTTACAGGAAACACATTCATCAAAATTTCAAGTGCTGAATTTTGATGAATTTCTCAAAACTGATTTTGAATTCACATGTCTTTTTTCTAGAAAATAACACTAATGAGAGATGCCACTCAAGTACCTCTGACCATCCATACATCAATGGTCAATGCCAATGGTCAAAGTATTAGGTAATTAACACTAGAGTACAGTAGAGCTACCAGTCTACAAATTATTAAACTTTGGGTCGTCAAATGGATTTTCTAGGTTGGTGGTTGGTCTAGGTTTGGGGGGCCCAACATCATATTCTTTCATAGGGCCCAAATTTCTAGCGGCACCCCTGTCCATAACACTAGTTCAACCACGCTTTCCCAAGCATGAGAATGTTTAGCTACATAGGTAGCATGGCTAGCAAAACAGCTAGCTAACTTGGGTAGTTGGAAGTGCAGACACAACAACGATATTTCACTCCTAAGTTACTGTTATTTTCAACTGATAGTAAACACAAATCAGAACACGAAGTAAAATTATTTCACATCCCATACCTGAACAGGGGGAAAATAGTCATAAATAAATTACAACATTGCTGCTTTCTTCATTAGGGTGTTGTATTGCAGCCCTTGTCCCCCCTACTGGAAACTAACGAAATTTCACCAATAGTATAATAGTTTTGCAACTACTGCAAATGCAGAACAATGAGTGGCAGATTATCATCAAGTGAGAATTTTTATGTGCTCAACATGGCTTTTTGCTAGCTTGGGCAGTTGGACTAATGTGATTTATCTGGTGCCTTATCTAGCCTAGTCTGTGAGACGTGTTAGTCATTCTAATATTTGAATATTTTTTACACTTTTTCACACTATTTATGAATAAAGAATGGCTGGGGAGGGGGTTTAATTTTTGGACCCATCATGCTATTGTAGCCAGGTAGTAGCATTTTCCCCTTCTCACACCTGTTTTCACTTAGCCTGTCGGTAATGAATTAGCATACCTCACGAGTTTTCAGTGTATAAAAGACCCAGGTAAATCCTACCTGAGCGTCTGCTTCCGGGATATCTGCCCCTTTCGCTACTTGCTCCGCCAGTGTTGGAAAGCTTTATTTCGCGGTTGCTGCCGGCGTCATTTTCGGTACGTTTCCTTGCTACTGATCATCTGGTAGGCATGTTTCCAGTTTTAGTGTTTTTCCCTGTTTTGCTGTGCGTGGTAGTAGCACTATCATTGTTTGTAGCTCCATCGGCTAAGCTGTTGGACTCCCTGGCGCTATTCATCTCCGCGTGTTTGTCACACTGCAGGTACGTACATTCAGGGTACAGTATTGTTTTTAAACATTGTGTACTCCCTTTTTGGTAACTTTATTTTGTCCCGACAGGTAGCACTAGGCCTGCAAACTTCCAGGGGAATTGGTGTGCCATTTCGACCAAGCTGCTGTTTTGTCTCTCTTTGCTTCTTTTTGTCTCTGCCATTGCTTCGCTTAGACTCTTTTAATGTTAGCCCGCATTGGGTAGCGTATTGAATATCGGTGCCCTGTTAAACGGTCAGTGTTTACCGTGCATTGTATCTCACTTAGCTTGTATGCAGTGTTGCCCAGTGTGTGCGGCGTCTGCACGGGCCGCGTGAGTTTATGCAGTGCAGGGTTATGTTGCGCACAAACTACAAAAAGCGCAGTTATCTGGAAATGTGATTTTTGTTCAGTTGGAGTATTGCTTGGTACCAACTGGTATGTGTATAATTGCGTAGTGTTTATTGCCCAGCTAACGCATTCTTTCTCTCTATTTAAAGCTGCAGCTGAGTGTCCCTATTGGGGAGGCTAGTCACCGGGTGGTGGTATTTCCTCACAGTGTGGAGTCTTTAGGAGCACCCTGGTTTGTTTCACCCATTGTGTGTGTGTGTGCACATGTGCATGTGGTTTGGGGCTTGGGCACATCCTCTAATTAGTCTGCCTCCCCAAGGGGAGCCTTAGTTCTGCTGCTGAACTTTTCTTCCTGTAGCTACTAAAGTGGGCAATTGTCTGTGTGATAGTGGAAATATTTTTAACTTCTATGGATACATTTTTAAGCAAAACTATTTTTGTATAAATGAATTTACCTATTGCTCTCTCTGTAATATCTTAGCTTGAATTTTATGTATAATAAATATTTGCCCCCAAATTGGATTTTGTGATTGGAGTACTTGTATATTTTTAGCTTTGTAGTAATTCCACTACCTCTGCAGTTAATAAAATTCCATTTTATACTTGAAATCACATCTCTTGCTTCTTGGTATCAACGAACCTGTGTTCCTTTTGCAAGTACTAGACTAATACTCTCTGGGTGAAATTCCCAGGGTGGCGTAGCCGGCTACAATTTGAACATTTTCTAGCTGACTTGGTGCATTTCTAGCCCTCCCACGTGCCACACTATAATATAGAACACCAGTAGCCAGCTTCACTACTACTTAGCTAGCTAACTAAATTCAGTTCCACTGTCAGAAATTTCTCCCACTTTTTCCTTCCTCTTTGCATTTTCTTACTCAGGTCAGTGGTGGGTTGAGGCAAAACATGATGACTTAGGGAAAAAGAAAGTAGTAATATTGATGTGTATTATATTATTTTAGTTACCCAGCCTGGGTAGAGAGAGCAAGCTAATCCATTGTGCTGTACTTTCATCTACATAGTCTTGTAATTTAACATGCAAATTATATTTAAATTGATGTATTAACAGTAACTGGGTGTTATCCAGCTAAATAGTTAAATTGCAGTCATGCAGGACACATATTATAGTATAACAGATGTACTGTATGCAGACTATACAACAATATAACATGAGCTAGCTAGTGAGCAGCAGGTATGGCACAATCAGTAAGCAACTATGCCCATGGCTAGGTAGTAGGGATGTGCAGAGAGCCCAGTACAGGGTTCCTATGCAGTATGGAATCTGATTTCAGAAATTTCCAGGTCTGGATAAGTATGGAAAAAAGAGTATGGAAAAATATCTGTGTTTCCAGACTATTGCCCCATTCTGTTTTCTAAAATATAAAATTCAGAATTTCTAAAAATTTAAAAATTGATCATATGAGCAGAGCGTTTTTCATGGCATTTGGACCAGACAGCCAGCACAGCCAAAATGTTTACCACTGTGTGAAATAGCATGGGCCAGAGCAAGCTTGAGGTCGTCGAAAGCAAGGCAAGAAGTATACGCAGAGCTGTCTTTATGCCTGTATGTCACAGCCTGCAAAACAGCTCTGCCCCAAGTGCCTTATAACTACCAAATCCAGACATCTGCAACAAAATTAGTTTGATGCGGCAATATCTTTGAATTGCATATATACAGTACATAGCATCACAACCAAATATTAAGGTGAGACACTACAGGTGAATAGGGGAAAATTTTTAACTAAAAGGTATCACCATGAAACTTTGCCAGTTGATTACTTTCATTAATTTTTTTTTGTATTGCAAGTTTTCCACAAATTCACATTTAAATATGCAAATATGCACTAATTTGCATATATTTAAAAACCAGATATCTAGATAAAAGATTCATGAAATTCTGTCACAGAACTTCAGTTCATTATACAGCACAAATAAACATGCAGTAAAAAGATCGTATTGCATTGCCTGACATTATCTCAGATCTCTGTACTATTCCTGTCACTTTCCTGTCGTGACTCTGTCTTTAGGTGGAGTGATGGAATGTCTAAAACTTTACTGATCTTCCTTAGGGCGGCATATCCCAGTCCTAACTCATGTGCCAACAGGACCATTCTGACATTAACATCAAAAGCTACATCACCCCTGGTTGACTCCTGAAGACGTGTGGATGAGAACACGCTTTTTCTGTATGCATTTTCTTGCTGCTTGCATTCTTTACATTCTAACAGACTGCTACAAAACCCTTGGTTTTGCGGATATATATTTATATGTAGACTGTCTGCCATGCAATTTGAACAGAGCTATCCATCCAGCAGCTCATTTAAACAGGACATGTGCATTATAAGCCACTGTTGTGTGGCTGGTCTATCATTGTCATCCTCCTGAGCTTTCCCCATTTGTTGAATTTTGCGCCTTGATGCACTAACCCCTCGTGACTCTCTGGCAGACTCGTCTTCAGTTTTAGGATCAGGTTTACTTAGTCTGGCAGTTACACTTCTTCTGGCAATTGACAACTGATCACGTCTCTTTTGAGAAGGTTTAACACGAATTCTGCTTGCCGGTTTCAAATTTGGTGCCGAATAGTGATGTGCAGTTCGTGGACGGACAAATCCATTTGAACGAATCTTTGAGGTGAACTGAGTGTACTGAATCCCTATATGTGGTCTGTCCACGAAGCAGCCTATCACAAAACTGTATCAGCAGTACGTTCATGACAACAACTCATTGTTGCTGATGATGTGGGACAATGCAAAAGATCCTGTGACTACCAAGACTCTAAACTCCACCTACTGACCTGATGAACTGTTGACAAGTTCCTCAGTTCACCAGTTCGTTTGGACTCAAAGGAACTGTGAGTCCTCAGTTCGTTTGGACTCAAAGGAACTGTGACTCTTCAGTTCACCAGTTCGTTCGGACTCAAAGGTACTGTGAGTCTTCAGTTCACCAGTTCGTTTGGACTCAAAGGAACTGTGAGTCCTCAGCTCACCAGTTCGTTCGGAATCAAAGGAACTGTGAGTCCTCAGCTCACCAGTTCGTTCGGACTCAAAGGAACTGGTGACTATGCTGACAAGTTCCTCAGTTCACCAGTTCCTTCGGACTCCAAAGATTCACTGACTGCGAAGACTTGGTGACAACGTGTTGCCAGAATCGCTGGTTCTCAGTAAAACAGGCTTGGGCTACATCCGCCATTGACTGTGACGATGCAAAAGGAATCAGAGTGCTTCCGTGACATTATTACAGGAATAAAAAATATTATTAAATATGATTTTGCTCATCTACCTGGAATATTATTTTATATTTATATTTTAGCAGTAGCATATTTTAGGTGCGCACAACATATCGCAGTTCTTGTTTATCACAACTGCAATTTTACATACGATGTATTTAATGTTGACATCACATTTCCTCTTAACGTGAATAAAGTCCTTATTAAAAAATACTGACAAATCAACATAGTAGGCTGCAAAACAAAACAGAAATGTGATGCATAAGCCTATGCATCACATTTGTAGCGTACTATGTCTACATTAACAACAAATAAAAATACATCGATGACTAGGTTTACAAGTATATTAAAATGTTTGGCCTGGGTTAGTTCAAAACTTGTAAAACGAAGTTATTAGTATAATAATGGACATGATGTTTGGAACAACGTACAGTAACTTAAAATACAATAAAACTATTTACAGATTCGTGTATGCCGCCTGACGAGATATGGAAATGAACGAATCAGTGAGTCAAAGATTCAAATCATTTTATTGAACTGAACGAAAGGAACCGAATCACTAAAAAGAATTGTTTTGAACACCACTACTGCCGAACGCAAAGGAGGAAGTTCTGAGCATGTCATGTGATGGATTTCAGCAAATCACATAGCCAGAAATGATCTATAAACTTCATTAGCCAATGAGATTTCGAGAAGCAGCCATTTCATCACTCAGTTTGTTGACTGTTTGTTGTCACTAGAAGGAAAATGACCATATATGGAGCAGCCAGCATTGTGCTACAGGGCACAAGCTTTACAGCGAGGTATTACACTATACAGTTTTATGAAAGATCGCTGAGCTATATCGCGCTCAAAAATGCTAACCTTGGTTAAAGATACGAAAAATTAGAGGACTCAAGTAGACAAAATGTAGTAAAATAAACATTTTTTGTGCAGTTTGGACATTTTTATGACAATAGTGTTGCAGAAGACATGTTATAGAAGCAAAATAACCAAAAATCTGAAAATTGATGAGTGGAAGCAAAAACGTCATTTTTGCCTACTGTGTCTCGCCTTAAGCTTGTCTGAACATTTATGAGTTATGCAGTGATGTAGTTATCAGAAAAGTAAATGGACTTTTCTGCGTAAGGAAACCATAGAGCTGCGTTCATTGTCGTTTCCATGGACACAGTGAATAAACAAGGCTGCACAGACGCCGTGAATTTTTTCAACTCATTTTCAATTCTTACTTATAAAAGAGACTAAAAAATATTATTCAGTATGTTAAGAGAAAATAATACGAGTATAGGTAGCACCGGTCAGTTTACTTCCTCGTTGGGTGGAGATGTTTGACAGTGGAATGTCGTCCAGTTATTTGGCAACATAATAGCATACATAGTCAGAATGTAACATACATGTTAACATTTGGATTTTAAAACCACTTATTTACATAATAAACATCTAGCTATTTGTACTCAGATGTCAAATATGGTCTGAAAAATCTACCGAGAAGTCTGGAAATTTGAGTCTGGAAAAGTATGGAATTTTGAAATGGAAAATGTGTAGGAACCCTGCCAGTATTTGTATTTGTATCTGTACTCGTTTAGGCAGCACAATTATTTGTATTTGTATTAGAATTTGAGTAAAAGTGGAAATAGGTGTAACAATCCTGTTTTTGTTATTATTACACTTCTAATTTTAGGATATTAAAGTGTTAATATAAGTGTTCTTCAATAAACTACTATAATAACTATGAACACTTAAATGTAATATTGGTTTATGGTTTTCATAAACCCAGCAATAAACATGTATAACCATAAACACCATTGAAATGGAGGTAACTTGACTAGTAGACAACGGAGCTAACAATGGAGCTAACTATAGATCTTGCTGTCTGCAAAAAGTAAAATAGCCTAACAGGCTATAAAAATGTCTCCATCCTTGTCAAGTGTAGATGCAATTCAAAACAATCACACAAAAGGTAGACCTACTTCTACACTGCCAACAATATAGGCTAAGTTACAGGGCGAACACTAGCCTAATCTCCTCCCGGTCAAATAAGCTCCGCTGCATCTGTATCTTCTAAGTGAAAATAATGGCACAGGAACTTTGCTAGAATGGTTATAAATAGTGCTCTATTTCTCCAGTGTTATATCTGCAACCAAGTGACACACAGGCACAGCTTGTAGGTGAACTAGCTAGTAACTACACTGCCGGAGCTAACGTAGGTCCAACAGGAAAACGAAAGACAAGTAACGTTATAATAAACTACCTCAGCAAACCAGTTAAGGTAAAAAAAAGCCTAATCAAACAAAATAGTGGTGTAGCAATGTACTACGTTCTACCTATATTTTAATCAGGCTGCACTGCTCCTTTTCAGTCTGTGCTCTCTCTCCCCTTCACTCCTATTGTCTTCCTGTCATGCCAGCACAAGCAGGCGGAGCACAAATACCCACCACACTCACAGTTATGAGTAACACCAGCTATTTGACATGTTTTTTTTTTCTTCCCAAAAACAAGTAATTTTAAAAATATTTGTACGAAATAAATATTCGTAAAAACCCACTATTTGTGCTTTGCCGAATACCTTATTGGGATGCAGCTCCACCCCTACTAGGTAGTCAAAAAAATACATAAGAGAGCCTTATTGTCATTGTTCATTGCCATTGTTCAGGACAATTCTTCCAGGACAACGAAATTCTAGCAAGCACTTTCTAATGGAACATCTAATGGAACATCTGTAGCCAGTCATCTTAAATTCACTGGTGTATCCTACATTTTGTTGTATGAGCCTAGTATGACCATACTAAAAATGAAATATGTGTTCTTGCTTACTGATAAATGGCAAGTGGCCAACTTATACCCTTCATTACAATAGATCGAGAGCAACATATATTATGCACTAATTTATTATAGCAAAATGATCATTACACTCAAAATACACATTTTATTCGAATTTATTGCCAGTGAAAATACATTACAGGGTGGTCATTCCTTTCATTCAGTCCTTTTTGCTGTCATTGTCCGCTGTTCTTCATCTGATCCACACTATATGGCCAAAAGTATGTGGACACCCCTCCAGGTGTTTCAGCCACACCGATTGTTAACAGGTGCATAAAATCAAGCACATAGCCATGCAATCTCCATAGACAAACCTTGGAAGTAGAATGGGTCGTACTGGAGAGCTCAGTGACTTTAAACATGGCACTGTCATGGGATGCCATCTTTGCCACAAATCAGTTGCGAAATTTCTGCCCTGCTAGATCTGCCCCAGTCAACTGTAAGTGCTATTATTGTCAAGTGGAAGCATCTAGGAGCAACAACAGCTCAGCCACGAAGTGGTAGACCATGCAAACTTACACGGGGCCACCAAGTGCTGAAGCACATTGCACGAAAAAACCGCCTATCCTCTGTTGAATCACTCACTACAGAGTTCCAAACTGTCTCTGGCTGCAACATCAGCACACTTTGCGTGGGGAGCTTCATGAAATGGGTTTCTATGGCCAAGCAGCTGCACACAAGCCCAGCATCACTATGCGCAATGCCAAGCGACGGCTGGAGTGGTGCAAAGCACGCCACTACTGGACTCGCTACTGGAGGAGTGGAAACGTGTTCTCTGGAGTGATGAATCACGCTTCACTACCTGCCAGTTTGATGGACGAATCTGGGTTTGGTGGATGCCAGGAGAGCAGTACCTACCTGCCTTCTGTAAAGTTTGGTGGAGGAGGGATAATGGTCTGGGGCTGTTTTTCAGGGTTTGGGCTAGGCCCCTTAGTTCCAGTGAAGGGTAGCATTAATGCCACAGCATACAAAGACATTTTTGACAATTGTATGCTTCCAACTCTGTGGCAACAGTTTGGGGAAGGCCCTTTCCTGTTCCAGCATGACTGTGCCCCTGTACACAAAGCAACGTCCATAAAGACGTGGTTTGACGAGTTTGTTGTGGAGGAACTCTAGTGGCCTGCACAGAGCCCTGACCTCAACCCCATTGAACACCTTTGGGATGAATTAGAGCGCCGATTGCGAGCCAGGCCTTCTCGTCCAACATCAGTGCCTGACCTCACAAATGCTCTTTTGGCTGAATGGGCACAAATTCCCACAGACACACTCCAAAAACTTGTGGAAAGCCTTCCCAGAAGAGTGGAGGCTGTTATAGCTGCAAAGGGGGTGGGGGGGGACTCCATATTAATGCCCATGGTTTTGGAATGGGATGTCCAATAAACTCATATAGGTGTGATGGTCAGGTCTCCACATACTTTTGGCCATACAGTGTATCTTGTTATGTCTTGTTAGAATTTCAGCCTGACTTCTTTTTGGAGTCCTGTCAAGACATGTCACCACATTGGCTGCTGTCAGTCCTGCAGCTTCCGCTCAGTTGTATTTTTGGTTGGCTATGTCCGGTCATTTGGTTGGTAGCATGGTGCTATATGGATGCCACTAAGTCTGATGGGGGAGTAAAGTCAATGTTTCAGTCATTTGTTACATTCCAGGAAAATTAATATCATGGCACTCATAACTTTGACAAACTGCCCATACTTTCACACACAACACATGTTACTCCATGTTTCCTCTACTATCTGAAGTATCATGGCCCATTCACAAAACCTGAATACAATATAAATGGATCAAGAAATGAATCAGCTTGTTTGCTGCTCTTGTTGTTTTGGATCACCAAATTTCATAGTTTGTGGACTGGCTGGTAAAGCTGCAAAAATAGGATTAGCCCTCAAAATCATTTTAGCAGTGAATCATCTGTAGTCAGTGGCTGCAGTGCTTTACCTGTAATTTAGATTCCCATTAGCTATATGATATCACCGTCAGCAGCTGTGTTTGCTTACCTGGAGTGGAAAAGGTTGGGGGGTTAAATCCATAGGACTAGGTACATGAAGTAGACAAGTTGCATGTTCACAATAATACAAATCAGCGAGGCAGGCAGGGGGAAGATGATGGTTTGGGAAGGGTAAAGCAGCGCATGTTAATTTTTTGTTTCCTGTTTACCAGAGTTTGAGAAGTGAGTGCTCCCTGGAGATGTTTCATCGGAGAAGCTAAACCAAGGCAAAGAACGAGAGAAGAGTGGCTGGGAATTCATGCTGGGAGATCCTGCCAGACCGGCAAGGAGAGCGAAGAGCGCATTTTTAGGGAAGGCATTCCTATCTGTAAAGGGAAGGAAGTATTGCCCTACAGTGGCAGTGTGTGTGTGTGTGTGTGTGTGTGTGATGGTTTGGAACATAATGTGCTAGTAGTAAAATTGCTGGTGTCCTGAGGCAGTGAATTCAGCAATACAGTGGCAGTTGTATATCTGCAGAAATAAAAAGACAAGAGCAGCAGACTCTTTAACTTCTTTTTTTTAATCTTGATGGCGTATCTCTTCTGGGGACATGGCGTAGGCCACACCACTGTCTGTAACTTTTGGTCTAGTATCTGTGTCTGTGTCTGTGTCTGTGTCTATATAGGGGAGGGAGGGAGGGGGGGGAGTGAAGGGATTACTCAACTTGTGCTGCTCCAGGTGATTGGAGAAGGTAAAAAGGTGCCCTCTGTTGCTGTCAGGGGTGGGGGCAAAAAAAAAAAAAATATATATAAATACATATATAATCTCATTGTCATGGTGTGCAGTGCCATTCACCTGGGCTTTGTGGTAAGTGAAGTGAAGTGTGTTGCACGCCTGTTGTCGCACTTACCCTAGGGGTGCATCTCAGAGCAGGGACGTGTTAAGTGCGGTGATGGAGGAGTCAAGAGGGGAGATAAGCGTAGAGTGTCAGGTGTCAGGTAATAAAGGTACCATTGTTACCTACCTGTACCGTATTTTGTGGTGTGCTGGGCTGGAATAACCTGAAAAAGGGGGAAGGGTTGGGAGTGGCCCACAGTCACAGTTAAGCATTGGGTTTCAAATGCTTTAATCAACCAAATCCTATTTCAAATTCATTGTTTCAATATAGTTATTTATTGGGAAAGCCACATATTTGTCAATTCTTGTTTTAAATATCAGCAACCGAGAGGTCTGAGGTAATTAGCAGCTGAATAAGGCTGGGGACAGCATGTCATTTAACATGCTGAAAGCCAGTTGTCCCTGTCCTGTTCTGATATATTATTCAGTAATCATGAATAGAATATGTTTGGGCAAATATTTTATGATTCTGTAGCTGCCTACTGCTTTACTCCATACCAAAACTATGACATGTGATGGATTCACAGTTTGATTATTTATTCATGATGATTTCAATAGACTCTTGTAAAGCTCAATGATAGACACAAGAGGAAACAGCTGATGTGACAGCTTGTACTGTCACCTTTTTCACAGAAAATGGCATGGCCAGGCAAAGCATTAAATTCAAATTAAATGACAAGTATACTCTACCTCCCTTGGTGTCCAGCTGTTTGTTGACAGTAGATGAGAGATTTCATAAACACAGTCAGTGATGCAATTAGTATTCCACTGATACCCCAATTGTTCAGTCTCTTTCTCTTTTGATGTAAGTTGGTGTAAGTTGTTTCACCATTGTATCACAGTTTATGGTGGTCGTCAGATGGCAGGGCCAGAATGATCTCCTATCTTCCGGTAAAATAATAGCTCACATCTCAAGAGCAGAAAAAAGCAACACATCTGAAAATAGCAGATCAATAAATGCCTTGCAGGGCAGCCATGACCTTCATCGTTATCTGTGGTTTCTCCCCCTCATATTTACTTGGAAAGTTTTGTGACACTTGTCAGGAGTGAACAGTCATTCTCCCGATTGGTGCTGAACAAGATTAATTTTTTGATAAACTGTGAGGGACTTCGATGTCCCAGGCACCAAGCTAGGGCCATTTTAAAGTGTAATTCTGTGGGAACGAAAAGATAGAGACAATAAGCATCATTCTGACTTCCCCCAAATATCATTTGATTCTGTGACCCCAAAATGCATTTCTTCTCATTTTTTGTGTATTTAACTTTCAGAAAAAAATTCATTTACTCAAGGAATGGTGTATGCTTACAGTATAGTGGTCATAAACGGTTTCTTTTTCATAGACAATAGCAGTAATACTATTGCAATATTGCACTTTGTTATTAAAATATAAGAATCCAAGCAGAGTAATTTGCTTGAAAATAAGTTTGCTGCTGGTTCCTTTAATGATGTTAACTAATGATTAAACCACATGTCTGATCAGCCTGAATATATTGAGTAATTAAAGCTAAAGTATTGTCGTAATAACTCAATTAAAAGGTCCCCTTGGTTCAGGCACATAAGGCAGCTCTCTCTGTGAAATGAGGGATTTTCTTTCCATCTGCATTTCATTAATGAGTTACCATGGCTAGTCAGTTAAGATATGCCATGCATATTTATTTTGCATTTTTACTGTTGCTATTGGATATCCACACAGTTTAGGCAGTAAACAACAACAAGCAAGTTAAGTAATTTCCCTTGATTTAGATTGATGCCCTCAGAAAACAAATTATTCTGAGAAGAAACTATAACTTGAACAGGCCATCACTTGAAATGTATACATTTACGAAATAGCATCATACATAATTGTGAGATATATCGATTGGTTCATCCGAATCAATGACTGACAGTACATGGTACTTCAACTCATTATGTGCATCATGCAGCGTCAGTCTCCCATCATAATATATTGGAACTATTTAAACAAAGGAGACATCAGGCCTATTTTATCTTATTTTATTCCCTCCAAGTAGGCTATGTCATTTGCATCTATCAAACAGTGAAGGATGGATCAGTTTATTACAGCACTGCATTATGTAAACAAGTAGTATTTTCTTTTCCAGCTGGAGAAGTTCATTTTACCTTTGACATTGAAGAAACGGTGTCATCTTGTTTTTTTTTTTTTTCTTCATGACAGCATAATAGAACGAGCCCTAATCTTAATTGATGGTGCTATTGCTCATCTGCTAAAAGCCACCAGTATTTATCCTCTAGCACTGAGTTGCACTATTAGCAATTGCTTTTTTGTCATGCATCCTTGGAATGATGTTGAACTACTAAAGGGCAAGGAGTATCATCTTAATGCTACATTGTCACAAAAAAAAAAAAAAAAAAAAACAGAGGAATAAGCACTTCTGTTGTTCAGCAGCCCTGTTTGAAATGAATAACTATAATATGTTGATATCATAGGCATGAAGAGGATGGCATGCTGTCAAATGGCTCTTTTCAATTAGGCCTTGATGTACTTTTTCCTCTTCAAGTCAAATAAGCAATTTAATGTTTTTTTTTTTTTTTTGTTGTTCTTTGTATAACATTACGAGCTTATTGATTACTGCAGTTAGCAAAAATAGTATAAAGAACCAACACATAATGCTTAATTTTACTACCGTAACGTGAGGACAAAGTATTTTCCAGTTAGATAAAGGAAAGCCCAAACTCTGACTTACTGTCTCACGTACTACTGCACATAAACAGAAGTACAGATACAATGCCAAGTCCTATAGCTATTATGCAAGTTTGATAATGTCATCATGTTATATCTATACAAACAAACAACACACACACACACACACACACACACACACACACACACACACACACTCTGTTGTTATGCACACTGAATAAAAAGTAGGGATCAACAGAGCTAAAAATACTCTCTGTAGTATGTGCCAGGGTCCATGAGAGTAGAAATCCATTTTAATCCCAGTGGATTTCTATGGGGATCTTTCAAGTGGTTGCACCCCGAACTATGTAGGAATTTTGATCCTCTTAGGTTTCTGAAACCAGTGGAGGCTAAGAATAGCTGAGGCTTCAAAAGAGAATGACTGAGAATTTAATGTTGTCTCTGTAAACACAGAGATTGATAAATTTAGAACCTCTTTTTCAAAGGTTGGGCTTTAATCCACTTGACTGTATTCTTGGCTGTGTTAACATAAGGATGTGGGAACATTTAAATCAACCCCTGCTGTGGTGGTTTCAGATATGCTTTGATCAGAGACACCAACTCTGCATCTCTCTGTCTCATCATTTGTCCACTGCGTGTCAATGACTGCATCTGTATGTACTTTGTCTGAGTTGGCTGAAGCTAAGAAGAGTCTATCCTCTTTAACTGGCTATTGATATAAATTAGCTTACAGTCTGCTGGTACCACAACTCTCCTTTAACTTAGATGAAGGATTCTATTTCACTTCTATTTCACTGCTTTCATCATTACAGTTCTAAGGGCCAAACTGTGGCATCATTTAGAATACATTGGCCTTTGTGGACGTTTTGTAGTATTTTTGTATAAGTTAAATAGTCACCAGTTTCAGATTCAGAATAAGAAATAAAATGATTTTTACAAATAGGGGACAAGGGTCTATTTAATGTATAATATCTTGTGTATTGCCTATCACAAAATAGGTGATAGCTCAGGATGGCATTAGTTACAGATGTGGACATTGCCCCCAGTATCAAGACAAGTGTGATTATTGGGTTTCTTATCAAGGAGTGTGCTAGAAGGTGTGTGGTTGTGAAGGATATGGGTTAAAATTGTGCTCAGACCACATATGGATCCATGCACTCTGTAGACTAATGCTTATACACCGATGAGCCAAAACATTATGACCACTCACAGATGAACCGAATAACATTCATTATCTCCAAACAAGGGCACATGTCAAGGTCTGGGTAGATTAGATGGTAAGCAAACAATCAGTTCTCGTAGTCAACGTGTTGGATGCATGAGAAATGGGCAGGAGTAAAGACCTGAGTGACTTTGACAAGGGCCAAATTATTATGGCCAGACAACTGGGTCAGAGCATCTCTGAAACGGCAAGGCTTGTGGGGTGCTCCCAGTCAGCAGTGGTGAGTACCTACCGACAGTGGTCCGAGGAGGGACAAACCACAAACCAGCGACAGGGTGTTGGGCGCCCAAGGGTCATCAATGCGCAAGGGCAACGAAGGCTATCCTGTCTGGTCTGAACTGAAGGTCTACTGTGGCACAAGTCACAGAAAATTTTAATGATGGATACGGGAGGAATGTGCCACTACACACAGTGCATCACACCCTGCTACATATGGGGCTGTGTAGCCACACACTGCTCAGAGCGCCCATGATGACCCCTGTCCACCGTCGAAAGCGCCTACACGCGAGCCTCGGTACTGGACCTTGGAGCAGTGGAAGAAGGTCGCCTGGTCCGATGAGTCCCGTTTTCTTTTAGATCACGTGGATGGCCATGTACGTGTGTGCCGTTTACCTGGGGAACTGATGGCACCAGGATGCACTGTGGGAAGACGACAAGCTGGTGGAGGGAGTGTGATGTTCTGGGCAATGTTCTGCTGGGAAACCTTGGGTCTGGCCATTCATGTGGACATCAATTTGACATGTGCCACATACCTAAACATTGTTGCAGACCAGGTACACCCCTTCATGGCAATGGTATTCCCTGATGGCAGTGGCCTCTTTCAGCAGGATAATGTGCCCTGCCACACTGCACACATTGTTCGGGAATGGTTTGAGGAACATGATGAAGTGTTCAAGGTGTTGCCCTGGCCTCCAAATTCACCAGATCTCAATCTGATTGAGCATCTGTGGGATGTGCTGGACCGACAAGTCCAATCCACGGCGGCTCCACCTCGCAACTTACAGGACTTGAAGGATCTGCTGCTAATGTTTTGGTGCCAGACACCAAAGGACACCTTCAGGGGTCTTGTAGAGTCCATGCCTCGGTGGGTCAGCGCTGTTTTGGCAGCACAAGGAGGACCAACAGCATATTAGGCAGGTAGTCATAATGTTTTGGCTCATCGGTGTATGTTGAAGTTGTTGCATATGGTCATTGGTAGTATGTAGCAGGGCTCAGCAAACCATGTCAGTCTGGTACAGAAGATGATGCAACCTCCTAGAGTCAGGACAAGAGTTTCTATGTTTCCTTTATTTAAGCCCCTCTTGTGCACAGTGGCTAATTGTGTCTTTTTTCAGGTAAGTGACTGCAATGACTATGGAGCAGCTGTCTTTGCAGAGCTGTGTTTTGGGTACCTCAGAAAAAGACAGTGCAAGAGGATAAAAACATTGAACAAGCGTGTCCCAAGAGAGAACAAACACAGAAAAGGTAGCATAGTCACATAGAACCAATAAAACGCAGAGAGTACTGTATCCATGAGGATATTCATATCAGATGAAAGGCATGGGCTCCCAATGGACCTGTAGTCAGGGCTGAGTGAGACATCTCTTTATATCTCGATGGATTAGAAGTCAAACTAGTGTACACTGCATCTCAACACTAGGAGTAATCTTGGGCAATACCACTGACCCATGGACCACAGAAGACTGAACAGAACCCCAATGCACACATCGTGGGCCCATTCAATTGGAAATTTTCATTAAAGCTCCCACTTGTGTTTAATTCAATATTCCAAATATACTTTTTTCATTTGATCTGAGCAGATTAACAATGTCACATCACATATATATCACGACCAATTTTCAGATTCAGTGGAAATGAACTCTATACCTCTTTATTTCAGTTCACTTACTCCCAGAGGAAGCCAACAAATTCATGCAGCATAATGGCTCTAGCCTGACAGTGAAACCTTTTTCTTTCAGACAGTGAAACTGAATGTTACAGATTTGTTTCCTTAGTAGTTGGAAACATGTGTTTCAACATTCCCTGGAACAGCTATCATTTTTTGACATCAAAGATGTGCCACAGCACAACACATATTGTTTTGGCGAACAGCAGTTAGGGCCCACCCCTATTAATCAGTGGCAAAGCCTTATTTAAGAGAATGTTGTTGTGGTGGAGAAATGTTTTTGAACACACTACTGTTTGAGTATTATGTAGGTTTTGAGCACTGTTACTAATATGAGCACTACTGAAGTAGGTTTTATAACACAAGCACAACTGGAATATATTTTTGAGCACTACTAATGCAAGCACAACTACTGAAAAACATTAATCATTATTATTAATACACTGGGATTTTCTGTGTATGAGTTTAATATGATTTTGTGAGTTTAAGCAAGGCCGGGAGTGATTCAAGGCCGCAGGCATCTGGGAGTTATTCCAGGATGGTTGGTATCAGAATGGATGACCTTGGAGAAGTGCAGCATGGCCAGACCAGCCCTTGAAGTTATTTAGCCCTTTTTAAAAAATTATTCAAGCAAGGGCCCGGAAATAATGGGAAACTCCAGACAGGAGTAAGCGTAAGAGATAGGACGCGCCTGCTGTATTATTTAATTATTTTTTTTAAATCATCCAGGTGCAGGCCTAGAAATAATGGGAATTTCCAAAAGTGATATGCTTTAAAATTAATATACGATTAATGGCCATGGAGTCTTTGGGATTTTCCAGGTAAAAGATAATGGTGTATTAAGTGAGATGAGGTAGTCTTGAAGGAGGAGTCTGGGAGGAGACAGGGAATAGGCCATGGTAAAGGAGCAGTTTGGAAAACAGCATAAAAGAAGAATGCAGGCCAAGGGGTGTCAGAGAGCGTGTTGGGGTATGCTTGCAAATGCTTTGTAACTTGTTGATCCGCGGACCAACCCCTTTTACTGTATGTGACTGATCACCATATGCAATAAACCACAGTTTAAACTAACATCAGACTCTGCAAGAACTTGTTATTTTCAGAAGACTTCAAAGTGTGGAGGAGCACCCTCGGGCCATCTAGCCCAGACCAGGGGGACATCCGCCACATTGTCTTGACCTATTCATGAGTGGCGCTGGCATTTTGAAATACCAGGAAAAGCAGATGGATCAACAGGGTGAATTGGGGAAACATTGTCTGGTGCTTCAGTGTGAGTGTAATATTTCCACTGGAGAACATGCTTTCACACTGTCACACATTAGCCCCTGCCTGTAACAGTGTATGTGGATCTGTGAGACTGATTCACAGACCCATCTTTGAATCAACCCTGTGAAACGTGGGTATTTTTGGCTAGATGTTTCTAACAGGGAGACAGGAGTATAATGTTGCCAATGTCAGACCATGCTGGCTGCACCTGCACTGAGCATCAGTCAATATGAAATAAACTGTAATATACCTCTTTGCCTCTGTATACTGAAAGCTGTTTTATGATGTACCAAGGAAAATATAAGCATTGACTTATCAAGGAAAATATGACCACTACACTTTAAATTAAATTTCAGCAATCATGAAGAATTACAAGTATAAGTATAAGTGAAGGAAATATGGAATGCGAGATATGTATATGAATTTAATTTCTCCTCTAAGAGAGTTCCAGTTGAATGTCATAGCTCTGCAAAACAGGCACACTAAATTAAGCCAAATTAGCCAAAGTGGCTGTAAAATTTTATGAATTGTAGAATTGTATGAATGCACACCTTTCAAAGTGACAGGATTTGTTGTAGTATCTGCTTAACCCTTTTGCGTGTACGGTCAAATGGGTGTGATCATTCTAGAGTGGTCCCTACAATGTATGGTCACACCGGTGTAATTAGAACACTAGATTAGAATGCCTATTTACAAGTGACACAACAAAGCAACATTTGTTCTAAACCCACTGCTTTTTCACCTAAAAAATGTTCTGCAAATGCAATTCGATTATTTATTTTTCAGTGCAGGTTCACATAAGTTGCAACATAATGCAGCATTACACAGTTCTGACTCCCAAAAAATTCTAGCTAACATTAGTTTTGAGGAAATGGTGATTTAACATTATAAAGTATAGCAGATGAGGCAGTGAAAACTATGAGAAGCTTAATAACACGTGGGATAAAATACTGAAATCCTCTGTTTCTGGGTGTGATTGAATATTTCAATACATCAAATACCATGGCATTCCATTTTTCCATGTTAGTGCATGATTGCACTGATGCATCCATGGATAAAGCCAGCTTATTCATCTTGAAAATAAAGTGTACAAATATATACTATGGGCAATTTATATCATATTATGTATTCTTAAAATTATACTTCAAAATAAGACAGTTCACATTTATCTATACTTCTGACTACCACAAAGCATACCCACATTCGCTGTTGTTTCAGACACCAAGGAAAACAAACACCAGTTTTAGTAAAGGATATTAGTTCATATATTAACCAAATTCCATGCCTTGTTAGCATTATAACTATTATAACTAACTGGGCTGCTAGCACTGGCCAGAAAGTCTGATTATTAAGACGTCATAACCAAATTCTGGAACTGCAGGTGTGGACGAGCTAAAATAAGTCATGCTGGGGGGCAGCTGGAAATATTTTAGAACTTACGTGCAAAAGGGTTAAGTCGCCTTTTTGAATTTTCAGACCAAAAGTGATGGTGAATGATGATAGAAGACCAAATATACCAATTCAGTAGGTATGAATTTTAATACAATGAGAGGCTTTTAATGAGGGTGTATGGGCACAATTCATTGTCTGAGAGTCCCAGGAAGGGTTTGCACCTTGCCATGTGCTGAGGTTGTTGACTCTTCCATTAGTCATCATACCAAAGCAAATTCTACAGTGTTAAATCAACTCTGGGAGAGTTCATTTTAACACTTTGCTGGTGTTTATTTTGTCCCAATCTTTGCAGTGTTAATTTAACACTTCCTAAAGTACTAATACAACTCAGATGCAGTGTTAAAATAACTCTATGCATAGTTAAAAATCAACTCTGTTAACACCAGAAAGTAGTGATGGGAATTCCGGCTCCTTTTACTGAGCCAGATCATTTGGCTCAGCTCAGCAAAAAGAGCTGGCTCTTTCGGCTCCCAAACAGCTCTTCATTTAGTACCACTTCTGGCTTTCATAATTCAGCCAAATTTAGCAATGTTTTGACCTATGATTGGTATGTGTGCACATATACCACTTAAATTATTCAATGTAATTATACTAAACCTTATAATTTCCAGAATACCATTATTTTACATTATGTCTGGTATAAAAACATTGATGTAAAAATATCAAACACTATTACACATGTGTATTGAATGTTTTATTTATATTAAACGTCGTAAATTAGCATTTCGCTACAAACAAACACAGTGCATCTGGTCCTTGTGCATAAATGTATGTTACAATTCTAATGCTACTGTGATGTCCTTATCAAATAAAATAAAATAATGAAATAAATAATAAACTATGCAAAACCACAAACCATTCCAAACAAATCACACTCAAAATGGAACACGGTGTGCCATATAACAAATAAAAAATAAGTATGATCCTTATCTGTCATCACATGTGATTGGTCGCACGGCACACACATCAACACAACATTCAGTCTGTGCATGGAGTGCCCGTGGCTGAGCAGTGTGGCGAAAAGATTGTCCTATCATTCTGTCTTGTATTAATTAACAAAAAAAAGAAAAAAAAGAAACTGGCTCTCAGATGGGAGCTGGCTCCCATCGTTCACGTAAAGGAGCCGGCTCATAGAGCTGACTCATTTGCAACCGGCACATCACTACCAGACAGTGTTATCTACTTGCTACACTGGTGTATAGAGTTATATTTCAACACTGTTAAAACTACAATGAACTACACTACAGTGTTAATTTAACTCCCATTAGAGTCATATGATTTACACTGAATGGTTTGGTGCAATACTGATTTACATTAATAAGTCATTACAATGTTCAACTGATTCAATACTATTCTCCATACTGAACTCCATAACCTCTAAATAATTAACACAGTTGTTTGAACACTTCATAAATTTTCAAAAGGATATTCACATCTCAATGCTGTGTGAAAGTTTGTAACACCATCCAATGAAATCCTGCACAGACAAGATACCCTTAGAACTTTTATTGCAAAGTCAGGGGGCCATATGTATCAATCTTTGTGTACAACTTGCCATAGGAACATGCATACGCAGAATCCCACGATTTGTGTACGGAGGTTTTTCGTCAGAGTTATCAAACACCATGTACGCCTGATTATCTTCATAAATCTGAGTGTAAATCAAATCAGCATGAGATTATGTGCACATGAACGGGCTTAACGTCCACTCCCACAATTGTTCTTATATGGACCAAGACATGCCTTTAATTTGTCGAATTAGCATATTAAAGATCCCAGGTAAATCTGAGTGAAACGCAGAGATTGATGTTGAGGATCAATGGCAGGACGTAAGAAAAGAAATTATTCGGACACAGAGATAGAGGTGATGGTTGATGAGGTGGAGAGGATAAAAAATTTTTGGAGGCCAGAGTAGCAGCATTTCAAATCGATGGAAAAATGCGGAGTGGCTCAAAGTGGTGAGGTGCGTACGGTGGAGGAGAAGGAAAAAGAAGTGGCCAGAATTTAAACCTGAGTGTTCTAACACCATTCAGGGAATCAGAGCACTCGGTCTACAAGATGCAAAATAATAGAATTTATGAATGATTCTAACCACTGAGGGATGACTGCTAAAATCAAAAAAAATAATATCCAACAGTGCCAGGGTCATTAAAAAAAAAAAAAAAAGATAATCAGATCGTTTTGTTTTTCTTTCTGCTCATGCCATGCAGCTCTCTCGCTCGCTCTCTCTCCCTCTCTCTCGTTGACCGAGTTGTGTCATTTCCAACAAGTATTCTAATGTTTCCAATATTTTTGTTGCTTGTGCCATTTTTCTATGGGGTACATAAAACTTTAACTTAAACCTAAACTTAAAACCCCTCTTGCCCCCTCGTGGTGCCGGGTGTGGACACAGTGATCCTGTGGGCGCTTATTCGTTTTTTGGCCTCTCTTTTAATTCTTTAATTCACAGCAGCTTCACCACTGCTGTGAAATAAATGTATTTGATTTTGAAACAGTAGTCTTGTGGTGTTATTTAGCCTTTCAGAGGCTATTGCATGGTTAAATCAATGAATTGCAGTAAACCTACCACCAAACCAATTTTAGGTGGTAACCTGACAATCTGCCCCAAATATTCCTATTTCATATAGTGGCCATGGCACACAAGCACATGGAAAAGGTAAGGTAGGGAATTGTTCACATCTAGTCAAAACGCCACTATATTGCCACCCACAGGATGAAAAAAAATGCAGAAATAGGCAATAGCAGGATGATAATCTACTGTTTTACTACATAAAAAGATTTTCCCCCTCGCCATTTTTAACTGCCCCCTCAGTCACTTCATCCTGGCGCCGAGACCTGGTGCGATAACACTTATCAATGATTGACACAAGACCCGGTTACTTGCATCACCGTTAGTTCCTCTTGGTGTCGCCAATCTGCAAATTACAAATTTTATGCGTATGCCACCTCGAGATCATGCGCAGAGGTATGCAGGTTTTCCCGGGAAGTATCTTTTCATAAATACCGTTTTATGTGTAGAAAAGTGCTCAGCACGATTTTAGTGCGTACGCACCGTTGATACATGTGGCCCAGGGTGTGGTGCAAAAACTATATACAGCAATACAGGTGTGAAATTAGCAAAGATGACAGTATAGATGTTCCATCAGAGTTGTAAGAAAATTGTCAAAAGGTTTGTGATAAAATAAACCATCAACACGGACAAGAAATGGGCTTGATCTCTTTTCTATACAAAATGCACTGAAATGGTCATCAAAACCAAAAGTTACCACTTCACAAAGTAGAAGATATGCACAGCCATCTTTCAAAATTACATTAATTATTTTTTAAACACAGGCAAAAACAAAGTGTGTTTTAAATAGCTCATCAAATGCTGCTACTGGTGTGTGTTCTGCAAGGAATTGCCTTGTTGTCCACAATGATGTAGAACTTCTGAATCTTGTTTTTATGTTCGACAACGCAGAGCTGGAAGGGCTGAGAAGGTTTCAGACTGGAAAAGATCTGAATGCTTGCACCAACCTGTAAAGGCAACAAAAATGTCTGAAAATCTGTTCTTATCTGTTGTAAAAAGGTGCCTAGTATGCATTAGCATATTTGGAAAACTCAAGTACAGTTTTGCTAAACCGATTCAATACTTTTGTCATTTTTCTGTTTTCTCCACTCAACACTTTCCCATTTATTGCACACAAATATCTCCCTGCATTATGGCTCGTGTTCAAAACAAATTACAGCTGAAACTTCTTAATCCACATAGCTGTTTGATGACAACGGAGAACATACTATCAATTAGGTAAAGACCACATATATTATAGGAAGCAGAATTACCTTAAATGTTCACACAACACTTAGAGGTCATGTGGAAAAGATCTGCAGCCAGCACACAATGGAGGTGTGTTACAATACAGCACACTAGGTGAAAGTGTTTGCTTTTGATAGCAAATGTGACATGTAAAGAATACAGTGCTTACTTATGAAATGAAATTGTAAGATTTGGCAAATTCTGCATCTGTTGGTTGTTCTTAGAATGCAGCTCTAAGATGTCTGCTTAATGTAACCTAGACCACACTGAAGCTATTACCAAGGATCAGAGGTAGCTAGGACAAGGGGTGTAGTAAACCTGATATTCCCCGCTATGGTGTTCAACTGAATGAATGAGGGAGGAGACAGTGTACAAAATAATGCACTTTAATTACTATTGTATTTCCATTGCAGTAAAAATATATCAATAAATACTTTATATATAAACTCTTTTTTCCATCTTGAATAAATATGTGTTTAAATTATTGCACATACAATTCCAATAAAGTGTCTCACACCAGCCACTATGACAAATCAGCACCAAGCTGCAGTTAGGCTACTATGCCTGCTACAAAACAAGAAAAGCAAACAAAATCAAAAGCACAAACACGTCAGTGACTAAAGAGCAACCAAAACCAATAATAATCACCCCAACAAGAGGGCACTCACTCCAGCAAGGGCGAGGGGAAAGGGGGCGCCAGCCGAGATCAGAATCACCCAGAGGGAACAGCCAGTTATATACTATACCACAGAAGTGCTATAATCAGCTTAGCTACACACACCAATCAGCTATACACTATACCATAAAAGTGCTACAATCAATTCAGCTATACACAACACTTAGGCAAGCGTCCACTACAAATCCAGAACAACCAACAAGGTTATTGCACAGCCCATGCACCTAGTAAAGGCCTCGCTAAAGACAACACTATCTATGATCATAACAAGCTCCCCAGACTGAACGTGGATAGGATATCACAACCCCCACCTGGGTTCTCCCGGCCCCGGCTGACAAAGGAAAGACAACAAAAAGGAATAAGCCTCGCCAAACAAAATGGATCGCAAACCAACACAGCTTGGAGGTGGTTCCACACACTCTTAAGGCATGCAATTTACAATAAACCTAACTTTGAGGTAGGGAAAAACAGTGGCTACAATTGGCTCCTGAAAATAACAAGACCACATTAGCCACATGCCCATCCCACATCACAGAGTTTACATGATATCTCGTTAAGAATCCATGCAATTAGTACCTGATAACGTCTGCACTGGTGTCATACAATGTAGCCCGGGACATATATTTTAGCACGGATAACTACAAAGACAGTGAATGCATATTCAATACCCAGCAGCACATATACTTCCCATTTAAATTCACAAATTACACTGTTTAATATACATAACATTTACCTTCATAAAATCCTCAATAAGCATGCACACCGTTAGCTATCCCCTCCACTCTGATGTGATGCGAACAAGGGAGCTACAATTTTAAAACGCACATCATTAATGGGTAAGCCACAATAAACAAAGTGGCCAAACAATAAAAATCTTTTTAGTACCTGGGAGTATTGATGCAACATGCAACTACTACAGCCCAGGAAGACAACCAGGCACCAGACGACTGATGAAACCGCTTGTGTTAAATCACCGCCGGCAGAATCCCCACGCAAACAGTGCTCTCACCACTGAGTTTGCCGCGCCATCTGATTTTAAACAAGAGTGATTGCAAGGCTTGCTATTCTACCTGTGTTACTTCTGGTCACATGACGTGAAAGTATCAGGTGACTCACTAGACTTAATCATGTGAAACGAAACCAGGTGTCTCACTGACTTATCCCACTCCCACCCATCACATTAAGAAAACTTAACATTTTAAAAACTTAACAGAACTTACCTGCAGCTACCTCACCAAGTAGTCCTCTGCCTGAAGGGCACTAATTTTTTGCAGACTTTTTATGACCCTTTGATGTTGGAGGAATGAGATGCAGCAGCAAGCACAGTGAAGCAATATCACAGTCCCATCCTAAACAGTTTAGTGTTGTAAATGTAAGTATAGTGTCAGAAGTATGAAACAGGAGTTAAAAACTGACATGATAAAATCTCAGATTAACTGAATTTACCACCATCACTGTCTCCTTTCGCAGACCTAATTAGCTCCTCAACATGGAGACAGGGTACTAGCCCTTTGGCGTCGTCGATGCGTGGTCTGAAAAACGTTGGCCATCTGGCTAAGAACTTCCCAGATGTCTCCTCTCCAAAAAGCATCAGGAAGTCCTGCTCAATCTAACATCAGATAATATGAGATTGATACTTGTCAGAGTTGGTCAGCCCTTCTACCCAAAAAGTTATATTCCCACACTTCCTGCAGAAACCAGGTGCTGCCCTGATTTACCTCATGAAATTCTCCAGTTCCTTAAGCAATGTTTTGACATTAGTAAGAAGCACAAATATTTACAACATGACAGTGCACCTTTGGCAGGGCTGGCCATCTCTTTACATAACCCTACATTTTTTAACTAACATAGTTAGATTTCACAAATAAATGTATACTCACAAGGCCAGTTATGTCAGAAAATCTTGGGAAGGTGTCCAAGACATCTACAGACTTGTCAGGATCATGGACAAGTTTCTGTTGTTCAAAAGTGGCCTTCATTTTCTTTGCAACTAATGCCTCATCAGACAAATGATTTATCACAGATATCGCCTCTTCACACTCATGATCCGTCATTTGTACGGCAGTAGCTGAGCCTCTTATAGCCTTTGGACCACCATCGCATTGTTCAACTGCTACCTGAGACCTGGAGTGATCAGATAAGACTGTAAAACAAAGTTTAAGACGCCAAGAAAGGTACCCAGAACCCAATGCTGGATCATAAGTATTCCTATGGAAAATCCAAAATATAGAAATTAGCATTCAGTTCACCGATTTGACAAAGCTTTACACTTAACAAGTGCAGTCCAGTCCGCAATACCAAAGTTACATATCCATGCCTCGCCAATGGGTTTTCCAGGTATGGGGACAAGGCCACAATACCTTGGGCATAATTGACTTGTGCAGCCTGCAGAGGAATCTGAAATAATAGTATAAAATGTTAAAGGTAGGTATAGGGACATCAGAAATGCATTTTGACCATCAAAAGCCCCTTGAAATATACCCATGCACCTCCACCATGTCAGCAACCATTCACAAGCTGTCTTGTGGTTCCATCTTACAGTGACTGTTTTATGGTACTCCAGAAGAATTCTCCCCCGGCTTTCTTTGAAGAACTTCATTGACCATGTGTGCATATAACACAAAGAAAAGCATGCATACCTGAATGGGACTCTGCAACCCAGCTTGGGGCCAAACAGCCATTTTGAAAATCACCGCTAATCAGTATTGAGACTACCAAAAGGGGTGATCTTAGGTGACTCTTAGATCTTGCATCTTGCACAACCAATTTGACTTCAACAACACTCAAGTACATGTCACGGGTTAACGGACCGGACACCCAACTGCCCCTACCACAGTCAGCCCACAACAACGCAAGACCAGGTAGGTAGCAAGAAAAGCCAAACTTTATTATCAGTTAGGGCTAAAATCCTACACAAATGTAGTTCATTCAAAGACAGCACACCCTGGAGTCACCCCCTTTTGCCTGCTCCTCCCACTGTAGGCCCCGGCAGAACCTTGCCCCCTTCCTCTCGAAGGATAGAGCCCCCCCCGGGTAAGTGCACACTCCAACCCACAGCACACGGTGGTCCCCTCACACCCTCACACTCTGGCAGATAAGCAAGCACTGCAAATTCCCCACACAAGTTGCTGCAAATCGCTTCTCCCCCAGGCAGCAACACCAAAAATAAAAAAAAATCTTAAACCCCAAAACAAAATACAATAAAAGAATCCCCAAAACACCCTCATGTCCCAAATAAAATAGAGTCTCTTGGCTGTCTGGACACCAGGCTCCAAGTAATTCCGTGCTGCCAGATGGGGTTACGCTGCCTCTCAGATCTGTTACCTCGCCACCCCTGCAACTCCTGTGAATGTGAAGAGGGAACTGAGAAAACCGGCGTAGCCACCCCTGGTCACGCACGCACACACACACACACACACACACGCCTTGTGCAGGACTGAATGCAACACATTCCTTACAAAAAGCAGGGTAGATGCTCCCGCTATTTACGGCAGTTGACCAGCCGGGCAGCAGCTTCTCCGCGGCGGGTCTAAGGTCGACAACCTTCCTCCTCCCTGGGCTCTCTGCTCCAGCTATATTCTGCCCTGCCAGAGTCCTGCAAATACACAAAAGCACGTGGCAAAAAAGGCAAAAAAAAAAGGCAAAGGCAAAAAAAACCCCAAAGAAACTAATGCAACCAAGGAAAAAAAACCACAAAAACAAGTTAATACACACCACAACAGAGCACTTCCCCACATACTCCCCACATGCTTGTTATTCAATCATTCAATGATTGCTGTGCCACACCCACATGCATGGCTGCCCAAGCCACTGCCTGACACACACTTAATATAAGGTAATTTTGTCTAACAAATCTAACAAAAGCGCTTACATTTTTGGCTGCTTCTCTATGACACTGGTCATCTCTTTTAATTTTCTTGCTTGGGGTCTCACACGGACTTTCATCCAGCACAACTGCGGAGGCATCTGAGGGATATGATGCTTTGGAGCACACTGACACATTATCAAAATCTCTTAAAACAAAGACAAATATTTTTTGACTTGAATCACCTCAATGAACAAAAACTGTCAAGTGCATTGCTTATTAAAGCTTTCACCTAATAAATAAGAAATATAACATGTTTGTGCATAAGTTTAAATCATTCACATAGACCCTCAACAAATCCTATCCTTTCTTTAACAGTTCAGAAAAGATGTCCGCGTCCACTTCTGTTCCCAAGGAATCGTTGTAAATTATCTCAGTGTCAGGAGGCAGACCAAATTTTTCTATGGCTGCAAAGAGTGGCATGGCATACATTAGTGCCTGTGTTCAGAACTACTCAATGGGTAGTGTTGCAAGATCATCATTTACTGGTAAATTTCAAAGCATTTCTAACCTGCTAACTGGCTAACGTTAAATAATGCCAAAGAGGATAGCAATGTTATTAGCTAGCTAGCTAGCTATGTACCGAAGCTAGGTCAGTTAGCTGTATTATCACTAACTCACTTCCAAACAGTTAACTGGCATTGCAAATGTAAGTCTTAAGTAGAGAGCAGACTGACTGTTAAAGAGAACAATTATTGGATCATATTTTAAAAACTAGAGTTCTGAGCATGACTTACCATGTGCTTTCAATCCAGGAAAAATGGCATCTCTGCTTCTTGGCAAAATCCATGAATTCTTGAATGCGTAAGATGTGTAAACGGGGCGTGGTTTCATAACTCTGTAGGAGCTGAATCTCCAGCACTTCTCAATGACACCAACACTCTTATGCAATTGATTCCTTTAGTGTTAAATCATATTTTTAGAGTGTCAATTCAACTCTATATTTAACACTTTTGCTTAACACCGGAAAATCAACTCAGAGAATTTTGCTGTGTAGGAATATAAATAAGGAGGAAATAGGGTTGACATGAAAAGTAAGTGGTGAATGGATTGCTTCTACATGAGGATGGGACAGGTTTTTTGATTGTCTAGGGAGTGTCTGAACATTCTCCTCCCAAGTCTTCATTTGGACTAGTAGCATGCTAGATTTGGCTAGTGGTGCCAGTGGTGCCAGTGCCACAAGTGGGTTTAATATGACTTTACAAACCATTTTTTCTGTCAGTGGGTTTTTAAAAGGAGGCGCTCTCATCAGATGCTAACATTCCTGTGAAGATGTTTTGTAACATCTCATGTTACCTGTAGCCTATAGAGCCCATGGGCAAGACTCAAGGAAAGATGTTTTTTAACCTTTGCATTGTTGGTTAAGTATTCCAACAGCATTCAAACTTACAGCATTCAACCAAAATCCAAATATGACAGCCCTACAATACAGTATATCTATCTTTCTCTTTTTTATACACCACTGCCACACATGATGCAGTGACAGAAAAGAAGTTATACTATATTTGCAAGGCACAAGTGTGCTGCAAGTAATGTGAAGTGGATTGAGAGATAGCGTCTGCCTTGGTCACATAGAAAGTGATTTTTGAGCTTATTGCAGCAATCAGACATGGTGATACACTGTATTTTCAATGGACACTAAAGCTGGTCCCAACCCCACTTCAGAATACATAAGAGTTCCACTTTAAGTCTAAATGTGGAAATCAATAGGATTAGAAGTTTTGCTCCAAATGCTTGGCTGTTGCTTTTTTCTGCATTGCTGTTTGTGTTATACTTTAATGCTAACTCCACTGCTTTCCTAAGAGCCCTTCCCCCACCCAATACAAGGAGTGTATTCTCCGTCTATGTGTATTGTGTGTATGTGTGTGTGTGTGTGTGTGTGTGTGTGTGTGTATGTGTGTGAGTGTGTGTGTGTGTGTGTGTGTGTGTGTGAGTGTGTGTGTGTGTGTGCGTGCATGTATGTGTGTTCGGCTTCAGTGCTTCAGTGAATATGTATTAAGTACTGAAAACTGAAAATCAATTGACCCAAAGAAAGAGATTTCAGGGTCCCGTGAAATTTTTAACTATATATATATATATATATATATATATATATATATATATCTATATATATATATATATATATATATATATATATATATATATATATATATATATATGATCCCTATTCTGTGTAACTGTGCAGCCTGATGGCTACCAAGAGCATGGATGATAATGTGCCATGGACAGCGAGGGATGTGAGCTAGTATCCTGCAGCAGAAGCATAGCGTTACCTACATTTTTCATATTTACAGCCTATCATAAAGTTTTTATATGTGATATCCAAATAATTACCATATTCTCTTTCAGAAAAAAGTCTGAAAGAGAATATTTCTTTATTATTTCTAATTTATTCTTTAATACAGGTCCTAACAAAATGTCATGAAATGAAAGTGTGCAGGGGACTGGGGCAATTCATTTTAATTATGTATGTATTGTGATGTGTTTATGACAATGCTGGCAAAATACTGCTATGTAACAAAATAAATGAAACATAAACTACCAGTGGATTGATGGAGGTTTTGGGATTTTCTCTAGTATTCTCTGCAGGTGCCATGATGACATCATGGGATCCCCTCACAGAGGGAGGAGTGAATAATTGGTTTGCCATCATCAACACATGATTGGACAGAGACATTTTAAAAACATGGAAGCAGTGGATCTTGGGGGGTGTAGGGGAAGAGGACAGGACAGCAAGCTTGAGATGACAGGGATGGAGGAGCACAGTGAATGTCTGATTTAGGAATGCGGTAGCATCAAAGACCGGTTTCACAAAGAGGGGTCTTATCATCCCTCTCACCCCAAGAAAATGCAGGGCCATGAGTATTCTGGCAATGTTTTCTGAGGGTAAATTATATGGTCTACTCACATGTATGTTTATATTTGTTTGTTTCTTTTTGTTGCCTTATTCCTTACAGTAGAGTGGATTGGAGAAGATGAGGCAGCAAGGAGTGCAGCACAGACATCATAGAGAGTTATCGTCACACTTGAGTTCCTGATGATAGGGACACGGCTAGGCTAGTGTGTACTGAGTGGGCCATATGTTAAGTTATAGCCTTACCTGGTTGCTCTGGTTTGTGTCTCCTAGTTATCATGTTATTAATCATGCAACAAGTGCTGTCCCTCAGAAGAGAAGAGTGATGCCGCTTGAACAATGTCAGAGCAGGAGCACCCTTTCTGCACTGCTCCATATTGGAGGAGTCGTCATCAAATTTACTAGAAATTTTGAAAATGTATTACATATAGACATGACAAAACATTTTTCTTTCTTTTCCCTTCTCTTTGTTTTTAGTCTCAGAATAATGTTTGTACTCATTAATGCTTGATTATTGATAGTGGTTATGTTTTGAAATTGGTAAACTGATGGACTGTGCAACTGTTTATCACTAGGCAATCAGGAACCTGGAGTTAGGACCTCTACATGGGCTGGTTTAGAGTGGTAAAGCTGTGGGTCAACGGTGTGGTGTAATATCTTCCTGTGAGCCTTTGGGCCTATGTGTTGTTCTCTTTTAATGTGTGGTTACTTGCTGTTGCTGCATACATGAGTTGTGATAAAATGCATTTATGGTGCATCTGAGTGTTGTGTTTTGTCTTGGGGGTCACAGTTAACCTGTCATAAAATTCTAATTAGAAACAGTGCCTCAGCTATAGAAGCCTTTCAAGCTTGTTCATTTCACATTATTGCCATTTATAAATCATTTTCTAAGAAAGTTAATCGGCCATACATCTAATTCCATAAATATCTCCTTTAAATAAATGTACTTATATAAATAGCCTATGTTTCTGCTCTTATGATTTTAGAAAGAATTTCAGACTTGGCACATCATGGGTAAGAGATGTTTGATTTAAAAATTACAGCCATGACATACACTCAAGCTGTATATTATAACCTTCAAAATAAACTTATTTCCATTGACAGTGATTACCTAGTTAACTCTAATAAGCAACTTCACTTCCTTTTCCTTTTAATTTTTATACTGGCTGAAAATGTCCTGCATTGAAAACTGAACAGTACTACAGAAACATACTTACATTTGGGGTTCTGATATCCAACCCATAATCCATTCTCCATATACCTTTTGCTCATTCCAAAACCATTAATCCCCGCCATTCCCCTATGGATTCATTTTCTCCTCAGATCTGTATTTTCCACATGTTAGTATTTTAAGGCTCTCCTTGTCATGTAAGACATATTGGTGTCTGCTGGCTGCCGCTTAGAACAAGATTAATACTAAAGGCTCAGGCCTAGGCACGGGGGAGACAAGAAGTCACTGTGCAACCCGAAATGAAAGCGTAAAAGAGGGTGAGAAAAGCAGGGAAAAGAGGGAAAATGTTTAGTTGTTTCGGTGCGGCTTGAGGCCAGACCCATTGGGGATTTGTGCATTGTGATTCTGTGACTTTGTGTTGCACACTTCAAAGACCATATTGCATTTCCATATTAGCATTCAGACAACATTCAGAATGTATGCATAAAACCTGAACAAGCAACAGAGTACAATGTCATGTGAAGTAATTGCCGCACGATGAAATTACAGCACCTGCCTTATCCTGTATGAATGGCTACTTCTGGCTTTCAAGCACATACCACTGTTCTAATTAATACCACTGTCAGGAGTTGGGAAACTTCATCTAACTTATAAGCTGCATGTCTGAAAACACATGCTGTGCTTATAATATAATTGAGGCAATGCAAATGATTGATTCACTAGAGGTATGTCATGTTTAGCTGTAATGCCATGCACACAACAGAAATGTCTTTTTTTATCCTGAAGCTTCCTCCAATTTGTGAGATTTCTTTTATTATGGGCCAAAAGTATGCCTTGGGTATGTACAGAAGAATATACTGATTTCAGCAGTTACGATTCTTATGTTTCATTCATGGTAACCTCTACGGCATGGGATAGAATCAAGTTGCGTCATCAGCTGACAAAGACTGGGAGTCCACAGAAGTGAAATAAATTGGCTTTGTTCTGCCAAGGATGGGCGGGTAGGCTGACCAGGTCCCCTCATCACATTATTGTCTGGCACCCTGTGTCTTCTCAGGTGCCTACAAGTTGCTCATGAACATCCACTTTGCTGTGGTGCACTATGTGACTTGCAATGTGGAACTGTTTGCCGCTTGTAGGTGTATCAGAGGATTGTATTCATCTTTTTTCAGCACTTTTTAGCGGATTTTAAATGGCAATTTTAAAATAAAATTTAAAGAAAAAATAAAATGGATGTTGATAGAAAATCTACAAAACACGTTTCATGAGAAAATTAAGACCAGAGATAGTGTTTGGTTAGATTATCCAGCATATTTAAACCAGCCTTGTAAGGCTCCTTGACTTGTGTGCTTGGGATATCCATTTTCCCTGGGGCTTCATTTTAAAATGAAAAGACTTGGACTTTATTAAAAAAAAAATCCAATTAGATGTTCATGTTAAAAAATAATTGTAAGGTAATATACCAATGTTCTCTTTGAGAAGCCCTAGCTGACCTTACAAAAATTACTCTTTTGAAGTTGTATTTCTTAATTAAAATTAAATATCCCTTATTGGTTACCTTCAGGTAGATTTAATAAATGTTCAGTTTCTTTGTATTGGTAATTAGAAAAGGTAAGCAAACAACCTACTTTAGAAGCAGCAATGGACCTGCGTGGGGGAAATGTGGTGATAGGATTTCACCCTATTGTATGTTACTTTCAGGAAACAGTTTTTATACATAAGCATTCAGTGTTGCATGGCAGAACACTTTGAGGTAACTACATCAACTAACACACCTCTCAAGATGATCATGGTTGTTCATTAGCTTTTTGTGGAGTTCACAATTCATAGATCATGTTGCTGTTCTTTCTTCCCATCTGCATGGACTAGCAACAGCTTGGCACAAACAAAGGACAGTAAACAGTACATTTGAACAGTTTGTACTCTAGGGTTTTCATCAAATCAGGGTGTGAGTTAAAGGAGAAAAACAAATAATTTACAGTTTTATATATGTATGACTGTATAAAGTGTAGAATTCTGATATTTCTGAAGATGGCTTTGGCTTACGGTGTGCATGTACTGTTTTCATTCTCTCATATTGTCTTTCCTTGTGAGAAGTAGTATTTAAGAGGCAAATCTGTTTCCATGTGTGTCTTTGCTGTTCTCTTCATACACTGGGAAAATGCAACAATTTACATATTCAGTGATTATATTTGCTGCTTGCTTAGTCAGAGCCAATATACAGAGGGATGTGTCCCTCATGGAGGATGTTCATGAAAACCTGAGTAAAACAGTAAACATTTAGTTTTGCAAGATACAGATGATCTATATTCCAGGCTAATAGCAAAAATATGTTTGTGTTTGTGTGTGTTGTGATGTGCATATTTGCAGAAAACGTAGAGCTGCATAACACTATCCAGTGGACAACTGGTCTATATCCCAGGGCCTAGATGGCAATAGGAATGTGTAATCTGTGATTTGTCAACAAGGAGCACCAAAAATGAATATTACGTATGGAGCTAGAGTAATACGAGGGCAGGGATGAACTAGATAAAACATTAATTAATGGGGGGACAGAAAGATTGATTTACTGAATCTTTCTGAACTCCTACAGAAAGCCTCTGGGGGTAATGTCATTTTGGCTGAGGTTTTTTTTGCTTCTCTGGCATGTATTTTTTTTATTATTATTCTAAATGCCACCGACTACAATTTCATTCCCCTGGGTATGTAAATAATATGTATGCAATACATTAGCAATCAGTGTGTAATAAAATGTTTATTTGTGACTTGCACCAGTGATGGATGCTGGTGTTTTGTTGCAGGCAGAGACTTTCGGTGCCTGCATGAATTGTTAAGAATTGCGTTGCTGCCATAACATGTGCATTTAATTATTCTGACATTTACAAGAAAAAATATACCTTTATTGTTTGAACATTGTGCAAAAAATGACACTCCCATAAAGATAAATGACTTACAGCAGAAGATAATGTCTAACAAGCATAATGAAATGGGTTTATTACACATCTGAGCATACTGTTGATGGGATCCTCCTACTGTATTTTCCCTATGTTTTGTGCTTCATAACAAAGACAAGTTTAAAAGGTATTACAGACAGGATGAGTTGTCTTGGAACATCAGTCTGTCAATGAACTCAGGTTTTGGGCAAAGCATTCCTCCTCATTAAAAATGCTCTCATACAATGTCACTTGTGTCCACTAAAAAGTGATTTTGTGATCAGACCTAACAGAGACTTATGCAGTGAATCTGCTCCAGGGTATTACTTCTAGCAAGCCTGCAATACCGGTGTTAAATAAAAGGTCTTCCTGGCACATGAGCAGCGGTAAGTACTAGCATGTTGGAACAGCTGATATGCCATTTTGATTTTGAAGGCAAAAGGCATTTGAGGCTGCAGAACTGGGATGATGCTACGACCTTGATGTTCACTCTCATCATGCCAGAGAAATATGAGCAATGATCAAAAAAGTGAATAGCTGTAGCAAGAATGTTAACACAAAGTGTATAATACGGGTGGTATAATGAGTATACTCTATAATGAGTGCCAAGAGTAAATCCATATATACTCCAAATGGTTGTCATTAATGAATAAGAAATTAGTTGGCCTGTGGGAATTATGCTAGATTACTGCTGTCTGCAATGAAATTGGAGAAAAGCATTGTTTGCATGTAGTGTGTGTGTATGTGTGTGTGTTCTTTCATCTTGCTCCATGAAACAGCCCCAGTGGAGTGCAGGATTCGATCTTTAGTGAGGAGAAAGAGAATTATGCATGCATATGAGAAATATACCATCTATTGGGAATGCAGCCGGTGAGATGTGTGGAATTGTGCTTCTCTCACAGAATAGAAAGCCATTACTTACTACAATTTACACACATGACCAATAGCAGCCATGGCATTCACATACTTTCTGCTATTATGTATTTTCCCCAGAGTAATAAAATATTTTATGCTGACTATAGAAGTACAGATGCCCTTGTCTTTTGCCCACAAGCTACATTTCAGCTCACTTTTGCCAAATGCAATTATTAAACCTGCATATGTCATCAGTGTAAATATTTGATGACAGGATTAAGCAGTTTAAAAACCTAAAACCTAGGACAGTGCATTTACCTTTGATTTGGCCATTTTTTGTGAATTAGATTGATGACTTTTGTTGTAATGCATCAGGGTAGTCACTGGGAGTCAGTTGATTTTTTTTCTGTTGAGCCAAAGCCTACTGCAGGTTGCTTTCCTGGTATTCATAGTGAAATGCTATACAGCTTTACAGTGTGAGCAGTACTGGTAGGTGCAGTAGTTGCAACATTACATTAAAGCTTTTTATTGTGTCATATGCCAGTTTCTGAATGTGATACTGGAAATCCACCATATGTTTAAAGTATTTTAACTGACAATGCCTCAAAAGTATTTTGTATTTTTTTATAACATACTCTCAGAAAAAGTTGACACTCACCAATGTACATGAATTTGTGGATAAATTTATTAGCTCACGGAATATTTGTAAGTGATTCTTCTATATAGATATTGCTTCAGCAAACATTGAAGAAAAGCTTCTTGTCTTCATTCTGTTTGGCTTAAACATGCTTACTATAACATATCATTTTATGAAGGGACATACTCTCTGACTTTGGCGTCATATTTCTGAGAATTTCGGAGAGCTGGACTCTCTAATCTGTAGTGGAACTGATTGAGGTTGACCAAGTAATCTGCCAGTTTCGTCTTCAAGAATGCAGTGCCAACAGAAAGTAGTCCTAGGCCCCTCATCCCCAAGAGCTGCTATAGCTGCAAAAGGGCACAGATCATATCCCTGTTTTTTTATGAGAGTGGAGTTATGATTTTCTTTCTTTTTTTCTGTTTTACTATTTATCCAGAGTAGAGTAGTGTTTTTTTTTTTTTTTTTTTAACTGTGTATGCAATCATAGAATCCAAGTTTCATCTTTGAATTCCAAGAAGGGCACTGCTTTAGTCAGGTACTTAACTAGAAATGCTTATGTAAATACCCACAAGCATACATGGATAAAGAAAGAAAGTAGGCAGGATAAGTATGTCCACTAAGCAAATGCATGCAGAAATGCAATGCTTTTGTAACATACTGTTCACTATACTTTCCACTCCATGCATTTCGCACTGATAGTCATACAACTATCCTCTCATGGTAAATTGATACACTGGGATTATAACCTTTTAGCCTTTGACCAGTGAACTTTAAATTTTGTCAGATTCAATCAACAGAACAGTGAGGGCCAGGTTTACTAAAGGCTTACATATGCACTACAGGTAATTGCTTGCTAAAGTAGACTTTATAATTATTAACTGAAATGGGAGAAAATTGTAATTAAGAGCTAATTTGTGTCCATTAAATAGTCTGAATTTACCAAAGCCATTGTTATGTATAATCCTCACACTTGTGTGGAATATTTGCATCCTTTGAAAAGTGGCTGACATCACCGTGATCTTACTAACATGTTTTACATAGTTTGGCCATTATGATCATTTTACAAATTGTCAATTAGTAGTGACATGTTACTTTGACATTAATGCCAAATATTTTAATTGCGTGAGTAATATTTTGAGCTTCTTCAAATGCTAAAATGCAACAAAAATAATGATGATATAATTCACTGCTGTCTACTATTAATTGTCCCTGTAAACCAATAACATCTTCAGTTGCTCAGTTAGGTTTCAACTTACCGGTTTTTATATGGCACAGTCACACTCTGTTCTGTATTCAACTCTTTCATGTGTGACAACGCTGTTTCTATAGGGTAGACTATCATGTGTTTTTTTCTTTGCTTACTGTTCCTTTTTTAAGGCACACCAACTTTATTTTGTGCATGATTGGAATCTCGGTATTGCAGTCATACTTTATACTTGAACATCATATTGAGTTGACTTTCAAATACTTTCATAAATGTTTTCTGTTTGCTTGTATTCCTATGGCATAGATTAAGTAATGTGCATTACATTCTGTTCTCTTATGTGTACAGCGCTAACTACAGAGCATTTCTTTAGCATATATGAGTAATTGCCTGCTATCCATATCTACTTAGTGAATCGGTCAATAGAATCAGTGATTGCAGTATACCTGTGTATGTTTGCATTGCACCACTCACCATAGTAAGTCTGGCTGTGAATATGATGATTTTCTTGACACAATTAATTGAATAAATGTTTTAAAATAAAATACCACAGTAGTGACAGCTGTTGGACCACAATGACCAGAATGGACCTATGAAGTGAAAAAAATTACCTAGAGGTAAGCAAGAGTCTGGCAGCCACTTCAGATGACATCAGAATTTGAAGAGGGCTTGTCTATCAATTATATAAATGTCTTTGATTCAGAAGTGTCCTGTAGCAGCTCCTGAACATCCATCATGCATCGTTTTCTGACACTGGTTTGGATAATGCTGATTTAAAGTCATGTCAACTACCATTTTCTTGCAGTTCCATTGAAAGATAAGCCATTTCAGGTCATGCTAATGAAAGGAGGTGACTCAGAAGAGATTTTGTTAAGGGCAGGTGTTTGTACATGTGAATTAAACACAAACCTCTCACCTCTCCAGCATTCTCAGCTTTATTTACCGTGCTAACAATGGACTGGGTCATTGAATGCAGGCAGGGAAATGAACCTGTCTGTGCAGAATAAATATTCATCTTAATTAGAGCTTCATGACCTCACTGTGCTCCAATGCTGATCCATGTTAAACACTGAATGGAGTCATGAGGAGGAAAGATTGAGAGGTCCCAGGGAGCCAGGAAGGAGAGACAGAGGCAAAGCTGGGGGAGACCAGGAAGCATATGAAGATGAATTGTGTTGTCCTTTTTAGTATCAGCCTGCCTGATGCTGACTTATAAGTTGTAAATATCCATCAAGAGGTCAAGGAGAGGTGAGGCTGAGGTACATCCCACAACATAATGGTAAAACAAATGCTTCTGCAAAAAGCAGCAAGAGAACAGTGGAGAAGGAAAACACCAGCAACACCATCTGAGCACAATTGCAAAAACAAATATTTGATTAAATAGGAAGATAAGGGGCTTATTGAGCTATAGCAGGAATAAGAGTGTATGTTAGATCTATTGCAGAGACCTAGTTACTATGAAAACAACAGAAATCACTTGGCAGTTTGGAAGAATCCCTTACTTACTAAGATATTTTGTATGTCCTGGATATATGCTCTGTACTTAATTACCAAGCAAACTGGCAAGAAAGTAGCAAGCTCTCTAATGTTCTATTATATTTGTAGCTGCATGCTGATGTAGTAACACATTCTTGGTGGTTTGTTAACCACAGCTCAAATGATTCTGTGATAGCCTGTTCATATAGTATAGCAGTAAGCATGCTCACATAAAACATTTTCTGAAATTCTGTGTTCTAGATTTAAAAGCAGCCATGTGGCAAAACAATTATGGACTGGACTCATAATGAGAGGGTAATGTGTTCAAATGTAACTTCTGTTAACTAACCTGTGTTGGGGGGGGGTCAAATAAATAACAGCAAACAAAAAAAGTTTCAATATTCTTGGATGTTGATTTGATTTACTGACATTGGAATATGTTTGTTCACGCCATTTGGACCAAAGGGCACACATGGAAATGACAGTATCCTCTCTAATTATGAGAGGAAAAGAATCACATTCATCTGACTCTTTAGATGCAGCATTGTGTGGTATGGGCTCTGTCGTGCTGTATGCAGTGTGTTCATGCTTTAATCAGTAATATGTAAACTGCTATTAACATTTTTGTTAATTTGTGTGTGTGTGTGTGCGTGTGTGTGTGTGTGCGTGTGCGTGTGCTTGTTTGTTTGTTTCAAGGTCTTTAAACATAATTGAATGTTCATATGATCATAAAAGTTCATGTTCATGTTCATAATGTGTTCATAATGACAAATACTACTGTTAAATGTTATAACATGGGTAAATTAATGCTAAACATGAAATGCCTCATACTTTCATTTACTTACATTAAAAAAAATGTAGACACATCTTCTCAATTAGCAACTTTTTCAATGAGTAGTATGACTGCATTACTCCCTTGATTATTCAGAAATAGTTAAAGAAGTAGAAGAATGGAAACAATGCATGTAAATTAAGTTTTTTTTGGTTAACATATTAGCAATTGGCAGCACCAGACATTTTACAATAGTTGGTAAGTAAATGCATTTTTTTTCTATTTTAATGTTAAAAGTTTCTAAGTTAGATTTTCAGTAGCCCTTCTTTCTGAAACCACTTCATGATTTTGTGATTGTTTTTTTTCTAATTTCTCCTTATTTGAGCAGTTTAGGACTTTTCTCCTCATGTTTCTCCTCCTTGCTAATTGAAACAGACGTACCTGGCTAGGTAACTAGATAGCTATCTGGTGCCATCAATTGCTGACAATTTTTGTCAGCAGTTCCCCCTTTAATGAAAAAGTGCCACTGACAGGAAAATGTTATTCAGAACCCACTGAACTTAAAAGAACTGGAAAAGAAGTGGAGGCTACTTTCTATAGTGTATTTGAAGTGACCAATATAGTGATGAGTGCTCTGAAACTTGACAGATTTCCATTTATTATACTGTAGAAGCTAATAATATTCTGTGGCAAGCAACAACTTCATTATAGATTTGTGTCAAAACAAAACACATAATTTTCAGTATTGTTGATTTTATGATGAATACACAGATGGAAAATATAAATGTGAACATATTAGTTTTATAGAAAACACTAAAAGTTTCTCCACAGGAAAAAAAAAAGTTTGTATGTGTGTATCTTGGTATCATGTTATGCAAATGTCACTGCAAGTCCATGTGTTAAGAAATATGAGTGTGTATGAGGAGAAAAGAATCTGAACAAATGGTTTTCCCTGATCCTCAGACAGAACCAAAAAAACATCAACCGAGCACCACTGACATTGCACCTCATCATTTGACAATCACTGGGGAAGTGACTGCTGGTTTCTATGGATAAATATTGCTAATTTGTATTGATTCAAATGGTCACTGAAGCCTTTCATTTACTGTGATTTCAAAAAGAAAGTTACAGGAAGTGATTCATACCAGTTCAAATTTATGATCAATCCTTCCACATTAACAACTTATTTTGTATTACGCTCCAATGGCAGTGAGGAGCCTCACCACCTGCTGGTGAGATCATAGATAGAAGTCAGCAGGTGAAGCCAATTCCATTCATTTGTTAAGCAGACAATTCATTAATGCTTTCCATTGCTTTGAATAGTTTGTGATGACAGTAATTCATCACTACTAGATGCATACTCTCCTATTTCAGGTCTATGTAACACAACACAAGGTTGCGGTTAGTATAACAGTTCTTTTCATGAACGGTTTATGACTTACTGATTGAAGTCTATGGATACATATTGAAAACAGTCCATTTTATCAGTTTCTATAGAATAGTGATGTTTTAGATGACTGTTACCAAGAGCATTGAAACATTTTCAGCTTTGTCTGCAGACCCTTGGTACATTTTCATTTGTTTTCATTTTGAGTTATTATTTCTTCTGTGTATATTTGCATAGAATAGTTTTGTTTCAGTGTTGCAACAGTATCTCTGTAGTAAAAACTGTGAAAATTTGGGGCTTTAACAGATTATTTATTTATTCATTTAGCCTTTATTTAACCAGGAAATGAGATGGAGAAACGAGATGAACAGCAAAGGACAACATATCACAACTCTTGACCAGTGACAGGGAAGTTGAATGATGCTTAATACTTAAGACAACCTGAGTGATTATCTTGTATTTATTGCAGCTATATTACATTTCTACAGATATTCTGCATAATTTCAGTCAGAAATGTATTGATGTCATGGGCAGACCTTATAGCTGTTCTTTACAGCCCCATTGACAAACATTACAGTGGATAAAGAGTTTCCTCTTCAGACTGTTCTCTCCCTCTAGACAGTACAGGCTAAAAAAAACCTGCAAAGAGTGATACAACATTAGAGTGAGCTATGATGCTGAATGCAACAGTGCATAATAAGGTTCAAGTGTACACAAAAGAACCACTTGGAGAAACACCTGAAAGGAATCCTGGAATGTATATGGTCTTTGATGTGACTCAAAAGTTACAAGGTCATCTTATCAAATGTGTTAGTTTTCAGATCCCAAACTTGTTTTATTTTCCTGTAAAAAGGAAATAATTGTTGGATAAGTGAGAATAACCAAGCAAGGTTATAAACATTCAAAAAAGAACTTTAAAATGTGTGCTCACTGAAAATATGCTAGATTTACTGGGGCTTACTTTACTTGTTTTTAACATAGAGTTTAGAAAACTAGATATTTGCTTGTTCCAAGCAGCACAACTGAGGCAGGAAAATTATGTGGGCATACACAGCTCACCAACTGTCATAAATTAATTATGCTGTTTTTGAGGAAAAAAGACTGCCTTATGCAAAGGAAATTATGGTAATCAAATTCATACCAAAGCAATGTCCAGAAGCAGTATCCTTTTTTTTTACTTTTTTCCAAAGATATGCATGCACATATAGAGTGAAAAGTTTCTCTTGATGCTCAATATATTTTTTTCTTTAAGGGATTTATGTGAACTCATTTAGTGTTTGGCTATAGATCAGTGATGTCATGAGTATTTTTTGATGGGTGCAATAAATCATTCCTTCCCTTAAATTGATTATCATCCAAGATTCCATCACCATCACCATGACAGCATTGTGAAACTGTTACAGGACAAAAAATCTACCATAATGTGGAACTCAGAATTCATTGGTGTCATTGTGTTCAGACATGCTTGTGTGTGTTGGGGATGAGGGTTGTGTCAGGAGTGATAACTATCAAATACAGCTATAATGTTTTGGTGCTCAATAAATCAAAGTAGACTTCAGTGCAGAGACCGTCTTCTTCATGTGACCTTGTTTTTAGTGGTTTTTGGGGAATTGTAACTGACTACACACGAGCACCCTAGAAGAATGGCACACACATGCTAGAACCTCATGACAACTTAGGTTTTCTTTAGAAAAAATCACACATAGTGATGAAATGGGCTGGTTTACAGGGTGGTCACAGCCATACGATCACTCCTGGGTTACACTGTTGACAGCAACCACTTTTAGTGAAGTTATAAACCTATCCATATTATTTCTTCTAGTGTGGAAGTGGTACAGCCTCCCAGAATTTGCATTATCTTTTGAGGCACAAATTCCTTAGCAAGTAACATTGGTTGATGGAGTCTTTATTCCTCCATGTCACAGACTGACACAACTGTTTCAAAACAAAACTTTTCAAAACTCTGTGTGTGTGTGTGTGTGTGTGTGTGTGTGTGTGTGTGTGTGTGTGTATCTATTTCTATTTTTTATTTTGTCAAAACTGACATTGTTCACAACACAAAGCATTTCACCTTGCTTGAAAATAATAGAATGTGTCAGCTCCACTGTTTGAACTAGAGTCATTTTAGCTATGTTTCTGAGCCCTCAGGCACTGTTACAATGGAATCATTTGGAAGACAATATTTTGACCCACCAAGCTGTTGGATGACATTTGTTTGATGACTTCAGACATATGAACTTGTAGGAGATGCCAGGATTAATTTATTGACCAATTCAAATGTGACGCTGTCCCTAGGACCTTTATTAATGTGAGAAATGACAATGAGTAAGGGAACATAGACTATAACAGTTGGATTTAGACAACAAAACTGCCTGCTTAAAATTTCATCTTCCTGTCCCCAAAGTGTTTCCAAATTCACTTTTACTGTAAGTGAAATGCAATAAATCAGATTGTGAATCTCTGCCTTCACTGATGCAAGATGCATGATTCTGTCTCATGCTGTTGAGCGAGTCAGAAATGATCAAATAAAAACAGTGAGTAGTGGCCCAGAAACAAACAAATGTCAGGAAAGTGTCTGTGAGCAACACTGTGTGAAACTGGTTCATTTCTTTCATGCCAATGACATAAAACTATGAAATTTCAGATCAGACATTCTTTTTTCACTTGAATTCATGGGTCCTGTTTTTAACACCTTGAACGTTGAAATTTCCAGGGATTAAAGAAAACGTAATGAAGCATGAATTATCGCTGTTAGATATGTAATGCTCAATCAGTACAGGCCTCTTTGGAACATGTCCCATTGGCATCTCACTGCCTCCAACAGTCTGATCCTGCTTCACTTACTTCACTCATTTACAAAGATTAATGAAAATTAGAATATTTTAGTTCACAGAGATTAATTGCATCCCTTTACCTTCCCCACAGCAGAACTATTCAAGCCTTAATCCTGATGGTGATTTTGTCAACAAGTACATGGAAAATTAATAGACATTCAGCAAGCTAACTCCTCTGAGAGCAAGTCTCATAAGAGTATCAAGAAGCAAAATGACTAGAGTTGGTCTATTTTAGCTGAGAGACATTACTTCACTGCTTTCTTATTTTCCCCACTTTCTTCCGCATGATATCTTGACAGTATGTCCACCCACCCAGCTTTGTTTAAAGTGCACTTAGGTTCTTAGGATAAAAAAAGAAAAACATGGGTACAAATTTAGTTGTACACACCAAGCATTAAATCATCGTCGTGAAGGCCATCTAATTGATGCATGCCCTGAGTGTCCAACCACCTTTCCTGAGATGAGTTCCAGTCCTCACTCACTAAAATGAAACTATACAATCAGTTTGCCACAAGTTAACAAGTTAATGCTCCTACTGATTACACATATGTCTATAACAAAATAAAAATAGGATGAGCCAGTGATCATAATTCCCAGAAAAATATAGGTACCGTTCAAGCAATACAAACTGTTATGACAAGTTATAACTATGTCATAACACAAGTATAACTGTATACTTACCAGTGTTGAGCAAGTGACTTGGAAAGTGTAGTGAGCTAAGCTAACTGTTACTCTACATTAAATGAAGCTTCACTACACTGAAGCTACTCCCAGAGAAATGTAGCAAGCTAAGCTACACCAACACCGCAAAAGTAGTTTACTACATCAGAAGCTACTTTTTTAAATTTATTTTTTAAAATTGAACCAACTTCATGTCAAGTCAATGCTATCTAAGTGATCAATATAACTGTCAAACAGATGTGCAGGTAAAAAAAATGTTCAGTTCAATTGTTTATTAAACAATAACTCGTGATCGTTACTCTCACTGCTCCAAAACCAATTTGGCAACAAAAACAAACAAACAAAAAAAAACATGTGCTCCTCATAATAACAAAATGCAGGTGTTGAGTTCAGTTAAACTCATTTGTCAAGGTACAGCCATGGTGACGCCTTCAGGGTCAATTCCTCTCTGTCATCAGCGTTACAGGTTCCCTCTGCTGCCTTTCCATCAAGTAAACTCAACGCGTCATCGGAGGGAAAACCACGCCCCTCGTGGGGGAAAACATTCTGCGAAGTTGGAAAAGAGTGAATGGGAAATTGCGGGACACTGTGTCTTGAAACTATGGTGGGAAAAAATGACATAAGCATAAATAAATAAATAAATACAGACATAAATAAATCAACACATAAATAAATGAAAAATAAATACATTATGGTAATGAAAAAGGCTATTTCTGTATTTTTACATTTATGTATTTCTGTACTTCTACATTTATCTATCTATTTATTTATTTATTTCTACAATTCTACATATATTTATTTCTGTATTTCTACATTTATTTATTTCTGTATCTCTGTGTCCGTATGTTAATTGAATGGGTGGTCCTAACATCAGTCTGAAGCAGGATTGGTCAGCTGGGCGAACCGGACAGAAGCAAAGACGAAACTGTAGGTAGTCATTGGGTGCATTGTTCTCAAAATTGTTCGCTAATGATCTTAAATCATTGGCAATGGCTCGTACAGAACTTCCCATCAATAACACAGGGCTACATTAAAACTAACTGTCGACAACTCAGTTTAGCTAAGTGGCTAGTAGTGAGCTAAAGGCAAATCTCCCGTATAACAGTTAAGTCAAGGTAGTAGCAGTAGATCCAATCGCACCGCTATAACCAATCCGGCTTTAGACTGAGGCAGGACCACCCACTCAATTAACATATGGACACAGTAATACAGAAATAAATAATAAATAAATAATAAATGTAGAAATGCATAAATAAAAAATGAACAAATGTAAAATAAATAAATAAATAGCCTTTTTCATATTACCAAAATGTATTTATTTATTTATTTATGCTTATGTCGTTTTTTGTCCTCCATATGAAACAGCTTTAACATACAATGTCAACACCAGCCTATTTCAATACCCTTCTGCCCGAAGAAAGGGCCAGATATATAGAGAAACTAATTCTGATTGGACTCCCTCAGTGTCCCTAATCTATCCCAAAATCAGTGTGGAAACATGACCCCACAGAGTGGCCAGTCGTCACTTATTTTGACTTGAACCATTACCTGATTGAATCACCAGGTAGGCTAAGCTAGTCAGTATTGTCATCTAGATAGATAACGTTAGCTAATGTTGTGATCAAAATGATCAAGTCTATAGCCTACTATTAGGCTACATATTTTTAGCACTATTATTACCACTATCCTCCTTTTTCTGTATAAATCTGAATCAAAGACGTATGAACTTAAGGTCAAAATGCTCAAGTATAGCTGTACTATTACATAATATTAGCACTACTATTACCATTACCCTCATTGTTCTGTATCAATCTGAATCAATGTCATATGAGCTTGCCATATTGTCATGTAAGATCAAATGCTCAAGTCTAACTGTAGGCCTAGTATTACATATTACTGGCACTACGATTACCGTTAGTGTCATTGTCATGACTTGTTATCTGGGTAGTTGGAGCATTACAGTAGCAACACTGAATGTTTGTTAGGAATAGCAATCTTAGCACCCTAAGCTTAAATCTTAAAGCTATTGACAGACAGGAGGGCTCCCTAGCCACGGGGACCTTATGGGATCCCGATACTATTCACGTCTATGTGTGCAGCAGACGTTTTGTGTCACGTAGATCAAAAAGTTAATTAATTCTCTATCTGAGAATTAGATGTTAAAATTTTGTATATGATTGATTCCAACTCCCCAGATACATTAGTTTAGCTAGTTAGTTAGCTAGCTATCTAGCTACAGTAGCTTGCTCTAGGTTAGCTTGCTACCTACCAAAGTACTCAATCTATGGTTGATCTTCATGTTTGCAGGGACTAAATGGCTTAGTCTCACCCATTAGTCACTTTTAATAAAGCCTTCTGGAAAGTGCATGTGGAGAATAGCATTGTAATCAGGGTCTGACATCAACATTTAGCTATCAGCCACTGTGGCTAGTTGCACCCCGTGGCTAGGGAGCCCTCCTGTCTGTTAATAGCTTTAAGGCAACTATGATGTCTTTTTGGCTCTGTTTTGCGTCTTGGAATCCTGTAAAAGCTTAAATCAGGGTTAGTTATCTTATTTGCCGTGCGACCCACCATGCAACAGCTTTTTGGCATGGTTGCGATTTTAGTTTTGAGACAATAAAAAGAACTGTGCAATGCAAACCAAAGATAAGTGCAGCGTTGTTTTCCCCCACGTCATGGGCATGGCCTAAATGCGTTCTGTATTCCCTTACTCCCCTATCATAGGCATCAGCCCAAGGATTGGTACGTGATGTCACGTGATGTCAATCAGAAGTGCTTCTTTAGCTACGCATATATGTCTGTGTATGGCGGTGGCGTCACATACTGATCCTTAGTTTTATTTCAGACTGCAGCAGAAAGATCAAAAGAGGCTTCACGAAAGATCCGCTGTGCTTGAGCTTCAGAAATGCTCAGGAAAATGTAGCTTGTGTGGATGCTACCGCACTACTACATCAATAAAAGAGCTTCTCTACTGAAAAGCAATTTGATTCAGAAAACAGCGACCTTACCACCACGCTACTGAGAAATGTAACTAAACTAGTAACGCCGCTACTTGTAGCGACGCTACTGCTCAACACTGTTACTTACTAATATCGTTATTAAGAATAAGAATAAGAATAAGAAATACTTTATTAATCCTGAGGGAAATTCCTATCAAGACCATGTGCTAAAAGCAATGCATTACATTATTCACATGTATGTATAGTTACATTTCAGAGAGCAGAGAAGGCAAATTATGAGCAAGGCATGCACACTCAGGCAGCCAATGATAGCTTGCATTTATTGCAGGAGGTTAACCTCAGGCTGACTGCAGCTGCATTTGTATATGTTATTGCTGTGCTTCTCACCTTAGTGTAACTGATGGGTGTAAATGTGTATGTTCTTTTAATATGATTATTGTGCACTCACATTAATTTTCCCATTATGTAGTTCAGTAATCCACTGTACAGACTTGAAATCTAAAAAAAATGGATACTGGCGAACAACATGTTTAATCTTCATTTGTTTAATATTTATCTGTAACACAGATCCTTTTAATATATCAACAACCAAGTAATTTCCTTAGTATTTACAATATTGGCTGCATGCAGACATTATGGGGTTCTGATTTAAATGTGCTATTTTTCATTTACAAATGCTGAAAAGTTTTTTTTTTCATTATTCAGAGCTGTCAAAAATTTACAGTAATTTACCAATATAAGCACAAATGTTGGTATGCTGCACATTCATGCAACTACAGTATCACATTTTGCATGATGTTTACTTAAAGAAATCATGTAAATGCCACTAGGTATAGACAATGCCCTTCATCTCACTTTGGGTAGACACATTCCACACTAAACTGTGGGCTGCATATATGAACTTGCAACAACTAGACAAGACAGCATGTAAGGTATTCTCGATGTGAACTGTGTTAAACACATGGTTAAATCGATAAGGTGTTGCAAAAGCTTAGTAAGTAACCCTGGTGACTTTAGAGGGATGTTCTATTTGTGTAGAGATGTTCACCAATAATTCTGTATTTTGTTTTGAAAAAATGGACCTTGATTAGTTCTATTTATCCTACAGGAAAGATTGTGTTTGCTTCAAATTTGTCAAATGAAGGGTAGGTATAGCAACACATAATTAATTGAGGACAGCAGAAAGCAATCATTTCTAAACTGAGCTCTCAGTTTTGAAAATTATAGCACAGAGTACATTTGAATGTCAGTCAAGACGAATCGATTTTTATCAACAAATTGACAAGACAAGGCTTAAAGTAATATAAGACTTACGGCTTAACTATAATAGTGTTCCATTAAGATTATCTCAGCCCAAAGAAAAGCCTTTTCAGTCTAATTTTGTGTTGGAACAGAGTTGTTATATTGTAATGCACATAGGAACTAGTTTGTAGATGGTGCAATAAAATTTCCAGAACAAAACTTTCTCGGCTCAGTATTAGTCTCCCCTAGGACCGGACTGTTCCGTCATATTTTCTAATGACTTCTCTAATAATCTTGTGGGGAGTCTGCCACATACACCGATTATTAAGTGGAAGAAAAACCTCCACAGAGACCTTCCTCAGTAAAAATGCAAGCAGTTTAATTCCCCTGGCTACCCAGCCAGGGAAAGGCTTGCTAAACTCATCTTTAAGTACGGGGCGTGCTCTCTGTGCCAGAGCGTGAAATACCAGCTGAGGGGTTTTGGGGAGTATTGATCCCTGGGTGGTCATTATGGTGGATTCCTTGGCTGCAGTACAGAGATATATTGGTTTTCCCTTCTTCATTCTGATTAGGGTAACTTACTGATTATTTTTTGCCTCGCTTGCAACACATTTTAATAGCATGCATGTTAATGCTCTGATGTTCCTAATGATTCTTAAACACGCTGAACACATTATGTATGTTTCTGTTTAGGCATCCTTATTCAGTCTGACCTAGACTTACCACATCTTGTGTTATCACTGCATATGATTACCTAGTTTTCAAATGCTTACTGACAGTAGAACTTAAAATTGATGTTCAGTGTGCAAAATATGTGAAATGAAAATGTAATGTACCCTTTAAGGTAGTGATAGGAGCAAAGGATGAGGAAATTCATGTCTTGAACATCTCAGTGAAGAAAGGTTTTGAAGTATCTGTCCGTTGACTGCAGCAAAATCACATGACACTACCTTGATATCAGAGATGCACTGTTTCTTGTTTGCATATTATAACCTAGGATTGCAATAAACCTCAGCATATGCATTTGTACAATCAATTAAATGTGAACCAATCACAACCTCTGATCTTTTTATCTCTGTAGTTTTAATATTTTATGCCTCTGTGGTCTTTAATCCTAGAGTATACCCAGGAAAAAGAAAAAAAAATCCTTTGTAAACTCTACAATTACAATGAAATGAGCATGTAAACACATGTCCAAAACCAAATCATGATATGTGGATAATTACTATAAAACAGAGTGACTTTCTTATTTTATTTAAGCTATTATAATAAATGTCATAAACAGCATAATCTTCATCTGATCAGTCTGATATATCAAAAGCTTAAATTGTCATCAATACGATATCTTACTTGCATGGTGTAATTTAACTTGCAATGATATTTGCTGTGAATATTCTAATCTGGACCTCATTTCTACAGGAATCCATTGTTTAGAAAGTTCAATGTGTAAAATAGAAATAGTTCCAACAACAAGATCTTTTCAATTAGCCTTGTAAACCCATTGAATTGGTGGAAAGGTCAAGTCTGCATATTTGTCTGCAGACGTCTTTTCTATTTGTTGCAAAATAATTACATTATAACTGAAAAAAGGGACAAGATTTCATCTTGCCTGGCCTTTGTCTGTTCTATCTAGCTAGATTGTGTCATAGGGAGATTCTGCAAATTCTGTGCATTTCAAAATTTAAAATGTCTCAGTGAAAGATTTACATTTTGTTACAGCTGTAGTATTCTCTA